>CM076575.1:188318407-188918407 GCA_034641835.2 Pinus albicaulis
CACCAAACTCCTCAAACTGTTGAAGAACCTTGCACTCCATGATATTTTGAAGTGCACCTCCAATGAGATCTTCCCATGAGATTCTCTTTTCACCAATGGCCCTCCAAAACCAGTGAGGTTCTAGATCTGTTGCAGGTAGAAGTTTCTCTTTGAGTTGAGAGATGCTCATTGAGAAAGTGTCATCTGGAAAGGAGAAAATATTCCTCATCTCAATATTTTTGCCATCTATCATATTTACCTCCATTGCTTCATGAATAAAGCTACCTTGAGAATTCTCCAAGAATTATGGGGCCCTCTCATCATTACTACTACTAAGTGACCACGTTGTAGATCTACATGGTGATACATATGTTGTCTCATGGCAAGGCACAATGTTGAACTCATAGCCAGCCATTTTACATAGGATCATGCTCGTCTCATCTTCTGAAAATATACACTTCAACTCAAAAATTTTAATGTATCTCATCAATGATGAACTAGAATATCTCTTCAGCTCCTCCTTGATCAACTCAAGGGTCCTCTGTGAAGTGATATTTTGCTACTCCAAATCAACATGTTTCTCTAATTCTTGTCATGTAATGGCCCTGATGGTATATTCCCATAAGTTTCAATAAGATGTACTGAAACAATATAAGATGAAATTGCATGCATACCTTGGATCAACTGATGTGTGGGAACCTCTTGCAAGACCACAAGAGTTCCTTCAACTGGTACAATGGTCTCTCCAACTACTGGTAAGAGTTATGGTTAATCTTCTATCAATGTACCAGCACTGGAATCTACCTCCTTTTCCTCATGCATCTCTTGAATCATGCATGGGACTCTATATGTCAAGAGCTTAAGACTATCTTGCAAATATGCAAGTGTCTCTCCTCTAGATACAAGTACTTTTTCAGTTGGTAGTGAATGTAGTGACTTTTTGTCCAGAGTGACAAGAATGACATCCTCCTTTGATTTCTTAGGAAATGTCTCTTTGGGGCACATCTCTGGATTTCTCACATCAAACTTATTTCTCAACTTGTGAAAGAAATCTGAATATTTAGTCACCTTAGCATGCTCCATGTGACCAAACCACCAGTCATTGGCTTCACCTAGAAGATGAAGTGTTGCAATCTAGACAGCCTCTTATTCAGCCATAGTATGTAGCTTTGAAAATGCATCTAAATCTTTCCTCCAAGCCTTAACAGTGCTTGAGTAATATCCATCAAATGTAGGCAAATAGAATCTATTGTGCCTCTTTCTTCTATTGCTTCTATAGGATCTTATTTCTTCTTTGAGTTTGAAGAATTGTTGGAGAGTTAGATTCTCCTTTAATGCTCTAGATTATGCTTTTTACTCTTCAAGATATAGACTGAGGGTATCATGAGTCTTAGGTTCTCTTCTTTCTTCATTTCTATACCATTCACCTTCTTCAAAGAAAGTGGGCATAGTAGATCTATGAGGATATCTATGATTCTCCGGTTTTCTTTGTTTCTAATAAGAAGTGTTTGGACCTTACTCATCCAAACTTCTTCTTGGATCCTTCCTTTGCCTTTCCCTCTTCATTTGATTGACCTCATTGGAGAGATATTGTAGGGATCTAAAGAGAAGAGTGGCAAAACTACAATCCTCCTTCATGATAGATCTCTTATATCTGCTTCTTCTTTTGATGCAAAATATGAAGTGTCCACAAGCTGAGCCAAAGATCATGCTCTGATACCACTATAATATCCCAAAATGGAATAATGCATTGATACAAAACACAATATCTGAACAATAGCAAAGCAAATAATTAATGTAAAGACAACCTCAGAATGTACAGAGAAGCTGAGCCATTTTATTATATAGGAGGTGAATAGAAAGTACAACAGTGCTCAAAATATGAGACACGCAAGCCAAAGAGATGGCCTAGAATGACCTTGAAATGATCACATAAGAGGGACTGCGTAATTTCTGAATTCTTGGAAGGTAACTGTGCTTTCCCTGTTGCAACTGTTGGGACTACAACTTCCAGAAAGATAGAAATTAAGATCTAGGCAGTTTGGGAGCTCCGATGATGCTGAAACTTTATATTTGGGCTCTATGATGGATACCCAAGATAACCCAGAAAGGATTTTCCAGATCTATCAATCTCATAAAATCACCCTCTTAGGGCTTGCACTATGTAGCTGCTGGGTATGCAGATCTAATGCATGAACTGATGATATGATGGCTGAAATTATGTACAATCAGCTCTATGCAAGAAGGGTTGATCCCTTCACTAGATCCTTGGGCTAAGAGCTCAAGATCTAGCTCCTCCATTCTCCTCCACTGAAAATAGTTGCTGGATGAACAACATCTTTAGAAAACTGCATTGTAAGAGAGGGAGGCTCAATAACCTACTGCTAGATATGTAAATACATCTCTAAAATGATGTAAACAGTGGATACAATGTGAGGAGATGATCCCTCATAGGATTTCTAGCTGAAATGCTAAAACTTCCTTCCTCCAATAGATCTATAAGACTGCACTACGCAATCCTTGAGGGGATTGCTTCTACATGGAGGTAAAATACAATGGCCTGAATTCCGGATATATATCTTATGCTCCTAGAAGACTGAATATGAAGAACAAAGTGAAGGATGGATCCTCCATCGGTTTCCTAGCTGGAATGCTAGAAAAAACCTCCTAAAGATGGCACTAATGCCTGATGAGGAATGCAGCTCAATAGAAAACCTTCCTAAAGTAGGCACACAAATCCCCCATGGGTAAGGGTGGGATTTCCGCTCGGAAACACCCTGTGCTAAACAGCACTTCTAACTTAGCTAAATAGATCAAGCATACATATAAATGTCCTAAGACAAATCCAGATCTAAACAGATCAAAGAAATGAATAATACAATTCATACCTTCTATTGTGCCTTTACCTTCATTATATAGGATGTGAGCCTTCCATAGCCTAGGCCCACTCCATAATTGCGTTGTACATGTGGACATAAGTCTCCATTGTTGACTTCGTTGTTTTTCCATGCCCTCCATCATGTCTACATGTGGTGATCACCCTCTCCATCATGTGTGCATTAAATCACTTCCTCCACTAACTTATCATAAGTGCTTTATGATCTTACTTTGAATGCACTATGATCTCCTCCATGATCTATCTCATAAATGAGACATGATCTCCACTCCTTTATCATTAATGGAGCTGCTCCACTACTCCATGATTTAGATCTAGATCTAGAATATACACATACACACATCAAAAGTGGATTTTATTCATCTTTGATGATTGTGGGTCCCTCCACCCTTTTATTTACTTGACTAATTAATTTATTAAGAACTCTAATATTCCAAATAAACATGTGAAAATTTTTGAATATTACATCTTTGATGTAGGTGGAACATCTAAAGTAGTAGGGTTTGTTTTTGTAGCCTTAGATGTATACTTTTTACTTACTCATTTATCTTTAGAAGGCGTTGAATTCTTATGTTTCTGATTTGGCTGCATTGCTTTAGTGGTATTCTTCCTCCTTGTACTCACAGGTAAAGCTTCTTGTTGTTCCTCATTTGGTAGGATAAAATCCCACATTCCATTAATTTCAACTGCTTCTTCTACTTCAATTTCTTCTTCTTTTGTTTTCTCTTCATCTATATCTTGATCAGACTCAGCATTAAATATGATATTGGGCGGTTGAGAATTAGAAGACTAATTTTACTTGAAGGGTCTGAAAGTATTTTTTGAACTAGAACTTTCACAAACTTGTTTCTTGATATATGATATTTCATTTTTCATAGTCTTTAAAACTTTCTGAAGGGCTTCTACATCAAAAGGATCTTTGGATGGTTTCTTTTTTTAATCATCTTTAAAGGATACTTTCTTTGATTTCCTATCTTCTTGGGAATTCTTCTTTTCAAGAGTGATTATGTGTTTCTCTATAGATAAAGATTCCTTCATATTTTCTGCCAATGTAGGCAATTTTTATCTATCAACAAAAATGGCCATATTAGATGGGAGAGATGAAATATACCACTCAATTTGAACTTATGCACCAGGAACTGATGTAGCAGGAATTTTATTGAGTAACTTGTTAAATATTGAATTAAAATATTTTATTTTCTCCCATGTTTAAGCCTTTAGATTTGAGAAATCATTGATGAGTGATGCAGTGGTTCTGTCATCTCCAAACTTAGCTAAAAAATGTTCTTCGAATATATTCCAGCTAGTTATAGAGTGGGCAGGTAATGAAAAATAACAGGATTCTGCAGATCCTGTGAGAGTATATGGAAATAATCTTACAACACAATATTATTCAACTACCTCCTTTAAATTAATGGCTAACATGTAATTATGAATGTGTTCTTCAGCTAGAAGACCATCATTAGGATTAAATTTAGGTAACCATATTTTAGGGTATTTTGGGAGGGGATG
The DNA here is from genome assembly GCA_034641835.2 of Pinus albicaulis. Taxonomy (NCBI): domain Eukaryota; kingdom Viridiplantae; phylum Streptophyta; class Pinopsida; order Pinales; family Pinaceae; genus Pinus; species Pinus albicaulis. The sequence continues at coordinate 188,322,795 of CM076575.1, forward strand.
AAGAGGAGCAGGCATTTGTACAGCCCATGGATTGTTCCATGGTCATACATTTGGTGGAGGTACTTGGCATGCCATTGGACCTTGGGTGGAGGTGATGGGTTGAGTTTGAGTTGAACAAGAGGCAAGCTGAGTGCTAGAACTAGTTGAAGGAGTAGTAGTTTGTGTACCAGAACTAGTTAAAGTAACATTGATTGATGGAATGGAAGTTGTGGAGGTGAATGGAGTTAATGGAGGTGAATGGGGTGGATTATTAGATAATACCTCGCTGGTGATTGACTCTGATTCAGTATATTCTTTATCTTCCTTCGAGAAGTATCAATGGGAAATTCTAAGGGAGGAATTCTTGTCTTTTGAGTTTCTAATCAAGTTAATATTCTTCTTGGTTGTAAAGAGAATGAAACACTAATCTCAGATGATTGAGAAGTTTTATACTTTTCAGAAGAAATGGATACTCTCTCTAACTTTTCTATCAAATATTGAACTTCAAGGGAATTTTGATGAAAATCGGGAGATAGTATGGGTTGAGTATCACTAGGAGACTTAGGATAAGGATGTTCAACTTCAGATAAAGATTTATATCTAGTTAATGTTCTAGAATTTGAAGGGGACCTAGAGGGAGAGAGACTCTTAGATTGAATTTTAGATTGATCATATCTTCTTGTCATTCACAATTATCCTCCTTCTAGTGCCAAAATGTTGAGGCCTCAGAATTTTGTTGTCACAACATGGGGGAAAACCACCCAATCCAGACCTTAGAGCAAGTCCTTTTCCGTTTGGTGTGGTGGCTCCGACTGGGAATAAAGGGTCTAGTTTCCCAATAAGAATGATTTTGGGGTCTTTATTGTTTATATAACATGAAATGGGAAATGATTTTAATCTATCACATGAATTTATCTAAAACTATCTATACTAATAGTGTTTCTTCCTTTATGCAATCTAAAAATATATCTTTTAACTAGAAGTAATGAAGATTATTTAACAGTTGAAAAAAATGAAAATTATGTAAAGATGATTCTTTTAACAAAATATTTTGATCAAAAGAATTATGTAATGTATATCACATTCATATGTGTGATTATATATCATATAAGAAATTACAGACAAATATTAGTACCGAAATGCATTTAACATTCATTTATGATAATAGTTCAAATATATAATGCAAGTAAAAAGATAATTGTCAATCTAGAAAGCAAAAATTAATATAATGAATAGAAGTACCATATATACGAAGTCCTACTCATATAAACTGATAGTAGTTTTCTTCTCCTCTTCACTTTCAAGAAATTTAAAGATTAAAATAGTGCAACATCAGTTAAACAGCTTCAAATGTCAAATGATAACAGATTTTGTTCCATTAATCCATACAATCATTTACAAACTTACAAAAATGTACTCTTTGCAAATGTTTTTGACAAATTTTTGTACCCTTATTTAAATGCATGAGAAGGGTTTAAATATTAAACTACAATATGTTTAAAAATATTTTATTACAAAAAATAGAGGAGGTTTCAAATAACCATCCTCATAAAGAGAAAACTTAAACTACAATCTAGGAAAATAAAGTAACAATATAACTATGAGTGTTGATCCTCCTTGTGGATTGGATCTCGAAGTTGAAAAATATATAGCATAGGTTTAAGTTGAGCTGGCTGTGAAATTCCTGATTTGATCTGGCCCTTGAATACTACATTTGAAAGTGTTGGCTACGGCCTTTTTTTTAAACCATTTAATGACTGAAGAGTGATGCACTGACGATAAGGTTTGATCAGAAAATTCTAAGGTTTGATAAGGTTCTTGATCAAACTTATTTACTTTTTTAATCATTTCTTCTTGCATATTTGTCATTTTTTCCACTTGCTTCTAATGACTTGATTTCTAATAGCACTTTAGTTGTGGACGCTTTGATAAGCTCAGCTTTCAAAAATTATTCATAAACAGATTCAGTAATTTGATTTGTTAACCTTGATGCCTTTGCCACTACCTTGTCTGCTTGTCTTAGCTGTGCTTCCCAATCCTTAAAAAAAAATCCTTGTGAAATTTATCTACCTGAGGTAGATCAATTTCCTTTCTTGAGTCAGATTCTTACCACTGAATGAACTCATTAATATTATTTTCAATTTTCCCACACTCAATTTTCCTGTTAGCCACTTGTTGGATCAGGATTTTACTTGAATCACAGTAAGAGTTGGTGATTGAAGCTTGTTGAAAACATACTTCTTGTTGTTGCTTTAGCTTTGCTTCCAATGCTTCTCTTATGAGTTTCTCTACCTGAGGCTGGCTTTTTAATTTGTTCATTACTGCTTCAAGTTATGTTTCATTTTCTATAATTTGCACCCGATGCTGCAAATTTAATGTTTCAAAATCCTTTTGAAATTGAGACTTTTTCAATTCCATCTTCCTACTGGAGTTAAAATTTTCTTTCTCTAATAGCCTCACTAACTCTTGTACTTTATCTTCTCTTTGCTTCAGTAACAATTTAACTTTAGTAGCATTGTCAATAGTGGCAATAGCATATTCCCCTGCACACTATGATAACTTGGTTAAATGTTTAATAGGACCAACTAGAGGATCCTTCCATAGAACGTCAACAGATTCATTTGTAAGATTTGAAACGGTATCATCCATTCTTCTCCTTTTTCTTCTCTTAACTACAGCCTTATGACTAGGACTGTAAAAGAAATCTAGTGAGGGAATTTCTTCAATCTGTAAAACTAGATGCTCTATAGGGTAGGGTGGAATGATGTCTTTATCATGAGTTTCAGGTACCTGTTGTAGCGGAATTGCAGTTTCCACTAATTTCTAAGAATGCGCTGGCATTTTAAAACTGGTATATTGATCAGTATTAGGATTTGTTTGTGGCGTTTGCAGTGCCTTGGAAAAATTTTCCCATTCATTGCTCAAATCTTTTAGCTGAGACTTATCTTCCTGATCAAATGTATTCTGGATGTGCTAAATTTCTTGGGAATATGATCCAGCTCCATTAGTTCCTCCTTCCTCTTGCATTTCAATCTCTTTTATTACTTTATCAATTACCTTTTCTGGGCTCTCATTTTTGTTTTCGAATTCATTATCATAGTGATCCGAAATATTATAATTATGTTGTGATTGCCCTGACTCATGATTATATTTCTCTTGGGATTCATCTTCATACATGTATTTGGCTTCATTATCCAAGCTAATACTTGGAGTCGGTCTGTGGACATCTTCAATAAACAATAAATCCAAAGGAATTCTTTCCAATCTCTTATTTATGTATGTTTGGAAGGCTTCAAAGCCATTTTCACTAAGATGATTGGATGCATTTTTTAGTACATATGTGAATTTCTCAATGCCTTAAAAGAAAGCATCAAACATATTTATCTCTTTCAGAAAAGGTTTCAATTTCAGCTCTGTGGTGAAATTATTAATCACATCATTGGGGTCATATGGCCGCTTTGGAATTACAGCCAAATTTAATAAATTAATACTTGAAACTTCTTGAATGTATGACCAATATCAAAAAGTGAAAAATTACTACACTGCAAAGGGAAATTAGGCCAAATGGCCTTTTTGGCATATTTGAGTTGCTTATAAATACCACTTACTACAATTGGGTAAGAAATTTTTCTAGCAAGTAGCTTGTCAGGAACATGATAGGGCAAGACGTGGGGAGAATCATAACTCCCGAAAACTCTGACATATGTGAAATTTTCTTCGGAAAACCATCTGGCAATGGGAAAAATGTTTGCACTAGCCTCTTTGGAAATCCTAGGGGCTTTCTCATTAAATATAATCCGATGCATAAGTAGCATGATTCCATTACAAATTTTGTAAAAATGTAAATGAAAATCTGACTCCCAAAGGGCTCTGTGGTAAATAAGGATTGGAGTGGGGTCTTGGGTTGTCTGTTTCCATCCCATGGTAGGAAAACTTGAACAAAAGAAAATTGTGTACATAGCATAAGCATTCATGTAAAAGGGGGGTATTTACCTAGAGGAAACACTTATTTTACTTCTATAATCCATGATATTTCTGGCCAAAATATCAGATAGGCTATTTTCCCAATTCATAATTGAAGAATTGACAATTGCATCAATTAACGGGACCCAATCTATGGAAAACCTAGCAGTATATGGCTTTGCAAACAATCTACATAACATTCCAGCTGCATAGAAATAAGGGGAGGGTAATTGTGCTATCGAGTACATACCGAGTTTGTCATGTTTCATCTTTCCTTGGTCATCCTTCCATCCCTTTATAACTTTCATCGGATCTGTATGTTTCTTTGTAAATATTTGGACAAAATCTTTTTCATAGTTCTGTTGTGGCATGGGTAAGTGGTACATTCTCCTCAAATATTCTGCCGTGAATGAACCAATATTCTCCCTCTTTTAGTTCTTAAATGTCCTATATATTATGTTAAGGTGGTCAATTACTCACTTAACCATATCTGTGTAGGGGAGAATATTTGGCCTCGTTGCTACTTTGTGAAGAAATGAGCATGCAACATCGAAATAAGACAGGTATGAGGAAACTAATGCGTCTTCTGTAGCTATTTTGGTTATTACCCTTGGTTGTTCATCTTTGAAGAGTTGGTACATTGCTTCCCATGAGGCCCACTATCGCAATCCTTGTTGCAGGTGGTATCTAAGAATAAGGGATACATGTCTGGTCTTCAACAGTTGATGTTTGGGAAATTTCCTTGCCTTTCTTGTTCATTCCAGTTGTCCTTACTCTGTTAGGAAATTTCCTGAATTCAAGTGAATAGAGAAAATGTAGATCTAAGATGAATGGAGAGAAGGATAGAGTTAAAACGATATAATAAAAAATCCGGTGCTCAATCATTCAAAACATGCTCGAAGTAGATATGACGTTAATATATGACGTTAATCACCCATAATTCTTCATATCAAATCTCTTACACACATTTACATTATATATCTATTCTATCAATTTAAGACATTAGATCTTATATCTGGTTGATTAGATATGAATCATTTCGTACACTTGAATAATAAGTATTAATATCGCATATCACAACTCTTAACCGTTACTATTAGTTATGTCTTCTTTAATCGATGAATTTCACGAAATGCGATCTGCGCAAATCGCAGATCGCAATTTTCATACGGTAATAAAACTTACATTTGGTTATTCGCTGCAAAATGTGAAGTGCACTAAGGAATCATGCTTATATGCTTTATCAGATCTTTGATTTTTTATGATTGTTTCTTTATTAATTCTTCGGGTCCGACTCATCGCAACCTTTACCAAATTTTCATAAGTTGATTGTTTTTAAAAGGTGCGATGCGATTTCTTTTTAAAGCGGTGTTTAAAGCATTTGTAACGGGAACTTTTTATGACACAAAAAAGGATATAGTGCATATCGCAGCTCACAACACTTTATTATGTTTTAACTTATTCATTTGTAAGTTATGTGATTTATGATGAGTGCTAAGCGATCAAATTGAAAAGGGAAAGAAACTTTATTTCCTAAATTTTTAGACTTAGGCTAAGATAAAATTAAGCTTATAAATTTTCTATTTATTTTAAAGGGTCCCCATTTAGTGAAATTAAATGCGGGTTGTTGTATAGTACAACACTTTATTCTGACTTGATGATTGATTGTTTTTATTCATTTATTACCGATGAAAGTATAAGAATTATTTAAAAGGTGTCATTTATTATTATTCTTCTTTCACTCGAGTCTTGTCGAAGCACAAATTAGAAGCAATAGATTAGGCAATTATTTTATTCCACTTCTTGGTGTAAAAGCCTAAAATAAAACAGAGTTATATTTTTTTTGTCCTCTAGAATAAGTTTCTTGTATTCTCACAGTTGCTTGTTTTGATCCTTAATTACATTTAGAAGTGAATTTTGTTTTCTCCTTCTTTAAATTAGGAACAGAATTCAGTTTTAATTCTTTTCTGTTTTGGAATATGCAATTGTTGTAGAATATTATCATTTTTTTTTAGTTTCGAGCTAGTTACATTATGTTCTAGCCTGATTGATTCTTTGTATCATAATACTATATATATATATATATATATACTAACCCTCTAACAATCATAATTTAGGTTAACTGAGGATAATTATATATTAGGATTAGTTTCTTTTGGATTCAATTCTTCCTCATGAAAAAGGATCCATGACCAATCGATCCATTAAACTCGTTGAGGATAGTCATTTAAAAGTGCTTGGGATATTAAAGAGGCTCAGTCCGAGCTACACCTCCTTTGTTGACATATGCTTGTGAATGCTCGCGTCAACAGGGTGGAAGAGGGATCCCAACTAATTTAATGAGCAAGATAGGTTGTTCCTTGTTTGCAGAGAATTTTATGTATGTACCCCTGACATTAGTTTTCTCGCTTAAGTTCTCTCTTTTCCCTTCTCTACTCAGTTGATTTGACATGTTGAAACCAATCAATATAAAATTTCATTCAAAGAAATGAGATCCTAATATAGATACGAACATCATAGATCCATTAAGACTTTCACTTATGATAAAACATATTTTCTATACATGCATCAATTACCTTAAAAAATATCTAGGTCCAAACAAAGAAGTAGACAAAAGTAATCCAAGTTTTGTCAATTTTCACATAGTATCATTTCGAATTTTTCCACATTACCATTGAGCCAAATAGGGTGGATTTCATACATGGTCTTATTAAAAAAAAATATGAGCAAAGACATGAAAGAAAGGGATATAACATAAAATATGGGAAATGAGAAAGAAAAGTAAATAACAGTAAATGGAATGTGAAGAACAAAAATCAAATGAGAAAGGAGAAGTGGGAACAATGTTGTAATGTGATGCAAAAGTGAATATAATGGAACTAAACCTAAACTCTAATCTATCTAAATATAAGCTCAAGATCATGTAAATTCATATTTCCAATGTAGCGACAAGATTTGTTCCTGACCTACAAACATAAATATATAAAAGATTAATGACAATATAAAATGATGTGCAACAATAAAAATACCTTCCTAAATTACTTGTACATAAAGATGAAGGTCACTTTTATAGGCAGAAAAGTATGATGCTTTAACCATTCTACAACTTTACACTACTTATTAGAACAACGATCATACAAACATTGAAGGTATCCCACACATGTACATTTGTTTTCATTTTAATTATTAAAAAACATCATGTAATATTTTAAATTATTATTAGCAATCAAAATTTCTAGATAATTTTCCTCTATCCAATCATAGATTCAATCATAGTATCCGAAAAATCTCTTTTGTAAAACCTGAAACTAATGGGAGAATCAATCAACAAAAATGAATCATGGGTATAATGCTGCATAGAAATATAACTTGATCTCGTTCAGAAACCTTATCAATATGGTGAGTACCTTACATAACCATCAACAAAGTTGAAGTGCCTCAACTATCTAACAAGTGTCCAAACAGTGAAATGATGAATCTTGGATATCTATGGCCTCGACAAGATCAACTAATGAAAAACAACTATCATCAAATGTACCAATAGGAAAATGATTAATGAAGTGACAGTTTTTAGAACCAGTGTTATGATCATATTGGTGGATTGGCCTATAAGATTCTCGATTCTTGATTGGTTCCCTTTGTATCTGGTTATGCACTAAACCAGCGACAATAAATCTTTGGGAATTAAAAACAATTGTTGACATCATAAATACGAGAAACCAATCATGACACTAGGCTGAAAAAATAATAGAAGCTTATGTCAATCAAGTCCAATATTCATATCAACATGAGAAATTATTTTTTCATCATGATGGTTTTGGTCTGCCAAATGCCTTAAGCATTTACTAACCTCAAAAAGGATAGATTATACTAGATAAAAAATGATTATCTCCAAAACATAAACAAGAAGGATAAGGAGTTGATTTCTCATGGAGGGGTTCAACAAAAAGAAATATTTTGGCCAATGATGATCTTTGTCCTGATAATCAGAATGATAATATTCAAAGCTACGTACATCCAAGAAATATATAAATTCGAACCTTGGATTTAATATAAGGGATTTGCATGAAGAATAATTAACAAAATACGAGTCTTTTATCTGATCAGAGACTTTATCTTGAGGATTAAGAGAATTAACTTGAAAATAATAGAAATACTTCAAGGGTGAGCTTACATATATTGAAACAATTATGAGAAAAGAATTATCTAAAAAATTATAATCTGGTCTATTTAGATATCCCATCAATATTGTGATAACTTGACATAACCATCAATGGAAGTTGAAGTGCCTCAACTACTTGACAAGTCCCTATACTTTCAAATGTTGAATGATTATATTTTTAGGGTATGATCATATCAATATATTCCTATAGACAACTACCATCTGTTATTTCAACAGGATCAGTTTTACTCAGAAAGAATTTGTTGAATTCAACAATTTCATTGGGTGTGTTAGCATCATCGAACAGATTACCCAAATTGTAAGAAATATGTTTAATGATTATGACATCATCTTCTTGAATGCAACCTTACTGCCTTATGTGTACTTGAGATCCGATTCATCAAATTGTGAATTTGAAGAACATGGGATATTCCTTGATTCATTACACACATCTTGATACAAGGGCTGGTGAGCTGAGGAAGAAATTCCATGGATAAACTTTTATATGATTAGATCAAATTCCATATCAAATCTTTGCAATCTAGGTCTTCTTAAGAAAATAAGAGATCACCCAATATACTTGGGAATTCATTACCACATATGTTAGTGGAGTTATTAGTGTAAGGGAGATTTTTGTCTAAGCCTTCATATCAGTTAAGATATTCAGTTTCATTCAACCAATTACCAAGGTTAGAATATCCTTGATCAACCAAGAATTTAGAAACAACATCTTGACATAGAGGAATTTGAAAAGGGGAAAAGAGATGGAATGAGTCTTAATATTTTTTCTCCTCTACCTATGAGACATTACAACCTCGTACCTTATTACCATTTGAGTCATCAACATGAGAATCGAGAGTAGTTGCAACAAATGGTGGTGGAGCGGATTGATTAAACAAATCAATGTAAAGGGATCCATTAGTTGTAAATGATAAAGGATGACAGGTATCCCTTGAAGAATAAATACTTCCAATTAGGTCAGACTGAATATCTAAATTATGTATGTTAATGTCACCTTGAGAAATCAGGGGATCACCCTTCACACTAGGATCCATAAGATTACAAGAAAATTCAAAGTTTTTCTAAATAATATCTTGATCATTAAAATAAGGTGAAGATGGAATAAGCAGATCAGGAACTTGATTTTGGGATTTCCCAACTTCAAAAATGACACTAAAGACTACCTTGTTTGGTAATGAAAAGGTATGAGGAGAAGGGGAAAAAAGGGTATTAGGTTCCTCCTCTGATATTTGAGAAATCTCGTGACTGAGAACAGTTGGAAAAACAACATTTGGGATATGACTTGTTTGATCTATGCTTTGAAGATTTTTATCATTATGATACAACTCATTATCAACAAGAAGTTCATATTTGAATTGTTTCAAAAATATTTGAACCAAATACTAAAAATTTTCACCCATGAAATCCCAATACATATCTTTTTCACAAAATTCATAGCAAAGTTGAAGAAATCTATCAAAAAAACCCTCTAATGAATCATTGGGTTTAATTATAAGTTGATTTATCCTTTTATATACATCTTGATAAACGTACCTATCAAAATATTCATGAATCTCCTTAATAAGTTTTTCAAATGAATGAATAGAAGTGGATGATAATGTATGACACCATTTCTTGACATGACCTTCAAGGGTGAGGATAAAAAACCTTCTCTAAATATCCTTACAATGAATTCCATCAGAAAGACAAAAAAGAAAAAAAAAATCGCATGTCCAAGGATAGTTAGTTCACCCTTGCGATCATGCTTAAATTGATAAAAGATATGAATAATTTCTGAGAGGATTTTGAGATCTACTCTTTTATAAAAACACCCCAAAATTAAGATTTTGGTATTATCCATTTCAAGATGAATATTCAAAACAAACTCAATGGGCTCGGCTCGTCATTTGGCCCAGCCTTTAGCACCAAATATATTGATGGTGTTGGACGCCACCAAAAATAAGGGTTCCCCCAATATGAATTCCCAACTAGACCTCACATTGTTTGGAATAGGATCCCTATTCATATAATAAGATTGTCCACCATAACTTAAAATTTTTAAAACAACCTTTGAAACAAGCAAGTTGGCATTGTGAAATATACAATTTCAATGTATATAAGGTACTTTCACAAACGCAAAGAGAGAAAGTGAGCCTTTAGAATAAAATTAATAGTACTATCCTAATAAAGACATGCACAAGCATAGAAATAATTGTTAATTAAACTAAATAATAGTTCACATTGTAACAATGATCATAATAGAAAGTAAGTATGCACATTAAACAAGATATATACCAAATCCAACAAAATAGTTCATTTAGTATGTACGAACAAAAAAACATATCATAAAATTAAAATAATAGTAGTACAACATCCATGATCAATGCATGAAAGAGTGTCGGATCTGAGAGCTTCAAATATAAGTGAAAGTTCCAAGATACACAACTACAATGATACAACACTATCCCCAATATTGGAAAAATAAACCACTACTTTCTCCTCCAAATAATGATCTTCTCTCCTATGCCAAGCTAGAGAAGCTAAGGTGAAAATTCATTTGCTTGAGCTATGAGGGTTTATTTATAACAAATGAGGTGACTATTCACCTCCCATGTGACTCTTGACTTCCCTCATGACTCTTGAGATCCCATATAACTCTTGACTTCCCTCATGACTCTTGAGATCCCATGTAAATTTTGAGCTCCTACATGACTCTTGGACTTCCTAGTGACTCTTCGTATTCCATGTGTGACCATATGTCTTCCATACATTTTAAATTTTCTTATTTTTCAAAATTACATAATTACATTCTACCAATATGTGGAAATAATACATGATACAAAAAAACACTCTTGTGTTGAAATTTTGTAGAGCTACAATTTGGAAATTGTGACATGAGACTTCATTGTAGTGTATCGATGCCAATTTCTTCTCTTTTTTGCTATGTCCTTCAATCCTACATGACAAATATGCAGTGTGCTTCATCTTCACCCTCCAAAGGGTCTTGATAAGAATTGGAACCTTCTAAGTCAACATGAGTTTCCATATCTCTTTCGTAGTCCAAGATTCCTTTACTCTTGCATGATAACATATTTGTGTCCCACATCTAGAAGTGTTCTTGTAACATCTTCTTTCTGGCATCCTTTATCATCATCTTTCCATGATAGGATGATAAAATATACAAATGAAATTCACTCATTAAAATATAACACTAGTCCCAAAATAACCTATTCTATCTGTGTTTTCTCATGTTAGGTTGATTATAATGGGACAGTGTGCAAGGACTAAGAGAGAGGATTTCTTGGGCACAGTGCACAGGATATGGAGGTAAGGAGTGAAGGACTGGGCACTAGAAGTGTGTAGTGTGTAGTAGTAGGGAAGGAATAGGAAATCCTATGGGAATTGTGTAAGTCTTGGTGGCAAATATGGAAGGATTTCTCACTGGGAATGTGAAGTGTGCAGTGCTTGAGGAGAAGGGTCTAGGTGCTACATAGTTGAGCACTAAAAGGGTTGAAATATGACCCTACTAGTCACTAAAAGTATGAAATTCACAGTTAATTCAAGGCTGGTCAAGAAATTGCATAGTGGGCAAGTTTAGGAGACAAGTGTGGCAACCTTGGGCATTATAATTGCACAACGTTCAATGGATGAGGAGGAGGCTCTAGGGATTTCACAATTGAGAAATGCAAGGGTATAGATATTTCACTACTATCCAATGATAATTCAGAATGCACAATTCAAGATAGGGTTAGTCCAAGCTTGCGCAATGAGCAAGTGTAATCAGCAAGGTTGAGTGATTGTGCTCTGAGGTTTCTTAATGTGAAATGAAAGAGGTTGGCATCTAGATTTGCACAATTCACAAGTTCAAGAGGTAAGAGTTTCATCATTTAGGCTTAGGAATGCATAGTGTTCTCATCACTTAGCTAGAAGATGAATCTGCTCATGTGTTGTGCAAAAGGTGAGGACAAGGAAGAACTCCAAAATTGACTAAGTGTGAGATAAAGTAGAAGAGAATATAACAGGTCTTAAACATGATCACACACACATATATACAACCATACACATAGCAAGAATATATTCAGTACCAAAAACCAACAATCATATATTGAAATTACAGTAGAATGACACTTATCTCCAAGTGCGACATACTTAAGATATATCTTTACGACACAAGTGTCGATTGTAACCAAAAGGTGCACTATGCCATGAGAATGTACCCAAAACATTTCTAATAAAAAATAGGATCAACTATTGCAAGAGAGCGCTCTAGAGTTACCTCTTGAAGGTGTTTCAAGGTGCTCTTAGGATGTGTGAAAATAAGCAAAAGTGACACGTGTAAGATAAAAATAAAGAAAAAGTGACACTTGCAAAATAAAAACAACAGTTGAGAAACTCACCCACAAGATGGGGCATTTACAACCATTAGTGAAATAATTCCCCTTGTACTTCAAAAGTGCACAGAGCTCAAAAGCAAGATATGAATATGAAAATGAGCTATGGAAGAGACTCTTCATATAGGGAGAGAATTCATGTGATTAGGGTTAATATTTGCGAGTGCACTTAGTGCATGTTGGGAAAATAGGAGCCAAGAGTAATATGACTGATTTTAGAATAATGACAGAGTTGAATTGAGATATTGAACAGTGAATATCAACAAGGATATTTCAATCACTGTGAGCAAGAATTGCACAGTGAAAGTGAGCAAGGGTTGCACAGTGAATGTGAGCAAGGATTGCATAGTCAATGTGGGAAAGGATTGTGCGGTGACTATGAGCAAGGATTGTGTAGTCATTGTGGACAAGGATTGAATAGTGAATATATAGGAATTATGAAATGAATGGTAGCAGGAAGTGCACAGTCACTTTAAACGAGAAGTGTGTAGTCATTTTCAACTGGAAGTGGACAGTCATTATCAGCAGGAGGTGTGCAATAGTGACAGCTCCAACCATGTTTCTCTCATGTGGATATATAAATATTTTTTCAAAAAAAGGGTTGAGTCAAGGGGCACTAATTATAAATGATGTGGAGGTTTCTTGCTGAGGATGATGAAAGTTTTCTTAATGAGGAAATTTTGAATTTTTGGGACATCTCTTGAAGATTGGTTGGTGGCATTAAAATGGTCTAGTGTTTCCATAAATTATGGACTTATGAGAGAAAAATGAGACCATCCTTGTTTGGGTTGTTGAACAAGGCAGTGAGGAAAAAATATTTAAAAAGAGGAATGGGTAGACTTCCAACTTGTGGAATGTATAAGCCACCTGCTACAACCAATTAAAATTTTCATTTAAAAAACTTGTAACAGAAAAACAAGTGGAAAAATTCTATTGACTAGCAAGACTTTGTTGGAAGGGTCATTGTTTGAAGGCTTCCCAAGGAAAAGACAAATCAGTTTCAGTTGGAGGGAGAACAAGGAGAGATCAATCAATGAACATCAGCAAGATATTTTGGTATAAACTGTATTTTTTGGTTAGCAAGAGTCGGGAAAAAAATTCCAGTTGTGGAGAATTTTCCTCTTAAATCCCCATAACCCGAAAGGTGGAGATGGTATTTATCCTAAATTCCTGAGGGTTGGGGTGGAGGAAATGATCTTGGAAAAAAATTGGAATAATTATAAAGACTCCCTGCCTTTTATTTCTTTGGTTTTGGTTCTTGAATCCTTAAATCTAGGTGAAGCCATAGTGAGCATGTAATCTAGTTGAGTTGCAACCTAGTTGAAGGAGGAGGTGGTTGAATCTCCGGTTCCTAGTTCACCTAGTATCTGTGTTCAAGTCCCTGAGCAATGGACCTCGTACACTCTAGAATATAAATCAGGATTGATAATTATAAATAAGGATCGGCCATAGTTATCTATGGTTGGGTGGAGAGTCATAGTCCCTGGCTCAGTTTCCCAGAAGTTTATAGGTATTGGAATAGAACAAATAGTCATCTTGGTTATAGTTTAGATGTAACTAGTAATGAAATTGCTTTAATTAGAGTAGCATGATTTATGTGATGGATACTAGTTTTTCTGACACTAATTCATATTTTGTGTAAGAAAATTTATCTGTCAAATTTCTAGACCTGTTATTTCACCTAGATTAAATTCCCAATTATCCCTCATGTTTTTCCACTAGGACTTATCCTCTATTTATTACTATTCAAGTAGTTGTGTCTACCACTTTTGATAAATTTTAAATCATGATAATAGGGTTGATATTTTCACGTTTCTCTAATGACTGTTTGCATTATTTTTTGATCTTCTCTCATTGTAAGACACAAACATTAGGTAGATCTCGTGATGGATAAGCTCGATAAGATGGAGTAAATCTACATTGGCAATAGTGTTACTTTGTGATGGCAAGTTTTGAGCATTTTTCAATAAGAGATGTCATCTTTCATTTAATGGCTACAACTTGCATTTGGTTGTCTCTCCTTTATGGTTGATGGACATATTGACATATGTGTATGTGCATATGAGTTGACATACCCAGGAAGGAGCAAAAAATTAGCCACACTCTCTTCTTACGACATCCCAAGGTAATGGGGAATATTTATTTGTAATTAAAATAGGTGTTCTCGCGATGTTACATGATTCGACACACACACACAGATATATATATATATGTGTGTGTGTTTGTGTGTGTGTGTGTGTGTGTGTGTGTGTGTGTTAGCGCAAAGATATTACAGCAGGTTCATTCATCTTTTTTAAGGTTTCATTATTTCTAAAATAATGATAGTGCACCGCTCTATATGATTGGAGTACATTTCTACTGTTACAACGCCTTGAAAATTTGTATCAATCCTGTGAGGAAACTACATGAGTTGCCTTGATGTAGCTTAATATACCCACTTGATATTAAAATTCCTACCATACCATGGTTCTCACGATTTCGTTCAACAAGTTACATAGAATCTATGTGTTAATTCAATGCCTCATTCTTGCTTAGCAAGGCCTCTTAAAAATAAGCAAGGGTCTTACTCAGATGTTGCATGTAGTTCCCTTCTGGTATCAGATTCAAGCTTCATTGTGCCTTTTCGAGTGAAAACATATGGAATAGTGATAGTGTCAAAGGAAAAATGTTATACCCATTATTCTCAATATGGTGGGAAATGCCTTCCGGTATCTATGGATAACATATAATGTGCATATATATACATAATTACTCATAGGATATAGGTCCATCACTCGTCCCTATGTTAGTGGAAAATTTGCAATGATAGTTGAAGGGAACTAGGTCAAGCGAAAGAGAACCCTCGTGTGTTCAATCCATGAATCTCATAACCAAGGGTGAGCAAACCCATCACACATTTTTGAATGAAACCCCAAGACCGTGAGCATATAATAAATATCATTCAGGGATAACTCTAACACCTTGGAATTGGGAATCCAACCCTAGGATTGGATGGATGAGCCATAGAACTCCAACACCATAGAGACCATGACATATGGTCGAGGGTAGAGTCCCTAGCCATAGGGAATCCACCCAATAGAGGAATAAATGGTAAATATTCAACACGCTAAGTTGAAGCATTAGAGAAATTTTCAGGTCTAAAATGGGACTCCTAAGGAATATTATAAAATAATAATGGAAATAATAAAATAATATTAGATTACCCCATGAATTTTTGGAGGTAAAAAAAGAAAAAACTACTTTTCCAACTTGTATTTTAAACTTATCCCCCTATGAATTTACTAAAATTTTAAGGACTTGTTGGATGCAAAATTTAAATTTTCATCCAAGGAATACCTATTTTTCATGATTTCAATGGATCCTACTACACGAAAAATGTGAAATATATGAAAAAATGTGATTGCAATACATCACATGTTTTCATGTATTTCATATTTTCCATGCATTAAGATCCATCTAAAGTATGCAACATGGGTATTCAGATGCAAAATTAAATTATGCATCCAACGAGATCCCCCACTCAAAATTTGAGTAAAACCATAGGGAGATAAGTTGAAAAAGTAGTTTTTTTATTTTTTTTATTTTTATTTTTTTTTACCTTTTTACTCCAAAAATAGTGAATCATCCCCATGGTTGACATCATCATATTTAATTCTATTAGTTCTTATAAAAAAAAAAATTGTTGTACATTTTTGTTTAGAGGCCCATTTTTTACCTCAAAATTTCTTTGATGGTCGACATGCCTCTTGTTGTCAAGGATGACTGCCAATAGCATATGGGCCACTAGATATCGATAGGGTAGGAATTTAATGATAGAAGGGCCTCTGGATGCTAACAAGGTGGAGGAAGAGTTGATCCCATTTGTAATCCTAGTTACTAGTGAACTGCCAATATAATGGAATCACTCCACGAGAGGTGACTGATGGGCCTCTAAATTAGACATAAATTAAGGCCCACCTAACCTTTCTTAGGCACATAAAATATATATTAAATCTCTCCTTATACACTTAATAATTTTTTTATGCTTTAATATGTTCTTAGGAAGGTTTAGAGATAATTACATATTTGTGCCTAATGTTATATCTTTTTTAAGGATATTGTGAGAATATTGGGCAGATTATGAAGATCTAGAGAAGGAGATAATTTATGGACTTGCTCCCTACAACTAGAGAATAAAGTTTGGAGAATAAATTAACAAAATATCATGAAACAATTGATAAATTCTAGAGAGATTCTGGAACTTAGATGATTGAGAAAACCTAGGAATGTGTTCCCTGTCATTTACTGCAAAATCCTAGCGTTGGGAACCAAATCCACTATTTGAGGGATTCTGGAGGGGAAATCTCCCTCCTTTCGAGGATAATTCTTCCTCATCATTTTTTATAAGTACCAATTCGAATTTTCCTTATGGGCATGTATTTTTTATTCTTATTGTGGAGAAACTTGTTTTCTGGAAGCTCCACTTTCTTTTCTTGCAGGGATGTACTTGGACTGAATCAATAATGAATATTGGTGTCATTTTTAGCTTCTAAGGATGGTTTCTTCCATAGGACTTTGATTCCTCCTTGAGCTTGGCCATCCCAAGAGCCTAATATCCCTCTTTCACAATTTATTTATGTTCTTTTCACTTCTTATTCGCATGCATCTCTTATTTATGTTTGCATATTTATGTATTTAGTATTGTTTCTTTTTCTTGTTGTAGGATTGAGTTATATGATTTAAGTGAGTTCTTTTGCAAGTTTTTCATAGGTTCAAAAGAAGTATTAATCCTTATAATAACTTTTAAAGGTCATATTAATCATTAAGCTACTTGGATTTGGTTACTAGTTCACAAATATAAGATTTCTCGAAATGCCTTGTAGTGAAATAGTAGTAAATTTATGATATTTTTTAGAAGGGGTTAATCAGATCCATTTGACTTGATTCCACTTGTATTATGTCATAATACTTTTAAATTTGATAAAAAAATTTACTCCATTTCATGTTCACTTTATTAGGTTAGGCATTTGATAGATTAACTAGCTCACTAGTTCTCGAATTTCCAGATTTTAGAGTAGTAATTTTCTGTTATTTTTTAGCACGTGTGAACAGGGTTATTTTGGAGTGATTCCACTTGGAATGGAAACCTAAGATATCATAATTAATAATAAAAAAATTTCCCATCCCATTTTCATTTTATTTACTTATTCATTCGGTGAGTTATTTCCAAAACAGACTTGCCTGTAGCAAAAGCAGAGTTGCATGAAGCACTCTTGTACCATGTGTAAACTCGACCAGATTTGCTCCCAAAGGTTGGTTTTTTTCTCTTATTCTTGAATCCTGGCCCCTAGGACCTAAATACATGATTGAGGAATAATAAACACCACTTAGTACATTCATTTTTTCAATTTAGATTAGGTATTTTTACTTGAATTCATGCTCTTAGGATTTCAATTACAAATTGTTGTTCTTTCCTAGGATTAATTTATTTTCAAAGAAACACTTCCATTTCTACAATCATTTTAGGCTTTGATTTCATGACATTCCATCCATTACATTAGATAAAAAAAAAAAAAGGAAACATTGTATGCTGCACATATAG
This sequence comes from Pinus albicaulis, assembly GCA_034641835.2. Lineage (NCBI taxonomy): Eukaryota > Viridiplantae > Streptophyta > Pinopsida > Pinales > Pinaceae > Pinus > Pinus albicaulis. The sequence goes on from CM076575.1 coordinate 188,340,871, forward strand.
TTCTGATACCTCTTAAGTTTGTACGAACCCCGGGTTGATAATTAAAGTTGGTAGCCTCAGTAGTTGCAGCATTCTTGTTGCAATATTGAGGCTCATTAGTGACTATAAAGCCTGAACCCTGATGAATGGGTCCCAACAATATTTCCATATATATTATCACATGGAATGATGTGTATAATCGCACTTAGTTACCCTCAAGTCTATAATTAGATCATATAATGACTCAACTAACCGAGACTCTATGTTCAGTTGATGTGCATCAATGAGGTCTCAACGTACTTAGAGTTATGGTGATTGGTAAATGTCAAGTGTTACCGTCAGTAGACCTATGATTGAGAGTCAATATGTAGTGACCTTGATGGAAGGCAATGAACCTGAAGATCATATGCCAAGTCATCAACGAACTAGATTTGGTGATAGTGTTGTCGATAATAGACTAGACTTCCATTCAGTTGAATTTTGAAACTACCGATGAGTGGGAGAAATTAACCCAAGCCATCAATGGAAGGTGAGTGATGTTTTGGGGTGTGTCACATAAACACATGACGATAATCGTAGTTACCTAATCTATAATTCACCCAAGCCAAATTCTCCTTTAAAAATTATTACCATCAACATGAATGGTGGTGTCATACCAACAGTTACGTATGAAAACAATCAATACATAGTATGGGTACATGTGTTGGATGGGGAATTTGTTTATTAGCAGCCCTGTCGACGTAATGATGGGAAAGAGACCAATCACTCATGCCACCATGAGTGAACGTGGTGTTATACTTAGTGAGGAACCATTTTCTGACATGGAGACCTTATGTGTGATAGTTGTAAGGTGTCGAGGACTAGAGATCCACGAGGAAATTTCAAGTTTGACCATGTTTCATAATCATGGTGACTTGCCCATTATAAAATTTTAATTTCTAAAATAAAGGAACAAGGCTCCTTATCTCCTTAAAAATGTGTCTAATTTAAATCTCGCATATGGTCCTTCACTAGGCATAATAACTATATCAAGTTGGGACTCACATGAGTCATGTTCTATACAAATAGGTATACATATATCCATACTCAAGAGTGAGTCTATTTCATGTTGTTCAATAAGCAAATGAATAATTGATCCAGGAGGATCCCAAAAGGGAAAAATTTTGAATTCCTCAAACCTCAATGAAACCAAGCTCAAATCGAAGAGCTCTTCATTATAAATTCAATGATGCAAATGACACCTCACTATAACACCATATGTGAAAGTTATGTCCATTTGAATTTTTTGAAAAACAAAAAAAAAAATTGCAGGTGTACCTTAAGGTGCCACGTGGCACTCCCACACGCTACCACGAGGTAGTACGAACTGCACCTTGTCAGTTGTAGTACAGAATCATGCAAGCTAATCAGGACGTTTCACATGAGCATAATTAGGCATATTAAGTGGCCCAATCATTGGGTGCCACGTGGCCCAATCATAGGGCACCACATAGCACCTTTTGGTTGGCTGATAAACCCTTACAAACTTGGAAGGGTAACTAGTAGGAGATAAGTTGGCAGGGTCGACCAATTTGGCATAGTTTATGACAAGTTGGCATCATACATGTTAACTATTGGTGGACAAGCTAATATAGTTGGTGAGCCTCCAAGTTGGCAGGTCCCACCAACTTTAACGGTTCTGCCAACCCAAATCTGGGAAAGTGGCTATATAACGGTGGAGGACTCACAAAACTAACAAACCAATCTACATTAAAAAATAAAGGTGAGGGCACCTTGTGGGGTTTGAACCCTAGACCTCCCACAATAAACAACCAATTATACCTTCACATGACTATTGGGAAAATGTCACATGTGTTGATAACTCTACCGGCCCAAAACATATTTAATGCATGTGTTGCCATTCAGACATGGGAGGAGGACTGGAACAGAACATGCAGAGGAGTGGAACCACACTTGGAACCTGGATCTGAGCGGTGGAATTGTGTGTGCTTGGAACCAAGAGTGAAGGTTCCAATAAGGGAATATTCCTTATAATATTTGGGGAATATTATCCCATAAAATATGCATGGAATATTTTTTATTCTCTGAAGGGACAGAGTTACAGGTGATAGAATATAGTCAAGTTTATACTCAAATTTCTCAAAATTTCTAGAGGATTTCACTGGTGCAATCTGTTTTTGGATCTAAACATCCTATTTTCAGGTCACTCCAAGGATTGGAGGTATAATTATGTAGTTTTCCATGTACTCCTCCTTAATTTTTTTGAGATGAATTAAGATGCCTCACCACTATCGAAGCAAGGGAGAGATACGTAGTCCACACTGGACTAACTCCACTATCAAATTTTTATGTGCACTGTATTTCTGGTCTCATTTATGTTTCATATTTTTTAAGTGTTTTCACTTATGTTTCTTCATGCTCTTTTCCATGAAATTCTGAAAACATCAATGAAGTAAAGATCTCGAATCATGTTTGGGATCAAATAAATCTTCTTATTGATGTGAATTGCAAGTGTTAATGATAACTAGGATCAAGCTCAAAAAGGTGAATGTAAACTTAAATCCTTTGATCCATAGATTAGATGTGCAACACGAAGAAGGAAAATGGAAAATGGCAATGCAAGTAACGATGAGGATCAATATTTCCACAAATTTTTTACACCATGGAAAATAATGTAGATAAATTGTTTGCAAATTATCAGACGAAACTAGTAAATAAGGAAAAGAAGCAGGAAGAGGAAGCAGGAGACAATGCTTCACTAAATCAAGGAAATGGAGGAGAACCTATTGAAATTCCATCTCCATATTCCAATGAATTTTATACTACTTCATTTTCTTCTCATCATTCTACTAATCATCCTATAAAAGCTTCTAAAAGTCCTTTTATAATTTGGATGTAAATTTTTATTTGCCCATATTTAACGAAGAATGTAATGCTGAAAAATTAAATAATTGGATCAGATAGATTGAAGTATATCGTTACATTTAGCAGATCAAATAATATAATGCCAATATCTAGTCAGCATATCTTTGATTGGAAGGCACCACTCTAATATGGTGTGAGAGAAAACTTCAAAAATGTAGAAAACATGTGGGTAAAATCATTTCTTCGTGGTCTGAATTTGTTTCTACATTGAGATATCAATTCTATCCTTTGGGTTATCAGAAAAAGGCCATAATGGAATGGAAATATTTGAGACAAGACAAAGGAAAAAAAAGTTCAAATTTTCACTAAGGAATTTAGGAAGCAATATTTAGCATTGGGAATTCCTTTAGATTCACCTGAGACTGTAATGAAGTATATTGGTACTTTAAATAGTTATACTTGGAGTTTTTTATTGTTTTTTGAACCCACTACTATTGAAAGCAAGGATAAACATGACAAGGAAGATCATCCAAATAATTAATCATCCAAACCTCATAACAGCAAATTCAAAGGAAAATGAAAGGGAAAGGACAAGAATAAAACTATATCCAAGAAAGAAGGAGAAAAATCCATCTTTCACACACTGCCAGAAAGAAGTGCATGATGAATATCATTGTTGGAAGTTGCATCTAGAATTTAAGCCAAATAGATATGGTGGAAAAGGGAAGTATAATACAGTTTCAACTATGCAACAAGACCTTCGATCTGATTATGGTGATGATACATAGATTATAGTTGTGGGAATACAACGTAACAACTCTCTTCATGTTAACTCAAGATATGAAATTCATGCTAGTTCAAGTTCCATGAATGAATCTCATGTTGATGAATGGAAGAGGAGTGAATTGTTCCATATTAGGGTTGTGGAAAAACATACCAAAATAGAAACATTATTTGACCCAGGCTCTCAAGTCAATATAATTTTAGAATCAAATATTAAGAAGTTGTGAATTGAAACCAAGCCTCATCCAAAACCCTACCCTCTTGGTTGGGTATGTGACAATGAAAAACTCCACGTAACCAAGAAATGCATGGTTAGGTTTTTCATTGCATAAAAACTAGTAGATTAGGTTTATTTAGATGTTGTGCCATTGAATATATGTGGTATAGTTTTTGGAATTCCATATTTGTATGATAGGAAAGAAATCTTCTTTCGGCATGAGAAAAAATAACATCTCACCAGGAATGGGGTGGAGTATATTATCAGATCCCATCTTGTGAAGATAGATGCAAACCTTGTTAGTGTAGGTCAAAGGAAAAGGCTTATTAACTCCAAAAAAAAATTCATGCTCATGTTTGTAAGGGAAAACGATGTGGAGGCATCTGATGCTTTCCAGGGTTGTGATTCCTCTCACAGGAAATAATTGTATGATGTGGTTTCTAATTATGGTGGGATTTTTCAGGAACCAAGTTGGTTGCCTCCAAAAAGGGATATCCAGCACGAAATTCATCTACAACAAGATGCTCCTTTTCCTAATGTGGGCATGTAGAGATTGTCAACTATTGAAATGGAGGAGATAAAGAAGCAAGTGCAGGAATTGTTGAACCAAGGAGTCATCAGACCTAGCTCTTATCCTTGTGCTTCACCTATAGTATTGGTTCCAAAGAAGGATGGCACATCGAGGATGTGTGTGGATTATTGGGAATTTAACAAGATCACGATGTAAAACCGCTTTACCTATCCCTTGCATAGATGATTTACTTGATTAGATGAAAAATGTTGTTTATTTAACTAAGTTAGATTTGCGTAGTGGCTACCACCAAATCAAAATTGTAGAGCATCATGTGTGGAAGATTGCATTCAAGACCAAGCAGGGGTTTTTTGAGTGGTTGCTAAAGCCTTTTTGGTTCATTTCCAACTTCTCTATCATAGCATCTCCTTTACATGTTTTAACCAGTGTGAAACAGACTTTTCAGTGGGGATGAAAGTAACGTAAGGCTTTCAATGCCCTGAAGGAAAAGATAAGTACCACACCAGTACTATCCTTTCCTGATATATGGTAGTCATTCAAGATTGAGACAGATGTCATTGGGTACACCATGGGTGCAGTGTTGATGCAGTAGCAGAAACCATTTTTTTATCATTCAGATAAAAAATCTCAAGATTTTGTGAACAATCCCACTTACGAAAAGGATTTCTATGCTTTGGTGGAAAGTTTCAAGAAATGGAAACATTACTTCATTGGAAAGGAGACTATTATTCATAAATACCACCAGACCTGACAATACCTCCAGTCACAAACCAAGTTGCAACAAGCTCATCATTTCAGGTGGATGGGATTTCTTCAACAATTTCACTTGGTAATCAATTACTAAAAGGGTACAATCAACAAAATAGAAAATATGCTCTCTATACCTCATTTTTCTGCAACTTTTATTCTTAAAAATTCTTCTTTGTCTCATGAAATTTATATTGAGAAATATGTTTCTGATGAATATTTCACATAGATTTATGAGAAGCTAACCCATGGATCACAGGTAGAAAACTACCATTTGCAACGAAACTATTGTACTACCTTGGAAAACTATGTGTTCCTACTAATGAAAGAGTCCATGTAATACGAGAAGCTCACACTTCTCTTGTATATGGTAATTTTGGTGTAGGAAATACTGTGTCTCACTTGTAGAGGTTTTTATATTGGCCTCATATGAAATAAATTGTAACAAAATATGTAAAGGGTTGTGATATGTGCTATGTTTGCAAGCCCACTAATAGAAAATTGGGGTTGTACACACCACTCCCTCAGTTCCTTCTTGTCCTTGGGAGAGTGTCTCCATGGAATTTGTAGGAGGGTTGCCTTTTTCAAGAAAGGGTCATGACTATTTGTATTTCGTGGTGGATAGGTTTAGTAATATGTGTATCTTAATTCCATATAAGAAGCACATTAGTGTTGAGAACATTGCTCAATTTCAGTATGTATGGGACCATTTTGGGATGCCCACATCTATTATATCTTATCCAGACTCTCAATTCCTTGGGGAGTTTTGGACAAGTTTGTGGAAGATTATGGACACCAAACTAAAGAGTAGCATGGAATTTCATCCACAGATTGACGAATAGACATATGTTCGTCAATTGAACAGTGGTTCACTTGCTTTGAGGCTATTGTAGAAAACATCCCAAGTTCTGGGATGAGAAGATACATTATGTGCAGCATGCATACAATAGGGCCATGCACTCATCTACTCAAAGCTCACCATTCTAGACGTGCTTTGGGTACCTGCCAAAATATCCCTTAGACTTGGTCTTTGGGAAGGATGAGGATTCCATAGAATGAAGCGAAGAAGACAAAGCATACAATTTCACTTAGAATATCCAAATGATTAATCAAGCAATGTAGGAACACTTGAGAAGAGTCGGGCTCGATACAAATCTCAGCATGAAAAACATTGAGTTGATCATCAGTTCTAGGTTGGAGATAAGGTATGACTCCATATTACCAAAGACAAGATGAAGAGAGAAGGAAATAAATTGAGACCAATAATATATGGTCCTTTCACCATCTTGGAGAAGAATGAGAATAATGCTTATCACCTTGATCTTCCAGCATATATGTAGATTTATTCCATTGTGAATGTTGAAAACTTGAAACTCTACGAGCCACCTATGATCATGGATCCATAAGAGGGTGGATAATTACCTACAGTGGATGATTTTACACCATAGTACTTGGACAAGTTACCTAATGACATCATCCTTGACAAGAGAAGGAGGACTTCACGACGAGGAGATGTGGAGTACCTTCGATTGGGTTTCAAAGGGATGCATCCAAGTAAGGCAAGATGGATGGAAAAGGACAAAGTGAGGGATAAATTCCCTCACCTTCCAGTTGATTGATGAGGCTTTTGGAATCCTAAAATCTTCTCATTGGGTAGGAACGATCCAAGAGGATCCCAAAAGGCCAAAATTTCAAAGTCCTAAAATCTCAACAATACCTAGCTCAAATTGAAGAGCTTGTCATTTTGAATCCAATGTCATGAATGGCACCTCAATTTTACATTGTATGTGAAATTTATGGCCATCTGAAGTTTTTGGAAAACAACAAAGAATTTTTCCAGGTATGCCTTAAGGTGCCATGTGGCACTCCCATAGGATTCCATGTGGTAGTACAGAGGACACATTGTCAGTTGTAGTATAGAATCTTTTGTGTTAGTGAGGACATGACACATGTTCATGACTGGGAATATTAAGTATCCCAATCATTGGGTACCACATTGAGCCTTGTGGTTGGTCGGTCAACCCTTGCCAAACTTGCCAAACTTGGCTCATTAAGTGTGAGTTAGTCCAGTCATAGATACACTATTTGGGGAACATTGTCTCCAAGGAGGGAATATCAGTTGACCCAAAGAAGGTTAAGGCCATAATGGAGTGGAAAACCTCAAAGAATGTGAATGAGGTCAGGTCATTCATGGGATTGGTAGGTTACTACATGAGATTCATCAATAACTTCTCTAAGATAGGCCATCCTATCGCATCCTTTCAGAGGAATGGAAAGAGATTTGAATGGACAGCTGATTGTGCTACAATCTTTGAGGAGTTGAAACAGATACTTATGAATGCACCAATGTTGAGGATTACAGATTCGAACAAGGACTTTGTGGTATGCACAGATGCCTACAAGGAAGGGCTCGATGGAGTCGTAACCCAGGAAGGGCGTGTGGCTTGCTAAAATTCAAGGAAATTAAATGAGCATGAGGTCAATTGTGTGACTCATGAATTAGAATTAGTTTCCATCATGCATGCAATAAATATGTGGAGGCATTTCCTCCTTGGCAGGAAATTTATACTTACAACAGATCGTAGTGGGCTCAAGTATTTGTTTGTTCAACCCAAGTTGAACAAAATACAAGCTAGGTGGTTGGACACACTTAGTCAGTTTGACTTTGAGATCAAGTATATTAAAGGTAAGGAGAACTTTGTTGCTTATTCATTCAGTAGAAGAATTAAATTGAATCAACTGGCATACATAAGCTCTTATGAAGGGGACTTGGTGGAAAGGATCAAATATGTAGGGATGCATGATGAAAAATATCAAAAAGTGAAGGAAATTTTTCAACAAGATGGTGAGGATGAATAATATCATCTCCCAAGTGATGGCCTAATGAGGTTCAAGAATAGAATTTATGTACCAAATAATGATAATTTGAAGAGGTCCATAATGATAGAGTTCCATGTCAAGCCATATTCGGGCCATCCTGGATAAAAAGGACACTCGTAGCCATTACAGATTTGGATTTTGGCCAAATTTGAATAAAGAAGTGGCTAATTTTGTTGATAAATGTATCTAATTCCATCAAGTGAATATTGAATTCAAACTTATCTAGTTGGCTTATTGCAGCCCATTCCCATTCTGAAATGGAAGTGTGAGGTGATCTCCATAGATTTCATCATAGGATTACTGAGAACCTCCAAGAAACATGGTGCAATTATGGTAGTGATCGACAAGTTGAGCAAGGTGGCTCATTTTTTGGTGGTAAAGTATACCAACTCAGATAGTGAGGTGGCTCAAAGTTTTATAAGGTATATCATGAGGCTCCATGGATTTCCCAAGAAAATAATCTCAGATAGGGATGCTAAGTTGACTTCAAGGTTTTGAAAGGAATTGTTTGCAGGCTCGGGGACATAGTTAGCATTTAGTGCAACATAACATCCACAAATAAATGGGAAAACATAAAGAATAAATAGAATCATCGAATATGCATTATTCCCAATTATCCATGAGCTAGTTGGAATATTAATTTTTTTTTTTTTTGCTTCTTAATTTGCTAAATAAGAGGGTATGGAGACCCATAAATCTCCTTAGTAGGAATAAAATCACTACTAATATGAATGGAGATCACTTTAGTGGCTTGATAAAGCACCCTTATGTGTTAAAATGGGCTGGAGCATGTAGACTGGGTAAAAATTTGACCAATTCAACAGTGTTGTCATGGAGGAGTGGCATTCATTGTTGGACATTGCAATTTTGTAGGTAGACTCCATGCATGGAATTAGTGGCTTTAATGAGTGGGGCCAAGGGTGAGGAATCTCACCACTTATATAAGGAAAGGGATGGAAACCATAGAGGATATGTTGTATATTATTATATTGATATGGTTTGTTAAGACTTTTTTTCTCTCTTCAGCTGCTTAGCTGAGACTGCAATGATGTTTAGCACAGGGTGTTCCAAGCAGGAATCCCAGCTTCATCCTTGGGGGACTTTGAGTGCCTGGTCAGGAGAAGTGATTTCACTACATTTCCACATTCTGGCATCAAGCCAAGCTCCATCTTTCATCTACAACGTAGTTTCTACATAGGGTTGTGTTGTGTTGCAGGTTGCAGTAGTGGAGAATACATTTGGGTGATTTCTGAGTTGTTTTTCAGTGGAGGAAGGTTTCCTTCCATTGGGAGGCTAGTGAGTAATTCCCTTGAGACTTATTGCAACATTTGGTACCAGGCCATACTTTCAGTCTTGGACTACGTTATTTTAGGGAGGATTTGCAAGGGTGGTTTTAGTACACCATCTAGGGAGGAGGTTTTCTAGTGAAGGGGTCATCCTTTCATATAGAGATTCTATTGGAGGAGGCTATATTCTTTCCATATCATATCAGCCACATCTTTCCAGCTGTATTTTTGTAGTGAATCTTCAACCCTAGGGCTTTGATTCATTTCTTGTATATTGGTGTATTTCTGAAAACCCTCTTCGGTTCCTTGTTGGAGATTGTATAGAGCCTTGATCTTCATTGTAGATTATCTTTGAGGCATGTATCGGCCATTTTATATTTTGTGTATTCATATGCTGTAGCAATGCTCCTATGACTACGCTATAGAAATATTCTGGTATTTTGATATAATAGCAACACCTCTTTCTTGAGGGATTTATCTATTGGAGGATTTTTGGGTTTTTTTGTATGGTTTGTGCCACATAATTTTGTACAAGTTTGATGCTATTATGATGAATAAAGAAGTTCCATATTGGTCTCTGACATTTATGCATTGATCTACACTGCTATTTCCATTTTTATGCATTATATTTCTTCTTTTCCCATTTGGGAATATTACATAATATGTGTTGAGGATGTACATGATGCACCAACCCAAGAAGTGGGAAGAGTATATTCTACTTGTATATTTCGCATACAATAATGGGTATCAAGAATGTATTAAGAAGATCCCATCTGATGCATTGTATGGGGGAAGTTACAATACTCCTATCAGCTAGAATGACCCAATAAACAAGGTCTTAATTGAAATTGATATGCTCAAAGAAATGGAGCAGTAAATTCAGATCATCAAAAAGAATTTGAAGGTGACACGGGAAATGAAAAAAAGATATGAGGATCAGCATAGGTTGCATAATTAGTTTCAAGTTGGGGAAAATTTCTACCTAAGGGCTAATCCCAAGAAAAGTTCTCTGAAATTTGGGTCTTGTGCAAGGTTGGCACCACAGTATTGTGGGCCCTTGATATCCTCAAAAGGATTGGACTAATGGCATATAGACTAGCCTTACCTTTAGTATTTAAATTCCATGGTGTTTTCCATGTTTCTTTACTTAAAATATATGTGAAGGATTCTAATTATGTAATTGATTGATCTATGCTATAAGTGGAACCAAAGTGAGAGTTCCAACCCAAACCACTATGCATCCTAGATCAGAGGAATCTCACACTCTGGAATCGAGAAATATATAAATTGAAAGTGTAGTGGAGGCACTTTGGGCCCGAGGAAGCCACTTGGGAAATGGAGGACTCAATAAGAGAAGCATACCCTCTCTTTTTTTAAGCAAATGTACATTTACTTGTAAATATTGTATATATATGTACATATAAAGCTCCAAGAAACAATGTGTGATTTTTCCATGTTTCTTTACTTAAAATATATGTGAAGGATTCTAATTATGTAATTTATTGGTCACTGCTACAAGTGGAATCAAAGGGAGATTTCCAACCCAAACCACTATGCATTCTAGATCATAGGAATCCCACACTCCGGAATTGAGCAATAGAGCAAGTCAAAGTGAAGTGGAGGCACTTTGGTCTCAGGGAAGTCACTTCGGAAATGGAATACTCAATGAGATAAGTGTACCCTTTTTTTTTTTAAGCAAATGTACATTCACTTGTAAATATTGTATAGATTTGTACATATAAAACTCCAAGAAACAATATGTGTGATATTATTTTGTTTTTGTGTGGAATGTAAACAAAGAACACTGACGACAATGTTTCCTCAAGGGGAAGGGATTTTTGACAGGCCCAACCAGGTTTCTCTCATGTGGATATGTAAATTTTTATGCAAAGAAAAATGAGTTGATTCAAGGGGCATGGATTCGAGAGGTTGAGGTAGTTTCTTGTTGGGGATGATGTAAGTTTTCTTAAGCAACAAAATTTGAATTGTTGGGATAAATCTAGAAGACTGTTTGGTAGCATTTTAATGGTATCGTGTTTTCAGAAATAATGGATTTGCGAGAGAAAATATGAGATCATCCTTGTTTGGATTCTTGAATAAGGAAGTGAGGAAAAAATAATGAAAAAGAGGAATGGGTGGAATTCCAGCGTGTGGAATGTACAAGCCACTAACTAAATCCAAATAAAAAATTCATTTAAGAAACTAGTAACAAACAGAAAGGTGGAAAGAATCTATTGACTTACAAGACTGTGTTGGCAAGGATACAATTTGAAGGCTTCCCTAGGAAACTATAAATTATTTTTTGTTGGAGGGAGAATAGGGAGAGACCATTCAATAAAAAAAATAAAACTATTTTGGTATAAATGATATTTTCTGGTTAGTAGGAGTCAGAAAAAAAAAAATATTCTAGGTGTGGATATTTTTCCTCTCGAATCCCCATAACCCAAAAGTGTAATATTCCTTTTTCGAAAATTTCTGCATTATGGTCCATGAGGACGCAGTATAAGGAAGGTAGTGTAAAAATAAGATTAAAGGGGACTTAGATCCCTTAATTAACACACCATACATTACACTTCCAGAAGTAGAGCTCAAATAAATAACCCTAGGAGGGTTATTCAGATCTCCTTCTCCTCAGTATCTTGAAAAAGTGCTCAAAGAGTGAGCTTACAGCAACATATGAGCATAATCATGAAACTCTGCAAAACTGTACATATCAATATATGGAATATAATACATCCATCATTTTTATTAATAAATGAGCTAAAATATACAGAAATATGTTGAGGGACAAGCCACTCAAGCTACAGGAATGAATCTCCAATGATCAAACTATCAAATTCATGAGTTGCTACAACTGCACAAAATTCCTAAGACCAGTGAAAGCACTGCCTATGTTAGATTAGATACTGATATAGATGCATAAGCATGAAATATGGCTTAACTATAGAAGAAATGCCCAAGAATAGAATAAATGGCTCCAATACAATATTTCTAGCCAATCTAGAAGAGATTGCTAGAAATGCCGGAAAATGTACAATGTGACAATCTGACTTGTCACTGCAACTAAATAAAAATATGAAATGAGGATTTTGTAGATCAGAAATATTGATTCCCTCCTCTGATAGTGTATCTAAGAAAAATTCTGATCCTTTTACTCAGAAACAACTCCTCCTGATGAGCTCAAATGACCCTCCCCACAACTGCTAGCCAAAATAATGCAGATCAAGCTAGAAACTACGCTATGAGGGAATCCGGAAGGTTGACCTAATGCCAATGATATGAAAATAAGCCCAGGAGTCCTCTTCACTGATCCTCCAATGAATAGTTGAGCCCTCCACTTAAAAACAAGCCAAGGAACAACTCAAGTGATCCTCTGTTGCTCGACCCTACAAAACAAAATTATCCTGCTCCAGGAATAATGTTGTGACTGAAGGAGCTAGCTTTGGCCAAATGCCGGAATGAAGAAATGAAACTATAGAACCTCTCCTTCCCTTAGGATGAGGTAGGGATTCCCGACCGGGAACACCCTAGTGCTATGCAGCACTACACTCTTGCTAAACAGCAAGAGGAGCGAAGTCTCAACAGACTAAGAAAAATAATAATCAAGCATGAAGAACAATGGCTCTCCTCCTCTTCTTATGTAGCAAGTGCTCCTCTCCACCATGGGTACCATCCACATGTGTCTTCCAACTCATGCATGTGATCCTCCTCTAAAACTGCGCAGTCCATCAAGGAGATACATTGTCTCTAGACAGTGCATGTGGACTTGGTCAAAATGTCTAGATCAAGCAATATCCAGCTCTGTTCACACCATGTGGTGCTCAATTTAGCTGCTTTATTCTTACTCCTTTCACATGAGGAGTGTTTATTCTTCCTCTTCAATGGTTATGGGGCTTTTTTACCCATTTTATTTAATTAAATAAAATATTACTAACTATAATGTTCCTTTTAGCTTGAGGCTAAAAATTGGGAACATTACAGTCCTCCCCCTTCAAAATGTTGCTTGTCCTCAAGAAACTACAAGGTAGAGAAAAATTTTCCTCCTCCTCTTCTTGTGGCCTCCTCATAAATAGAACCCACCATAGCTCATCAAAATTTGCAATGAATCTTTCCTCCATGTTTCCCTCCAAGTGTGTAAAACCAAAGTATACATCATGAGATAATAGAAGGTGCAAGTGGAGATCTCCTTGTTGTTCAATGGCCTCCTCAAGGTAGGAGTGATGGAAAGCATGGGAAGTCTTAATCCCAATGAGTGACGCCTTCACCCATGCAATCATCCAAATGAAATGAGCCATACTAGGTAGCTCATCAAAGCAGTCCTCATCCCCGGATCTATGCAACATGTTGGGGTTGAATGGAGAGTTTATATTTTCCCATCCAAGTAGTTTTTCCCTCCATTTATGATAAGTGTGAGGGGGTTGCTAATATTGGGCTGAAATTTCATGGCCTCTACAATTGGCCCAAGCCTCCCCACAAAATGAATCAACCATGAAGTGCCTCCTCCAATAACGCATTTTCTCCCAGTAGCTCCTCCTACATAGGGGAAAAAGTAGTGATATGGCAATCATGGTGTGTCCATTGTTTCTCCTGAAACATACAACAAGTGACAAGGGGAGAATCATAATCCCAATGGGCATCTCCAACTCCAAGCCCACTCTCCAAACAAAACCTTCCATAAGTATAAAAACATCAGTAATATATGGAAGCAAAATACAATGAAAACAAGTTGACACATGGCAACCAGAGAGTGAATTATAGTTCCATATGAGGAACCAGCACAATGCATTCCATGCCTACCTCAAAATTAAAGACAACAAGTGCTTTACTAGCCATTTTTTTGCTGCCACAAACATCTCATAAGTTGAAAACATGTAAGTATAATTTGGTGTCAATGGTGCACACCAAGAAGTATGTGGCTTCCCCCACAAACCACCATTAAGGTAGCCAAAATAAATGCTATAAGTAATTGCAAGTACATCATACAAAATGCAAGAAGGGATGATCCTCCTTGATACAATATGCTGCTCATATAAATTAAATAAGTACAAAACACAATGTGAAATTATACCTTCTCTACCATGTACTTGAGGCCTTGAGCTAAAATGGCTCATCTGAATGCTCTCCCTCACCTCCAATGATTAGGGAAGTGGTTGTGCCAACCTATAAAAAATCATCTGGGCTATGCATATGTCCATATGCTGATATGTATCATTCTTAATTCCTTCCCAAGTGAACTCCTCTAGCAAGGAAAAGTATGCATCCAAGTGCATAGCTAGAAGGTCCTCATGTGCTGCATGCAATAATTTCTCCTTGAGACTAAAAGCTCTAGTCAAGAAGATCCTGCCATCAGTATAGATGACCATCTCATCAATCATCTATTTTTCATCTTTGTCTGGATCATCTAGAGTCATGCATGCATCTAGATCCTGAGAGTACTCTACCAAGATCTAAGTCCTCCAACCTGGATCTACCCTCCTCATAGATAGCGTTGGTGTTCTGCAATGTGTTGCTCCCCTCATGTTGTTGTTTGCTACTTTGACATCCCCCATGCAAATTAATCCTCCAATATGTTGCCATGCCTATCATGCAACTTATCATGCTCAAAGAGTATTGGTGTCCCTTGGAATTTGGCCTCCCATGAGAAGTTGTCATCCAAAAGGAATCTCCTAATCCTAGTCAGTGTAAGCATGAGTGACCTCCATCTACTCCCATGTATGAAAGAGTACTCCTTCAAAAGAAGTATCCCCTATCTCTCCAATTCTGTGGAGTATTCATCCCATGCAACCTTCACCTCTCCTAAATCCAAGAGTGATGAATCCCAAATTAAGATGCCTCTCATCAATGCCGGGTCCGGTGACCTCCCAAGTGGAATGCCTCCCTGTAGTGAGACATCAAAATGGGAAGTATATTGTGTATATGAGAGGAATGGATGGTACCTCTCTCCATTACGCAGTGTAATATCCCTCCTATGTGAAGAAACTCTCCTCAAAAGATAAGGGTGAATTATCATTCCCCCTACATGTTGAACCCTTTCTCCTCCTCCATCCTTCATTTAACAATCCTCCAATACTATTGCATGCTTCTCAGAAATTGTGACTAGGTACCCACATGTAGTAACCCCTTGTACTCCCTTGCATAGGCACAAGGACTCCTCTCATGGAAGCAATGGCTCCCATCTCATATCCATGTGGTGATGCGTTTCCCTCCAATGATACAGCAATGTGGGTTCTTCTATGCATCTTCTCTTCATCAATATGTGAGTATGCCTCCTCCTCAAGGAGAGACCATGGATTTCGGTCTTCTTCTTAAAGAGGGATCTTCATGTTATCACAAATGGAAGAGTGCCCTTCATACAATGGGGGTTTTTCCTTTAGCAATTCATCATTCCAGTTCTCTTCCCCTCTAGAAATGTGGAGTGGAGTTTGTTTCATGTCTCCTTCCAATGTATGCAAAGTGTTTGAAGATATGATGCATGAAGATTCACATTGACTCCCATCAAATTTCTTCACCAAACCCTTAGTGAATTCATCACAGGTTTTTACATTTGCATGATAACATGAAACATAAATTTTAAACCACCAATCATTGACCATACCTTTGAGATGCAACGCTGCTATAGTGATGGCCTCCTTGGCTGCAACTTGGTGTAGCTGATAATATGCATCAAGCTCCTCCACCCAAGCTGTGGCTTTGCACCTTGTTGATCCATCGAAAGTGGATAGAAAGAATGTATCTTTCTTTCTCCCTTTGTAGTTGCTGGATCTTGCTCCCCTGAGTCTTTGGAATTCCAAGTTCACTTCGAATCTCCATGATTGAGATTCATACTCCCAAAGAAAATCACTCGAGGTCTCCTCCCTTCGTGACTCGTCTTCCTCCATTCTCCCTGCAGTAGATGTGGGAAATGTACCGCGCTATGGATATGCATGTGTGGCTGAATTCTCACACCCAACATGGTCACAACTAGGGCTTTCTTTATCCACAAACCCTCTCAGGAAATTTCTCCAATTTTCCCTTTCTTTCTCCTCAAGATCTTCAATGATACCCTCCAGGGTTTGGAAAAGAAGGGAAACCTCCTCTTCTGTCATTCCTCTTTTCTTTTCTTTTGTACATATCCTCTTCTAAATGAGGATATTCTCCTTCTAATGGAATTTTATCTTGGGCTGCATAGGCTTAGCCAAGATTGATGCTCTGATACCATTGTAATATTCCTTTTTCAGAAATTTATGCATTATGGTCCATGAGGACGCTGTATAAGGAAGGTAGTGTAAAAATAAGATGAAAGGGGACTTAGATCCCTTATTTAACACACCATACATTACACTTCCAGAAGTAGAGCTCAAAGAAATAACCCTAGGAGGGTTATTCAGATCTCCTTCTCCTCGGTATCTTGAAAAAGTGCTCAAAGAGTGAGCTTACAGCAACATATGAGCATAATCATGAAACTTTGAAAAACTATACATATCAATATATGGAATATAATACAGCCATCATTTTTATTAATAAATCAACTACAATATACAGAAATATGTTGAGGGACAAGCCACTCAAGCTACAGGAATGAATCTCCAATGATCAAACTATGAAATTCATGAGTTGCTACAACTGCACAAAATTCCGGAGAGCAGTGACAGTGCTTCCTATGTTATATTAGCTGATGATATAGATGCATAAGCATGAAATATTGCTAAACTATACAAGAAATTCCCAAGAATAGAATAAAGGGCTCCAATATGAGATTTCTAGCCAATCTAGAAGAGATTGCTAGAAATGCAAGAAAATGTACAATGTGACAATCTAACTTGTCACTGCAACTAAATAAAAATATGAAATGAGGCTGTAGTAGATCATAAATAGTGATTCCCTCTTATGATAGTGTATCTAAGCAAAAGTCTGATCCTTTTACTCAGAAACAACTCCTCCTGATGAGCTCAAATGACCCTCCTCGCAACTGTTATCCAAAATAACGCAGATCAAGCTGGAAAATGTACTGTGAGGGAAGCTGGATGGTTGGCCTGATGCCAATGATATGAAAATAAGCCTGGGAGTCCTCCTCACTGATACTCCAATGAATAGTTGAGCCCTCCACTGAAAAAAAAGCCAAGGAACAACTCAAGAGATCCTCTGTTGCTGGACTCTGCAGCATAAAATTATCCTGCTCCAGGAATAATGTTGTGACTGAAGGAGATGGCATTGGCCAAATTCCAAAATGAGGAAATATAGCTCTAGAACCTCTCCTTCCCTAAGGATGAATTAGGGATTCTCGACTGGGAACACCCTAGTGCTATGCAACACTACACTCTTGCTAAACAGCAAGAGGAGCGAAGTCTCAACAGACTAAGAAAAATAATAATCAAGCATGAAGAACAATGGCTCTCCTCCTCTTCTTATGTAGCAAGTTCTCCTCTCCACCATGGGTCCCATCCACATGTTCCTTCCAACTCATGCATGTGATCCTCCTCTAAAACTGTGCAATCCATCAAGGAGATACATTGTATCTAGACAGTGCATGTGGACTTGGTCAAAATGTCTAGATCAAGCATGATCCAGCTCTGTTCACACCATGTGGTCCTCAATTTAGCTACTTTATTCTTCCTCCTTTCACATGAGGAATGTTTATTCTTCCTCTTCAAGGGTTATGGGGCCTTTTTACCCATTTTATTTAATTAAATAAAATACTACTAACTATAATGTTCCTTTTAGCTTGAGGCTAAAAATTTGGAACATTATAGTCCTCCCCCTTCAAAATGTTGCTTGTCCTCGAGGAATTGCAAGGTAGAGAAAAATTTTCCTCCTCTTCTTGTGGCCTCCTCATCAATAGACCCCACCATATCTCATCAAAATGTGTAATGAATCTATCCTCCATGTATCCCTCCAAGTGTGTAAAACCAAAGTATACATCATGAGATAATAGAAGGTGCAAGTGGAGATCTCCTTGTTGTTCAATGGCCTCCTCAAGGTAGGAGTGATGGAAAGCATGGGAAGTCTAATTCCCAATGAGTGACTCCTTCACCCATGCAATCATCCAAATGAAATGAACCATACTAAGTAGCTCATCAAAGCAGTCCTCATCCCCGGATCTATGCAACATGTTGGGGCTGAATGGAGAGTTTAGATTTTCCCATTCAAGTAGTCTCTCCCTCCATTTATGATAAGTGTGAGGGGGTTGCTGATATTGGGCTGAAATTTCATGGCCTCTACAATTGGCCCAAGCCTCCCCACAAAATGTATCAACCATGAAGTGCCTCCTCCAATAACGCATTTTCTCCCAGTAGCTCCTCCTACATAGGGGGAAAAGTAGTGATATGGAAATCATGGTGTGCCCATTGTTTCTCCTGAAACATACAACAAGTGACAAGGGGAGAATCATAATCCCTATGGGCATCTCCAACTCCAAGCCCACTCTCCAAACAAAACCTCCCATAAGTATAAAAACATCGGTAATATATGGACGCAAAATACAATGAAAACAAGTTTCCACATGGCAACCGGAGAGTGAATCATAGTTCCATATGAGGAACCAGCGCAGTGCATTCCATGTCTGCCTCAAAATGAAATACAACAAGTGCTTTACTAGCCATTTTTTTGCTGACACAAACATCTCATAATTTAAAAACATGTAAGTATAATATGGTGTCGATGGTGCACACCAAGAAGTATGTGTCTTCCCCCACAAACCACCATTAAGGTAGCCAAAATCAATGCTACAAGTAGCTGCAAGTACATCATACAAAATGCAAGAAGGGATGATCCTCCTTGATACAATATGTTGCTCATATAAAGTAAAGAAGTACAAAACAAAATGTGAAATTATACCTTCTCTACCATGTACTTGAGGCCTTGAGCTGAAATGGCTCATCTGAATGCTCTCCCTCACCTCCAATGAGTAAGGAAGTGGTTGTGCCAACCTCTCAAAAATCATCTGGGCTATGCATCTATCCATATGCTGATATAGATCATTCGGAATTCCCTCCCAAGTGAACTCCTCTAGCAAGGCAAAGTATGCATCCAAGTGCATAGCTAGAAGGTCCTCATGTGCTGCATGCAATAATTTCTCCTTGATACTAAAAGCTCTAGTCAAGAAGATCCTACCATTAGTATAGATGACCATCTCATCAATCATGTATCTATCATCTCTGTCTGAATCATCTAGATTCATGCATGCATCTAGATCCTGGGAGTACTCTACCAAGAGCTGAGTCCTCCAACCTGGATCTACCCTCCTCATAGACAGCACTGGTGATCTACAATGTGCTGCTCCCCTCATACTGTTGTCTGCTACTTTGACATCCCCCATGCCAAATTCATCCTCCAATATGCTGCCATGCCTATCATGCAGTTGCTCATGCTCAAAGAGTACTGGTGTCCCTTGGAAGTTGGCCCCCCATGAGAAGTTGTCATCCAAAAGGAATCTCCTAATCCTAGTCAGTGTAAGCATGAGTGACGTCCATCTACTCCCATGTATGAAAGAGTCCTCCTTCAAAGGAAGTATCCCCTGTCTCTCCAATTATATGGAGTATTCATCATGTGCAACCTTCACCTCTCTTAAATCCAAGAGTGATGAATCCCAATGTAAGATGCCTCTCATCAATGTCGGGTCTGGTGGCCTCCCAAGTGGAATGCCTCCCTGTAGTGAGACATCAAAATGGGAAGTAGATTATGTATATGAGAGGAATGGATGGTCCCTCTCTCCATTATGCAGTGCAATATCCCTCCTATGTGAAGAAACTCTCCTCAAAAGATAAGGGTGAATGCTCATTCCCCCTGAATGTTGATCCCTTTCTCCTCCTCCATCCTTCATTTAACAATCCTTCAATACTACTGCATGCTTCTCAGGAATTGTGACTAGGTACCCACATGTAGTACCCCTTGGAATCCCTTGCATAGGCACAAGGACTCCTCTCATGGAAGCAATGGCTCCCATCTCATATCCATGTGGTGATGGGTTTCCCTCCAATGATACAGCGTTGTGGGTTCTTCTATGCATCTTCTCTTCATCAATATGTGAGTATGCCTCCTTCTCAAGGAGAGACCATGGATTTCGGTCTTCTTTTGAAAGAGGGATCTTCATGTTATCACAAATGGAAGAGTGCCCTTCATACAATGGGGGTTTTTCTTTTAGCAAGTCATCATTCCAGTTCTCTTCCCCTCTAGCAATGTGGAGTGGAGTTTGTTTCATGTCTCCTTCCAATGTATGCAAAGTGTTTGAAGATATGATGCATGATGAGTCACATTGACTCCCATCAAATTTATTCACCAAACCCTTAGTGATTTCATCATAGGTTTTTACATTTGCATGATAACATGAAACAGAAATTTTAAACCACCAATCATGGGCCATACCTTTGAGATGCAGCACTGCTATAGTGATGGCCTCCTTGGCTGCAACTTGGTGTAGCTGAAAATATGCATCAAGCTCCTCCACCCAAGTTGTGGCTTTGCACCTTTTTGATCCATCGAAAATGGATTGAAAGAATATATCTTTCTTCCTCCCTTTGTAGTTCCTGGATATTTCTCCCCTGAGTCTGCAAACTCTTGTAAGTCCAAGTGCACTTCGAATCTCCATGATTGAGATTCATACTCACAAAGAAAATCACTCAAGGTCTCCTCCCTTGGTGACTCATCTTCCTCCATTCTCCCTGCAGTAGATGTGGGCGATGTACTGCGTTGTGGATCTTCATGTGTGGCCGAATTCTCACACCTAATGTGGTCACAGCTAGGGCTTTCTTTATCCACAAACCCTATTGGGAAATTTCTCCATTTTTCCCTTTCTTTCTCCTCAAGATCTTCAATGATACCCTCCAGGGTTTGGAAAAGAAGAAGGGAAACCTCCTCTTCCGTCATTCCTATTTTTTTTTTCTCTATACATATCCTCTTCTAAATGAGGAGCTTCTCCTTCTAATGTAATTTGATCTTGGGCTGCACAAGCTTAGCCAAGATTGATGCTCTGATACCACTGTAATATTCCTTTTTCAGAAATTTCTTCATTATGGTAAATGAGGACGCTGTATAAGGAAGGTAGTGTAAAAATAAGATGAAAGGGGACTTATATCCCTTAGTTAACACACCATACATTACACTTCCAAAAGTATATCTCAAATAAATAACCCTAGGAGGGTTATTCAGATCTCATTCTCCTCGGTATCTTGAAAAATTGCTCAAAGAGTGAGCTTACAACAACATATGAGCATAATCATAAAAATCTGCAAAAATATACATATCAATATATGGAATATAATACAACCATAATTTTTATTGATAAATCATCTACAATATACAGAAATATGTTGAGGGACAAGCCACTCAAGCTACAGGAATGAATCTCCAATGATCAAACTATGAAATTCATGAGTTGCTGCAACTGCACAAAATTCCAAAGAGCAGTGACAGCGTTGCCTATGTTAGAGTAGTTGTTGCTATAGATGCAGAAGCATGAAATATGGCTGAACTATACAAGAAATGCCCAAGAATAGAAGAAAGGGCTCCAACACAAGATTTCTAGCCAATCTAGAAGAGATTGCTAGAAATGTCGAAAATGTACAATGTGACAATCTGACTTGTCACTACAACTAAATCAAAATAGGAAATGAGGTTGTAGCAGATCAGAAATAGTGATTCCCTCCTCTAATAGTGTATCTAAGCAAAAGGCTGATCCTTTTACTCAGAAACAACTCCTCCTAATGAGCTCAAATGACCCTCCCTGCAACTGCTAGCCAAAATAATGCAAATCAAGCTGGAAATTGTGTTGTGAGGGAAGCTGGATGGTTGGCCTGATGCCAATGATATGAAAATAATCCTGGGAGTCCTCCTCACTGATCCTCCAATGAATAGCTGAGCCATCCACTGAAAAAAAAGCAAGGAACAACTCAAGAGATCCTCTGTTGTTGGACCCTACAGCACAAAATTATCCTCCTCCAGGAATAATGTTGTGACTAAAGGAGCTAGCTTTGGCCAAATGTTGGAATGAGGAAATGCAGCTCTAGAACCTCTCCTTCCCTGAGGATGAGGTATGGATTTCCGACCGGGAACACCCTAGTGCTATGCAGCACTGCACTCTTTCTAAACAGCAAGAGGAGCGAAGTCTCAACAGACTAAGAAAAATAATAATCAAGCATGAAGAACAATGGCTCTCCTCCTCTTCTTATGTAGCAAGTGCTCCTCTCCACCATGGGTCCCATCCACATGTGCCTTCCAACTCATGCATGTGATCCTCCTCTAAAACTGCACAGTCCATCAAGGAGATACATTTTATCTAGACAGTGCATGTGGACTTGGTCAAAATGTTTAGATCAAGCATGTTCCAGCTCTGTTCACACCATATGGTGCTCAATTTTGCTGCTTTATTCTTCCTTATTTCACATGAGTGTTTATTCTTCCTCTTCAAGGGTTATGGGGCCTTTTTACCCATTTTATTTAATTAAATAAAATACTGCTAACTATAATGTTCCTTTTAGCTTGAGGCTAAAAATTGGGAACATTATAAAAAGTTAGAGATGGTATTTCTTAGAAATTC
Organism: Pinus albicaulis; assembly: GCA_034641835.2. Lineage (NCBI taxonomy): Eukaryota > Viridiplantae > Streptophyta > Pinopsida > Pinales > Pinaceae > Pinus > Pinus albicaulis. Next base: position 188,363,670 of record CM076575.1, read on the forward strand.
CTTAGGGTTGGAGTGGGGGAAATTATCCTGGAAGAATTTTGAAGGCTCTCTTCTTTATATTTGTTTTTTTTTTTGGGTTTTTTAAGCCCTAACTCCAAGTGGAGCCACAATGATCTTGTACTCTATTTGATTTGCAACCCACTTTAAGGAGGAGGTGGTCAAATCTGTGGTTCTTGGTATCCTGGTAGTTGTGTTCAAGTCCCTAAGCAATAGACCCCTTAGACTCTGGAATCTATATCGAGGGTGATAGATGTAAGTAAGGATTGGCTATATCTATCTATGGTTGGTTGGAGAATCATAGTCCCTGACTCAATTTCCTGGAAGTTTATAGGTGCTGGAACATAACAAATAGTCATATTGGATATAGTCTAGATGTAACTAGCAATGAAACTTTATTTTAATTATAGTAGCATGATTTATTTTATGGATACTATATTTTTCAACTCTAATTCATATTTTTTGTAATAAAATTTATCTATTTCATATTTATAGACTTGTTATTTTTCCTAGATAACATTCCCAATTTTCCCTCATGTTTGTCAATTGGGACTTATCCTCTATTTATGTAGTATCAAGTAATTGTGTCTACCACTATCTATAAATTTTAAATCATGATAGCATACTCGAAGGTTCCGTGTTTATCTAATGATTTCTTGTATTATTTTTTGGTCTTATCTCATTGTAAGAAAAAACATAAGGTAACTCCTGTGATGGATAAGTGTGGCAGACTAGAGTAAATCTGCATTAGCAGTGGTGTTACATCGTGATGGAAATTTTTGAGAATATTTTAATAAGAGATGAAATATTTTGTTTAATGGTTACATATCACACTTGGTTGTATCTCCTTTATGGGTGATGGGCATACCAACATACGTGTAAGTGCATATGAGTCGGCATACCAAGGAAGGAGTAGCAAACAACCTGTGATATAATTCTGATGCCATACCAAGGTAATGGGGGAGATTTATTTGTAATCAAAATAGGTGTTCTCATCATGTTAGATGAGTCAACATATATAAACACATGCACACACACACACACACATTGGAGTACATTTCTATTGTTAAAACACCTTGGAAATGTGTATTAATCCTTTGGGGGAAATTGTATGGGTTTCCTTTATGTGGCTTAATACACCCACTTGATATTAAAATTCCAACCATATCATGGTTCTCACGTGTCCATTTAACAAGTTACATAGAATCTATGTGTTAATTCAATGCATCATTCATGCTTAGCAAGACCTCTTAAAAAGAAGTAACGGTCTTACTCAAGTTGCACATCATGTCCTTCTGGTATTAGATTAGAGCGGCATTGTTCCTTTGTGAGTGCAGACATATGGAATAGTGACAGCGTCGAAGGAAAAATAATAAATGGGCCTCTGGTTGCTGACATGGCATATGAAGAGATATCCTAGCTATAATCCTAATCATCGGCGGAGTGCCGATATGCTGGAGACATTCGACGAGAGATGACTATGAAACTTGAGCCCCGGTGAATAGATTTTCGTGTTATTTTCACATATATCAGCACATGGCATGATGTGTACAAGCACACATAAGGAACCTCAATTTGATAATTAGATCGCAGAAACGAATCAACTAATTGAGACTATATTTTTAGTCAACATGCATCAATTGAGGTCTCGTTGTACTTATAGTTCAAGTGAGTGGTAAATGCCAATCATGATCTTCAATATTCCTGTGACCGAGAGTCAATATATGGTGACCCTCGTGTAAGGCGACAAACACAAAAATCATATTCCAAGTCGTCAAAAAACTAGAGATGATGATGGAATTTTCGAAGGGAGAGTAGACCTCCATTTAGTGAAATTTCCAAACTATCGACGAGTGGGAGCTATTGACACAAGTCTTCGAAAAAAGGTGAGTGATGTGTGGGGTTGCATCACATAGACTCATGGTAAACATCATAATTACCTAATCTACAATTCACTCAAGCCAAACTTTCCTTTAAAATTTATTACCATCAAATCAAATGGTAGTGTCATACCAGCAATTATGTATGGAAATAATCAATACATAGTATGGGTATATGAGTTAGACAAGGAAGTCACACACATCCATTACTGTGTGTTGATTAGTAGCTATATTGATGTAATGTTGGGAAGGAGACAAAGCAGTCATGCCACCATGAGTAGACACAGCGGTATACTTAGTAAGGAACCTTTTTTCGACACGAAGACCTTACGTTAGATCAATTTTGAGGTCTGAAATGCCCTCCTCATAAATATTATAGAATAATAGTGGAAATAATAAAATAAGATTAGATTACTTCATCAAGTTTTGGAGGGAAAAAATAAAAAAACTACTTTTTCAGCTCGTATTTTAAACTTATCTCCCTATTATTTTACTCAATTTCAAACAGGGTCACTCGTTGGATGCAGAATTTAATTTTTCATCCAAGTAGTACCCATGTTGCATACTTTTGATGCACCCTACTACACGAAAAATGTGAAATACATGAAAAACGTGATTACAATCATGTTTTTCATGTATTTCACATCTTTCGTGTAGTATGGTCCATTGAAAGTATGAAACATCGGTGCTTCTTGGATACAAAATTAAATTTTGCATCCAACGAGTGCCCTTGCTTGAAATTTGAGTAAAATCGTAGGGAGATAATTTGAAAATACAAGTTGAAAAAAAAAATTTTAATTAATTTCTTTTGTTTTTATCTTTTTACCTTTTAACTCCAAAAATGATAAATCATCCCCCGTGGTTGAAATCATCATATTGAATCCTATTGGTTCTTATAAAGTTGATTTTTTTTGTAAATTTGTGTTTTGAGACCTATTTTTTACCTCAAAATTTGTCTAATGCATGTGATAGTTGTGAGGTGTTGAGGTCTAGAGATCCACAAGGAACTCTCAAGTTTTACTTTTTGTCATAATCATGGTGACTCACCCATTCTGAAAGTTTTAAGTTCTAAAATAAATAAATGAGGCTCCTTATCTCCTTCAACATCTATCTAATTTAAATCTTGCATATTACATTGTGCTTGGCATAAGAACTATATAAAGGTGGGACTCACATGAGTTGTGTTTTGTACAAATAGGTATACATAGATTCGTACTCAAGAGTGAGCCTCTTGCATATCATTCGATAGGAAAATGAATAATATATTTGTATATCTCTCCTAAGGTGCAAAGCTAGGAAGGGCATGTTTGTGAGATGATTGGTGACCCATAGGTTACACACAATATGCAGAGTTCATGTGCATGGAATTTATTAAAATATGAAAGTTCTATGTTGTTACAATTATTTAGAATGCAAATTTATTCATCACAACTTTTCATATCAGCAATTGTAGATAGAACATAAACTTAAGGATCATATGAATATATACAAACACAAATATAAGACACTATGAGCTAGGTCTAATGACCAGGGAAAAACCCACAAGGGGAAACCCAAATGATTCTTCTTCTATTATATTTCTTCAATTTTTCAACAGAGTACAAAGAGAGAGAGAGAGAATGAGAATGAATAAAGTCACCAATATCTTATCAACTTGCAGTTTAATTTCCCTTGATCTTTTCTTGAAGATATCCTCTTTATCTTATCCAGTTCTTGTCCTTCACACTTGCTCTATCTCTTCCCTTTATCTTAATCTTCACTTTCTCTCTCACTTCTCTTGCACACGCTCAACACTAGCTCTCCTTCTTCACAACTATAATTCTACTCTCAACTCTCACTTTCTCTTTCTTAAATAAATGAGAAAGGAGAGGAGTTACAAAATGAATTCATTCCTTGATCCAATAATATGAAAATTGAATTTCATGAGGGACGAATTACTTGAGGAGAAGTGTAACTCATCCGAAGAATAGAGAGAGGTATACACTTGTCTTGAGGAGTTACAATTCGAATTATGGAGAGAAATACTTACACTTAGAAATAAGATAATATCTGGTCATAGTTATAAATCGAATTGAATGAGGGAGTTACAAGTGCATTTAATGAGGAGTTACATTTTTTCCATACAATAAATTAGTGAGGGAGAGTTGTATTCTCTTAAGTGTGTAGTTACTAATTTATTCCAAGAGAAAGGCTTAATTTTCCAAGTAAGAGATTCTCAGTTTAATTTATTTATTCCCTGAGAGAATATGCTTTTGATAATCCATTAAAGGTGAATGACTTAGACTATTTTATAAATAATAGTATCATAATAATAATAATACTAGTAAGGATAAAGATATTAATTTTTGGCTTGTATAATCATGATTGATTTTATTTTAATGTGGATTTCGTATGTCAAGACATCCTTGATCAGTTAAACATAACTTTCTATTTTTGGAAAGTCACTTCCAAATTGAGATGTGACTTACTATTTTTGGAAAGTCATATTAGAATTGTCAGGAATTAAATTTTATCATGGGTGGTTTAAACAGATTTGAAATATATGATTTCTTCTAAGAGAAATTCATCCTTGATCTATCATATTTTAACACTCCCTCTCAGCTAAGGAGGAATTTATTTCTGCATCAAATCTCATTGCTTCCTCTAATCTTTTCATTCATCTCAGTTCAACTCTGCTCTGTAACATATGTAACAATGAAGTCACAATCTAAATAAGAATCATCCACATGACACAAATTTGGAAAGGAAAGGATCATCACATTTCACATAGACAAGGATTACACTCAACCAATTTTCATCACAAAAAATTAAGTGATAGAACATAGGCATCACATAAACAAGACTCAAACAAGTCACACAAAGAAGAATAAAACAAAACCAAGTGTTGGCAAGCATTGGAACACCTACATCCTAGAAAAGTCACACAACAAGTCTCAGTACACCTATTGTCCAGATAGGTGGCTTTTCCCATGTTCTCAGGAGTTTTCCGAAATCATTCCCTAATCTTGTGAGCTCTAACAGGGGGGAAAGGAAGCTTAGTGTTCTTGATCAGTTGTGACCACTTCCCGGAAGGGTCACGTCCATAATTCCAAGCTTCTCTCTAAAAGCCAATAAATTAACTTTGATAAAGGTTTGGTAAGAATTTCAGTTATCTAATCATCAGTGGATATGTGATGGAGCCTCACTACTCCTCTCTACACCATATCCCGGTTATAGTTATACTTGATCTCAATATGCTTTTAATTTTCATGAAACATGGGATTTTCAACAATATGAATCTCAATAATTGCCACAATATATAATTTTTGTGTCTAGAACTTGCTCAAATAGTTCCCCAAAAAGCTTCCTTAGCTAAATTGCCTCATGGCTAGCCATGCTAGCAGCAATGTACTCAGCTTCAGTTTTAATCAGTGCAACATACTTCTACTTTCTTCTCATCCAAGAGATCATGGCAGATCCCAAGTTAAAGCAACACCCAGAAGTGTTTTTCCTATCAGTAGAGTTACCAGCCCAATCAGCATCAATATATCCAGGAATTCTTACATTTTTAGCAGTGTATTTCAATCCTAGATTGATAGTTCCATGCAAGTATCTAAGTACATATTTTGCAGCAATCCAGTGGGCATTAAAGGGATCAATAATATATTGACTTAAATTTCTTACAGTAAAGTATATGGCAGGCCTAGTGTTTACCCAAAACATCAAAGCACCAATGACCTATCTATAGTCTGTGGGATTTTCCAGACTAAGTCCTACAACTTTTCCACATAATTTCTTAAATTTAAATTCCATAGGAGTATGCATGGACTCACATTCTACCATAGCAAAACTTTCAAGAATATTAACAACATATTTTCCTTCATAACGACAAATTTCACAAGGTATTTTCCAGAACTCTACACCTAAAAAGTAATGCATCAAACCAGGGTCTTTCATTTCAAATTCAAAAGCTAAATCCCTCTTACACTGGACGTTCTCCACATTTCAAGAGTAAATCATCAACATACAATACCAAAATCAAAGTTATACCTTGGACTATATTGAAGTAGAGGTTTGGGTTTGCACTGCTTCTTGTGAAACAAAGCTTTATTAGGTAGCTATCAATGCGAGCATACCAAGATATTGGAACTTGCTTCAACCCATATAAGGATTTCTTGAGTCTGCATATATGAGTTTCCATGGCATGCTCTTTAAAGCCTTATGCTTGTTCCATAGATACCTCTTACTTGAGGAAGCCATGCATGAAATAATTTTTCACATCCATTTAGTTAAGTGTCCATCCTTAGATAGCAACTAAGGCAACAGCAGATCGAATAATAGTATATCGAGCTATAGGTGCAAAAATATCATCATAATCTATTCCCTCTTTCTGAGAGAAACCTATAGCTACAAATATAGTCTTATATTTTTCAATACTACCATTTTCACCATGTTTAATCTTAAACAACGCTTAGGAAGTGACAACAGATATACCTTAAGGTCTAGAAACCACTTCTTAGTCATCATTTTGGATGATGGACTCATACTTTTCAGTCATGGCCTATTTCAAAACTTTTTCTTCTGTGGCTTCTTCAAAGGTGCATGGTTATGCCTGAATGATGTTGCTTATGGCAACAACATACCCTTGAAACCAACTTGGCTTCTTGCTTTCTTTGAATGTTCCTCCTGGGGAAGCATGTTGTTCAACATCTTGCAAGGTATCTCACAATCATTTTTAGGTCCCTATATTACTAGTGTATTCCCTTATTGTTGTTAGTGTAGCCCCCTAATTGTTATTTTTGTATCCCTATAGTCCTCATATTGTTATTATTGTGCCCATAAAAGCCCATTATTGTTATTGTTGTGCCCTTACATTATTATTGTTAGGTCGGCTAGGATTATATTGTGACCCCATGGAATCCTATATATAGAAAGGAGGTTTTTTCATTTGTATCATCCACAAATTGTTCATTTATGTAATGTAAAGGAGGCTTCCCCCTCGAAGAGGCTTATTTCTAAGTCATTGATCTATATTTTTTTCTATTTTGTGAGCTGGTTTCATAAAATTTAGAATCAAAGTGTTGGATTCTAGGGTTTCGTTGCTTCAAACAGGACATCGTGGCATTTTCACTATAAAATAATTTCTACAAAGGTTCAGAAACTAAAAAAAGAACCCATTTGCGCCTAAATCCAAAGGAACTGCGGCGAAAAATTTAGATCTTGGTTCGCAATATTTTCAAAGATATGATCTGTGGAAGTTAGGGTTTTTGCAGGCTCCTGAATTTCATATCAAAGAGGTGACCTTGGGAAAATCATCATAACTCTCTCTCTGAGCTTCAGATTGGAATTTTGTAAAAAGGGGTCGAAATCACATGGACTGTAGTTTCCTTTATATCAATTTCATAGCTGAATAAGGACATAGTGACACATGGAATGTGGTACAAGTTCGCTTTAAGGAACCAGACCATAATTAGGTCATTGTGGGCGATCGAGCATAAATTTGTCTTGAATAATCCAAATCAGTTCAGACATGTGGCATCGGAAAGAAGATTTGGAGTGATACTACAGTACCAAAGATAAAATATTGGGGATCCAAAATTATAGAGATAAATCAATTTCAATATCGAGCTCCTCAAAAGCACGAAAAAATTGTGTATTTTGTTTTTATTTTTACATAAGTTTGAAAAATCAGTTTGAAGTGATTCCAGGGGCATATTGAAGCATATATACTGGTATTTGGTTCTAAAATCCCCCCTAAAAATAATTAAACACTCATCAACCCCTCATAAGGCTCTAATATGGCTCATGAAGAGGAATAAGTGCAACGTGATATATCAAAATTACAATACCAAGTACAACAAATTATGCTCTCGCAAAGAGTAACAAAAAATGAAATGGAAGCTAAGATGGATGGTTTCAGGAAAGGCATGGAAGCTAAGATGGATGGTTTGAAGAATGGCATGGAAGCTAATATGAATGGCGTGGAAGCTAAGATGCACAGTTTTAGGAATGGCATGGAAGCTAAGATCGATGGTATAGAAGAAAAACTAAAAGCAGACTTGGAAGGTTTGAAGGAAGGTTTGACAAAGTTTCTACAAGAAATAATTCATAATGGTGAAAAGGTAGTAGAGGAAACTCATGATGAGAAAAAAATAAACAGTAATCATGATTTCATAAACTCTAATGTTGGATTGAAGACCAACCATATTCCAAAGATCGATATGAGGAATTTTGATGTCAAGGATCCCGTAACATGGATACTACAAATGGAGAAATTTTTTTATCTCCATAATGTGAAAAACACACAAAAGGTACATATTGCAACTTTATATTTAGAAAAAAATACATTTGTATGGTATCGATGGCTTTGCTCTCGTAAACAATTTGTGACTTGCTCAATTTTTACGGAAGAAATGATAGCACATTATGAGGATACAAAGAGAAACTCATTCTGTAGCCAATTGATAAATACCAAACAAAAGGGTTCAATGGTGGAGCACATTCAGGACTTCCAAAAATTGAATATAAGGGTAACTAATATTCCAGAGGAACACGTGATTGATTTCTTTATAGGGACTATTATCACAAAATTGCACCTAATAGGCTGCTAATCAGACAATCTCATGTAACTGTTTCAAACCAATATTTTGACTAAAGCTTAGCCTCTTTAGTCTGAGAGGGCTCTCTCAAAGGCTAATGATATTGAATAAAGATGTATTTAGATGGCTAACTCTACTTGGAAAACAACTTGATTATGATGAATATAGGTTGAAAATAGTATCAGTATGAAAACATTGGGTTTATGGAGTCAACACTTTCAGTGATTCAGTAGTGAGTTCACTTGACATAGAAGCTGAGGCAGGTAAGAGTTTTTAGCAGTAGTACACACACACATGAAACAGGAAATCACACATTCAATTCATCTATAAAGGAATTCAGAGCATTACATGAATGAATTCTGAGTATTAAAGATGAAAACCACTGCAAATGGGACACATAAAGAATATAGATGAGATAAGCACTAAAAACTCAGTCAGAATCTCAGGTTGGTCAAGAAACAAGTCTTTGTATTACTAAAACAGACAAATTACATTAAGCTACAGTTTTTCCAAAAATCTCCAACCCTTGACAAATTCGACCCCCTGCCCTTTAATAGACTTGTTAAATCATGAGATGATCTACCTCCTAGCTAGATTCATCAAATTTTTGCCTAATGACACCTTGCATAACCATTAAACATCTATTTAATGAGAAATTGACAGTCCTTTTCCTAATAGGACTCAAATTGTTCATTATTACACTTAACAACCTTATATCTAACAAAAATTACATCTTTGACAAATATGCTTTCACATGTTTGAATAGGGGTGATGGGACTCATCACTACATGACCTCTTAATTGACCTCCTCTAAAACTAGAAACAAACCATTTTTTTATGGCAAACTGGTCTTCATCTTCAACGAATGCTTTGGTTGGTAGTTTGACTTCACTTCGCGGTCTTTAAGTGTTGAATAACTGTTGTCATGTTCCTTTAACACTTGGATAATATCCATTTGTCCAAAGATGTCCAAAAACCTGCTTAAAAAGCTCCAACACAATACACTACGAAAGTAAGACAGTTTCGTAGCGTACTTTCGTAGTGCTGCAAAAATGCCATTTGCCATCATCCTTTTTTATTTTTTCTTTCTTTATGGTGTTCATTCTGCCTTGATACATCTCCCATACAAATTTCACCTCTTGAAAGCTTTCAAAACCGGTTCAAAAATCAAAAAGAAAGCTACAGTAGTTTCGTAGCGTTTTGCTAGTCTTCAAGCCTATGAACGCTACGAAACTGCTGAAAACAGTGAAATTTCCATATTTTTGTCTAGCTTGAAAAATGTGTCCTCCAATTGTAAAAATATTGTTTCCAAGATGCCATTGACCTTTAAAATCATAAACCAGCTCATACTATGATTCTTGACATGTTTCTTCCTCATTGATGATGAGTTGAGATATTGGCTCCTCAACTACTGTCATTTTTAGGCCTTTCTTCTTGTAGGTTTTAACCCTATACAGAAATTATCTACAAATGAATCTTAAAATAGAAAATAAACAATAGCTAGAGCATAAAACATAAAACAGATAAACACAGAGATTTTCCCCTGGATCCCAAATCGGGATGACCAGCTTGATTTTTCATTATATTCCTTTTAGTGTTACAACACATATATATACATGCCAAAGCATAAATAAACCCTAATCCATTAACCCTGGATTAGAACATAACTGTATTTCCCATGACTGGATGTACAAAATACCAGGGGCCGAAAACCATCATGCCCCAAAACCATGTGAAAACCCATGCACAAAACCATGGGCGGGTTCGCCCACTAAAAAATAAGGACCAAAAAAATTTTCCAGGGTGCTGCCCCGGACCCCAAACAGGGGGGACTACCGCCCCCCTGCTACGCCCAGTGCAACGTACACAGCAGGTTACCCCCCCCCCTTGCCGCATGACTAGTTGTGGAAAGAATATAACACTTCTCCAGCACCTCATGGATTAGTTCTAGTTGTTCTTGGAGGTCTTAAACATGACATGAACCCCTCTACACATTATGGACCTTATCAAACTAATAAGGAACACAATCCATCTCACCTTTCATATTTAAAACCACTTTGCATATTTTTCCTATTTTTTTGAAAAATAGGTCTTAGAACAGAGCTTATATCTCTGAATCCATGATGTATTTTTCAAACCTGGAGGAGGTTTTTTTCAATAAGAATGTTCTGAAGAAAAACCTCTCTTGTTATTTTGAAAACCATCTCTCGCTGTCCAGAACCTTCATTTTACAAACATATGTAAAACCGGAAAACTCTATTTTCTGAAAATAGGGCTCAAATAAATCCTTGTATCTCCCAACTGATATCACCTGTGAGAAACGTGAGAGAGGTTATTTTTCCTTGTCCTATGATTGAAAATAACCTCTCTCATTATTTCCAAATTCATCTATTTTCATTCGCAATATTCTCTTTAAACTTACTTCTCAAACAGTCCAAAAACACAGCAATTTCCTTGTTGCAGAAATTCAAACAACTTGAACAGATGCATGATTCAGCAAAGCTAGGGTCCTCCACGAATATCTTAAGGTTCATGAGCTTATATATTATCCATAGAGCCTCCTTTTTGTGCTTTCTTTTACATGATCATCTCCTTTTATAACCAAGCTTCCCTCTTAAAAAGGTGACACTTGGAAACCCATATTGGACAGCAAGTTGCTTGATGTGATGAAGCAGCTCTCAAAAAGTGACATTGAGATGTTTCACATGCAAGAATGAATATTGAGTGACAAATAGCAGATTAGGATAATGTTTTGTGTTTTAAATGACATCTCATGCTTAAATCATGACACACACATGCCAAAAGGGTAATGATGACCTCATACATGGTTGTGTACCTTTGAATTAAAATGACTCTATTTTTATGAAATCATAGGGTTAATATCTGAGCTCTTATCTCCCTATCCTAGATAGATATTGCAAAAATGAAGGATATTTTTGTAGGTAAGTATGTCTTGAAGAAAAACCTCTCTTGTTTTTTTTTAAACCATTTCCAGCTGTCCAGAATATGCATTCTAAAAACATCTATAAAACAGGAAATTTCTGCATTCTAAAAATAGGGTTGAAAGACATCCCTGTATCTCCCAATATGTGGCACCTTTGAGAAAAGTGAAAGATTTTATTGTTATTTGATATGTTCTTGAAACTAACGTCTCTCAGTTTCTTAAAATACTTCTTTTTTTCCCAGAAATCGCCCTTGAAGTTGACTACTCAAAGTCAGAAAACAGAGAAATGCTTCATATTCGCTACGAAATTAGCAACATTTTCATAGCATTTTCTGCCTATTTTACACTGAATTCACTACGAAAGTGGGGATTCTTGGCTAAAATGACCTTTTTCGAAGTTGTAAGCTTGGAAAATCAAATATGTTAGAAAATGATGACTAATGGAACATGATGTGAACTATATGGAGATGTTTTTGAGATGAAATAAGGGTGGTCTTGAAACTTAGGATAGGTAAAGTATGAAAAAATGAAATTTCCTATGCCAACTTGAAAAAATTTTAAGGAGACCTTACCCTTTTGAAAGAGTGAATTGTATGACCATGTCAAGTAATGACTCACAAAATTATGAGTGATAACAGGAGCTTTAAAGGATAACATCCAACATGAGGTTCGCCTTTGGGAACCTGATTCATTGGAGAAGGCATTCAGGTTGGCAAGATAATTGGAAAGTAAAATTATGGCGAAAGCGAAGCCTACCATTCACATCTATAAATATCTAAGTGTTGCTATTCCTAGACTTCCATAACCTACAAGGTTGACACCACAACAATTGGAAGAACAAATAACAAAAGGGCTTTGCTCCAGTTGTGATAGAAAATACACTAAAGGTCATAAGTGTGCTAAGAATAAATTATTTTACATAGATTGTGAAGAGGAGGAAGAAAATGAACAAGAATATTAAAAATAAGAGGGTATACACTAGGAACCAACCCTAAAGAAAGAAGAAATGAATCTGACCATATCATGTAATGCATTGGCAAGAATTACCACTCCTCAAACCCTCAATATAGAAGGACATATCAAGAAGAAAAATGTAATATCATTGATTGATTCAGGTAGTACCCATAATTTTATTCATTGTAAGGTAGCAAAGGAATTGAATTGCTTCCTATACCCAGCACCAAAGTGTCAAGTGATGGTTGCAAATGGAGGAACTATAAATTTCTCTGGAAAGTGCTATAATATCAAGCTAACCATGGGGGAATATGTATTGAATAGTCCAATGCTTCACATTCCAATGGGTGGTGTTGATGTTGTACTAGGAGTACAATGTTTGCAATATTTGGGGACGGTAGCTTTTAATTTTTAAGAACTTTTCTTGAAAAAAAAATTGGAAGTAAAGGAATTTGAATTATGGGGTATCGCAGGGAAGTCAGGAAAGATAATAAGCTCTAATTTCATGACAAAGCTTCTGAAGAAAGAACAACTAGGTATAATTGCACAATTATGCTCACTAGAAGTTCCAACATCAAAATCATTTATTTCTCTAGATCTCCAAAAATTCTTGGACAATCAATCCAAGGTGTTTGAAACTCCCAAAGGACTCCCACCTATTGGTGATCATGATCATGTTATTCATTTGATTTCAGGAAGTGTTCCTCCAAACATCAGGCCTTACAGATATCCTTATGTTCAAAAGAGTGAAATTGAATGTATGATTGTAGAAATTCTATAGGCTGGTATAATTCAACCTAGTCAAAGTTTTTTCTCTACTCCAATAGTATTGGTGCACAAGAAGGATCGATCATGGTGCATGTGTCTGGATTATAGGGAGCTCAATAAGGTCACTATTAAAGATAAATTTACCATTACTGTGATTGATGAATTATTGGATGAATTACATGGAGAAATTTATTTCACCAAGTTGGATCTCCATTCAGGACATCATCAAATTAGAATGAAAACTAAATACATTCTGAAAATAGCATTTATAACTCATGAGGGTCCTTACGAATTTTTGGCCATGCCTTTTAGCCTTACCAATGCACCTTCTACATTTCAAGGGTTGATGAATTCCATTTTCAAACCCTTCCTTAGAAAATTTTTGTTAGTACTTTTTTATGATATACTAATCCATAGCAATTCTTGGAAGGGTCATGTTCAACATTTTGATAGGGTGCTCAAACTATTGGAGGAGAACCAATTATATGAAAAAACCTCTTAATGTTTTTTTGGAGTACAAGAGGTGGAATATCTGGGTCATATTGTATCTCAGGAGGGTGTTAAGGTAGACCCTAACAAAATTAAAGCCATCAAGGAATGGAAACTACCCACAACTATAAAGAAGTTTCAACATTTCTCGAGTTAACAAGTTATTATCACAAGTTTGTTAATGATATGAATATGGACAAACTAGTTTTGTTGTGCTAGCTCCCTCATCAGTATTTAAAAAATGTGTTTAGGATCGTCTCAAGTTAGCCAATTATGAAGGGGTTTATGTGTGAAGTTTTTAAGTGTCTTTGATGAGAAATTCATGAGTTACTTAGTTGTTAAAAACACATGTACAGCAAATAAAATGCAAAAAAATAACACATATCATACACATTACACAATATCTGATAACAGAGTTCACCCCTCCTAGGCTACATCTCCATGGGCCTACTTCAACTAGAAAGGCCCTCTTTGGATTAATGGTCAAATTTATGATTAAATGCGCCTAAATTGCTCCAATGGCTTCGAAATCTACTCCATTTCCTTCAAAAGACCCAAAAACCTCAAAATAGACTCTTCAAGTTCTGAAAATGGTCTTCAACTGATCTAGGCATGACCTCCTTTACTAGTGGCCCTAGGCTTCTTTAATCTTCAAAGTGAAAAAAACACTTTCAGAAGTGCTCCAACACCTTTTCAACTTGCACCATCATGCTCAGAGCATCCAAATCATCTAGGAATGACTCTTCTTGATCCAAAATTGGTCGAAATTAGCAAAAGTTATGCTTTATTCAATTTTTCCTTAGGAATCTCCTCCAAAACTGGAACATCTCCAATTAGCACCGCCAAATCTAGAACTGGAACTGAAATTGGCGAAATTGCCAAACCTCCTTGGAATGAAATGCGGCTTTAATTATTTTAATTAATTTTTAGTGGTGGTTAACTGTTACTTAGTGCATTAAGTGTGTTTAAACAAATTGTGCATTATCAAGGAGGTTTAGCGCATAATAATGGGATTAGGGTTTTAATTAAACCCATATTAACTGTTAACCCACACATTTGAATTATCTCTGCCCCTATTCATGGCGCAAACTCTTTTGGTGAGGGGGTTTTCCCCCTCCAGTCCAAACCACATGAAATTAAATATATGTCATGGGCAATATAGGTTAAGTCTTAAGGTGGTGGCTTGGTGGTAAGTCGGGTGTGTTAGGGTCCTATAAATATAGGATTCATAATTTTGAATTGACTCTGTTAAAATCTTGAAATATTGTACATACCTTTGCTTTCTACAAATGTATTCCCAAATTAAAAAATGAAAAGAGGGTATGTCCTAAAAGAACAATCAAAGGACAAAAAGAAACAAAGATCAAAAGAATATTAAATATGAACCCCATCAAAAATAGATCATGAAAGTGTTGCAAGTTTAAATGCCACTACTATTTACGTTTTCTATAGAATAAAGATTGTGTGCAGCTTGTCCTAAATGCCACAATCCATGAGGGTCAAACAACTTAAACTTGACCTCTTATGCTTTAAATTTCATGTTGTTAGATAGAGAATAAAGATCTAGCCAAACAGTCTAAACTTGGTAGATCAATAGTTAAAATAGAGAATAATGAGGAGCTCAACAGTTTAATATGAGCCCTCGGATGAAATAAGATTAAAATTAGATAGTTTTTATGTTTTGAAAGAAAATTGATTTAGGGTTGCAAGCTTAAATGCACACATGAAAATGAACTAAAAAATGTTAGAAATAATGATGGATAGGTAGAAAGCAGTTGTGCAAGACATGTAATAAAACATCATCGAGAAAAAATTAGTAATTTCCCCTCCGCCACAATGATTTAGTATTCTAAACATTCAGTTAAAGAGGCTCATAGCATTTCTCTGACTTCTGTTGGGACCGGACCCAAGGCCCGATAACTGATTGGTTAAAAATATTGGATTTCCTACATAAAACCCATTTTCATCAGCATTTTCACCCTCATCCATGATCATGATCCCTTTTCCTAAGTAAAATACCCTTTTTTTGCTTAGTAAAATTAAAAACCCTAAATAATTAATTTCATCTCCATTCAGAAATACTCAAAACCCATCAAATGCATTTTATCCTAAGTCTATGTGTAAAAAATCAAAAATGGGACAAAGCTGTACTATATCACCTATTTTACACTTTACTTAGTTTAAATACTATGTATTTTAATCCATTTCATTTCATTCCATTCCATATTAACTATTAACATAAAGTATTAAATCCTTATATTATATCCCTCCCATATATATTATTAAATCCATTATATATAAATAACCCCCAAAACCCATTTATTTAAAGTTTAAACCTATGTTTATATTATCCCACATGGTGAAATAAATCCCCACCCTTTCCCATAAGGTTTAAATATATCAATAAAAGATATCCCCACCCCTATGGTTCTTAAACACTTGTCAAAGGTTTATATACCGTATAAATATTAATACCCTCGCCAGCACTATTGGTTAAAACATTTGATTAAATGTTTTAATTTAATATAACATTATCCTTCCGCCCGATCATTTAACCCAAGGTTTTAAAAGTTATAAAGTTATATTTATAATGTTAAAAACCTATCTCGACGCATTGATAAACCTGGACCCCACTCTGAAATCCTGATACATCTTCCAAAACAAATCTCGACCGTTCGCATGAGTCCTTCCCAATCCAACGATCAATAACCTATATCGCAAATAAAGTTGTGTGATATCAACACATTCCATTTCTACGTGAAATAGGTTGTTTTATCCTTTCGGCCCTCCTCTACGTGGCTTATTTTTATTGGATCGCGTCTGATTCAATTGAAACTACTTACCACCTTAGACCCGCACGATAACTACTCGCAATTTCTATCCTATGAAGCATGAAAATCGCCTATTTTCCTGACATGATTGCCATTTAATGTTGATTCTGTTTAAACCATAAAACCCCACATGCACTAGTAAAGCCCTTTTTTGCATTTTCAGTGTGCTTATCCATCCCGACTGAAGAAACAAAGCTCCTAGTACATTTTTTTACGCCCAAAGGACCTGACAAAAGTCATTACATCTGTTGTTAAAACCGTTTAAAGCTTCCAATTTACTTCCAAAGCTTCTACAGCCCTCAGAAAACCTTCGTTGTCCCAACGAAATCCTCCCTGCAGCCAAGGTTTCATTAACAATTATTTTGTTTTGCAGGTTATTGGCAAAAAAAATAATTTGGATAAACAGCTTAATACTAGTTAAAGACCTGTTTACTCAAAAAATTCACAAGGAAATGATTTCAAATTGTTTTCCTAAAAATAAGAAGATTTCATACAATAGCATAGTAGAATGAAGAAATTTACACAAGTGGTCAGAACAGAGGATGAAAACATGTCCATCAGTAATTCTCTAGGACATATTTTACTCACTCTTACTGTAAAAGGTAACAGAGCAGTCAAGGTAAAATAGTAAAAGTAAATACAGAGGCAGTAATAGTTAAACAGAGATGAAAATAATTTCACCAAAAACAATGAAGTTTATCCAAAGTGAACGTAAAAACAGTTAAAAGAACAGTAAGGTTAAAAGATGAAAACAGAGCAAAAAGGGACATTTTTGCAGAAATTTCCTGTTTAAGTCATTGTTTTGCAGAAACTATTGTGACCAATATGAGATTAATTTTACAAAACAGAAGGAGTTTCATGTTCCTAAGATTTCCAACTACAAACACCTCTCTCACTTTTCTAACATCCATTATGGGTTTGGAAATATTAAACAATATTTGAAAGCCCTTTTACAGAAAATTTATGTTTAGTCATCATGTTGCAGAGAATATTGTGGCCAATCAAAAATACATCTTACAAAACTGAAGGAGGTTTTTTTTCCTAAGAAACCCATATATAACAACCTATCTCACTGTTTACACAGGTATTACAGAATGAAAGATACATGCACATATTTACAGCCTATTTTTCAGACTGTGCAAGGCTTTGTTCTACACAACTGTTTGCAGAGCCTATTGTGACCATCTGGAGCAGCATTTTATGGATATGAGAGAGCTTTATCTCAAAAACATATTTATCTACAATAACCTCTTTCACTTTTTACATATCTATCTTGGATGGAGTTATACAAATGTATCATTGGACCCTAATTTTGCAAAATTTCTGGAGCAAAATGCACGGAGGAAGGAGGCAGTTAGTGACTTGGATGCCTCATCATCAACTAAGAGTTGATATCAAATTCAGATTCTCCATAATTATTGTGCCAAATAGACTCATTATTTTTCAGTGTCCTTTATTTAAGTTCTATTTATGTAAAACAGTTTGAGATATTTGTAAACTAATCTTGATATTTTTTCAAGATATTCTAATTTATAATTTGTATAAATACTTCATCCTTTGAAGTATTATTGTGGAATAAATTGTTGAAGATTTATATAGTCATTTTTGTTGGAATTGAAGCCTTTTGTGTTGTAAATTTCGAGTAGCATACTGGATCAGATCAACTAACATCATATTTCAGGAGTCATGTGATAAGCTATTGAAGTGAAGTATTTTCTACTTGTCAATTCTTTGTTTCATGCATCCATTATGTGTTATAAATTTGAATGAATAAACAGGATTATTAATTCAAGATTTTTTAAAAGCACCTTGTCTTTATTGTTTATCATTTCTATGTTTTCTGCTGATTTCCAGAGTAGGGAACCCTTAATTTCTCCCTCTTTCGTTTGACCTATGCCTACTACTTCTATATTCTAGATCAAAGAACCCTTCATTGCTCTTTATCCCGATCATATCACCTCACCAAACAGCATTCCAAGATCTTCAAAGGGTTATCTATCTTGCCCTGAAAAAATTTTACTTTTTTACCTTGATCTGAGCTCTACCTACTTGATTTTTGACTCCTTAGCCCAATGGACAATCAGATCTCCCACTATCCATCTCATTAAGTGATTTTTCCCACCAAACCAAACCAAACCAAAACCAAATTGTACAATCATAACTATCCTAATATCTTATAATCTAAACAAATTTGAATCTTACAGAGGGAGCCCTCTCTGAACCCTAGGAAGGCTAGATCCTAGAGTTTAAAAATAGGTTTGTGGTTACCTCGGACTGTTTCTTTCTTTAACCTTGAAAAATTACTGAGTGATAACATATTGGCAACCATAATGGGGAAGACTAACCTTTTCTTCAGAAATTTTTTACAAGTTCAGATCTTATCTATGATGGTGGACGGTGATCAGAAAAACAAAGGTTAAAATCATCCACCTGGTGACTCCAAATCAATTTCACAATCAAGACTCCACTGGAGGAATGAACCTGAAAGAACAATATGGAAAGATCAGACTTTCAACTCGGATCTTAATCCAATACATCATGTTCTTTCTTATTAAGAAATTTTTTCAATGTATGTTGTATTTTAGAGAAGATCTGAGATTAGTTTTTTATTATTTTCCTTTGAAGACTGTAAGTAATAATTCTCTTAATCTCTTTGATCAGCTTTCTTCTGAATCTAATGATGATCATTTTTCAATTAAGAAGCCTCAAATAATCAAGACTCATCTTACAATCCTTGTACATATTCATGTACCTTGAAACGTTCCTGATAGATATAAGCCCCTCATTTTACCTCCTATACTCCATGATTTCCCTAATAACTATTACAAATTTCCTCCCATTTTTGATGGATAAAATAATAACATCATTGCCCAAAAACATATTCAAGGTTTTGAGAATTATCTGGACCTATTTGAGATTGATGAAGATGGTGTTAAAATCAGACTTTTTTCTCTTTCTTTGCAAAATAAAATAAAGAGTTGGTTCAAGAATCTGCCTAATGCAAGCATCTCAAATTTCCAACAGCTTTCCAAACTTTTTCTTGAAAAATGGATAATTAAAGTCAATCTTTTTGTGATCATAGAAGAATATAATCAGTTAAAAAGACATCCAAGTGAAACAATACAACAATTTCTAACAGATTAATCAAGTTTATTATTCAATGCCAGAAAATATAAGACCTCCTCATGATTCAGCTCTCTTGCATTACCCAAGTGCCTTTGACCCAAAAATAGAATTCCAGTTAAGAGAAAGAGATCCAAAAACACTTATACAAATGCTAAACATTACAGTTGATGTAGAAGTTAATCTACAAATCATAAATGAAAAGTTGAAAGCAGAAGAAGAGAAGAAAAACATTGCAAAGGTAAAACTCAGCCTTTTGGTAAGTAAAATAGAATAAATGATACAAACAATCACTATGAAACATGAATTTTTTGTTCAGAATCACCATGAAGGAATAGAAGAGGTTGATAGCCATGAACAAATTCCTACTAATTCCAACTACCATAGATCAAAAAATGGATTTATAAATCAATATTTGGAAGAGGAGTCTACCGATTTAATGTTTGTGTTTGATGACATTCCTTCTTTTGATGATTTGCCTAAGTATGATCATTATGATGATAGTTATGTTCTCCAAACTCAAGATAACTTTATAGAGCAATCAGAAGCTATTTTGTGGGATAAGGAAACTCAGTTTCAGCAGCCAGAATACAGTGATAAGCCAATACAAATCAGCCATGAGATTGAAGAAGAAAGAGTAGAAAATGTGGAAATAAGTAAATATTCTTTACCTCTTTGTTTTGCTTCATTTCAGTTCATTAGAGACAACTTTCATGCCATAAATAATCAGCAATCTTCAGGAATTGTGATTGACAACAAAGAAGAGAATGAAACCCTGTTAGCCTCTCTCACAAAAACAATAATAAATCCAAACATAAATTAATTAATTAAATATTCCAAGTTAGGAATATGTGCCTAAATCTTGGGTTGTTCCTCAAATATTGGAGTTTGTTTAGTAACTCCTATCTTGGTGGGTGTTTGGTGAGAAATTATCTCAACCAAAGGAGTCTAAGATAGCACTAACTATCTTAAGACATTTTCTCTCATCTATTTAAATTGTAACACTAAATTCTTTTAATAAGAGAGAATGATGAGAATACCATGAGGCTAAAGCCTCTTTTCCGCCATTACTTTGTGTCTGATTTTATGTGTGTTTTCTGTAATATGTGTGGGTTAATTTCTTTTTCTACAAACCCTTGATCAGGATATTTCAGTTTCATAATTACAATTATCAAATTCCATTGAAACATCTGATCAAATAACACAACAAAGTTTTATACCACTATGTTTCGAATCATTTCAGCTTTTAAAGGAAAGGTGGTATAACATCATTAAAGAAAAGGATGAGCAACTTGTTGAAGTTTATGAAGTCCCATGGAATTCTATATGCCATAGGTTGCAGCAATTTTCCCAAGTTTTTCATGATCCAATAGTAGATATGTTGGATAATGAATGCATTCAAAGATTTTCTCCATTTATTGACTATGAGCTTCAAGATCAGGATGATACAATTTTCCTCAAAGAGACATTTTCATCAATAGAAATATCATCACAAAGTTTATCTGAAAGTTTGTAGGGAGATAAATATGAAAATAACATTTCAATTTCATGGCATGGAGGCCATCCAAAACAGATGTACAGCTTTTTAGATCAGTTAAACATTAGCGTATATATCTTGGAAGATCCTTTTGAAAAGTTTCTAGAGTCAACAAAGGAAATCAAGTATTTCCTTATTCTCTCATTTGTTGACAAGTTTCTAATAGGTTGCAGAATTAAGGTTTTGATAATCAACAAGAAAATGCAACAAAATCTATCAAAGTACATAATGCTTGAATGGTTTCATTGGCTGTTTCATTTTACCTAACCAGTAATTGGACAGCTGATTAGAGTAAGCAGGTAGGATGTTGGAACAGGGTCTCCTACAAGATGCGAAACTGGTCCATTTTGGATATTTTTTATTAGATTTAATCTAGCGGAGGGGTTTTGGGGTGGGTAAAAGCCCCGAAAGCATTGTAATGGGTAAAAGGGTAAACCAGGGGTCCGAAAACCACGGCTTTCAAACCATAGGAAAGTCTAGGCTAGATTGCTATAAATAGAGGGACATTTTGTATTGTAGAGGATAAGAAATATGAGCTATTGATGTGAATTGTGGTTTAAGCTATATGTTTGGGTTTTGGGGAATGGACTCTTGTTGGTTGTGTGCGCAAAGATCCAAGTCCAGTTGTGTGCAGACCCTGCTGTTGTGTGCGCAGGTTGGGAAGGGAATTGTAAGGAAGAATTGATGAATGAATGAATAAGAAGGATTGATAAATAATTGAATCTATGAGTAATCTTGTGCAAATTGTTGGTAATTGTTGTATTGTGCATTTTCTGTCTTTAGCCTGCGAAGATCTGTGTAAGTGTGTTTCTGGATTTGGATCTATTCTGTTCCGTTTATATAATGTTGTGTTATTGTCATAAAAGCATATAACTATAGATCTAGCACACGTGGATGCGAACAGAGACCTAATTAACCTTGCGCAGAACAAGGTAATAGGGGATTACAGGACCTAGCGTAGCTTTGCTTGCCTTACCCATCCTTTCTCAGGGTGCGGAAACCTGGTTCCAGCACCCACCCATACTACTTCGGGTGAGACTTTGACCTACGCAAGCAGGTCACTACCGAAAGGGCCAGTAATATAGGGGTTTGTTGGCAAACCTTGCACACAGAACCTGGGTTAGTTTTGAAATAATTCATTAATATTTGAAGCCAAGGAAAATGTCCTAAGATATCGATGATTTAGTAGTTTGGTTTGAAGGTTGCAGCACCTTTTAATCTTAGATCAGATTTTAGTTTGTAGAAAAGGGTGTAAATTTTAGTTTAAGAGTTTCAGTCATAGATATTTTATAACAAAGCAAATGCATGTTTGGGATTGGCTCAAAGGATCAGGCTACTATTCAACGGTGTTCTTGACATCTCACAAGGAGATGAAATCCCCATGTGAAGTCGTTGTTAGGGTCCTATAAATATAGGATTCATAATTTTGAATTAACTCTATTAAAATCTTGAAATATTGTAAATACCTTTGCTTTCTACAAATGTATTCCCAAAAAACAAAAAAAAAGAAGAATAAAAAAGAGGGTATGTCCTAAAAGAACAATCAAAGGACAAAAAGAAACAAAGATCAAAAGAATATTAAATATGAACCCCATCAAAAATATATCATGAAAGTGTTGCAAGTTTAAATGCCACTACTATTTACTTTTTCTACAGAATAAAGATTGTGTGTAGCTTGTCCTAAATGCCATAATCCATGAGAGTCGGACAACTTAAACTTGACCTCTCATTCTTTAAATTTCATGTTGTTAGATAGAGAATAAAGATCTAGCCAAACAGACTAAACTTGGAAGATCAATAGTTAAAATAGAGAATAATGAGGAGCACAATATTTTAATCTGAGCCCTCAGATGAAATAAGGTTAGAATTAGATAGTTTTTATGTTTTGAAAGAAAATTGATTTAGGGTTGCAAACTTAAATGCACCCATGAAAATGAAGTAAAAAATATTAGAAATAATGATGGGTAGGTGGAAAGAAGTTGTGCAAGACATGTAATAAAGCATCATCGGGAAAAAATTACTAATTTCCCCTCCCCCACAATGATTCAATATTCTAAACATTCAATTAAATAGGATCAAAACATTTCTCTGACTTTTTTTGGGACCGGGCCCAAGGCTCGATAGCTAATTGGTTAAAAATATTGGATTTCCTACATAAAACCCATTCTCATCAGCATTTTCACCCTCATCCATGATCATGATCCATTTTCCTAAGTAAAATACCCTTTTTTGCTTAGTAAAAGTAAAAACCCTAAATAATTAATTTCATTTCCATTCAAAAACACTCAAAACCCATAAAATGCATTTTATCCTAAGTCTATGTGTAAAAAATAAAAAATGGGACAAAACTATACTATATCGCCTATTTTACACTTTAATTAGTTTAAATACTATGTATTTTAATCCATTTCATTTCATTCCATTCCATATTAACTATTAACCTAAAGTATTAAATCCCTATATTATATCCCTCCCATATATATTATTAAATCCATTATATATAAATAACCCCCAAAACCCATTTATTTAAAGTTTAAACCTATGTTTATATTATCCCACATGGTGAAATAAATCCCCACCCTTTCCCATAAGGTTTAAATATATCAATAGAATATATCCCCACCCCTATGGTTCTTAAAAACTTGTCAAAGGTTTATATACCATATAAATATTAATACTCTCGCCAACACTATTGGTTAAAACAATCGATTAAATGTTTTAATTTAATATAACATTATCCTTCCGCCTGATCATTTAACCCAAGGTTTTAAACATTATAAAGTTATATTTATAATGTTAAAAGCCTATCCCGCCACATTGATAAACCTGGACTCCACTCTGAAATCCCGATACATCTTCCAAAACAAATCTCAGCCGTTCGCATGAGTCCTTCCCAATCCAACGATCAATAACCCATATCGCAAATAAAGTTGTACGATATCAACACATTCCATTTCTATTCAAAATAGGTTGTTTTAGCCTTTCCGCCCTCCTCTACGTGGCTTATTTTTATTGGATCGCGTCTGATTCATTTGAAACCACTTACCACCTTAGACCTGCGTGATAACCACTCGCGGTTTCTATCCTATGAAACCCAAAAATCGCCTATTTTCTCGACATGAATGCCATTTAATTTCGATATGGTTTAAACCATAAAACCCAATATGCACCAGTAAAGCCCTTTTTTGCATTTTCAGTGTGTTTATCTATCCCAACTGAAGAAACAAAGCTCTTGGTACACTGTTTTACGCCCAAAGGACCTGAAAAAATCCTTGCAACTGTTGTTAAAACTGCTTAAAGCTTCCAATTTACTTCCAAAGACTTCAACATCCCTCAAAAACCTCCATTGTCCCAGAGAAATCCTCCCTGTAGCCAAGGTTTCATTAACAATTGTTTTGTTTTGCAGGTTATTGGCAAAAAAAATAATTTGGATAAACAACTTAATACTAGTTAAAGACCTGTTTACTCAAAAAATTCACAAGGAAATGATTTCGAATTGTTTTCCTAAAAACAATATTTCATGCAGTAGCAAAGCAGAATGAAGAAATTTACACAAGTGGTCAGAACAGAGGATGAAAACATTTCCATCAGTAATTCTCCAGGACATATTTTACTCACTCTTATTGTAAAAGGTAAAAGTGAAAAGGTAACAGAACAGTCAAGGTAAAACAGTAAAAGTAAATACAGAGGTAGTAATAGTTAAACAGAGCTGAAAAAACTTTCACCAACAACAATGAATTTTATCCTAAGTGAAAGTAAAAACAGTTAAAAGAACAGTAAGGTTAAAAGATGAAAACAGAGCAAAAAGGGACATTTTTGCATAAATTTCCTTTTTAAGTCATTGTTTTGCAGAAACTATTGTGACCAATATGAGATGAATTTTACAAAACGGAAGGAGTTTTATGTTCCTAAGATGTCAAACTACAAAAACCTCTCTCACATTTCTAACAACCATTATGGGTTGGGAAATATTAAACAATATTTTAAAGCACTTTTTACAGAAAATTCATGTTTAGTCATCATGTTGTAGAGAAGATTTTGGCCAATCATAAATGCATCTTACAAAAATGAAGAAGGTTTTTGTTCCTAAGAGACCCATATACAACAACCTATCTCACGTTTTTCACAGGTATTACATAATGAGAGATACCTGCACATATTTACAGCCTATTTTTCAGACTATGCAAAGCTTTGTTTTACACATCTTTTTGCATAGCCTATTGTGACCAAATGGAGCAGCATTTTAGGGAACTGAGAGAGGTTTATCTCAAAAACTTATTTATCTACAATAACCTCTTTCACTGTTTACATATCTATATTGGATGGAGATATAAAAAGGTATCATTGGACCCCAATTTTGCATAATTTCTATAGAAAAATGCGCAAAAGAAGGAGACAGTTAGTGACTTGGATGCCTCATCATCAACTAAGAGTTGATATCAAATTCGAATTCTATTATTTGTCACCATAAATCCATAATTATAGTGCCAAATATATTCATTAGTTTTTAGTGTCCTTTATTTAAGTTCTATTTATTTAAAACAGTGTGAGATATTTGTAAACCAATCTTGATATTTTTTCAAGATATTATAGTTTAGAATTTGTATAAATACTTCATCCTTTGAAGTATTATTGTAGAATAAATTGCTGAAGATTTTTATATTCATTTTTTTTTGACTTGAAGGTTTTTGTGTTGCAAATTTCGAGTAGCAGATGGATCAGATCAACTAGCATCATATTTCAGGATTCATGTGATAAGCTATTGAAGTGAAGTATTTTCTACTTGTCATTGTTCATCTTCTTTGTTCCATGCATCCATTATGTGTTCTAAATTTGAATGAATAAACAGGAGTATTACTTCAGGATTTTTTAAAAGCACCTTGTCTTTACTGTTTATCATTTCTATGTTTTTTGTTGGTTTCCAGAGTAGGGAACCCTTAATTTCTCCCTCTTTCGTTTGACCTCTGCCTACTACTTCTCTTTTCCGGATCAAATAACCCTTCATTTCTCTTTATCGCGATCATATTACCTCACCAAACAGCCTTCCAAGATCTTCAAAGGGTTATCTATCTTGCCCTGAAAACATTTTACTTTTTGACCTTGGTCCTATCTCTGCCTGCTTGATTTTTGACTCCTTAGCCCAATGGATAATCAAATCTCCCACTATCCATCTCATTAAGTGATTTTGCCCACCAAAAACCCAATTTTACAATCATAACTAGCCTAATATATTGTAATCTAAAAAAAGTTAAATCTTACAGATAGAGCCCTCTCTGAACCCTAGGAAGGCTAGATCCTAGAGTTTAAAAGTAGGTTTTTGGTTACCTCGGACAATTTCTTTCTTTAACCTTGAGAAATTACTAAGTGATAACAAGGTGGTTGGTGTGCAGGAGGTCGCAGGTCGACCCTGACCTCTGCCCATCCCTTGGTAAACTTTTTCTCCAATATAAAATGTGCCAACTTGATATAGTTTGAACCTTTTAAACTTTAATCCGCCATATAATTCAACCTTATAATATAATTTGGACTTTGATATATGCCCACCTTTGATAATTAGACCTTGGCATATAATAAAATTTAATATGACTATAACATTTGAAATTCAAAATTTCACCATGTATTAAACATTCGGACTTGACCAAAGTGGGGCCTTGGAAGGGGGCACGCAGCGACCTATGGGCTAGCCACGTGTCTTCATGCCACTGGTTCTTAAAAAACCAGAAAAAATAAAACAAGTCACCCCCCTTAGAAACCATCCACAATCTGACACTTGGCATGGTTTCATTGGGAGAAATGGAGGAAAACCCAAATTTTTGGCCTTTGACCCTGTTTGACCCTCTTTTTTTAAATTCGTCTGTTTGACACAGCGATCAGCAGGCTCTATCTTCCTCATATGGACTCTGTTTTGATTGAAATGAATTGTGTTGGATTCCTAGAAATGGGCCCAATCTGGTAATTCTGGTTTGGTGCGATTCTGAGCACTTTAAATTTTTGGAAAATTTTTGCTCCTAATCCATATTTCAATCACTCCTTCCCACTAACATAATTTTGGACACACAAAAGTTGGTTATTTGATGAGATTTGAATACTCCTCTCTTTCCCAAGTTCTATCAACCTAATTCTACTTGGAAAATTATCCATGACAACCACTTGGGTTCACTGACATGCCTTGCCTTGCAAATGGCTTGCCGCTTCAACCAATGTCCTCCTTTTGCTGCTGACCCAATCCAACATTTGTTGGATGCTTTCTGACTAATGAAACGCTTTTTTGTACCAAAGCGATCCCTCAATGCTTTGAAAACTAACCAATTGCCTTCCCATTGAGAATCATGCTCCTCCTTTTCACAAACATGCATTCGATGCAAGCTCCATGGTTCCAAATTCGACATCTAGAAAAATGCATTCGCCATCTCCTTCGCATCTTGGCGTTAACACATAAAATGGTATACAATGGCTGAAAATTTTTGGCTGCAAATTCTTTGACATCTTGTCACAAACACAACCATCAATCTGAAAAACACATCATGCAAGAAATACAACTTGACGACATATCCTTTCTATCCCTCAAAGAAACAAATTTCACATCTTGTGAACATTGCCATGTGCTCTCACATCTAAGTGTACAAACCATCGACCAAACACAAGTCAAAAAAAGCATGTACAAATTTCCATCTTTGTCGCATCTAAGTGAGTCAACATAACTCTACTTCAAACACCTTCCTGGCATAAACATGCACATTGCATTCAATTGGAAAAGAAATGCATCAAACATCAAAATACATGCAAGGCCTTAATTGGATAAGAAATATAACCATCTCTTACCAAACCATTTCAATGGTGCTTCTTTTAGATGCACTTCATCATGTGAATCATCCTGACCCACATCGATTGTGAAATATTCTTTTCCATTCATGTCAAGATCTCTTTCCACCTTCTTCAAATGTCGTGGATGACTTGCTGGATACAAAGTCCAACACTTGTCTATAAGATGACCTTTCTTATGGCAATGAGTGAAAAAAAGTTGCATCTTCTTTTCAACATGGTTTCCATTATCCAATGGACCTTTGGCTTTCTGCCTCCTTTTTTTAGAAAGTTTCTTGTGCATGGATATCTTCTTCAAACATCTTGAAACATTATGGCTATTCAAACCACAAAATTAACATACAAACTTTATCCAAATATTATGTGAGAATTTGCCATGTTTATCATAATCAAAAGCAACTTGATTAAAATCATATTTATACCTTGAACATTCACCTTTGTCTCATTCTTGAGAAGTTGAATTTGATGAGGTATTTTCTCTCTTCGGAATACCAACAATGGCTTCTGTGTCTTTAGATCTTTAAACATCCTCTTGTTTTCCTTTCTCATTAGTTTCATGCTTATGAGCATCTTCTTACCAAGTGGGTGTAAAACTTTTTCATTCCTCATGAACACAAACTTCACAAGCTTGATGTAATGAACATGAAATGAAAGTACTTCTTGGAACACCTTAATGTGCCTTCATGGCCTTAGATCATTCTCCATCGTGTTTTCCATAACCAATACCCAAATACCTAGGCCTTTCCTCAACAACAATTGGCTCAATTATGCCTTGTGCATGTTTTCAGAATCCTTTACCTTCATAGCCCATCTTCATCAATAATTTGGACCCTATTCCTCTATTGTGTCTTTCAAAGGCACCTACAAATTCATATTGAGAATAAATTGAAGATATACTTGATTTTCATACCTATTTTTCAAGCTCATACTTGACTAAGGTTTCCTTGGCATCATGGAGTTGAGTCTCCATCTCATGCATCTTTTCTAGGTTTTGATTTGCAATATGGAGCTGAGTCTCTATCTCATGCATCTTTTCAAGAAGCTCTTGCTTCTCCTCCTTCATGTAAATCAACTACTCTTGAAGTATAATGCTCTCCCTCTTATCTTCATACATCTCTTTAACCATATCATTCATGATGTAGAGCTTATGCAACATCTCTTTATCAAAGAGTTTTGATAAGTAAGATTAACTAGAAACAATGCTTAATGAAGATGCCATAACACTTGCAATGTATAAAAATATTACCTGTTGTGATTTGAGAACTGAGCTCTCAATCTTGGCATTCTCCTTCACACATAAACTTGCACACAGTTAAATTTTCCTTTCACAAATTCAAAAACCAATAACGGATTCTTCTAGATAACCTTGGCTAAAATGAGCTAAATTATTCTCTGATACCAACTTGATCTAAATATGGGCAAACTATTTTTTGTGCTAGCTCCCTTATAATTATTAAAAAAAAAATTAGGATCGTCTCAATTTAGCCAATTGTGAAGGGGTTTATGTGTCAAGTTTTAAGTTTCTTTGATGAAAAATTTGTGAGTTAGTTAGTTGTTAAAAACACATTTATATCAAATAAAATGTAGAGAAATAACACAAATCATACACATTAAACAATAGTTGATAACGGATTTCATCCCTCCTGGGCTACATATCCATGGACCTGCTTCAACTGGCTAGGCCCTCTTTGGATTAATGGTCAATTGTTTGATTACATGCACCTACAGTGCTCCAATGGCTTTGCAATCTGCTCCATCGGCTTCATAAGACCCAAAAACCTAAAAATAAACTCTTCAATATATGAAAAGGGTCTTCGGTTGGTCTAGGCATGACCTCCTCTCTCGGTGGCCCTGGGCTTATTTAATATTCAAAGTGGAAAAACACTTTTAGAAGTGCTCCAACAACTCTACAACTTGCACAATCATGCTCAGAGCATCCAAATCATCTAGGAATCACTCTTATTGAGCCAAAATTTCTCAAAATTAGCAAAAGTTATGCTTCATTCAATTTTTCCCTAGGAATCTCCTCCAAAACTGAAACATCTCAAGTTAGCACCGCCAAATCTCGAGCTAGCACCGAAATTGGTGGAACCCCCAAAAATTCGCCGAATTAAACACAGGTTTAATTAGTTTAAGTGTTGTTTATTGGCAGTTAATTGTTACTTAGCGCATTAAGCATGTTTAAACAAATTGCGCATTAGCAAGGAGGTTTAGTGCATAATCATGGGATTAGGGTTTAATTAAACCCATTTTAACTCTTAACCCACTCATTTGAATTATCTCTACCCCTAGTCATGTCGCAAATTCTTTTGGGGAGGGGTATGGCCCCCTCCATTCCCCCGCCAGTCCAAACAACATGAAATTAAATATATGTCGTCAGAAATATAGGTTAAGTCTTAAGGCGGTGGCTTGGTAGTAAGTCGAGCGGCTTGCACGGGAGAGGTCGAGGGGTCAACCCCGACCTTCGCCCATCCCTTGGTAAAAAAATTCTCCAATATTAAACAATCCAAATTGATATAGTTCGAACCTTTGAAACTTTAATCCACCATATAATTCAACCTTATAATATAATTCGAACTTTGATATATATACGTCGACTTTAGCATATAATAAAATTTAATCTGACTAAAATATATGAAACTCAAAATTTCACCATGTAGTAAAAATTCGGACTTGCCCAAAGTAGAACCTTGGAAGGTGGCACGTGGCGACCTATGGGCTAGCCACGTGTCTTCATGCCACTGGTTCTTAAAAAACCAATAAAATTGAAACAAGTCAACCCCCTTAGAAACCATCCACAGTCTAACACTTGGCATGATTTCATTGGGCGAAATGGAGTAAAATCCAAATTTTTGGCCTTTGACCCTATTTGACCCTCTATTTTTTTAAATTCGCTTGTTTGACACGGCAATCAACAGGCTCTATCTTCCTCATACAGACTCCGTTTTGAGTGAAAAAAATTGTGTCGAATTCCTAGTGACGGGCCCGATCTGATCATTCTAATTTGGTGCGATTATAATCACTTTAAATTTTTGGCAAAGTTTTTCCCCTAATCCAAATTCCGACAGTTAAGAATTATGGGAAAATAGTAGCACCTCCAACAACATTATTGAATAAATATGCATCTTCATGGACTCCTGAAGCAATTAATGCCTTTGAACATATTAAAGAGACAATGTGTCAAGCACTGGTCTTATCTATGCTAGACTTCACAAAAACCTTTATTCTGTAATGTGATGCCTCAAGAAATGGAATTGGTGTTGTTTTAATGCAAGAAGGAAGACCCATTGCTTTTGAAATTCATCCAATCAAAGGAAAGTATTTACAGAAATATATTTATGAGAAGGAAATGTTAGCAATACTACATGCACTAAAGAAATGGTGACCTTACCTAATGGGAAGACACTTCAAGGTAAAAACCGATCATGATAGTCTTAAATACTTTTTGGAAAAAAGACTATCTTCAGAAGAGCAGCAAAAATGGGTCACAAAGTTGTTGGGTTATGACTTTGAAATCATCTACAAAAAATGGAAGCTAAATGTTGTTGCAAATGCACTCTCAAGAAAGGATGATGACGTGGAAGCATTTATTTGTGCCATTTCTATTATCCAACCAGATTGGATAATCGAAGCAAGGGAGGAATGGAATAATGACGAAGAAGTGTGCACACTCATTCAAAATTTGCAGCAAGATCCTAGTACATCTGATACATTTAGTTGGAAAAATGATTCGTTATGGTGCAAAGCTCATTTATATCTTTGTAATAATTACCAACTAAAACAAAATATTATTTTGGAATTGCACACCTCTCCCTTAGGAGGACACTCGAGATTTTTAAAAGATCACCACAGAAAGAATTTTTTTTGGATGGCCTTAAATTGGAAATTCAAAAGTTTGTGGGGGAATGTTTGGTTTTCTAGCAAAATAAATTTGAGACAATTAAGACTTCACATCTGTTACAACCTTTATCCATTCCAATTCAATGTTGGGAGGAGGTTTCAAAGGATTTTAACACAGGTTTACCTAAGTCCAAAGGAAAGAGTGTCATCATGATGGTAGTTGATAGACTTACCAAGTATGCACACTTTTTTGAATTATCTCATCTATTTAAATCAACTACAGTTGCTACTGCATTTATGGAAACAATTCAAAATCTACATGTAAACCCAAATATTATTGTAAGCGACAGAGATCCCATTTTTACTGGAAATTTTTGGACGGAATTATTTTCTTGTTTGGGTACTCAACTAGCTCATAGCTCATCTTATCATCCTCATTCCAATGGGAAAACTAAGATGGTTTCATAACATTACTACATTTTCAACTTCTGACAATAGAAAGAAAGGTATTACAAATAAATTTTCTTTCAAATCAAATAAAGAGAATCTAGATATGTCAAAAGTTAGATTCTTTAACTCTAAAAAACATGGTCACTTTTCTCGTGATTGTAAAGAAAGAAGAAGAGCACCTAGATTCAAAATAAAATATGATTATAGAAAATACTCTTATGAAAATAAAATAAAATTACATCTGAAGAAAACAAGAAATCTAAGATATATAAATAATGTAGCAGAAAATCAATTAAAATATTTTGTTATTTTTTCTCTTCCCAGTTCTTCTTTTGCGGATTGATTTGATAGTTGTTAGTTGATAGTGGTGCTTCCAAAAACTTTGTTGGTTATAAAGAAGCACTCTTTAATGTATTTAAGAGGGGGACTAATTTAAATGTTATCCTTGGAGACAATTCTACTCACCAAGTTAAAATATTTGGTTCAATTTCATTTCAGTTAGATGATGACAAATCTATTTTTCTGCAAGAAGTTTTATATGTACCTGATTCGAAAAATAATCTTGCATCCATATCTTCCCTAGAAGATAAAATAATGAAATATGGTTTTATTAATGGAAAATTTATAACTTTGCCTTTGAACTAATGTATGAGAGAAGCCTTCACTCTTAAATCAAGATGTGAATGGATTTACAAAGTCAATGGTAAACCATTCATGTAGTGGTCCATGATACCGATTTTTAGTGTGAGCTATGGAATAGAAGATTTTCTCACTTACGCTACAAATATTTACCTCATATAAGGAAGATGGTTTATAGAATTCCTGAGATCATAATGAATCATGAAGAATTTTTCCTAGGATGTGCAAGTGGAAAGCATATAAAGGGACCATTGCCTTCAAGAAGAACAAAAATTAGTTAGGTACTTCAACCCATACATTCTAATATATGTGGATCTATTCTTATTACTTCTATCCATGGCTAATTTTATTTCATGATTTTTGTTGATGATTTTTCTCGCAAGACATGGATATTATTTTTGAAAAATAAAGGGGAAGCATTTGACATGTTCAGAGATTTCAAGGCTTTAATTGAAAATCATACTTGAAAGATGATCAAATATTCCATATCTGATAATGGGGGAGAGTTCACCTCCAATTATTTTAATGATATTTGTAAATATGCCGAAATAAACAAAGAAACCATTGTGTCATACAATCCACAAGAAAATGGTGTGGCTGAGAAGAATAATAGAACAATTATGGAAGAAGTTAGAGCCATGCTCCATGATCAAAAGCTAGGTCCAAAGTTTTTGTGGGGAGAAGTTGCAAATACTATTTTTTATGTGCAAAATAGAACTCCTCATCAAGACTTAGACAATAAGACTTCTTAAAAAGTCTTCACTAGTAAAAGGACTGAGGTGATTCATTTGAGAATATTTAGTTGTCCTACGTACTTCCATGTGCGGAAAGAGAAAAGGAAAAAATTAGAAGCTTAAGGTAACAAAGGTACATTTGTTAGTTATTGTGATAAAAAATATTATATAATTTATGTACCTGGTCAAAGAACTATAGAGTTTAGAAGAGACGTAAAACTTGATTAAGATACAACTCTTAGAAAAGCAAGAGACTCTCCTCCTCCTACCATTTCTGAAAGACAATGTGTTAATGAAAAGAACCTACATATGAGTCTAAACCAAAACCTGAGAATGAGATTGCTGATAATCCAATGGGTTCCATGAATCTTCTAGATCCTCCACCACATGATCCTCCTACCAGAAAGACGCCATTATGGTTGTTATGAAACCAAATCACAAAATAGAAGAAAAGATAGATCAATGAATTAGGAATAAGCATATTCGAGGGGGGAAGCTCCTTTACATTACATAAATGAAAAATTCTTGGGTGATACAAATGAAAAAACCTCCTTTCTATATATAGGAGTCCATGGGGTCACAATATAATCCTAGCCGACCTAAAAATAATAATTTAAGGGAACGACAATAACAATAGTTGTATTTTATGGGCACAATAATAACAATATGAGGACTATAGTGGTACAAAAATAACAATAAGGGGGCTATGCTAACAACAATAAGGGACTACACTAGTAATATATGGACCTAACATGCACCTCTCCTTCAAAAAATTCTTGTCCTCAACACTTGAGTAGTTCTGGATGCTTCTGTATAAAATTCTCATCCTCCCATCTGGAATCTACAGTGGGTAAGTTCTTCCACTTGATGAGATACTCTGAAATTGATTGATTTCATAGCTGTCAAGTTCTTGCTTCCACGAATTCTTGAGGTTCCAATATGATTTTCCTTCCTCATCAAGTTCTGGAAATATTGTTTAAACTAGAAGTTTGTCACTTATAACCTACTTTAAGCATGAAACATGGAAAAATGGGTGCACTTGGGAAGAAGCATGGAGCTCCGATTTGTATGCCATAGTACCAATATTTTGCAACACCTTTTAAGGGCCATAGTGCTTGGGTGATGATTTATTATCCTTCTTAGCTTGCTTGAGGGACATTTGTTTGTATGGTTGTAGCCGTAAAAATACACAGACGCCTACATCAAAACTTATCTCGCTGCGATGTTGAGCTGCCTTTTGTTTCATTCAATTTTGTGCCAAATTTAGGTTATCATTTAAGAGTTGGAGAACTTTTTGTTGATGCTCGATGTGATCTTCCATTTCTTGAAACTTAGAATTTTCTCTTAAATATGATGTGATGGACAGTGGATGATATCCATAATGTGCCATAATTGGGGTCATTTTTTTTGCAGTGTGGAAGGAAGTGTTATACCACCAGTGGGCCTGAGGTAACCACTTGACCCATTGTGTTTGTTTATCAAATAAAAAGAAAAGAAGATATCCTTCCAAACATTTGTTTACTATCTCAGTTTTCTCATTCCTAGATGATTTGGATGCTTTGATCATGATGGTGTAGGTTGTAGAGACGTTGGAGAACTTATGAAAGTGTTTTTCCCACTTTTAATATTAAATAATCCCAGGGCCACCAGGACAGGAGGTCATGCCTAGACCAACCAAATACCTTTTTCATAGATTGAAGAGTTTATTTTGAGGTTTTTGGATCTTATGAAGCCAATGGAGCAGATTTCAAAGCCATTGGAGCATATTGCAAAGACGATGGAGAATAGGATGAATACATTTGTTCACTATCTCAGTTTTCCCATCGGAATGAGGATGATAAGATGAGCTATGAGCTAGTTGAGTACCCAAACAAGAAAATAATTTCGTCCAAAAATTTCCAGGAAAAATGGGATCTCTGTTGCTTACAATAATCTTTGGGTTTCCATGTAGCTTTTGAATTGTTTCCATAAATGTAGTAGCAACTATACTTTCTTTAAATGGATGAGATAATGCACAAAAGTGTGAATACTTGGTAAGTCTATAAATTACCATCATGATTACACTCTTTCCTTCGGACTTAGGTAAACCTGTGATAAAATCTGTTGAAACCTCCTCCCAACGTTGACTTGGAATGGATAAAGGTTGTAGCAGACTCGAGGTCTTAATTGTCTCAAATTTATTTTGCTGGAAAATGAAACATTCCCCGAAAAACTCTTGAATTTCCAATTTAAGGCCATCCCAAAAAAATTCTTTCTTCACCCTGAGGTAAGTTTTTAAAAATCATGAGTGTCCTCTTAGGGGAGAGGTGTGCAATTACAAAAGAATGTTTAGTTTGGTTGGGAATTCTTACAAAGATATAAGTGATATTTGTACCATAAGGAATCTTTTTTCCAACTAAATGTATTAGATGCACTAGGATCTCGTTGCAACTTTTGAATGAGTGTCGACACTTCTTCATCATTCTTCCAATCATCCCTTGCTAGGTATCCAATCTAGCTGGATAATAGAAATGGCACAAAGAAATGCTTCCACCTCTTCATTCTTTCTTGAGAGTGCATATGCAACAACATTTAGCTTCTATTTTTTGTAGGATGATTTCAAAGTCATAACCCAACATCTTTGTGACCCATTTTTGTTGCTCTTTTGAAGATAGTCTTTGTTCCAAAAATAATTTAAGACTATGATGATCATTTTTTACCTTGAAGTGTCTTCCCATTAGGTAACGTCGCCATTTCTTTAATGCATGTAGTACTGCCAACATTTCCTTCTCATAAATATCTTGTTGTAAATACTTTCCTTTTATTGGACAGATTTCAAAAGAAATGGGTCTTCCTTCTTTCATTAAAAGGCACAATTCCATTTCCCTAGGCATCACATTCCACAATAAAAGTTTTTGTGAAGTCTGGCATAGTTAAGACAGGTTTTAGGAACATTTCCTCTTTAAGATGTTCAAAGGAATTAGTTGCTTCAGGAGTCCATGCAAATAGATCTTTATTCAATAATGTTGTTAGAGGTGTTGCTATTTTCCCATAATTCTTAACAAACTTACGATAATACCCTGTTAACCCAAGAAATCCTCGTAACTTCTTTATGGTTATGGGGAATTTCCATTCCTTAATGGCTTTAATTTTTTTAGGGTCTACCTTAACACCTCCCTAAGATACAATATGACCCAGATATTCCACCTCTTGTATTCCAAAGAAACATTTGGAGGTTTTTCCATATAATTGTTTCTCCTCCAATAGTTTGATCACCCTGTCCACATGTTGAACATGATCCTTCCAAGACCTGCAGTAGATTAGTATATCATCAAAAAATACTAACAAAAATTTTCTAAGGAAGGGTTTGAAAATTGAATTCATCAACCCTTGAAATGTAGAAGGTGCATTGATAAGGCCAAAAGGTATGACCAAAAATTCATAATTACCCTCATGTGCTCAAAATTCTTTTTCAGAATATATTTAGTCTTCATTCTAATTTGATGATATCCTGAATGCAAATCCAACGTGATAAAATACATTGCTCCATGTAATTCATCCAATAATTCATCAATCACAGGAATGGGAAATTTATCTTTAATAGTGAGCTTATTGAGCTCCCTATAATCCAGACACATGCACCATGATCCATCCTTCTTGTGCACCAATACTATTGGAGCAGAGAAAGAACTTTGACTAGGTTGAATTATACCAGCCTCTAACATTCCTGCAATCATACATTCAATTTCGCTCTTTTGGACATACGGATATCTGTAAGGCCTGATTTTTGGAGGAACACTTCCTGGAATCAAATGAATAGCATGATCATGACCACGAATAGGTGGGAGTCCTTTGGGAGTTTAAAACACCTTGGAATGAATGTCCAAGACTTTTTGGAGATCTAGAGAAATAGATTATTTTGGTTGTAACTTCTAGTGATAATAATTGTGCAATTACACCTCGTTCTTTCTTCAGAAGCTTTGCCATGAAATTATATCTTAATATCTATCTCGACTTCCCTGCGATACCCTGTAATTCAACTTCCTTTCCTATTGAAAAAAAATTCAAGAAAATTTCTTGAAAATTAAAAGTTATCGTCCCCAAATATTGTAACCATTGTACTCCTAGTACAACATCAGCACCTCCCATTGGAATGGAAAGCACTAGAATATTCAATACATATTCCCCCATGTTTATCTTGATAATATGGCATTTTCCAAAGCAATTTATACTTCCTCCATTTGCAACCATCACTTGACACTTTGGTGCTAGGTATAGGAAGCAATTAAATTCCTTGGCTACCTTATAATGAATAAAAATATGGGTACTATCTGAATCAGTCAACACTATTACATTTTTCTTCTTGATATGTACTTCTATCTTGAGAGTTTGAGGAGTAGTAATTCCTGCCAAAGCATTAAAATATATGGCCAGACTCATTTATTCTTTCTCTAGGGTTGGTTCCTGGTGTATATCCTCTTTTTTTGAAGTTTCTTGTTCATTTTCTACCTCCTCTTCGCAATCTATGTAAAATAATTTCTTCTTAGCACACTTATGACCTTTAGTGTATTTTATATCACAATTGTAGCAAAGCCCTTTTTCTCTTTCTTCTTCCAATTGTTATGGTGTCAACCTTATAGGATGTGGAAGTCTAGGAGTAGCAACACTTCCATCTTTATAGATGTGAGTGGTAGGCTTCCTTGTCGCTATAATTTTACATTCAATTTTTCTTGCCAACCTGAATGCCTTCTCCAATGAATCAAGTTCCCATAGGCGAACCTCATGTTGGATGTTATCCTTTAAAGTCCCTAGGAATACATCAACCATGTATTCCTCTGGAATATAATTACACTTATATTCAATTTTTGGAATTCCTCAATGTGCTCCACCATTGAACCCTTTTGTTTGAAATTTATCAATTGTCTAAATAAGGTGTTGATCTTTGTATCCTCATAATGTGCTATCATTTCCTCCATAAAAATTGACCAAGTGAAAATTTATTTACGGGAGCAAAGACATCGATACCATACAAATGTATTTTGGTCTAAATATAAAGTTGAAATATGTACCTTTGTGTGTTTTGCACATTATGGAGATCAAAATATTGCTCCATCTATAGTATCCATGTTACGGGAACCTTGCCATCAAACTTCCTCATATCAACCTTTGGAATATGGTGGGTCTTCAATCCAACATTAGAGTTTATGACATCACGATTAAAATTTATTTTTTCTCATCATGAGTTTCCTATATTAAATTTTTGTCGTTAGGAATCATTTCTTGTATCAACTTTGTCAAACCTTCCATGTCTGCTTTTAGATCATTCTTCATGTCTTCCATGTTGTCTTTCATTTTTTCGTCAACGTCATCCATCTTAGCTGCCATGCCATCCATCTTAGCTTCCATGCCATCCATCTTAGTTTCCATGCCATCTGTTGAACCTCAAAATTGTTCTTTCTCAGATATCCTTTTTCATCACTTCTCCCTACCTTTTCATAAATCCATAACTCCAATCAATGATAAATGACATATTTTATCTCAGAGAATGCATTTGAATGGTTTCTATTTTATATTTTGATGTTTCTTCTTATTTAAATGAGTTTTTGTAACTCAGCTACAGAGTGCGTGCTATTCTGAAGCTAATTGTTGTTTCCGCAGATACTCTAATGGTTTGACAAGTTTTGAGGAGCGAATGAAGGGATGAGTCACATGGGAATATTTGGAATGATCCACACATGGATCCCATCCTATCCACCTATTTGAATTTGACCGAAAAAGTTGCCTATGCTCGTGGTCAAAGTTTAGTCAAAGGACGTGATCCGAGAACGAAAGACTCTCGATTTTCTCTGACATATCAAATCGAAAGTTAGCTACTTAGATTTTACTTTTGTGTTTCAGTTATAATTTCGATCTGTGGGTGGAAATACCTCAAGACAGTTACATTAAAATTTGTTTAAATACCGGTCGTTTTGAAACCGGAGGACAGTCTTAATTATTGTGAATGTTGTGTACACCTTAAAACATTGTTTTGATAATAAAAATACCATGTTCATTTGTTCCATATCCTTCTTGATGCATGCATAGTCTACTAGGATTTCAAATCATTATGTTGTAGAGGGCCCCTAAAATAGAAAGGAGGTTTCATTAGTTGTTTTAGTTTAAATTTTATTAGCTTTGTTTTGTCGATTCGTAGTTAGATTTGTATTTTTTTACAGTTGATTCTTAGATTAAATTGCTTATTGTTTCATAGATTAAACTCATAAATGCTTTCTTTGTAAAAAATTAATACAAAATATATGTATGTCTTGGATTCTCCTATTCTAACAATAATATGCTACTGTTAAATACAAAATCACTTCTACAAAATCTATGTGGAATTTGTAACACAATTTTCCAATCATAATATCATGAAGAAAGATCAATCTTACATAACACAGATAATTTTTTCGGGGAAAGATTATAGCTAAAAACCCCAATATCTTCTATTATGTATTATATCATGGATCATGAAAAAATTACATACATAGCTCTAATCCAAGAGCTCTCAGTACATGAGCTAACTGTCTCACACTGTCATACAAAATTGGCAAGTTCCTTAGCCAATTTATTGTCTCTAGATAGCCTGACTCCACTGCAAAATCCCAGCTGATAACAATCCCTAAATGAGTGAAATCCTACCTACCTTGACTGCGCAATCCTCATGGGCACATCCAATGTGTGTGTGGTTGCATGTGTGCAACCGGATAATGTCACAACTTATAGTTTACTTCCATTTCACCTAGAACTCAACTGTGTCTCCACTGGATCTGACATGCATGCAGTTAATAGTAGTAAATCTTCAGTTGCATGTAAGAGCACTGATTGTGAATTAATTAATAATTAATTCACATGATCTCTCACTAGCATATCTTCAGTTACAACTATCATAACTGAGTTTAACTTAGTTAAACTACTTTACAACTTTCATAACTGCACTTCCAACTCTGTTACAACTTCGAATCACTCAATTACAACTAAGTCAACATGCATGTCCCACCAACCAACCTCTTAACTCGAAATTCCTTTAGCTAACTG
Organism: Pinus albicaulis; assembly: GCA_034641835.2. Classification (NCBI taxonomy): domain Eukaryota; kingdom Viridiplantae; phylum Streptophyta; class Pinopsida; order Pinales; family Pinaceae; genus Pinus; species Pinus albicaulis. The sequence goes on from CM076575.1 coordinate 188,404,309, forward strand.
ATTCGCCACTTCAGTTAAATATTTCCAAGTGCTCATTGAGAAAATATTATTTTTTATTGTCCAACTATTATTAAGGGATAATAATAATCGACATGCATCTATAAATAGACATGCAATCTATAAATAGAACTTGCGCATACATCTATAAATATATTTTTCTCATGCATCTATAAATATAAATCCACTTAAAAATAGCCTAAGGCTCCATCCTAGTGTAGATTCTTAATTTTCATTAGGACCTTCTTGTTGAATCTCAACACTCCCTCACAACAAGAAAGGGATTATCCTTCACCCTGATCCTGTCTCTATGGTAATCAAATTTTCTCCTAGTGAGTAGTGAGCGCCTTCTTCAGAATATATGCATCTCGATCTTCCGTAGAAATGTACTGAAGCAACATGATTCTCCTCTACACACAATCTCTGATATGATGGTACCGGATATCTATATGCTTAGATCGATCATGAAACACAGGATTAATCAAGATTTTAATGCAACTCTGATTAACATAATGAATCACTGTCAAATCTAAATGAGAACCAAAAAATAAAACCAAAATCTTTCTCAAGATAGCCTCACATGTAGCTTGACTTGCTGCCATGTATTATGCTTCCACTGAACATAGTGCCACGGATCTCTACTTCTTGTTGTACCAAGAAACAATTGTAGATCCGATACTAAAGATACCCCTCATGCGCTCTTTCTGTCCGTTGGACTTCCAGCCCAATCTGCATCTGTGAAGCCATGCAAATTCACCTCATATGTCTATCTGTACCATAAACCATTCACTGATGTGCCCCTCATGTATCTCAAGACATGCTTACCCGCCTTCCAAAAGAGCTTGGTAGGCTTAACCATAGCTTGACTCGGCTCGTTAACTGCATAGCAAATGTCTTGTCTTGTGTTCAATAGATACATTAGCGAACCCACTAACTATCAATAGACAGTAGCATCCACTACCTCTCCAGAAGTAGCATCCTCTTTCCTCCAGATTCCTAGAAGAGGAGTATCCATGGGTTTTCAACCCTCCATGTGAAACTTACCCAGTATCTCCCTTGCATACTTTCCTTGAGACACAAAAATTTCACCATCTCGCTGCCATATTTCCAATCCAAGGAAATAATGAAGGAGGCTCATATCCTTCATCTCGAACTCTTTTTCATGGTCCTCCTTGCATGAGTGTATCAGCTACTCATCACCAGTCAATATTACATCATCAACGTAAAGAAAAATGATTAAAAGCTTACCCTCCACCACAATTTGGTATAGGTTTTCATCTGCTTCACTTTTGGTGAAGCCTAATCCAGTGAAATACTTGTCTATCCAAGTGTACCAAGCACGGGTTGCTTGCTTCAACCCATACAGCGCTTTTTTGAGTCGGCACACATGTGCCTCTCTATTGAAGATCTCAAAACCTTCAAGTTTCTCAATGTACACCTCTTCCTCAATGATCCCATTGAGAAACGCAGTTTTCACATCCATCTGATGAATGTGCCAACCCATCGGTGTTGAGAGATAAAGGATGGTCCTTACGGAAGAATACCTTGCGACAGGTGCAAAGGTCTCTTCATAATATATCCCCTTGATCTATGAGAAGCCCTTGGTCACAAATCTGGCCTTGTATTTCTCAACACTCCCATCAGCAACTTTATTTACCTTGTAGATCCATCTCGAACCTACCATTGATTTATCAACCGACCTTTGAACAATTTCCCAAGCATTGTTTTTGATAATGGATTCATACTTTTCAACCATTGCATCTACCCATGTGGGCTCCTGCACTGCTTCCTAAAAGGAATATGGTTCATTCATAATACATTTTCTCATGAGAGACATGTATCCAGTAAATTGGTCAGGAGATTGTCTTTGTCTCCACTATGAAGTAGGGACTCCTACATTCTATGCAACATCAAGTCTCAACCTATCAGCTTTTGTGGTATGCCTTCTTCTAGTATTGATGATTGGCTCTGCATGAGTGGACTCCTCCACTCCATGAACCTCCTCCTGTAGTTGATCCACATCTAGAGACTCATCTTTGGGAACCAACAGTTCCTCCTTCGCATGCAAGTCTAGCTCCCTCTCAAGCGACAACCACATGGCTTTCCCCTCATCAAATTTTATATCTCGTCGCACCACAGTCATTCGAGTGTTTGGAAAATACACACAATAAGTATGGGGTGTTTCTGTGTACCCCACAAAAATCCCAACTTCAGCAGTCAGCTCCAGCGTCTTCCTGGCGTCCTTGTTCACATGCACATACATAGATGAGCCAAAAATATTAAAGTGTGAAACATCCGGTTTCTTACCAGTGAAAGCTTCTTCAGGTGTACTAATGCCAAGTACTCTATGAGGACAATGGTTTTGCACATAAATCACAGTGTTGCATGCTTCCGCCCACAAATGCATTGGTAGACCCTGATCATGCAACATCGCTCGTGCTGCACCCATTATCATTTTTTTCTTCTTCTCCACGGCCCCATTTTGTTTGGGTTAAGAGGTGCTATGAGTTCTCTTCGAATTCCTTCTTTGCTGCAAAAGTTTTTGAATTCGTTAGAGATGTATTCTCCACCATTATCGCTCCTCAGAGCCTTCACTTGCTTCCCCGACTCTTTGTCCACCAAGCCTTAAACTCACAGAACTTTGAGAATGTTTGATCCTTCTTCTGCATGAAGAAGATCCAGCATTTACGAGAAAATTCATCAACAAAAATAACATAGTACTTATGTTTTGTTGTTGAAGCAACCGAGAAAAATCCACACACGTCTGTGTGAACTCTCTCAAGGACCCCCGAAACGCAGTTCTCCTTCTCATGAAAGGTGGACTTTACATACTTCCCGATTGTGCAAACCTTGCACTGATGTACCTGAGCAAGTGTTCCCATTGGAAGTCCAGTAGATATTTTTTTCATGAATTTCAAGGCTCCATGATAAAGATGGCCCAATCTCCTATGCCATAATTCGCCCTCATCTCGGCTCACCATTTTTTCTTCCTTGTGCATCATGGTAGCGCAGCCATCTACCTCCAACTTGTAGAGATTCTTAACTCGAATCTCTATCCTCTTGGCTTGACCTGTTGTTTTATGTCACAGGAAAGCTTTTCCATCGCTAAAAACAACGTCATAGCCTTTTTCCTCCAACATTGCGACTGAGACCAAATTTTTCTTCAGACCTGGAACATGCATAACATCTTTCAATTGAAATTGTTTACCTGACACCCTATGAAAGGTAATGGTACCAATGTCGGTCGCAATGTACTGTCCGTCATTGCCCATCTCTATATGCATCTGGATATCTTTCTCCTCCAAGTCACTGAAAATTTCCTTATCTCCCATCATGTGAAAGGAAGCACCACTATCCAAATACCACACTGATTCCAATGCACTTGACACCATGCATGCGATCAAAGAGAATTCAAGCTCGAATTGTGAGGCAAGGGCCTCACCAGCTGCAGGTCCAACAGCCTTCTTGTTCTTCCTCTTTTGCAGACAATTAGTAGCAAGATTCCCATATTCGTGACACTGAAAACACTTCACCTTGGATATATCTAGCTTCTTGCCTTTAGACTCATATTTATAATGGAATTTCTTCCCCTTTCCCTTATTTGCCTTGGAAGCCAAAGAAAAATCCTCTTCATCATCGTGCTTTGATCAAGAGCCACCTCTGGTGTTTCGCCTAAACTCCTCCTGCACTAGATCTAATCATAGTCGTTCCCAATCCAGAAATTTTTCCCATCCATTGGCAGAGTCTTCATAACTCTTCCAAATCTTAGGAATTCCCAAGAGAGCCAAGCTCACCAAATCATCATCATCAACAATTATTCACATACTCCCCAGTTCATCCCAACAGTGGACAAACTTCGTGAGATACTTTGGAATGTTGTCGCCCTTTTCCATCTTGATCTTCCTGAGTTTATCTTTGAGAGCCAATTTCATATGGTCGCTACTGCTTTGGAAAAGATTTTTCAAAGCCTTCCACATAGCATATGGTGTGGCTTTCCCATGGAGGCTTGAGACAATGTGGTCTCGTACTCCCTCCAACAGGATCTTCCTCGCCTTTGTCACTTTCTTTCGCCATGCACCAATATTTGCAGCATCTAGCTTAGGAACATATTTTTCAATGAACTCCTTCAAGCCATTGTCTTCGAGTACTGCCTCCATCCTGTCCTTCCAAGAAATGTAGTTCGAGCTGCCCTCGAGTGCATACTCTAACCTCAAGCCATTGAAAGCCATTTCGATCTTGAATCAATTGTAGCACCAATAAAGTCTTTCTGCAAATTCAAATTCTTTCTACCAACAAACTCAGCTCCTGCTTCAAAATTGAAATTTCCTATGCTCTGAAACCATGTAGAAATTTAATACAAAATACATGTATGTCCTGGATTCTCCTGATCTAACAATAATATGCTATTGTTAAATACATTCTTGCTTCTACAAAATCTTTGCGGAATTTGAAACACAATTGCCAATCACAATATCATGAAGAAAGATCAATCACACATAACACAGATAGTTTTACCGAGGAAATATTATAGCTAAAAACCCCACTATCTTCTATTATGTATTATAACATGGATCATGAAACAATTATATACAAATATCTAATGCAACAGCTCTCAGTACATTAGCTAATTGTCTCACACTGTCATACAAAAATTGGCAAGTTCCTTAGCCAATTTACTATCTCCAGACAGCCTGCCTCCACTATGCAATCCTAGCTGATAGCAATCCCTGAATGAGTGCAAGCATGCCTTCCTTGACTGCGCAATCCTCATGGGCACATCCAATGTGTGTGTGGTTGCATGTGTGCAACCGGATAATGTCACAACTAATAGTTTACTTCCCTTTCACCTAGAACTCAACTGGGTCTACACTGGATCTGACATGCATGCAGTTAATAGTAGTAAATATTTAGTTGCATTTGAGACCATTGATTGTGAATTAATTAATAATTAATTCACTTTATCTCTCACTAGTGTATCTTCAGTTACAACTAGCACAACTAAGTTTAACTGAGTTAAACTAATTTACAAATTTCATAACTACACTTCCAACTCTGTTACAAATTCGAAACTCTCATTTACAACTAATTTAACCTTCATGTCCCACCAACCAACCTCTTAACTCGAAATTCCTTTAGCTAACTAATTTTCCACTTCAGTTAACTATTTCCAAGTGCTCATGTGCTCAATGAGAATAGATTATCATTTATTGTCCAACTATTATTAAGGGATAATAATAGTCAACATGCATCTATAAATATACATGCAATCTATAAATAGAACTTGCACATACATCTATGAATAGACATGCATCTATAAATAGACATCCACCTAAAAATAGCATGAGGCTCCATCCTAGTGTAAGTGCTTAATTTTCACTAGGATCTTCTTATTGAATCTCAACATTCTTAGAATTAGTTTTAGATTAACCATGTAATCATATCCTTATCAAAACATCTCAAGAAGGTAGTTCTTCTATTTTCCAAAATTGGATTGTGTTTGAAGCATTGGAGCATACATTTATCTTAGTTTTCTTTTAAATGTTTCTATAATGCTTTCCTAGATCAAATTTCCAATTAAATGTACAATGAGATGCTTGTTAATCATATCAAGAAGATGAATTTTTCATTTTCCAAAATTGAATGATATTTGAGTATTTGGTCATACAGCAGTTTAGTTGCCTCTTTACATGCTTTTTAATTACTTTCTTAGATTAAGTTTACAATTTAAAATCTGTAATCAAATGCTTGTTAAATCATATGAAGAAGATGACTTTTCCATTTTCCAAAATTGAATGATATTTGAGTATTTTGTCATACAGTAGTTGCCTTTCAATTACTTTGAATTTGCTTTCCATTTAGATTAGCATTGTCATTTCAATTCTTAAATCTTAGGATTTCTTCTTTCAATCCAGGAGTAGAATAGAATAAAATTTAGTTTTAAATTCGATAAGATCAAAGTCATTAGAATAAATGCTCTGTTTTTAGATCACATTCTAACCATTCAAAGTTTGATTCATTTTTATGCAATTTAAAATAGTTAAAGAACATTTCCTATTCTTCCTTATTTCAAAACTAGTTTTCAACATTAAAACTTCATTAGATTTAATTAATCGTTAACATTTAGAGATTTCGTAGTTTTCATTTCTTAGATTAATTCTTTTTGAACATAAAGAAACAAAACCCCCAAAAAAATATAAAAACATACACAACAAAGTAAGAAAGAAGGTTAACTAAGCATATATAGTGCACCACACTTCATCAGATTACTAACCTCGGTTGAAAATTTATGATAGCAATTTAAGACATTAAATTGACTAAACATTTTGGCGTCGTTGTTGGGGAAGTGTAATTAGGAAACCTTCTTTCTTACATCTAAAAAATGATATGCATAGAGAAAGAAATTCTAGGGGTAGATTCATAACTAGAGGAAAGATTTTGGTTCTAACAACACCACTCACCCCACCTAGACCACGTAGTGCTACACCACCATCTCAAACTCATATTCCATATTTCACCAGACATAGACTCCCTGAAGTCTTAAGGTCAGAAATCCAACCAGGAGGACGAGGTGGAGGGAACAAAGGAGGAGGTGAAGAAAATAGAAGAAATAGGTAAGATGATAATTCTTTTGGATTTCCTATAGTTGAAGAAGAATCCTTCTTCTTCCCCAACTTAGTCTTATTTTTATTTTTCATATATATATATATATATATATATATATATATATATATATATATATATTCAAAAAAAAAAATTATATAAGTGTGAAAACCAATCAATGATTGGCATCCTTATACAGAAAATATAGGATGAAAATTAGAATTCTAACATCTTATATTTTCTATTCCATTCTAAAAATCCCAAAAAAAATATTTGTTCCCTTTATTTTTCTAAAGCAATAAAAGTAGCTACAGAATTACTTCCATTCTGCAGCTGTCATTATATTCTACAATTGATATCACATTCTGTAGCTCTGTTACATTTTCTTATAGCTTACTGAAGTAAACATACTGAGCACAAGAAATTGAGAAATCCATTTGAAGATCATGTTGAAGGATACCTGAAGAATCAACATCAAAGGAATAGCAACACAAGGTTATTTCTAAAGGTATGTTATAAAAAATAAATTAAATAATAAGATCAAAACATTAGCATATATAATATAGATGATCACATGTTGTCTCAATATGTCATCATTTGATTTGATTTGGACTCACATCATGTCATAAACCGACCACATCATCTGCATCATATCTCATAATTATTGTTATGTATATTTTATTAATTATTAGTTAGATATATTTATATTAGGTTTTATTAAGTGAAAGGGCATGATCAAAGATCATGCATCTTCACCAAGGGACACCATGAGGCTATATTTAAAGCCTCGGTGATTCCCCATTGTAATCATATCTCATCTTTTATCAATAATAATATATACTTATTCAAGTTTACCAGAGTTTTTACACTCCATTGGTATCAGAGCCATCGCTCTTCGGGATCTGTGTGATCACCCAAAATTAAGGAATTACAAGAAAATTCCAAAATTGCAGATTTTTTTTAAAAACCAAGTGCTTGTGGGTAGCAACATTTGTTTTTTTTTTAAAGAAGAAGGAAGAAATATATATATATATATATATATATATATATATATATAAAATCAAAAGAGAGAAGGAAAGTCAACATAAAGGGGGAAATAAATTAAAAGGAAAAAAATATATTTAAAAGAAAATAGTTCCAAAAGAAAAAGAAAAAAAAGAAAAAGTAAAAAGATATATATATATATAAAGTACATATATGTACATGTGAAGACAAAGTAAAAAGAATAAGGAAGAGTAATTACTTGTGGTTTACAAGCTCGTGGTTTTGGAGCCCATGGTAATTGACCATGGTATTAAAACCCATTCACCCTTTTAAAAACAACGTGACTTTTCAAAGTTAACAAAATTTCTTCCCCATATATATATATATATATATATATATATATATATATATATATATATATAAAATTCAAATAATAAAATAATAATCCCATGATCCATAACGCATTTTCCCATTTATTATTAAACGGTCATATCCTACTTCCGTAACCCATTCATCCACGTTCCTTAAAACCCCATCAAGTATTCATTTCACCTATTTCCCTACAAACCCTCGACTTCCTTAACCAAATCTGAAACTCAATTCATTTCACACAGAGAAGAACAATTATGAAGACAAGACTCTTCACGACAAAAGACATGGGTTTGATAGTCAGGACTGAACCAATGGGAGAAAATTTCATGGAGGGTTATCCTCAGATCAAAGCGATGTTGCAGGAGGTTAAGTGGCTCAGTTTTATAGAAAAAAATTGACGGATTCCATAAGGAAATCGCCAAGTCTTTTGCGAGGTATTTTGATGAAACAGAGGTAGAAATAGGAGACATAAAATTTTCAATGACCAAGGCCTTCATAGCTAAAGCTACAGAGCTCCCAAGAGTTGGCAAGATATGGTTTAAAAATAAATAATTTCATAGTGAAGCATGGATATTTTTCCACAAGAATCCAGGTAGGGATACTTCTGTTTACAAGAAAGGTATTCCTAGCTCGGCACTCAAGAACAAATGGAGAAATATGCTTTTAATTTTACATAATTTTATCACTTGTGAAGGCAGATTTGGCTGCATGTTTGTTTATCATGCTCGGTTGTTAATGAACTTTTTGGAGGATGGAGAAATAAACATCCATTTCTTTCTAATGAATAGTTTAAAAAGAATGTCCACAAATGTACAGAAAAGAATTTAGTTCATAGACAACACTATGCACCATCATCGGTTAATAAAAATACTTCTTAAATTCCATTTGAAAAGTATAGGAGACCATTGGGATAGTTTTCTAATCAGAAACCATTTCCAAGATGACCCAAAGCAGCCTAAGGAGGACATGACTAGAAAAAGTAAAAGAAGAAAGTTTGATACAAGCATTGAGGACAAAACTTCACGATAGCAAGAAGAAGAGGAACTCACCCTTGCAGAGTTGATGAAAAATAAGAAACAAGGTGGATTCAAGACAAGAGGTAAAACAGAGAAGAAGAGCAAGGTTACAAGTGAAGAAAACTTAAACCCTCCACAGCCAAGGAGAAGCTCTAGACTCTGAAAATCCATGAAGAAGACACCGTCACAAGGAACAAAGTTTGTGAATTTAGATGAGGAACCTCAAGTTCCATCACCCATCAATGTTTCTCCTCCACATAGTCCTACACATTCTCTTGTACATAATTTTGAAGGTAGCCCAAGCAGCAGATCTCCAAGCATTGACCCAGTACAGCAAGAGATATGACTATATTGAGTCATTGGAGAAAATAAATGCATAAGTGAGCCAAGGTAAGCAAGAACAGCCTATCAGTCCACAAGAACCTTTGGTTAACACTCTCAAGCAAGAAATATATGAGCTAGCGTTACTGAATAGGCACATTAAACAAGAAAATGAAGTTTTAAAACAGCATAACCAATTGGAGAAATTCATCGGTGATAACACCATCCTACATTTGGGACTGTGGTACAAAAAGAACATGAAGCTAAAAAGAAAGAAAAAATCTCTGAATAGAACAGTCATCATCCTCAATTACAAACTCCTTATGAGGAAGCCCAAGATGGCAGTCACCTCAATGAAAAGAAAGAAGAAGAAAATGGATGTATTATCAGAGGTATCTGAACAAATGCAATAGGAGAAGAATTTCACATTTTTGGTAATTGCATGAGAACATGCAATGGCTTCTTAGTGGGAGTATGTTGAACCTCAAAATTGTTCTTTATTTGATATCCTTTTTCATCACTTCTTCCTACCTTTTCATAAATCCATAACTCCAATCAATGATAAATCACATATTTATATCAAAGAATTCATTTGAATGGTATCTATTTTATATTTTGATGTTTCTTGTTATTTAAATGAATTTTTGTAACTTAGCTACAGAACGCATGCTATTCTACAGCTAATTATTGTTTCTGCAGCTACTATGATGGTTTGACAGGTTTTGAGGAGCGAATGAAGGAATGGGTCACATGAAAATCTTTGGAATGATCCACACATGGATCCCATCCTATCCACATGTTTGAATTTGACAGAAAAAGGTGCCTATGCTCATGGTCAAAGTTCAGTCAAAGGACGTGATCAGAGAACAAAAGACTCTCGATTTGATCTAACGTAGCAAATCGAGAGTTAGATACTTAGATTTTGCTTCTATTTTTCAGTTATAATTTCCATCTGTGGGCGTAAATACCTCAAGAGAGTTAAATTAAAATTTGTTTAAATATTGGTTGTCGTGAAACCGGAAGACAGTCTTAATTATTGTGAATGTTGTGTACACCTTAAATCTTTGTTTTGATAATAGGAAGACCATGTTCATTTGTTCCAAATCCTTCTTGATCCATGCATAGTTTGCTAGGATTTCAACTCGTTCTGTTGCAGAGGGCCCCTGCACAGAAAGGCGGTTTCATTAGTTTTTTTTAGTTTAAATTTTATTAGCTCTGTTTTTTCAATTCGTAGTTAGATTGGTATTGTTTTGTATTTGATTCTTAGATTAAATTGTTTACTGTTTCATAGATTAAATTCATAAATGCTTTCTTAGAATCAGTTTTAGATTAACTGTGTAATATTATGCTTATCAAAACATCTCAAGAAGGTAGTTCTTCTATTTTCCAAAATTGGATTGTGTTTGAAGAATTGGAGCATACATTTATCTTAGTTTTATTTTACATGTTTTTATAATGCTTTCCTAGATCAAATTTCAAATTAAATTTATAATCAGATGCTTGTTAATCATATCAAGAAGATGACTTTGTCATTTTCCAAAATTGAATGATATTTGAGTATTTGGTCATACAATAGTTTATTTGCCTCTTTACATGCTTTTTAATTGCTTTATTAGATTAAGTTTATGATTTAAAATGTGTAAACAAATGTTTGTTAAATCGTATCAAGAAGATGACTTTTCCATTTTCCAAAATTGAATGATATTTGAGTATTTGGTCATATAGTAGTTTCCTTTCAATTGCTTTGAATTTGCTTCCCATTTAGATTAGCATTGTCATTTAAATTCTTAAATATTAGTATTTATGCTTTCAATCATTGGAATAGAATAGAATAAAATTTAGCTTTAAATTCCATAAGATCAAATTCATTAGAATAAATGCTCTATTTTTAGATTAGATTCTAACCATTCAAAGTTTGATTCATTTTTATGCAATTTATAATAGTTAAAGAACATTTCATTTTCTTCCTTCTTTCAAAACTAGTTTTCAACATTAAAACTTCATTAGATTTAGTTAATCATTAACATTTAGAGATTTAATAATTTTAATTTCTTAGATTAATCCTTTTTGGACATAAAGAAACAAAACCCCCAAAAAAATATAAAAACATACACAACGAAGTAAGAAAGAAGGTTAACTAAGTATATATAGTGCACCAAACTTCATCAGATTACTAACCTCGGTTGATAATTTATGATAGAAATTTAAGACATTAAATTGACTAAACACCATCCATCTTAGATTCCATGCCATTCTTCAAACCATCTATCTTAGCTTCCACGCCTTTCTTCAAACCATCCATCTTAGCTTCCACGTCTTTCTTCAAAACTTCCATTTCATTTTTTGTTGCTCTTTGCGAGAGAGAAATTTGGTGCACTTTCTCTTGTAATTTTGATATATCATGTTGTGCTTCTTCCTCTTCATGAGCCATAGTAGAGTATTATGAGGTCTTAATGGGTTTTGAATTATTTTTAGGGGGGATTTCAGAACCCAATATTAATATCTATGCTTCAATATTCCCTTGGAATCACTTCAACCTAATTTGTCAAACAAGACTTATGCAATTCGAAGAAAAACAATACACACCTTTTTCTTGATTTTGAGGAGCTTGATATTGAATCTGATGTATCTCTGTAATTTTGGATCCTTGAGATTTTATCTTCGGTCCTTTAGTATCCCTCTGAATCTTCTTTCCAATTCCACAGTTCTGACTTGATTTGGATTCTTCAAGACAAAGTTATGCCCAATCTCCCACAATGACTTAATTATTGATTGGTTCAGTAGAGAGAACTTGTACGGCGTGCCACGTGTCATTTTTTCCTCCTTCGGCTCAAAAATTGATATACATGAAACTACAGTCTGTGTAATTTCGGCTAATTTTTACAGAACTCCAATTTGATGCTCAGAGAGAGAGTTATGATAATTTTCCCAAGGTCGCATATTTTAGATGAAATGCGGGAGCCTGGAAAAACCCTAACTTCCACAGGTCATATCTCTGAAAATGTTGTGAACCAAGCTCTGAAATTTTTACAAGAAGCTCCTCAGGATTTCTTCGTAAATGGGTCTTTTTTTTAGCATCTGAATCTTCATAGAAAAAAATGTATAGATAAAATGTCATGATGACCTGTTTGAAGCAACGAAACCCTAGAAGCCAAAGCTTTTATTCCAAATGTTATGAAACCAGCCCCAAAAATAGAAGAAAAGAGAGATCAACGGCTTATAAATCAGCCACTTCGAGGGGGAAACCTCCTTTACATTACATAAATGAAGAATTCTTGGATGATACAAATGACAAACCTCCTTTCTATATATAGGAGTCCATGGGGTCACAATATAATCCTAGCCGACCTAAAAATAATAATGTAAAGGCAAAACAATAACAATAGTGGATTTTATGGGGTACAATAATAACAATATGGGGGCTACAAGGGTGAAACAATAATAATAAGGGGGCTACACTAACAACAATAATGGGCTACACTAGTAATATAGGGACCTAACAAGTAGGTTTTCCTTCTTCATTATGTGAAATTCTCCCTCTAGAGATCATTCCGACCTCCTCTTGGATACACTTTCCCAGGAGCTCATCAAATATGAGAATAGTGTTGATACTATTGATGGTGGTGATCAAAGTCTCCAAAACAGGAGAAATGCCTCCAAACACAATCAACGCCATTTCTTTGTCGGTTACAACTTCACCAATTTTTGATAGTTGATTCATCATTTTGTTCATTCTCAAGAATTATGTTTGAATTGTCTCTCCTTTTTTCATCTTGATGTCCTTCAGTTGATTCTTCAAAGCAATAATCTAGTTCAAGTTACTAATTGCAATCATGTCAATTAGTTTATCATAAATTTATTTAGTTGTCTTCAAACCAGAAACATAAGTAATGAGATGATCACTAAGAGAATCAATCATATTTTTTCTAGCTTTGACTTCACCCTCAGTTGTGTTTGGATTTGACAACAGCAATTGAATTCTCTAGTGGAACAACTATTGTGCCTTCAACATACTCCAAAACTTTGTATTCTTCAATAGTGATATCTAGCCTTGCTTTCCATGGACTTAAGTTTGAAGCATCATTCAACTTCTCCTCTACCTTGAAGTAAGTCGAAGTCACCTTAATAAATAAAAAAACTTGGAAGCAAGTGTGGTCTCTTCATGTGATTTCAGGTATCCTTGGACTTGTCTACACCAAAGCTATGATACCATGTTAAAATTTGAAAGTTCTATGTTGTTACAATTACTTAGAATACAGATTTATTCTTCGCAACTTTTCAAATCAGCAATTGTACATAGAACATAAACTTAAGAATCATATGAAGACAACCAAACACAAATATGAGACACTAAGAGTTAAGTCCAATGACCAAGGAAAAACACACCTGGGTAAAACCCAGATGATTATTCTTCTATTAGATTTCTGCAATTGTTCAACAGATTATAAAGAGAGAGAGAGAGAGAAAGAGAGAGAATGAGAATGAATAAAGTCACCAATGTCTAATCAACTTGCAGTTGAAGTGTCCTTGCTCTTTTCTTGAAGATATTGTCCTTCTCTTTATCATATCTTGTCCTTCACACTTGCTCCAGTTCTTCCCTTGCTATTACTCTTCACTTTCTCTCACACTTCTCTTGCACACACTCAAAACTAGCTCTCCTTCTTCACAATAAACATGCTACTCTCAACTCTCCATTGATTTTGCTTAAATAGATGATAAAGGTGAGGAGATACAAAATAAATTCATTCTTTGAGCCAATAATAGGAGAAGAGAATTCGATGAGGGAGAGGTTACTTGAGGAGAGTGTAAGTCATCCCAAGAATAGAGAGAGAGGGACACTTGTCTTGAGGAGTTACAATTTGTATTAGGGAGAGAGAGAGTTACACTTGGAAATGAGAGAATATTTCGTGAGAGTCATAAATCAAATTAAATGAGGGAGTTACAAATGCATTTAATGAGGAGTTACACTTTTTCTGTTAATCTAGGTTGTCATTGATGATGTCAATGACCGGGATGGAAAATATTCTTGAAGATTCCAGAGGATGATTACAAGTGATTACAACTCTTGTTTAAGATATCAAGACACTGTTGAGGAGGTAAATCCCCTCTGCGGACAGAGGCGATCCCTACTAGCCCAGCAGGGGTCTAGCAACAAACAAACAATTTCATGACGCAGGTTCCTAATTACGAATGAAAAGGCTGGAGATAAGAGCCTACCTGGATTCCAACGCTAGGATCTGAAGAAGAAGCGTCCCCATTCCTCAAGCTTGGCAGATCACAATCCTTCCACGATCTTCGCGGATGAAAACCTGCACATGGAAGAAACGAACAGATAGAAGCGTAGAAACCAGCATACGTAACTAAACATCAGTCAGAAAGGACATTACTCGCATTAACATGATGGAAAACGGAGTGGAACCATAATCATAATCATCTATTAAATAACCAGCGAAGAAAGATTACAACCAAGTTCTGACGTCGCGGTCTCCTTCGGACGGGTTTCCAGTCGTCCACGTCTCGCAAAGCTTGCCAAGGAAAGGGAAAACCTCTCCAGATTCTCGTGACAATGGTCTCCTTACTTGAGTCAGCCTTAAGGGAAAGAGAGGGTGCTTTACAACACAAAGGCTCTTGGGAATATGGAGATTCAGAGCTTAGGCCCTTCAAGACTAGCTTGCCATTGATTTGAGCAAGCTTTTATAGATGAAGAAGGAGGAGTTGGGATCCCTATTATTATGGGATTGGCCCTATCAACAAGGAAGGTTCCATGGGAGTTGGCAAAACCACTTCCCTCCATAGAACTCCCGCAGCCAACCTCCCAACTCAAGATAGGTGATGGTTTATGAATTTGTTAGAACTCAACTTCCGCCATCCTTATTTAAAAAACAACTCCCAAATTGGGTGGCGCGACTACGGCTCTATGACAGAGCGCCAAGTGGCGCGACCCCTTTGCAGTAATTTCTCCATTGGCGCGAGGACTGAACTGCTTGCCCGCGCTAATGCCAAAAGGGCTGTTTTTTATGACTTTTGCAAGGAGATGTCTCAAGGGCAAATGAAGCTCATGTTCAGAGGGATACGTTGATGATGATTTCAAGGCATGACAATGTCCACAGGTCACAGAATGAGTCCTCCATTGTGCGGGATGGGGAATGGTAAGGACAGTGACAAATTATTGTGTAACAGATGCCCCCTAAAGTATGAGGCCCGAGAGGGAGAGGGGTGAAATGCTTTACGAGAACATGTCCAACTGAAGGCCCGTCGTCGGAAAACCTGCGCAGAAAGATACAACTGATATCTCAAGTACACGATGTATAAGTGGTATGGACGCAGCCATCCGAAACAGAGTATGCTATAATCCGGATCCAGGGTATGGGCGCAGCCATCCAACTAAGATCAAACAAATAGACTCAAGTATGGTCGCAGCCATCCAATCAATGAGTCATGTACATAATGATAATAATCCACAATCGTAGCCTGGATTACAACAGACACAATCCAGGGTCTTGCGCTCCATCTCGACCCAACAGAGTACAAGTTCAAGCATGTGAATATGTGAGCTGAAGTCGAACATGCAAGAACATCGTCGGATTACCAGCCAATGATGAAAGTTGTTAACCGACGCGAGAGAAACCACCAATAATGACAATGGTTCTCAAGGTACTACATGTACAATCTACGGCGTGCGAATAAATGAGCCGACGTCGAACACCCGCAGAATCACTCGATCAGAGGCCAATGATGTAAACCTCTCGTCGAATGCGACGAACCTGCCATTGAGGCATGCAGGCTCCAAGGTACCATAAGGAGTCTCTAGACCAACTTCCTGGATAATGAGTTGAAGTCGACAGGAAGTGACCTTGATCGAAGGTGGGCCATAATGATTCCCACATCAACGACACGAGACAGAGGAACATAATGTTTTGTTGTGAATCAGGACCATATGAGAAACAGAGGAAGGTTGATATTTGCAGAGGCCAACTTCTC
The DNA here is from genome assembly GCA_034641835.2 of Pinus albicaulis. Lineage (NCBI taxonomy): Eukaryota > Viridiplantae > Streptophyta > Pinopsida > Pinales > Pinaceae > Pinus > Pinus albicaulis. Next base: position 188,420,580 of record CM076575.1, read on the forward strand.
TTGAACACATGAACGGCACGACAATGGACTTGGCAGTATTTGACATCAACGGATCAGAGGTCATGGTGACGAGACAATGAACAGATGAGAGGTCAAAAGAGATTACCCAAACCCATGGAGGCAAAGTGAAGCGACGAGATGAGATGTCCCCAACCCGACACGAATGCAGACAAGTGCCATGTTCAAGAGCGACATACTGCCGACGACAACGACGATGGTTCCATTTTTCCCCCACCATTTCTGGCGAGTACCCCAATTATTTTTGATAACAAGCTTGAAGGGGATAGCATATGCTTGTGATATAAGTCCGCCCTTCGGGCGAATCCATCCTGGTGCATTTAACGAGTCCCAGGAAGGAGAAACTCGGAGAACGTCATTTCGACTAGATCCAATGTCATCAGGGTTTAACGAGTCTGACAAAGGAAGAACTCGACGTCTTTTCATGTTTAGAGAGTTTGAAAAGACAACGGAAAAGAAAACTCCACAGGTCCCTTTTCGTAAATAGTTCCCCAGATCCGAAAAGGTAGAAAACAATATCCGGGAAAACCTCCTAGTCGCGATAGGCTAGGGTATTCCTTTTCGTAATCAATCCATCCCAGCCCGAAAAAGGGTTAAACTTATACTGGGTGGATGTCGATTCGTGTCCATTTTAACGAGATCGAAACGACAAGGGCCTCGGCGATCTTTTCATATTTAGAGAGTCAGAAAAGAGCTGAAAGATAACTCCAGAGTGACTTTTTCGTGTATTACCGAGTCCGAAAAAGTATAAAATACAACTCGTTTCCATCTCTTAAGTCGCAAAATCCTGCCGCTGCACATACCAAACAAGCGTAAAATCCATTTTCGACATAACATATGCAAATATTTGACAAAAATAACTTTTAAAGCTCATTTAACGTCGAAAAAGTTATAAATATGTCTAATTGGTAAAAAATGAAATTACTTTTTACTATTTACCTTGTGGAAAGCAACAGTGGTCCTTTTGGAGCAGAATCTTCTGACGGTGATTGCGACCAATCTAGGCAACCATTCAGCTTCTCGTCTGTCACAGGTAAGAGGCGCTCCTTTGCTCTTCATTTCCATACATTTTTTAATGATTTTCCCTTAGAAATCAACTTTGTGTGGCCACTTTTAAAATTTTAGGGCCGGGCCCATTGGCGCGGGTATCGGGCACGGACCCGCGCCACTGGGCTCTTTTTACTAAAGGGCTCGCGCCACCTGGCACGACTATTAGCAAAACAGCCGCGCCAGCGGCCGAACCTAATTTTCGCCTAAAATTCCGGTATTTACACCAAATTACTTGAAAATTGAAGCTCACCAAAGATCTAATCAGGGGTTTTTGACCATGTGAATGCAGATAACCACTCAAAATGGCAATCGAATGGAAGGAACGAGAGCACGGAGACGAGGATGAAGAGGCCATGCAAAGCCAAGCCTGCATGAACGCTCTAAGAGACTGTGGATTGAAAAAGTTCTTCCTCACGCCATGTTTACGAGCTCAGCCTGAGCTCCTCCAATATCTAATCAGCATCTAGGATGAAAATGAACAAGTGTTCAGGCTACGAGACCAGGTGTTAGAATTGGAGGTCGCTGACATTTATTTCATTACTGGATTGTCCCGTAGAGGTCCAATTCCTGTACTGACTGGGAGTAGACCATCAGGGGAAAAGATGGAACAGGTAATGGCACGGGTGTGCCGAGGGGCACAAACAGGATCAGGAAGCAAGAAGGTATACATCTCCACCATCCCTGATCTAGCACTGAGAGTAGTTCTCCACACCATTACGCGGGCTGCTGGGTCACAGGCTCTGCACGAGGCCACGAAGACTCAACTCCTGTTGGCCTCAGAATGCATGGGTCCCCTACTGTTCAACTGGGCAGAAGCAGTAACTATCAACATGAAAAGGCAGCTCACAAGGTGCAAACAGGGGAAACTGAAACAGTTTGGTTATGGTTCCATCTTGGTATCGTTCATTCTGGAACGCATACCAATCTTCCAGGGCCAAGGGGCCGCAGTGGCGAGTCCGATACCACGAGAGCCACGAATGGCTCGCTGGGCAGCACTGATGCCCAGATCTGGAGGTGGCCAACAGATGTCCCGGAGGCCAGAGTTCTTTAGGTGGCTACGGCGCCAACTGATCGTCGTGGAAGATTGGCCCTATTCGGGAACTGACTTTACCGGGGACCCAGATCTCCCACTACCAGAAGGAGATGACTGGGACGAGGAGCTGGGTAAGACCTCATATTTTTGATTTTATGTTTATATGTTTTTTTTTTTTTTTTTGTTAATACACATTCGTCTTAACACAATTATATATGCATGCAGATGTAGGACCTGAGAGACCAGCCGGGATGTCTCCAATCTCCCAGAGGACACAACTCGCCCCTGAGATCCAGGGGGAAGGCACCGGAGGAGAGGAACTGATCCAGAACCTCGAGGGGATTGCCCATGGGATCCCAGACTATGCCCGGCTATCAGACGTACCGATGGCATACCAGCGCCACACGGTGGGAGTTCCGAACCGGATCCACCGAATCCTGAGGCGTCTAGTGCGTGCAGTGACGTGCTATCATGAGCACCATGCGGATTAGTCCTTAGGGTTTATGCCACACCTATTTTTTGAGAGACACAGTGTCTCAGGATGTACTAAGACGATTATGTATATTTTTTGAGTTTTATGTGACACACTCTATGTAAACATTTTGATATCTATATATATACATATCTATTTCTGGATGAGTCTTTCTTTACATGTGATGATGATTATAAATTGCGCAAATGTCTGTCTAATACCAAATTTGCTACTGCATCTGTTAATGTATTCAAATGCCTGGGTATATGATGATATGTAATGTAGTCAAAATTCCTTTCCAATAATCGAATACGCAAATACAGACGTAAGATGGACGGGTTCCTTACCGAATAGTGTCCGTTCAGCTGTAACACTACAAGTTGTGAATCTAGATACACGAGCAATTCACGGATACCAAGGTTTACTGCCTCGGTTAACAATTCCAACACGGCACTATACTCCGCGATATTGTTCGTGGTACGTCCTAAACACACACCTTGCAGGTTAATCAACTCACCAGCAGGATCATAGATTACCCAGGCTGCGGAAGACAAATTCCTGGTACTGCGTGAGGCACCATCCGCGAAACCAACAAATGGATGAATAGACATCTGCACAACCAGGAAGACCCGATCAGCAGAAATATGTTTACAAAGCACACCACACTATGCACACAAATGACAATCACACACCTATGTACACACACCACACCAAGAAATCACTTCAGGCGTAGTACTTTTTAAGGTACAGCCCATTTCTGGGCTGCGCCAGTGGAACTCCTTCGTAATCTATAAGCTCGTAGGCCCCATTTTTCAAAACGCGCTTTACTATATAGGGACCGTGCCACATAGGCTGGAGTTTACCGGCTCCAAGCTTATCATGTGCCTGATCGTACAAGAGAACGAGGTCTCCTTCAATGAAAGAATGAGGAGAAACAGTTTGATCAAAATGAGTTTTGACCCTCTTCTTTTGTGCTTCGATGATCAAAGCAGCTAATCGACGGGTTTCATCCAATCGTTCGAGATACAGAAGACGTTCTTCCTCAGGGGAGGTATCCGGTAATAGCTCCACAACTAATTTAAGCGAAGGAATTTCGCATTCAACCGGCAGAGTAGCTTCCAGGCCGTACACCAATTGGAAAGGTGTGAACCCGGTTGCACTCTTAGCAGATGTTCGGTATGCCCAAAGAGCTGAGAACAGTTGGAGATGCCAACTGGATTTATGAATCCCAACTTTTCGCTGAAGCATGGTGACCAAGACCTTGTTCACCGCTTCAACCTGACCATTCGCTTGAGGGTAGTATGGTGTTGAGCTGTCGTGACGCAAGCCCAACGCTGCAGTCAGCTCCGTCATCATGTAATCACGGAAATGCGTACCATGATCAGTGACGATGGCTTGAGGAACCCCGAATCGTGCAATAACGTGGTTGAATATAAATGAAGCAGTCGTTCTTCCGTCAGCAGCTAGTGTAGGCATCGCCTCGGCCCACTTAGTGAAGTAGTCGACGGCGACAATGATATACGCATGCCCCCCGGCCGAGTGAGGGTTACACGTCATAAAATCTACGCCCCATTTCGCAAAAGGGCCGATGGTAATAACGGGATGCAAAGGCAATGGCGGCGTGCGCATCTTGCGCTGAAAAATCTGGCACGGATGGCATTTACGGACTGCAGTGATACAATCCTTGAATATGGAAGGCCAGAAATAACCTGCCCGCAGAATCTTCTGGGCAGTAGCATACCCGGACATGTGTCCGCCACAGGCACCACTGTGGCAGTCATTTAAGACTTTCTCAGCCTCTTCCAAGGTAAGGCATCGTCGGAGCACCGAATCTACTCCAATACGATATAAGGTATCTCCTACGATACGGTAGGGTTGGGACTGGTGCCGAATCCGACGGCGGGCAGTTTTATCCAACTCAGACCGAAATGTCGCGGTCTGAAGATACACTATGATGTCGCCATACCAAGGATCGCGAGTATCGATAAGAAACAGCGTTTCGTCCGGTATATGATCTTCTGAGTGTGAAGGAACAGAGTCTATAGGGAGAGAGCATATCAAATCCGCGAAGACCAGTGATTTAGTTGACTTGGCAGTAGTGAACTCTAAGTCAAACTCCTGCAGGATGACGATCCATTTGGAGTACTTGCCCCCTAGTAATTGTCTAGAAAGAATATATGTCATAGGGTTGCAGTCTGAAACCACTGTTATTGTGCGCAAAAGGATGTAATGGCGAAAGCGTTGTACGGCATGTACTGCTGCTAAGGCCAACTTCTCGACATGTGCATAACGCGTTTCTGGGTCGAGAAGATTCCGAGATAGGTAATAAACGACATGTTCATCACCGTTCTCATCATCCTGCACCAAGACCATGGCGATGGTGCTTAATGCGGCGGCTAGATACAAAGTAAAGTCGCGGTGGTAGTCCGGAGGACGAAGCAACGGAGCATTGACTAGCAATGTCTTCAGCTTCTCAAAGGATTCCTGAGCAATTTCGTCCCAGTGAAAGGGAACATTTTGCTTTAACAAACGAGTGAATCCTTTGGCCACCTCGGCATAATTCGGGATAAAGCGCCTCAGAAAATTCGCTTTCCCTTGTAGACTCTGCAACTGATACAGGGAGGAGGGTGACGGGAGATTTACAATGGCCTCAACCTTGAGAGGGTCAAGGTGAATTCCGTCTTTCGAGACTATAAAGCCTAAAAGACGGCCAGAATCGACACAGAAAACGCACTTATGAGGGTTGAGCCTGATATTGTAGCGTCTGCAACGAAGAAATATCTGGTGGAGATGCTCAGGATGGTTTTCTCGCTTACCCGAATGGGCTGGCAAGTCGTCCAGATAAGGCTGGACAATATAGCGAATATCGTGAAAAGCGTAGGACATCGCACGCTGAAATGTGGCACCAGCGTTTTTTAAGCCGAACGGGAGTTTTTTGTACGCGAAAGTGCCCCACGGACAGATGAATGTGGTCTTATGTTGATCCTCAGGTGCAATATTGATTTGGTTATAGCCTGAGAAACCGTCCATTAAGGAGTAGATCTCACTCCCAGCACATTCGTCGATGATCTGATCGATGAACGGAGTGGGATAATTATCCTTAGGACAGGTGCGATTGATATCGCGATAATCGACACAGACTCGAATGGTACCTTTCTTTTTATCAACAGGGACGATATTGGACACCCATTCTGTAAGGGGGATTGGATAAATAAAACCCGCGTTCAGAAGTTTTTCAACTTCTGCCTTGATGGCGGCGGCTTTCCGAGGATGCATGGGACGTAAGCGTTGGCGCACGGGTTTCGCACCTGGGTAGGTTGGAATCTCATGCACGACAATACTCGGATCAATTCCCGGCATTTCCTCGTAAGACCATGCGAAAACATCTCTGAATTCTTTGAAAATCTCAGTATAGACCTGAATCTCCTTGGGAGAACAAGTCACACCCACATGAATGTTCTCAACAATCCCCGGTTTAACGGAGATGTCGATTGGAACCGTTTGAGTAATGTTACTCAGATTACCCTCCGAAAAGACCTCATGCATTAAGATCGGTGTTTGAAGGGGAGGGGAAGGAACCTGAGTAGCATAACGCTCTAGACAATCAGTCATTGCCCCCAAGCTAGGCATAAACGAGGAGCGATGATGTCCATCGCCCCAAGGCAGCTCCTCCAGAGACATAGTCTCAATGATAGCCTCATCTGAAGGAAAAGTCTCTCTAAGAGGATCAGGCGAATCAGCCTGACCAAGCTAGGGGGATTGTGAGTAGACGTCAAGAGCCATGCTCATCGGAGCATGCTGAGGAGGTGGAGGGTCCGATGCGTCAACAATCTCACAGTAGCTGATCTCTACTGGCATTAAAGGCATGAATTCTCCAAGCTCATATACCTGCTCAGGTGAAGGAATAAGCCAGGGGTCATCAGTCCTGGACAACATGTTGACTTGAGCGGTATTCGGTGGCGGTGCGGGGAATATACCCATGAGAACAGGGTCTTTGAAAAGACCAGGTCCTATGTTGTCTGGGGGATTCGGAATTTGATCCACGTATGGTACGTTGTTCTTAGAGCTAGAGGTGAAAAACGACAACTGATCTACCGTGACAATCTTGCCCTCATGGGGAAACTTAATGAATCGAAAGACAGTAGACGGCACACAGAGCATGGCATGGGTCCAGCTGCAGCCAAGAAGTATATTGTAGTTGAGTTTCGCGTCAACCACTTCTACTTCCACGTTGAAAGTTTTTCCCTGTAATGTGATCGCAAGACTCTCAAGAACTCCCAGGGGTTTAGACTCCCGACCATCAAATGCCTCAAGGGCATTGGGAGATGACGACAAGGCTGGAGAGCCAATGGCCTTCCAGCAGGCGGAGGACATAACACAAGTAGATGCAACCTCATCTACGACGGCCCTATGAATGTTGAGACCGTTAATCCCGACTTGAATGACCAAAGCGATTTGATGTGGAAGCCGGGGAGTAAAATTCTCCAGATCAAAGGTTAGAAGGCTCGAGTCGGCGGGATCGATACCACCGATGGCAGACAGTAAAGCCTTCCGTTGTGAAGGACAACTTTGAAGAACCTCAAGTGCAGACATGGCACATGGCGCCTGTGCCAGATCCTCAACGATACTGTAATGTTGAGCGGCACGAGCATTTGGATTATAAGAGGATCTCCGAAGAACACCCTTGGGAGGTGGTTTCACAACAGGTTCGAGAGTCGGCTTCTCGATTTCCAACGGACCAGAAACAGGTGGGGGAGGCGGCCCTTCCGCAACTTCCCTCCCGGGTGCCTGTTTCTGACTATTGTAATCCTTCGATCTCGTAGCGATAGTGATAGGTGCATTAGTCTTCATCATGAAAACCTGAGACCCAAACGGTGCAGATGATGAGCCCTGTTCGACCATCTGGGTCTGCTGAGATGGAAATGGCTCTTTTAAAATAGCCGGAGTTCCTTTTGAGCCTTTAAGAAGTTGACTAATTTCGGATCGTCGTGGACAATCCTTAGTGTAATGGTCACCTTCACAGATGAGGCAAGGGAATTTCGGCTTACGTTGGGAGCCATCCTCGGTTCGAGTTTTAGATTCTGGTTTTGGGGCATCAGATTTTGATTTGCCTTTGCCCTTCTTCTTCCCCTTGGAGGATTTGTCCGCAGGATTAGCCTGGACGGCATTCACCTCCGCGGTTTTACCAGAATCGGATGAGGCGGGATTAGCAGAGGTATTGTTGGAAGAATTAGCCTTCTGCTTCCCATTCGAAGACTTCTTCGAATTTTGAGAAATGGAACCAATGACACCATCCACCGTAGGGGTAGGCGGGGCCTTTGTGGCTCCGGGCCGTGGAGCATCAGGCAGGATGTCATAAAGCGTGCCAGATTGCGAATAAACAAGATCCAGGTACTGGGCACGCGCGATAGCTTGTTCCTCCGTCACACACGCTCCCATCGCGATATCCTGAGCGATTTTATTGACAAAGGAGGTGGTGAACCAGTGAGTCAAAATCTGATCAGGTATGTGAAACTTGATCAGTCTACGACGGCGCCGCCACTCATGGATGTGATCCGAGATGTGAGTGGCCGAGTCCTACTTCAGGGAAGACAGGAGGTGCGTCCCGGTCTCATATCGGACCAGTAACTGGAAATGCGTGAGGAAAGCCATAGCTAACGAGTTGAAATCCTGAAAAATACCACGGGACAACTCTATGTACCACTTAGCAGCAGCTCCTGTTAAAGTACGCTGGAAAAGACGCAGACAAACCGAATCGTCGGTCCAAGAGTTAGACGAGCACCAGAGGTGATACGTCATCACATGCGCCTGGGGGTCTTCCCCAGCTTTGCCCTCAAACTTGGGACAGTCACCTGGTATCTTGGTGGGAACCAGAGGCCAATATGGATTATGAGAAATCGGATCATTGGTCAACTTCGAAACGTCCGACAGTTCCAAGGTAGCCAGGAACGGCAATGGAGGGTTAACTACCATGCCAGTCCCAGGATAAGGTCCGGTACCTGCGTTCCACGATGGTTGTGAATATCCCTGCCCCCATGGGTTCTGTCCCTGAGGATTTTGACCGTAGGGGGCATGGTTCGTATAACCAGACTGATTTGGTTGCTGGTAACCATTGTGTGGGGCTTGATAACTAGGGTTCGGGCCCTGATTAGGTGTCTGCCCTGTATAAGCAGCGTTTGGATTTGGCTGCTGAGCGTAGGTAGAACCGGGTGGAGGAGGATAATACTGAGAGCCTCCAGAGTGGTTATAGTTTGGTTGAGACTGACCATGAGAATAATAACCACTCTGAGGATGAGTGGGCTGCTGATAAGTGGAACCCTGTGGAGCCTGGTACGTAGGGCGCAGCTGTTGATTTGGCTACGGCATTGAATGGACAGGCTGCTGAGCAGAGTGAACGGAATGAGAGGGCTGCCCTGAATGAACAGGTTGACCCGAGTGAGGGGGCTGGCCTGAATGACCAGGCTGGCCCGGGTGACCAGGCGGTGTTGGTTGCGCAGGTTGACCTGGTTGTAAGTGAGCCCCAGGTTGTGCCGAATGGGTCGGCTGGCCTGGAGGCGGGACACCGGGCTGTACCGGATGAGCCGGTTGCCCTGGTGGAGGAACAGGACCAGGTGCTTGCTGGAAACCAGTTTGACCTGAAGCAGAACCATAGGGTGGTCCTGGCTGATATGCAACGTTAGAAACAGCAGGATACTGCGGTTGCATTGGTAAAGATGGCTGGATTTGCCCCCCAGGACCATAGGCCTGTCCTGGTTGATACCCTAGCTGAGGTTGAGCAGGTTGACCAGCAGGGCTATAATATGGTCCTTGCGGATTGTATAATGGCCCTTGCTGGCCCGCAGGGTAGCCTTGATTAGGCTGTCCCTGTGGGTCATACAAATAGCCAGGTTGGTCCGCAGGTTGGCCCTGAAAGGGTTGTCCCTGTGGGTTGTAAGCCTGGTTGTATGGTAAACCTTGAGCATATAAATAAGCCTCAGGAGCAGGAAGGCGCAACACCTCCCCATGCTCGTCAAACTGACCTGGGAACATATACACGGGAGTGCCATCCTGTGCATAGTGCGAAAAGAAGGATCGATAAGGATCTTGGGGAACTTGTCCAGCTCCGGCGTTCGGCTGCTGTAAGAACAACCGATACTCCTCCGGAGAGATATTCTCCGGTATAGCAGTAGCTAGGTAAATGTCTTCAGGAGTTGGCCCAACCCTGGTAGCAGATGCTGAGACAACAGCAGAAGAGGCGGCCACACAAACAGTGGGCCGAACGGGAACAGAAGTGACGGGCGTCAAAGGGGACACCCCGGGTGTAGTGGCAGCTGGTCTCGACGCGGGAGATGATATCCCCATAGAGGCTGTAGCTGAAATGATCTGACCCAGAGATCTGTATCCCTGTGGCAAAGATGGACTGGCTAACGATGTGGTAGCCAGCTCGGAACCGTCTCCCTCAAACAATCTACAAGGGATGCGCTAATAGTCATCAGATCCCGGAATTTCCTCACCAGAATCACTCATGGTTGATCCTGCCGTTAGATCACGCAGAAGACGGCGAGGACTAGGAGGAAAGACAACAGCAACAAACGGTGAACCCGATGTAAGAGAAAGGAAATCAGCTCCTAATCTCAATTCAGACACAGGGTCCGAAAAGGGCCAATTGAACTCAACTGGTCCTCCAAAGGGTTGCTCGGCGAGAACCGGTCCCCCATCAGGAAACTCGGAAACAACAGGCTGCTGTGGTTCAACAGAAGGCTCAGAAGCTTCTGAAGAATCGTCCGTGTAAGGACTACCAGTAGACGAAACCGAAGGTTCCGCCACCATGGCAAAAGACTAAAAGAAAAAGGGCACACACACACACGGGCTGAAAATGAGTTAAGACACACGATCAAACGGTCAACAAGCAATGTCTAAATAGGTGTGAGATCGTGGGCGATTAATTTTACCACATTGGAAAGTAAGAAATTCTACCGTTTCATGTTTCAAGAGTCGAGAAACGATAAAAAGATGACTCTATCTCTTTCAGAGTTGACACAAGCGTGAAAGGACAAGCGCTTGACGGTCTTTTCAAGTTTAGGGAGCCAGAAAAGACCAAATGACTGCTCAGGAAAAACTAGGCACAAAGGGTGTACCAAATATCCGTGAACTGCAATATACACCTTGGTTTCAAAAATGAAACAAAAATCGACCAAGGACTTTTCGTACGTGCAGGTAGTCTCCCCGAATGCTGTGTTCGGTGTATCACGGGTGTAGGGCGGCAGACTCGGCTTCCTGTGGATAAAGGATTGAAAACCTATAGGGGTCTCCCTTTATATACGCGACGGTACGGGGAGCACAAGTCCGTACTAGCGTTGTCTAAAGCCAACAGGCGAACGACAGCTGCTAGGTTTAACGACGCCGGAACACGTCTCTAGCCTAGACCTTCTAAATATGTTTCGTTAAGTTCCAATGCCGCCTTAGGTTAATTGAATAAATTTTACAGTTGATCTTCAATTAAGTTTCAATTTCTAGGCCCTATCGTATGTAGTGTCTCCTAAATGCAAAGCTATATGCCACAATGCAACATTTCGTTCGATGAAAACTAATTAGAGAAGAGTTGAGAGCTTTTATACAAACGAAATGAACGGAAATCAAACAACGAGCTCTATAATGCAACTAATGCAATTGACAACTTTTCGTTCAAAACACTAATCACTAGCGATGTGGAAAAAGTTACAATTTGCACTAATTAACAAAAGAAAAAGAGATTTTTTTTTTTGATTTTCAATGTTTAATGGCTAATATGCACTAATCAAACTTGAAAATGAATGGAGCAACTTGAGAAACGATATCCAAGAGAGCGAAACAAACACATTCCACTCAACAACACAAGCAATCAGATCCCCAAATCGACCAAAGTCTCTCAAAGCAAGAAAAAGACTCAAAAGCTTCCAATGGACCGTGTGATCCAAGTCCAAAGCAAGACCAAACGAGTTTCGAATGAAGCAATGAACAATCACCCAAAAATCGCAATGAAACAATGAAAAACTACTCAGAGAACGTGGAGAATCAATCAGATAGTTGACAGGACAATCCAAACACCAAAACTCCCAAGGAGGGCTCGATACACCAAGCTACTAGATGACCTAGAGCTTGAAACGTGAAATCGGTAGATAGAAGCAAACAACCAAAGGACAGAGGCGAATTCCCAGCCAAACAAGACTCCAACACACTCAAGCAGTCGGAAAATCAAGAAGAAAAACACTGGTCAACTTCAAAGAGCTCAAAAATGAGAAATCTCAAAAAACTTACAGGGGTGGCGCGACTGTAAGCGTGAAACTAGCGCCAGAAGGCTAGTGGCGCGGGTTGTACAAAGGCAACATGCGCCAAGTGGCGCGACTGTCGGGTTAAAAACCGCGCCAGTCGAGTTTCTCAGCAAAAATTAAAAATAAGCTACTCCAGAAACAGACCAATGCCAGCTAAGCAATCCAAGAAGCAAAAACACACAAAAAATCCAACCCAGAAGGTTCATCAAGCAAGGAAAAACAAGATACAAACGGCAAGGCAAGACAAAGACTCCAAGTCATTCAGTCTGCAAACCAAACCGGAGATCGACTGAAGTAGCGTTGATCTACTCCGCTAATGCAAAGCAGAAGTGTTTCGAAGGCTATCTGGCTGTACTTCAAGCTCCGTCTAAAGTTTACAAATCAAACAACAAGCTGGATCCCTAGCGGAGTCGCCAATTTGTTGAGGAGGTAAATCCCCTCTGCGGACAGAGGCGATCCCTACTAGCCCAGCAGGGGTCTAGCAACAAACAAACAATGTCATGACGCAGGTTCCTAATTACGAATGAAAAGGCTGGAGATAGAAGCCTACCTGGATTCCAACGCTAGGATCTGAAGAAGAAGCGTCCCCGTTCCTCAAGCTTGGCAGATCACAATCCCTCCACGATCTCCGCGGATGAACACCTGCACATGGAAGAAACGAACAGATACAAGCATAGAAACCAGCATACGTAACTAAACGTCAGTTAGAAAGGACATTAATCGCATTAACATGATGGAAAACGGAGTGGAACCATAATCATAATCATCTATTAAATAACCACATAAGAAAAGACAGCAACCAAGTTCGACGCCGCGTGCCTCCTCTTCGTGACGGTTCCAAGATCCACGTCTCCCCGCAAAGCTCGCCAAGGAAAGGGAAAACCTCTCCAGAGTCTCGTGACAATGGTCTCCTTACTTGAGTCAGCCTTAAGGGAAAGAGAGGATTCTTTACAACACAAAGGCTCTTGGGAATATGGAGATTCAGAGCTTAGGCACTTCAAGACTAGCTTGCCATGGATTTGAGCAAGCTTTTATAGATGGGGAAGGAGGAGTTGGGATCCCTATTATTATGGGATTGGCCCTATCAACAAGGAAGGTTCCATGGGAGGTGGCAAAACCACTCCCCTCCATAGAACTCCCGCAGCCAACCTCCCAACTCAAGATAGGTGATGGTTTGTGAATTTGTTAGAATTCAACTTCCACCATCCATATTTAAAAAACAACTCCCAAATTGGGTGGCGCGACCACGGCTCTATGACAGAGCGCCAGGTGGCGCGACCTCTTTGCATTAATTTCCCCATTGGCGCGAGTACTGAACTGCTTGCCCGCGCCAATGCTAAAAGGGCTGTTTTTTATGACTTTTGCAAGGAGATGTCTCATGGGCAAATAAAGCTCATGTTCAGAGGGATGCATTGATGATGATTTCAAGGCATGACAATGTTCACAGGTCACAGAATGGGTCCTCCATTGTGCGGGATGGGGAATGGTAAGGACAGTGACAAATTACTGTGTAACAACACAAATGAAGTGTCAATCATGTATCTTGATGATCATAATGGAAGACTACCATATCTTTGCACTATCTTAAGGACAGCTGACCTAATGACCCTATGTTGAAGAAGGCAAGGACATGATGATGGTGACCCTATGTTGAAGAAGGCTAAGGCATGATTATGAAGACAATCAACGAATAAATCAAACCATGAGGCTCTACACTCAAAGGCATTCTTCCCTGCCTCCATTTCTGCACTCATAAATAATCAGTCACATTAAAAAAAATATTTTGCTACCTTAGAGGAATAATTCCTTAATGAAACCTACACCATCTTGAAGATCATAATTTTTTTCCAATGAGCTATTACTCAGCCTGAAACTCCAAGCGGTTTGAAAGTTATTGATTTTTCAAGTTTAAGGTAAATTTCTATCAAGTGAGCCGACCTAAGACGACTTGTGTAGGCTCATGCTTCATGGCCAAGAGACGTGTCTCTTCATTGAAGGTCAAAACCTAGTATATATTGATGTCTAAACTTATCATTTTAGGCATAAATCTCGGTGAAGAATATAAATTTAAGGCACAAAAGCAAAATAGAAGGCCGAGGAGAGGAAGCTTAAAGATAATTCTAAATTTATGTTTGGATAAAAAATCTTCATGAAATAAGTCTCTCATATTTGTCGCTGCTGCACCTAAATTGTAGACCTGCAACCCTTGGATTCTACAACTCTCACAAACACCTGCAATTTTGTCCTGTTGCAGACTTCGAATCTCAGATAGCAGGATCACCAACTGGAAAAAAACTCGGATTGTTGGCTAATACACCTCGGAGCTGTGATAAGTTACCTGTTGTAGAAGCCTGAAATTTCAGTGACCTGTTAGTAAGTGTGGTGCTCAAATTTTCAGTCTTGTAGCTCAGACTTGGGACTGCATTCATCCACCAAACTGAGGACAGGGTTCGGTATTGTTATTTTCAGTGTTAAGGACTTGCTGAAAAGTTTCGGAGCCTTAAGAACTGACCTCACCTCAGTCTTAAGATCAGATTACAGATCTTGTTGATTACTTTGGCTCAGACCTAGATCATCACTACAGCTGCCTGTGGGAAACAAAAAATTGAGAGAATTTTTTTGTGGACCTTGGAACAGTGAAGACTGTCACTCGAACTTGGGAGCTTAAATCTTTGCCTCGGAACTGTGCTTATCAACTTTTGGAGAACAGTCACTTATCTTGGACACTGGCAGATTATACAAGCATCAAAAATTGGACTTGGGAATTCGTGTGTGGCTACTTGAAGTTTTGAGATAGTTCTTTTCGAATAACACTCAGTTGAATTTGACAAAGAGAATTATTTCGAGCAGTAGTGTTGTAGTTTATTGAAGCACTTCCTTTAAAGCAATCTTTACCCTTGCAAAAGAAGTGAAAGATTCAGTGAAATTCTTGAATCAATTCTGGATGGAGGACTTGTTTGGAGCATTCTGAAGTATTGTTTGAAATTGTCTTGGGGATATTCTTGAGCAGAGCTTGGAGTATCATCCTAGGGAACATTGTGAAGTACTTGAAGCATTGTTTGGTGCGGAACTTGGGAAATTCTATCAAAGAAGTTTTTGGAGCAGACTTAGTGCAGCCTATTGAAGACATCTTGTTGAGAAGCTTTAGTTGATTGGAGACCATGATGCATTGTTGAAGCCATCATGAGGTAACTTGGATAAATTTTTTGGGTACAATGAAGAGTGGTGGTGACACCTTCTAAGAAGAAAAGGTTGTCATTGATGACGTGATGTGTAGACTACAGTGAAGGGTAAGCTAAAGATTGTAAGGGCTCGTTGAAGAATACTTTGGGAGCCGTGAAGTATAACCAAATATATCTTGAAGAAATGAAGCAGGAGGTTGGAGCCTCATAGAGACAAGGTTGGTGCCTTGGAAGATAGGGTTGGAGCCCTAGAGGATAGGAGTCCTCAAGGGACCAAGTTGGAGCCTATACCAGATATAGGGTTGGAGCCCTTGAGGTTGGTGCCTTGGAAGATAGGGTTGGAGCCCTAGAGGATAGGAGTCCTCAAAAGACCAAGTTGGAGCCTGTACCAGATATAGGGTTGGAGCCCTTGAGGTTGGTGCCTCAGAATTGACAAGGTTGGAGCCTTGGAAGTCCAAGTCGGTGCTTGGCAAATAGAGCATTAGGGGAATTTTGAGGTCTAAAATGGGCCTCCTAAGGAAAATGTACAATCAAAATTCACTTTATAAGAACCAATCACATTTTAGGGGATGACATCATCCCTAATGGTTGAGGTGGCATTGTTTGAGTTAAAGGTACTTATTTGTCACATTCTCAATGGTGGATAAAAACTCATGGTTAATCATGGTAGTGCTCTAAGTACTTTTAAAGTCAAAGTAAAGTATTCATAATAAATGTCATTTCACATTTTTTGAATAAAAATATATTATTGTCATTTCATATTTCTTAGAGAAAGAAACAATACTTATATCTATACATTTATTATATTATTTTATTTTATTTTTATATAGTGTATTAATTACATGTTATTATATAATTTAAATAATATAAATTTTAATTAATAGTATATTATACAATTAAGAATTTATGAATTTATATTTAAAATTTATTTTAAGTCATTTTAAGTACAAAGGACAAATACATTAGTTGTTCTATGATAATGACATTTTCTTGAAAAATTCATTCTTATTTATAGTCACATCAATACAATTATTTTATTAATTTTATTTTTGTACACCTTTTCAATTGAATTTAACCATAGTTACATGGATTGTGGTGCAAAAAGTAAAATGCAAATTCATAAATATTATTTTATTGGTTTAGCTATTATTTTATTATTTCCTTAGGAGGCCCATTTTAGACCTCAAAATTCCCCTAATGGTTTGAGCCTCGTGAAGTCCAAGTCGGTGCTTGGCAAAGTATAGGTTGGAGCCTCGTGGATTGAAGATTGGTGTCTTCATCTAGGGTTGGAGCCCTACATATATTGTACTTGATTTATTGTAAAGAAGAAAATAATAAAAGCATTTATTATTATTGTTCATTTTGTGTTCTAAATATAAGTGATCTAACTGGTAAAAATAACAATTCAAAAGAAATACTAATTCACCCCCCTCTCAATATTTCCAACATTTTCCATACATTGAATTAGTGAGGGAGAGTAACATTCTCTTAAGTGTGTAGTTACTATTTTATTGCAAGAGAGGTTCGATTTTCCAAGTAAGAGATTATTAATTTAATTTACTTATTCCATGAAATAATTTGTTTTATTAATCCATTAAAGGTGACTGACTTTAGACTTTTTATAAATAACAGTATCATAATAAAAATAATAATAAAAAAGATAAAAATATTAATTATTGACTTGTATAATCATGATTGATTTGATTTTAAAGTGGATTCCATATGTTGATACATCCTTGATCATTTAGAAATGACTTTCTATTCTTGGAAAGTCACTTCCGAATTGAATGTGACTTACTATTTTTGGAAAGTCATATTAGAATTGTTAGAAATGAAATTTTATTATATGTGGTTCAAATAGAACTGAAATATATGATTTCTTCTAAGAGAAATTCATCCATGAGCTACCAAATTTTAACAAAATTAACCACCATGTCGACTATGAAGAGGGTTGTAAGGTAATACATATATATGTATATATGTTATAGGCATGTAGGTACAAAAACCATATTCTTCGAAAAAATAAAAATAAAAAATTATCCCATTTCTCTAGTTGTGCAATGGAGATTGGTTAACTTAGTGGACATCTTACTAAGGTAAGTAGGACATTTACAGCAGATATTGTCAGCAGGAAGTGCGTAGTGACTATTAGCAAGGACTAAGAAATCAATACTAACATAGAGTGTTCAACGCTTTCACTATGAAGTGTGCTTAGCCTACATTAGAAAGTGTGCCCTTCTGAAAGCATTAATAGTTAACCATGTGAAGGCAAGTCGCTTCAACACTTAGTATTCCCAAGGAAAGACTTGAACACTTAGAAAACTTGAATGAGAATGACATCAATGGCTTGAAACGAAGGTTGGCATGATCATAAGGAGGCTCCAAAATTTGACTGTAAACAAAATTTGGAGGGCGTTGAAGCAGTGATAACAAGAGCTTGTTGGAGGCCAAAAAAAAATTATTTTTTTTATTCTATACAAACTATGATTTCAAGGACAAAACCCTTTGGCATGTTTTCTTTTTAGATATTCCATCGTGTTCATTGAATGAATGTAAGTTTTATGAAATTGAAACTTTTTTTTATTATAAAGTTTTGAAGAATATCAAAAAAGATGTTTTTTCCATATCAGGGATTAATAGTTTATAATAAACATGTTGGTGTAAATTAATGTTTCTTATTTGAAAACAAATAATAATGTTTCTTATTTAGTGTTTATTAAAGTTTCTATTTGTATTCAAATTAATTTTGTGTTTTCGAAATAAATTTCCCTCTGCACCCCCATTTTCCTGCACATACACCATCCTCTGCACATTTTTCATTCCTCACAAATTCACAGTACTATTAAATTGTTTTCCTATGCAATTAAATCTATAAGTTTTCAGTGGAAATGGGCTTAAAATGAAATAATATAAGATAAACACACTAACAGCTCCTATCTTGTTCTCAATGTCAAAACACTAACCGAAGAAATGCCCTGCCACTATGTCCAATGATGCCAGAACTTATGCAATTGCATTACTATTTGGGTCAATCATAGTGTGGTCCACGATAGTTCTAGTTAATGATTTTTATTCTGAATTTGAGAATGCCATCAACTTTAGTGTACTTCAAGATTAATTATGTTAGAAAATTCTATTGAATTTTGACCATATCAACATGCTAGTGGTTACTGTGAAAGAAAAAAGTGATAATGTAGAGAAAATAGAGAAAGAGCAAGGGTTTCTCACTGCAAATGACTACGTCTTTAATTCTCTTTGTTATTTCCTATGTTTTGATAGTCACCTGCAACAAGGTGCTCATAACCAAGGTTGATTCTATAAATAGTGGATAGGGTTTTCCCGCTGAAAAGGTTCGCAAATTCAATTTTTTACATAGTGAATACTTCAAATATTGTATAGCTAATGAAATTTGTCAAAGCGAAATTTATCCGGAAAACCACAACACTACGAATGAAACTTTTTTCTAGACTCAAACAATACATATTCAACACACTTTAATGCTCAGGAAAATGTTATAGTTAGTAGCAACTCAAATATGGAATATTTTTTATTTCTATTCTACAAACCACTCTTTCTAATTGTGCATATTAAATGGAAAACAATTTAAAATTAATTTCATGCCTCTACAAAAATTTTCCCTGTGCACCCTAGTTCTCTCGCACATACCTCGACCTTTGCACATCTTTCATTGCACACATATTCATACTTTGTACTTCGCACATCATGCATTCCACACAAATTCATATCTCTATGCACCTGCTCTCCCACGCAGCTAAATTTGTAGAAGTTTTAAATGCAAAAGAGTAGTTTTAAATTCCATGTATGCCCTTGTTCTCACAAACATGCCTCGTCCTCTACACAACCTTATGGATTCGCAATGTTACATATCTCTGCATAACATAAACTAATTTTGTAATATGCATAGGAAGGAGAAAAGCTTTGTACTCTGCATAGCTTCTTTCGTTGACACATTGTGTGCAGTGATTAATATTAAGTGGCTTCAAGCATTTAAAAATCAGTAGTGTGAAGAAGGAAGGTGCATTGGAGAATTGTGCAGAGGGAGAGTGCATGTGCAAGTGAAAAATTTTGCAATAGAAATACTATGTTTAAACAGTGAACGTTTTCGTTGTGCAGAGCACAAAAGCGGAATCGAAATTTTTATTGTACAAAACCCAAACCAAAACAACCCTACCTTAATCAATCTGTATATTAAGCAAATTTGTATATATGTAATAGGAAAATGTGAAATATTATTACATTACAAATTAAATTTTATGTTCATATTGTTACATTACATGTCCATGGAATAAAGTTCCATTTGCATCTCCATTCTCCAACACATACCTTGTCCTCCACACATCCTTCATTCTGCACAAATTCATATCTATGTGCGACTGCTTTCCCGCACAATTAAATCTCTAAAATATTAAATTGAAAATAGTTTAAAATTAATTTTGTCCCTATGGAATAAATTTCCATCTACACCATCGTTCTCTAGCACATTCCACTTCCTCTGCACAATAAAATCTCTTCACAAGGAAATAAAACACCCTCCATCAGGGGAATTATGTCTAATCAGAGCTCCCTCAACCAATCGAATATTACAAATAAGATTTGCAAAAAATTACAAAAGTATTTTTGAATTTATTAGAATATAGAAATATTAAGCATTTTCTCGAAACTTTGGTTAAAATTGCAAAAACACAACAACATAATACAGAGTAAACGCACTTTGACTGTGAGGCAAATGCAAAAGTCTCTAGCGAGGCAAGGACTAATAAAGAGGTGTAAATGATCGATAATGTGTATTTAAAAATATTATTATGTTCAATTTCCAAAGTTGAGTACATTTGGGGTGTTCAGGTATTTTGTTGAAGTGGATTCAGTATAAATAAATAAATTATAAATTTTAGCTTTTACTGGTAAAAGAGTAAAAGGGATTGTAAACTTATTGTGAAATATGTGGGTTTTGATAAGATAAGAATATTTATGAAGAGGTGGCTTTTTCTTTTAGTTGTATAAAGTAAATAGTGATTTAATTTTTATAAAAAATTAATAGTTAAATTATTATATAAAATTGATTAGTAATTCTAAGAATTTTGGTGAAAAAGGGAAAGTGTTTCAAGAGGGAAGCTTGAGTGGCCTCAAAGCCATTCATAGCATTAAGGATGACAATAATACTCCATATTTATTGAAATTGACTCTTTTCTTTCGGTGTGTGTAGTTTATCGAAGTGTTGAGTATTTAGGAAAAGTTACAAATAAACATCTTTAAGAATTATCTTTTACTAAAAAGGATCTAACAAACCATGGAGGGTGTATATGTATATATATATATATATATAGAGAGAGAGAGAGAGAATTGGAACCAGTGACTTTATAATGAACTTTGCATCAAAATATTTTGTTTAAATTGGTTAATCTAATCTATTAAGCTATATATATTGAGTTATACTAAGGAAAAAATAAATTTTGGTTAAAATGAAAGTTTGTTATCATCGTTAAGACTCTTAAAAAGTGTTGCAAGGTAGTTATTGCCAATAATCATGTAGAAATTATGTTGTAGATTTGCAACTGCTCATGAAATTTTAATCAAAATCACAAGACACAAATCTACTCTCTTGCTCTGTGGAAAGTAATTCACAATTTAGAACAAAAATTTTAGACATGCAAGAAGAAATCACACACATGCAATAAGTATTTTTCATGGGGAAAGCAATCTGCTAAAAACCTCAATTCCTGCTTGCATTAATCAGAGGAATAGAAATGTATTACAATTGCTTTGTTCAACTAAGTACAACCTGCAAGTGCATAACCTATCTCTCTTCTCACTCAAAAGCTCTGACCCAAACTTGGTAAATTTTTGTCTTGCCTTGCGCTCATATTTCCTCGCGTTGTTCCTTGAGGAATTATGACCCTATTAAATTGGAAATTCCTCTAATTCATTGCGCAACTCCCAAGTATGGTCCATCTGACCTCATGCAACATCTGTACACTCAACTAGTTTACAATTGTTGGTTAACTGCCTTGGAAACTCCACCACAATTGGAAAAATCGAATTCTTTGCATGCATAAGTTAATTATTAGTTGATTAATCATTTAACTAAATGATATTTGAGTTAGAATAATGTCCCACTACTTAACTGATCACCGACTAGTTTTATTAATAGTTAGAACTAATTTAACTTATTACAACTAAAATCTAAAATTTAGGAATCACTACATACAATTGAATTTCGTGCTTTTAACTCAAATTAACTGAGCTAGACTCCTATTTTTAAAGAATCAATACAAGCAAATTGAAATTGAACTCATTAACTTGAATTATGTGTTCTTAATTGAGCGACAAGAGCCATGTCACTTCAGTTAACTCCTCCAAGTTGTCTATAGATGTGGAATTTTGAATTTCCTCAATTTAATCAAGGCAAAATCAAATTGAGATAGACTTGCTATGTTTTTCAACACTCCCTCTCAGCAAGAAAGGGACTATCAACCACCTCTATTCTGCAACTATGGAATGTACTGCATGCAACACCTCTCACTATTGTTTTTGCTACTACAACCTCTGCAACTAAGTAGCATCCAAAAAAAAAATGAATCAATTGTGTCTACAACGGTCTACTAGGAATATTGTGTTGTTGTTGAATCTGCTACTGAGCCTCCTGCTTTTTTTTCAATAGTCCTTTGCACTCCTTAGTATCTTACTAACATTGATCCTCTTGCCACTTAATATTGTGGGCCCCTATAGCAAGGTAATGATCCATAAGCAAAATACCTTAATGGACCGTGCCACAAATTTCTGCACTCATGGGACTAGGGCTCTACATCACCCCACCTCACTCTAGGAGGTATAGTTGCATGCAAAGCAAACTCTGATCTACTCATATTGCTACTGCTACTGCTTTGTTGTTGCTTCCGCACTGTTGCTGCAACTACTACAATCATGAGTCTGATCAATATATGACTCATTTGTAAAACGCATAACTAATGAATATTTTTTCTATAAGTTAGCCTTCAAATTATATTACCATAGAAATACATTTAGTACAAACAGGGTGGTGCATGATGATCGTGTTTACATGGTAAGGAAATGTTAAACTACCAATGTCATGATGAAGCAAAATGGGAGACCATCTTCCCTTGGGAGGGAAACCAGATGGTCCCTTGAAAAAAATAGTGCAATTGTTACAAAATGAATTGAGTTTTATGGCATATTCCAATAGCACAATGTTGGAAGACACAATAAAAGTAATTGTAACTAAATACTAGCATACCATAGAAGCCATAGGAAAAAAACAAACAAAGGTGTAGGCAGAGGTAGCCTATCTCAAGCGGACAAGAATACTTTGGTGTTTGAATCAATCAGCCATCTTTCGCTCCCATTCCACAACACATCCTCCTCCATAGTCAACTAGATTCTGAACTAAACCCTCAAGAGCAGAAGCGTTTGGCTGGTGGACTTCAAGAGTTGGAGCGACAAGAGAAGGTTGAGTTGGCTAAGCCGACTAAGGCACATTACCCCCTTCAAGACCCCAAACAAGTTGAGAGGCAATGTTGGTTTTGGCACCTTCCAGATGTCCATTTTCCTGAGAACCTCCTGGAATTGTTGAGGGTGTCGCAGCCATGAGAGTGGAGAGTTCAACATATGAGCTCTTCGAGGAGCTAGAAGTGGAGGAAGAGAGGGGCAGGGGTGATAAGGGTACCCCTAGAGCTCTGTAAACACTACATAGTGTGGTCCTTGTGTTGTTGAAATTGGTCATCAATTGGGAGAGGCAAATTTCTCACATCTCCCTTTCCATTTCTTTGTTTATCAACTCCCAAGCCAAAACATTTTGAATTGCCCAGAGCATGCTACCTGTTCTTCTTTGCTCCTCCGCCTCCAGGTCAGCAACTTAACATCGAATACGTCCTAGGATATCAAGGTGAAATTGGTCCTCCTATCCATGCCAAGGAGGAAGAGGAGGACAACATTTTCACCTGCCTTTACATTGCACTCGAACCCTATCGCAAACCATAGTAAGCAACTCTTTCTTTTTGTCTTGGCACAGAAGAAGCGGGAAGTCAAGAATGTTGCAGTGTCTCAGGGTCAGACCTAGCTTGTTGTTGAGTGTAAGACCAGAGTCCTACAACTAAGCGACCAGGCAAATCCAAGAATGAGTTAGGCGGAATTCGGTTGCACAACTTCATAGGAATTTCATAAGCGTATCAGAACCCTCCAGAGCATGGTAAATGCTCTGAGTGCTTTGATATTTGGGCAGATGGGGTGCATTCAAGGCTCCTAACCTCCCTACTTCCATTATGCATACTTGATGGCAAAGTGCCTTTGTGCCACTTGCCTCTCGCATCAATTCAAACATCATGCAATTAATGTTGGCATGCACCTGCATTCGTGGAACTAATAAATATTATGATGTCTCTCAACATCTATTGAAGAAATAGATGTAAGATATGAATATTTCCAATTTCTATACTTTAAATATAATAAAAAAAGCTCTAGAACCATCATTTTCAGACATTTAGTGAAGATTATATATTTCAAATCAATATTCTCATTTTATTTTCATATATACAAATGTCGGTAACTTATAATGTAATTAGTTATTGCTACCCAGATCTATTCGAAACCCTTGAATTAATCTATAAAATAGATTTTAACATCCTTAGTTATAACAAACATTGCTACAGTTATTAAATACAAATTTAAGATTACCACTTTCCATTAATCCTGTCACAAATATATCCTGAATAGCTTTAACAAATAGTGCTACAGTTATGAAATACATCTTAGATTAGCACTTTCCATTCCCCCGTCATCAATATATCTTCAAAATGGCAAACAACCACTAAATGATGCTCACATGTTCCATGTCAAACAAATGTACACAAACCTTACAAAAAACCCAAAGTTATAAGATAGAACAACTAAAGCATCTTTCTAACCAATCTCAACGTCACAATTAATGCATCTTTTCATAGATTCATGAAATAAATTTTGCATTCTCAAGTCAAAAGTATATTATCAAGGCAATGGTAAGGGTTGTGGCATTAGGTTTGGAAATTGCATTTCTCATAGAGAAAATTGTAAAATATTAATAAACAATCATAACCCTTCTAAAGGCAAACTCAATAGTAGTCCATTCTACAAAAACCCACTTTATAAAACATTGTATCACCTATGCCATGTCAACCCTTAAAAAGAGCCCATAGAGTTCTAAGATAAAATAACTAGAGCATTTGTCTAACCGATGCTTGTGAAAATTCCTTGATTGCAATAAACTGGAAACTATTCTTCTAACTGATGTAATTTATTTGTCTTTTGTTAATTAAGTTAACGGAAAATAACTAATAGCTCACTACTGCAATCTTCACAAATAAAATATTGAGGAAATATACCGGAACTAAGAAATAGATGCACACACACAAATATTAACACAATTGATTTTGGACTAATGTCCTTGGAAAAAACCCGAGGGGAAAACCAAGGGAGCAGATAAGGGTTTATTTTACTATTATGCAACAATGTAGAGAATTACAACTGTTGGCCACCCTGGCTCAACTCCAAAAATTATATCTCAATTGGGAAAATTATTTTTCCCTCTCCCCAACTCAATCTAGCCCTCACTAGGCGACTCACACTTCCTTAGCAATTCGCACTACCAAATTGGGAGTATGCATTGTTGCCTATGGATAAATTGATCTGCCCTAGAAACCCTTCCAAATGAGTCGCCATGCGTGTTTCTGCCTCCAGAAACAATTCACTAGGTCTCTCGGTGCAAAATTCGAGCTCTAGCAACTAAATCAAACCTCTAGGCAAGTCGCTCTGGCAGTTAGGAAACTTGCACTACAGTACCCAAACTCTCTGTTGGGTAATTAGGCCTCCTTTCCCTACTGCTGGAAACTAGAAAACGACTAGAGAATTTATCTAAAAATTCCCCCCTGTTGCTCCCTCAATCATTGATGCTCTCCTTCTATGGCTCAAACTCTCTTCCTTGTCGAATCACAACAACTAAATAGCTTGATCTTGTGTCTTTCTCCATCCCGTCAACTTGCTCCTATGATCTCTTATTGGAGACCCAACAGTGATGATTAGATCCTCATCAACGACTAAGATCATCTAAGATTTGATCTATGGATTTTCTAGAAGTCTCTAGAGAATAAGTCAACCTCCTCAATTAATTGTTGTTAATTAATCAATTTTCCTAAGTTAGACTTATGCATTTTTTAATTATTGATCAATTAACTTAATTGAGTGGTCTCTAGGTGTTTTCTCCTTAAGCCTTTTCTAGGTTTTGGAGATCTCATGTTCCTTAGCCTCTTAAACACAAATCGAGACTAGAACACCTATCTAGTGTTACCAAAACAATCTTGCTCCTCTCGCTTCTAAGCCTCTGATCTGATCTTCAATGCTTTGATACCATGCGAAAATTCCTAGATTGCAATAAACTGAAAACTATTCTTCTAACTGATGCAACTTATTTGTCTTTTGTTAATTAATTTAATAGAAAATAATGAATAGCTCACTATTGCAATTTTCACAAATAAAATATGGTAGAAATAAACTAGAAATGAGAAATAGATACACACACACAAATATTAACACAGTTGTTTTTGGACTAACGTCCCCGAAAAAAACCCTAAAGGGAAAATCGGTGTAGTAGATGAGGGTTTATTTTATCATTATGCAACAAAAGTAGAGAATTACAACTATTGGCCTCCCTAGCTCAACTCCAAAAATTATATCTCAACCAAGAAAATTATTTCTCCCTCTTTCCAACTCAATTAGGCCCTCACTGGGCGATTCACACTTCCTTGGCAATTCACACTACCACACTAGAAATACGCATTGTTGCCTCTGCATAAATCAATCTGCCCTAGATACCCTTCTAGTTGAGTCGCTCTACCTATTTCTACCTTTGAAAACAATTCGCTAGGCCTCCCGGTGTAAGATCAGGGCACTAGTATCTTCATTGAACCCATTAGCTCCCTGTAATTTGCAAGATTGGCAAAGTCAAACTGCAAGGAAAACACTTGAACCACTTTGGGATTCTAGGATCTAGCCCTCCTGAATCCGTAGAGGGATCTCTCCAATAAAGTGCAAAGATTGATTTATCTTTTAGGGCTTTATGGGTAATGATATTAGGCTAGTTATTAAGAACGAGGGTTTTGCTTTGTTTTGGATGGTTGAGCATGATTATTAGTTGAGTGGAAAGTCCTAAATGGAAAGAGTTTCAAAGGTGTGAAGTTGCAAGCAATCAAAACAGGCTTTGGCTAAAAAGATAGATATAACACTGGTTTTAGTCCATTGGGCTATGGAGTCATAAACGGGCTTTAATTGTGCAACAATTCAAGAGTGATCCAAAGGGCAAGTCATTTATATCACAAGATCTTTTGAGATAAAATGATGGAATGAAAACAATAAAAGTGTTGGAGGGGTGGAATCAGATAATAATTTCAACTAGGATTTATAGTCTGTCCAAACAAGAAAAGCCTTTTAAGCAACTGTTTAAAACCAACCAAAGGGCGGGACTCACCATAAACCTCTTTGGACAAGCTCGTATTAAAGATAACTCAAGAGACAAACAATCCAGTAATCTACATAATTACTTTTAGAAAGGATGAAAACACATAAGAGAAACAAAATGCAATTTAAGATCAGATAAGATACTTTTAAATCTAGTCTGCCTTCAGCATACACTTAGGGAAACTTTCAGAATCTACCTTTGGAGGAAGAAGCTAGAAAACAGGGCACACCATCACTTTTCTAGTCTAACTTTAATAAGCAAATAATGGAAATAACATTCAAAAATAATGTTTGAAGTAAATAGTAGGACGAGGGAACATCAGCATTCCTAACTACTCAATTGCAATGAATCATTCTTGAATAAACAATTTAGAGGAAAACATTAAGATAAAACTTATCAGTCAGAGAATGGTACTGTAAACAGTAAATCCTAACTCTATGTTTGATCTTCTTTATCAGAGAATTAATGGACAATATGGCATACATGAAAGAAAACAATAACAAAGAAAGAAGCACTTCACCAATGATATAGACCAGGATCCCAAGAAACAGCTTGTATATTGATGTCAAACCAGTTACATCTTCAAGTCCAATGTCTCAGTTCAGCAATCATCTTCACTTCTCAAATTAACTTATTTAATCACAAACAGAGCTCCAAGAGCCTTTGAACACTATTTACAAATAGAAGTTTCGAGCACAAGCATATTTCAAAGTTCTGCAACCAACATTGTTTCATCTCCTACAGAAGTATTTATAGAAGAAATGAGGAGGTGGGATGAGATAAAAGATCTCCCAGGTTCAATTAATATAGATTAATACTTCTCGGCCTTTGTGGAGAAGTTTATAGATATTTCCTCTGTATTAATTGCTTTACATTAAGATTTAAGCTCGGTGGGGAGCTTTTGTTGACTTTAAGGCTCTGTGTCATCTTGTAATAACTCAGCAGATATTTTACAATAAGTTCATTTGGTTGAATTAACTGTTCGACTATGATTAGGCAAATATTCTCTGTTCTGGTCATATCTCGGCCCTCTGTTGAATGCTTTAAGGCTACAGGTGGCTTTGGTTTTTGAGAGGAATCAATTAGCCTCTCATGTGGCAATGGAGGCATCCTCTGTCATATAAATATTTTTTATTTGTCTTTCACTGTGTTTAATTTAGTGGATTAGGCTTTTGATTTTCGATCTTAGCCGTAATCCACCAAAACTGTGATTCTTCCTTCAATTCTTATGTTCTGGTTATATTTGATCTTCAACACTGATACTCATTGTTTCAATTATGCACTGTTGTGTCTTGTTGATGTGTAGGTGCGACAGGGGCTTTATTAGAGCTACCAGCGTTCATGATACACCGGCAAATGTGGTGTTTAACCCTGTAGATGGCTTCTCTTTTATGAACAAAGGCGTGGGGATCGTCATCCCCGACGTTTGGTTTTCCATCAATATAATGGAAAAACCATTAAAACCTGCATAAAACAATAAAAGTTAATAAATCCTGTGTTATTGGGTAAAACTGCTTCAGAGGTCATGGTTAGGAGCATGGTCGTTGGATGACAGCATCCAACGGTGGAGATTCGCTTGCGAGGGTCAAAGGAGGCGGTTGATGAAACGGTGGAGAGTTTTTAAGTTGGATCCGTTGATCTTGGATAGATGAACGGTTGAGATTAGCTGTGAACTAATAATGCAAAGGGGTCACATTATTGGAAATTGGAAGAAAAACAAAGGAAATGAGCGAAAAATCAATTGGCGGAGGAAAATGCATTGAAAGGGAATTTGGGGTTTCGCAGATGATCGTGGGCCGTCAGATCAGATTTGGCCCCGAAGATCAACGGTTAAGATTGATCTAAGAAGACCTTTGGTGAAGGCCGAGGGCGATCGTGTAATGGCAGATTAGATGTGAGTCGTTGATCTGCAGAGATCAACGGCGGGGAGCAAGTGCGATAAAACATAATACAAAATGAGGAAAGTGGTTTTGGCTTAAAAAACCAGCAGTATCGCGCGATGAAAAGGCGGGTAGGCGGTTTTCACTTTTCGAATGCGATATGTGTTCCTGTCCGACACGTGGCATTAGAAAACCGCTTATATCGCGTGATTTTGAAGGATTAACAAACGCGATGAAAGTTACACGAAAACGCGCATCAACCGTTAGCTCTGGGCCTCAGATCGGACGGTGGGGAGTAAGCACGATATAGACAAGATGTGCGGGTGATAACAGGTGGGGCAGAGCGAAGGCAGTTTCAATATAAGCCGTTGGATCAAAAAATGAACGGCAGAGATCAAATCTGGGGCATGAAGAAAATAAAATATGAGGTAGAGGAAGGGTTAATATGGGCCATTGATCTGCAGAGATCAACGGCTGAGATTGACCGAAAAAACATTACACAGCGAGGTATATGATTTTTAACCAAAGTGGCGAGGTGCAATCTGGACCGTCGGATCTGAACGTATGGACGGTCCAGATCCAATCGGAAGGTTCACGATCGGAGTAGGCGAGGGATAAGCAGCGTCGAAGTGATTGACTGTGGGTCGTTGATCTGTCGATCGGATCGACGGTGGAGGATGGATCGGAAGGTGGCCAATTGGAGGTGGCATAATAAAATATTTAATGTGCCAATGAAATCTCCCGATGTGATATAGCGTTGGTCGTTTGATTGGTCCAAGATCAACGGCAGAGAAGGGCTCTGACCAATGAACGGGCGAGAACCTTTATAACATACGAAAACCAAAAATTTATGAAATACAAAGGTTTTATGGTGACGGGGCGGGTTATACAATGAGGCTTGGCGCTCGATTGCGGGGCCTTTGGATATATGGAAAAGCAAAGGGACCGGGGTTATATATAAAGGTGCCAATCGGAATCGGGAGGAAGGAGCGGGCTTTAAAATCTACCCATTTATAAATCTCCGATGCGAGATTTTATTTACCCTTGATCGGTTCCCAAGATCAACGGTTCTTCTCCTTTCAAAACAATGAAATAGCAAATTTCCTTTATAACATAGAAAAATGGGTTTTATGATTTTTCCAAAGGAAAATGGCATCGGAGATGCTGTATTCACAAAATTTAGCGCCCGATTGCAGCCTATGTGGTTATATGAAGCGGAAACAAGCTCAGGGCTTATAAAAAGAGGCCAATCGCATCGAAACTTTTTGTTAACACAAACAAACACACCCATTGATTGTTTCTGATGCGAGACTTCACAAACCATTTGATTGGTTTTAAATCAACGGTCGAGATTGATTTAAATCATAAACGGCGGGTTTCCCTTATAAGATAGAAAAAATGGGTTTTTATGATTTTTCAAAGGAAAAATCAAATCGAGAATGATTTATTGCATTGTTTTAAGCGCCCAATTGCGGGCCTTCGGTTATGCGAAGCGGTAAAAGGATCGAGGGTTAAGTATAAATGGGCTAATCGATTCGGAGGTCTTAACACAAAAAATAGACTTGCGCGCTCTGATCATTTCCGATGTGATAAGCACCTAATGGGTCTAGCGCCTGGTTCTAGGGCATGGGCACATGTGGGGAAGTGGTTAGGACTTAGCCCAAAGGGGCTTAAGCCTATAGTCAAAAAAAAACTTATTTTTTATGAATTTTTCAAGGTTTTTTGATGGATTTGGGGGTTTCGATAAGGTTCAAAAGTGAGTTTCAAACCTTACAAACGGGATTTTATGAGGAGGAGAAGGGAATACATGAAAAATAGAGGAATTTTATGAGGAAGCAAGGGGGTAAAATGGAGGTTAATTTGAAGTAAAAGGAGGGGAAAAATGGGATTTTGCAGCAGTCTTTTCTTTATGAAAATAGCAGATTTTCAACATTTTGAAAGGGAAACAGCAGTGAAGGTTTAAACAGAGGGCATGATGTCTTCATAAGACTTCAAGAGATAACAATTTTTTGCAATAAAACTTGTTTCTTGAAGGCTTCAAAAATGATTTAGCCACCATTTGATATGATAAATTTTATAGGTGGCTAACAGAACCTCTCTGGGCAGCTCGCTCTGGGAACTACGCAACTTGCACTTCAAAAATCAACCTCTATTGGGTAATTCAATCTCCCTTCCATGTTGCTGCAAACTAGAAAACCACTACAGAATTTCTTTGGAAATAAAGAAATTCTCCCATGTTGCTCCCTCAATCGCTGATGCTCTACTTCTCTAGCTCAAACTCTCTTCCTTGTTAAATCACAACAACTGGATAGCTCAATCTCCCAAGGAAACCCGCCCCCCTCTTTTGTCATTCTCCACCCCATCGACTTGCTCTTATAACCTCTCGTTGGAACACCAAAAGCCATGATTAGATCCTCATCAACCGCTAAGATCATCTTAGACTTTATTTGTGTTTGTTTCTAGAAGTCTCTAGAGCATAAGTCGATCTCCTCAATTAATTGATGTTAATCAATTTACCTAAGTTAGACTTGGGCATTTTTTAATTATTGATCAATTAACTTAATTGAGTGGTATCTAGGTGTTTTTTCCCAAAACTTTTTATGGGTTTTGGAGATCTCGTGTTCCTTAACCTCTTAGACACAAATCGAGACTTGAACACCTATCTGATGCTACCAAAACAACAAAAACTAACAATGCCAACATCACAATTAATGCATTTTCAAAGATTCATGAAATAAATTTTACATACTTGACATAATCAAGGCAATGGCAAGAGCTATGTTATTAGCTTTGGCAATTACATTTCTCATAGAAAAAAATGCAAAATATTAATAAACAATCATAACCCTTCTAAAGGCAATCTCAATATTAGCCTATTCTACAAACACCCACTTTATAAAACATTGGTACAACATTTTTTAATGGAAAGATGCACTCTAGCAAAGTTATTTAGCAATGCTCATCACATTAAAATTCTAACACAGAGAAACGGGCTATAATTCTAGGTTTTGAAATATCACCACAGCTCAGCCATGTTCAAGACACCTTATATTTATGAAGATATTTCGAAGACGTGATTTTTAATGATATGTCAGATGCAGCATTACCTTGAAAACAGTGTGTGTAAGCTACGTTATTCCCTTAACAGATAATCCATAAATATAACCTCATGACTATGTCTACCCATTCCATACACAATACAAGCAGAATATACAAAGTGTTATGAAGAGCTGGCATGTAATGTACTAACACAGAATAGAATATCTTAGATACCACATCATTGCAAAATCTTAATATAGTATGCACGTTAAGAAACAATAGAATACCTCATGCAAATCAAGTTAAGAATTGGCTTCTTAAAGAATCTTAGGAAATCGATGAACAACAACAGTTACGAAGTTTTGCAATTTAGCTAGTTCATCTCTTTTAAATCAAGCACCTGACAGTTTTAACAAATATGATGACTATTGGGAGTTGGTCACAACATTCTCGCTATAAGCAAATTTAGTTGGATCATAAGTACATGTATCCTTGTGTCTTTTGTTACAACTTATTTATTTCTTGTCACCACGAGCTGAAGCTCCGTCATATACTTGTACAACAAGAAGATCCAAGGTACTGCATTCCTAGGGAAAACAAGAATGATTTCAGTTTACTAGCCCCAAAAATGCTTGGGGATAGCAAGAATGGAACATGGGACAGGCAGTAGCAATTTGAAAATCTTGCAAGTTGAATATGTGCCCATCTTCCATGATTACATGCATATCAGTATTTTTTTGAGTCTCTCATATCTAGAAAATGGTGTTTTCTGCACTTTCCTACAAAGAAAAAGGTGTTGAATATTCAGTAAAAATCACACTAATTGGTAAGACGGCGTTCTCAAGCATTTACATTGTATTACTTAGATGTTAAGTAAAGAGTAATATGTTTCTAACTGAAAAGGATTTTCTTTATTGTGTGTTATAAATAGGAATACAAAATGCAGAAACTGATTGGGAAAACAATACAATTAACACTACATTCAAAATCAACCTGTACTATTATTAAGATCATATTTCTGTTCAGTATTGTCTACAAAGGAATCTGGAAGAAGATTTTTGGTATGGAATAAAGTGCAAAATAATATAAAATATGATGTTTGAAAATAGAACACCACAAGAAGAACTGTATAATCAGCTCTCGTAACTTCATATATATGTGCCAAAATCCCATCAAATGCAACTTCAACATTCATTGGGCATATAGTAAAGGTAAAACACTTGACAGGAACCAATTCAGAGTATTTAAGTCACGAGTATTTGGGTAAATATGCATAATTGTTGTGCAGAATAGCAATCTCAATGTATGTCAAATGGCAATGCAAATATATAGCAGCCAGTTCACAAGACCGTCAAGGAAGAATTTTCACTCAAATCTTCTTAATGAAACCTTCAGATAAACCTGTATACAGCGAGGATAGTTGAAATAACCTCCTAATTTGTAAAAAGCTACCTAAATACATGAACCCCTCACCTCGTTGACATTCATTCTCGTGCCTTTCGATCAAGTGGCTTGTGTTTTCACTGTTTGTTTTGATATGAGACTCAACACCTTTAACCATTTCATGCTTCATCACAGAAGGAAAAAGGAAAAACCTGTTTCATTTCATTCTCCAATACCTTATCTTGTCTTGGATATCTCATCCTTGATTTTGCGTACCTTTAAGTTGGTTAAAGAGCTAACAAATTGTTTTTGAATCACAGACATAAAAGGGGATGTAATGAAAAAAAATGTCGGAAAGTTTACAAAATAAGCACACATGCACACCCTTCAAAGGATACTCCAAATGCAAGCCACCACGATCAGATGAGGGCAACCAAGTGCCTTGAAGTTGCTTTAAGGCTTCACCTGAAGATTTCACATCCTGCATATAACAAAAATGGTGTAATTGTTTCTATTAACAGTGATAAACTACAAAGCAGAAACTAAAACTGCTATGATAACAGTACTGATAAACTAAATTGACAAAACTAAAGGAAAAGTAACCACGAAATGAGATCAATATACCTAAAGACTGAAAGACTGCCACTGCAGAATATCAACACATGGTTAGTGGATAAAGTAACTCCGTCGCCCCTAAGATTAGATTTGATAATTTACTGATTGATATGGATAAAAATAATGAGAAATTCTTCCCAATGTCTTGAGCTTAAGGCATGTGTTCCCCCATGTGAAAAGTGTTGTTGTCACTCATTATAAACAACGAATTATTACCATCAGAAATATTACTCTGAATAAAACGCAACTTGGTGAAGAAATTTCACTATAAAACTAAAACATGAGATTTTCTTTATACCAGATTAGAATGATGTGAGCAGGAAACGAAATGTTTTTGCCACTGCTTCCATCTCCAAACAGGAAGGATTTTAAAGGAAAGCATGATGAACTTCACCACCAAATAAATTTCTTTCAATGGATGTACATTCCATTTTATGAAGCTAATCCTTTGTATCAAGAATATAAGCAGATTGACTTGACACATGAAGACATTAACATCTGAGTTTTTCATTTAAGGAAAATACCTTCAACAATTCAAGTACTATAATAAGCAGAATTCTTATTGCAAGATAATCTCCAGATAGACCTTGAACTCTGTAAGCTTGTTACAGCATTTACAACGTGTTGCTTTAGTCAATATATGAATTGGAGTTCTTTGCACTTCATTAGCATATTACTATTAGGCATTGTTATAGCCTATAGGTAGGTTTTTCATTTTCATGACATTCTTATAAGTTATAACTAGGCTTTCCATTTTAATAACATTTTCTTTGACAATTCTGTTTCTTTTGGCAGTTTTCCAGTGGTGCAAAGCTTCTGGTTTCATTTGGAGTCATAGTCTTTCAATTATTTCAGTTTTACGTCATCCCAGTTTCTCAGGGGCTATGGACTTGGGCTTCTATGACTACCTCTATATACTATTTCATCGATTCCTTAACTTTTTTCTAAAGCTATAAATATAATATCTAGTGAAAGTAAAGCTCTACTAGCTCTCGCTTCATTAGGCTTCATGCTTGTGGGTATAATAATGACACTTCGTTGGGCTTCAAGCTTGTGGGTTCCCTCGGTGGAGGCTAAGGGGACTAAGTTTACTTCTATCACCAATAGACTTGTATGAGGAATTTGGACCTACATTAAGTTGTAATATCTCTATGATTGAGTGCTTTGTATTTGGCCTATTACTTGGGATTGAATTTCCATAGCCAAGATGTGGGGACATGGGACACGGACGCAGGGAAACACATCAAGGGATATGTAGAAACAGCCCCCAAATTTTAAAGAATGTTGTAGGGGACATCAGGGTCTTTCACATAGGCGACCACACCCAAAATACTAAAAATATTAAATTAGAATATATTAAACTCAGAATATAAATGATAAATCATTGAAATTTAACAATATTATACATAATAATTAATAAATCATAAATCATGAATCAAAAATGACCTATAGACTATTACCATTGCATTTCTCATTATATTTAGAAAACCGAAAAATTAGAAAATAGTAGTCTTTCCAAATTTGGAGGCAGAGATTATATTTTACGCAATACATTTTTGCTAAAATCATGATTGAGGAGTTCAACAACCAACACCACCAAAATCAGGGTACATAGAGCACTTGGTACCCCTGATTAAATGTCAATCCCGTGCACTTATGCATGATATAATTCAATGGAAGTACTGCAATATGGCAAATGCTCAAAAATTCTGAATGGGATATTGAAACAATTAATGGTAATGTTAACAATTTAACCAAAAAGAATAGGAAAGGAGAGACAAAGGAGAATATCATAAAAGGAAATATAAACGAGTGTCAATGTTTTAAGAATTTAATATTACTAACAATTACTAGGGGGTTCAAAACAGCACACTTGGGTACAAAAGGAGTGTTGGAGTGTCTCATTTCTTGAGTGGGGCATTCCATATTGCATTCCCTTATAACCCACCTACCCCCCAACCACCACCACCCCTCCCGAAAGGGGGGCATGGGAAAAAACCCCCTTGAAGTACTTGCCACCGCAAAATCTAACAACCCAGTGCAAAGACTCGCTAGGCAACCTAGGTCTTAGAGAAACAAAGAGATCAACCACCACTGTCACCTCAACAGCCTTTCTCCTATTGTTTTGTGGTCGGATGTTATCTCCACAAGGGAAGCTTCCCTTGAAAGGATTAGAGGATAGATGACCTAGAGTTACTAAGAAAAATGATTTTCTAAGGATCTTCAATATCACCTATAAAGATCTTCAATAAAGGAAAGCTCAAAAGTGATAAGAGTTTAATGGTTATGGAAGAAGGTACTCGCAAATCCTTGGAGGCCAAGATAGGATTGACAACTGTTCAAGTACGCTTTCAACCAACCCCAATAAACTAAGAAAAAGGTAGTTGGCTAAAGATGCACAAAACAGCAGCATAAACATATGATGGCAACAATTTGATTATAAAACATGTAATAAATGATAGAATTTGTTTTTAAAGATTAATAAATGCAATTCCTGCCTAAAGTGTTAATAATTGGATCAAGCAAGACAACCAAAAAAATGAAAGAGAAGGCCTTAAGCCATATTCAACCATTAAGGGAGTTTTGAGGTCAAAAATGGGCCTCAAAATAAAATATTTAACTTTAAGAGAACCAATAGGATTCAAGAATCAAGATGATAATGTCATCCGACTCATCACCAGGGGAGAATATTTTGGAGGGAAAAGAAAAAAACTACTTTTTTATTGTATTTCTGACTTATCTCCTTGTAGGTTTACACGTTTTTTCATGTATTTTTAATTTTTTTCAGTGTACGTCTATTTAGAAGTATGCAAAGTGGGTACTTGTTGGATGTGGAATTCAATTACACATCCAACGGGTGTCTAAGCTTGACATTTGAGTAAACCTACAAGGAGATAAACCTAAAACACAGTAAAAAAGTGGTTTTCTTTCTTTTTCTTTAAAAAATTCATAA
The DNA here is from genome assembly GCA_034641835.2 of Pinus albicaulis. Lineage (NCBI taxonomy): Eukaryota > Viridiplantae > Streptophyta > Pinopsida > Pinales > Pinaceae > Pinus > Pinus albicaulis. Next base: position 188,457,016 of record CM076575.1, read on the forward strand.
CTCTTATTTTATTAATTTAACTATTTTCCTTAGGAGGTCCATTTTAGACCTCAAAATTCCCCTAATGCATATTATATTGATCTCAAGCTATGAAATTATAGTACATCAAATAGACCATTCTAGATCAAGATCTAACTGACAACTCATCGATGGATTGTTACCCACCAAAAGTAACCCATAGCCAAAAACTTATCTCCTCTCTAGACAACCAGCAGCACTATATGATCAGCACAAGACACGATTACATGATTCTCCACTTCTTGTTCTAGTCAGATTTCTCTCACCCATCTGGAATTCCTTCTTAAAAGAAGGTGGCTCATCCATCAACAGGTATTTTAACAATTTTGTAAGCATATGCTTTCACTTTATGTTACAGGCATACTAATATGGATCAAGGGGGAATCTAGATTATTGTTATGAACATAAATAACATAAATATATCAATAGATGACAATGATTAAAAAGTATAACTAATAATTATGAAAGAGCATATCTATTAGCTGAAACATAACTATCCATGAAAGGACATCCTGCCTACGTATATATATGGCGCCCTCACTGTACAAATCATATCACTTGTACTCAAATATTTATTTAAATTTTCAAAATATTATTTATCCTATGATGGATATTCAAATATTCTAAATATAGTTGTGCGATAATGAACATTGTTCGTATCATTTGGTATGAAAGCCACATCTGATCCCAGCCTTTGGTCACGGGAGAAAAAATAAACAAACATTGCCCTTGGAAAACAACTGCAGGTTTTTCTAGCCACATAATTCCTTGATCCGGGTCTTTGACCACAAACCAGCCTTTGGCCATTCAATTTTGAAAATTCCATTGATGAAGATTATTATGTCACAAACTTACAAATTTGAATTTGAAAAACTGCCCTCTTAGAAAATGGGAAAAAAGAAAACAACATGTGCACTGTAAAGAAATTGAGTAAAAATCCTATTTAATATTCATTGATATATAAAGGCCAGTCAATATTTTTTCATATTAAATCTGGGCATTGTTGTGCCATCAACAAATCTGTGTTGGTCCATTCAAAAAAATTCACCAGTAAAGAAATTGAGTAAAAATCCTATTTAATATTCATTGATATATAAAGGCCAGTCAATCTCTTTTCATATTAAATCTGGGCATTGTTGTGCCAGCAACAAATCTGTGTTGGTCCATTCATAAAAATTCACCAGTAATAATTAGCCGACTTCCAGGTCACCACAGTTCATCGAAGGAGTTTGAGGTTTCAATTGACTGCGTTGGGCTCTACTACAATTTTGGATCGCAACAGATAATACAATCAAAATTGGTCTAGTTAGACTAAAGAGTTTGATCCCTAGTGAATGTCCAATGACCAAACTCAGAATCTGCGAGGCACCTGCATCGTGTACAGATGGATGTAAAAAAAATTGACAAAGCCATATCATACGCAGCTATCCGACGCTTTATCAGTTGCAACTGCCAAAAGAGATTTGGCGTCGTACGGCCACCGCCACCCAGCCGCCTTGATATTTCACTTGATTCCTTAAAAGTTAACAATAACTTGGTCAACTGGAGCAACAAAGCTGTAGGCTTGTTGACTTAAGTTATAAAATACACAAGAGGTATTGTAATAATAATATATTATATATAAAATGTATAAGAGATGATGATAAATGTTACAATGAGGCCCTGCTTATATACCCATGCAGGTGGCCTTTCATAAATGGGCATGTCTTTTAAACATGCCCTTTCACTAACTTAATAACTACTTACATAATCCCTATTTAACTATTAATAACTATATTAATTATATCTGTTATGAATTATATTCATAACATTGTCTTCCTCTCGAAAAGCTTTGTCCTTAAAGCTTAATTTTTCGACAAATTTCGTCACTTGGGATTATCTGCTTGGCATGTCATTGAGCACTGGTACCCCACCTTTGAAGAATTCTCTCTCGTAATGTTGTTTTTGAAAACTAAGGCTTTTGTTAATTTTGTGTATATATATATATATATATATATATATATATATTTATTTTAATTTAATTAATTAATTAAATTAATATTTAATATATATGTTTTTAATATAAATATATATAATTATAAATTTATATAATATATATATTGTATAACTATAGAGTATATAGGTTATGAAAACGTATATCCAACGAAACATTACATCCTATCGATCCGAATGGAAGCAATTGTCCGCCGTTTTTAATTTCACCAAACTATTAACTTTCCTGTTACCTCATTGTCGAACGTAACGAAAGGGCTCAACGGGCACCGATTCTATCCCTCTTCAAGCGCATTTCTTATGCTCCAATGGAATCGAGCTGAAGAAAAATCCGAAGGTGAAATCACGTTTGTCGGCACTAACAGCATTCAAATAAGGGAAAACCTTTGTTTTGAAGTTTACTCAAGGGACGAACCTCTTCTCTTTGGATCGCTGGAGGAAAGGCAGAGAAGATCTCAAGCTCGAAACGAGATGGACCGTGGAGTGCAGCAGCCGTTTGGAGTATTCATCGAAATGGACCTTCAACGACGTGTCCATCCCGACTGTTGACGTATACGTCGCGGGCCAGGTCTCGGGTTTTCCAATCAGTGCTTTTTTTATTGGGTCGAGGATGGAGTAGCCAGGGTGTATTCCTATGTCTACGCCTTTGGGCACCAATAATTTCTCTGTCGTTGCCAACCACTGAAGCAACTTTCCATTAAATGCATTCAAATTATATACAGCTCCCTTTGATTCCATCTCAGTCAAAGCTTCAATTTCCCATCTTCAACCAAAAAGACTAGAATTCGGCCTTTGCTAGATTCAGACTCCTCAGGCAACACATAAGTTGTCCCGACACAAAAATATTCACTGTTGTCATCTATAAATGAACAACTTAGGATTGACCATCCATTTTCATAAACATCAAGTGGATATGATGAAATAATTTCAAATGTTTGATCAACTAATAACCGCACAAAATGCATATCTAGATGAGCAGAATATTTCACACTGCAAAAGCCAAATGTGCGAGACTGCTCCTGATGGAAAATTCTGCGATGATGTTCTCCATGTGAAATTGCATGAATGTGAAGTTTCTGAATGCCGTCTATTGACCCAGTAGTAGGCATTTCTTCATTTGCAATGGCAAGACCGCTTGGAAATGCCTCTGAACTGAATGAACACATGTGATTAACTTCATTCTGATTCACATTTGTGTAGATCAATTTCCTTTTTTTACTGTAAATATCTATGGGCCTGTCTAATGCTGCAAAAACATGTGTTGAACTCTTAGAGCAAAAAGGGTGAAAACTAATAGCTTTCGTACCCAACTGAATCTTCTTCTTATCTGATAATTCCCTACTTCTCATATCAAATATAAAGTGAAACAAGTGCCCATCTCCAAGACCACCTAGCAAGTAACAAATCCCTTCAAATCTACAAAGAAGAGTAGACCGAGGGAGTACATTTCCTTTATCATCTTTGTCAGCTATTGCAGATGCAAATTCAATTTCAGCATCATATTCATCTGCAGAACTTTCTTCATCATTTATAGATTCATTTCTTCCAAAATCACTTTCTGCCTTTACAACTCTGTCTTCGTCAGATTCAATGTCTTCTTTTGTCTCTCCCTCATTGTTATAATATTCTTTATCTTTTTGCTTCTCAAGATATCCTTCTCCCATATTATCCTTATCTGAATCATCATGATCTTCATAATCTTCATCCACATCAGCTTCATCTTTTTCTGTTTCTTCAATAGTTTCCTGGGTAGCAGGCTCATCTTTATTTTTAAGATCAACTTCATTCTCATAAGTTGGAATTTCTATAACCTGATCTTCTTCAAAATGTAGTGATTTTTCATGACTATCCTTTGAATTTTCTGAATTCACTAAATTGTTCTGTTGACTATGTTCAATATTCGGGACTATTGGTTTTTGCATTAGATTTATCTTGTCCAAAATGGCGTTCATCTTCTGCATTGCCTTTTTATGATTGTCTCTGGACTCGCTACGGATTTTCAACATTAGTCTGTCTATCCGATTTGTCGTGTCTTGAAGTTGTTTGATGTCGTCAAAATTTCTTGTAACCTTATCCTCAAGATTGACTAATCGTTTAGTAAATTTATCGGAATTATTGATCTTATTCTCCAGATAGATCAACTTTTTGTTGAAATCGTCCATTGTTATTGATGAAGACATCGAGCGGTAGCAATTTCGAGGCACAGCATGTAACAGCTGAAAGCAACTAACGGTGGCGTAGGTGCTTCCTTCCAGGCGAGAAGATCGCAGGCTCTGATACCAAATGGAGCAACAAAGTTGTAGGCTTGTTGACTTAAGTTATAAAATACACAAGAGGTATTGTAATAATAATATATTATATATAAAATGTATAAGAGATGATGATAAATGTTACAATGAGGCCCTACTTATATACCCACGCAAGTGGCCTTTCATAAATGGGCATGTCTTTTAGACATGCCCTTTCACTAACTTAATGACTACTTACATAGTCCCTATTTAACTATTAATAACAATATTAATTATATCTGTTAAGAATTATATTCATAACATCAACCCTTGTCATTGTACTTACTTGCATTACCTTTCCGCCATACGCACAATCGCCACCAACCATTCTATAGTCACATAGCAGTAGCTACCATTCTACTACGGACCTATATAGCCGCTCAGTCTGTAAAATAATTAAATCGTTGGACCGTATAATTCAATTCATACCACAATTAAAAAATCGACCATCTTTGTTCATTAATGTGCCATATTGATTCGTTTTGTCACACACATCTGTACGGTCATGTATCACCACTATTCTTTAATATCTTAAGTTTGAAGAGGGGTATAAGGTAGAATTTCGGAGCTTAGAAGGATAATTAAAAAAATTGAATTATTTACTCATTAAAAATTTTAAAAAAAGGATAATTCCAAAATGGAGGGAAAATTCTCTTATAAAAGTGGCATGTTTTAATGATATGGATTATGTATATTAAAACGGAATATTCAAAGATGAAATTAATATTGTTATCAACAAGAACACTAACAAAAAAAATATATTTATGTTAATTTGGCAAATCAATCTGTAGTTAGATTTTTAGATAGAGAGTTCAGATTTTTTCACAGTAATATTCAAATGTCACATTTTGAATCCCATAAAAGATCAAGACAAAGTACAAGAACAAATAAAAAAGGTAAAAAAGAAAGAAATCAAAAACAATAAACCCTAAACTTGAAATGAATATATATATATATATATTAAAGAAATTCCTAAAATTATTTACATCATTATCCTAATCAATATAAATTAAAGAAATATTAACTTTATATATATATATATGAAATGAAAAGAAATGATATTTTAACATCCACGAGACTAAAAATAGTCTATGGGACTATGAGTTTCCTCTTTTTCGCCTTTTGCATTTTAGTTATTTTCTTATTCAAATTGATAATGAGCTTGTCCAACCTTCCAATGTAGGAATTTACAGGGTAAGTTTCTTAGATCAAACACCAAAGGTCACAAACAGATCACAAATCAATACACCAGTATTTGACGTGGCTAAAATCCCCAAAGAGGGAAACAGTCCACAGCTTGAGCCAATGCGGCCACTTCAGGCAATTTATTAATATAAAGAAAGAAAAATTGCATAAGTTTCTCTCATAAACAGTTACCGGACAAATGACCCTCCATGCTCTTTTAAATAGAGATAATGGACCAATCGAGTGTTAAGCCACGGATCAAGTGTAGGTAATACCGAGGGGAGAGTGAACCGTCGGATCACTACATATCGTGACCATCAGATTATAAGTTACAAATGTACACAGTAAGAGACACATTTTACCTAACTCTACGCTAGACCAAGTTATACTTAACTATTTCCCATGTGTCAGAATATCCTAACATCCCCCCTTAAGAACAACTTGGGATAGGATTGAAGGATTTACAAAGGTGACACAATAGGAGAAGGAAGGAGGCAATAGAGCCTATCCCCCCTTAATGATAACTTTCCTGAACTCCAAGCATAGATCGAAGTTTGGTAAACTTCGCTTCTGTGAGAGCCTTTGTAAAGATATCAGTGACTTGATCATTGGTTGAACAATACTACACTTCAAGAACTCGATCATGAATGAGTTTTCTGATGAAGTGTATGTGTAGCTCAATGTGTTTCATGCGCTGATGCTGAACTGGATCTTTACATAGCTAAATGGCACTCTAATTATCACACCAAAGTGTAGTTGGATGCCGCTGATGAAGACCAAATTCGTACAGGATCTGATGAAGCCACAGGACTTCCTTGTTGGCTTCAACTGCACCACAATACTCTGCTTCTGCCAAAGAAAGAGAGATGACACTTTGTTTCTTACACGACCATGTAATGGGTCCTGAACCAAAAGTTAATACATAGCCTGCAGTAGACTTTCTGCCATCAAGGTCACCAGCCCAATCAGAATCAGCGAAACCGATCAAAAATGGAGATGCTCCTGCACTGTAATGAATCCCGAACTGAATTGTACCTCAAATATATTGAAGTATTCTTTTAGCTGCTTTCTAATGATTTTCATGAGGTTTGTGCATAAATCGAGCAACGAGACCAACGGCAAAGGAAAGGTGAGGACGGGTATCGGTTAGATACAGAAGTTTACCAACAAGTTGACGGTATAAGGTAGCATCAACTTCAAGGGAAGTACAAGTGACTGAAAGCTTGACTCTAGACTGAATGTGAAAGTGGCATAGAAGATCACAGGCATACATGGACTAAGAAAGGGTAATACCTTCTTTGGATTGCAAGGCTTGAAGACCAAGGAAATAATGCCAGTGTCCTAAGTCTGTGATTTCAAGCTTCTTTTTGAGGCTAGACTTCACATGGTTTATATGGTTGGGATCACTACTAGTAAGGTTAAGATCATCAACATAAAGAACAAGGATGATTAAGGACTTACCCACTTTCTTGGTGTAGACAGTGTTGTCGGAATGACCTCTAGAAAATCTATTATCTAAGAGAAAGTTAATAATTTTGGCATACCAAGCCTGAGGGGCTTGTTTGAAACCATAAAGAGACTTCCTAAGGCGACAAACAAGGCTAGAGTCGTTTTGGATAAAGCCGTGGGGTTGTTCCATGTAGATTTCGCTCTGATACCATGTAGGAATTTACAGGGTAAGTTCCTTTGATCAATCACCAAAGGTCACTGCTCACAAACAGATCAAATATCAGTACACCAGTATTTGATGTGGTTAAAACCCTCGAAGAGAGAAACAGTCCACGGCCCGAGCCAACGCGGCCACTTTAGGCAATTTATTAATATAAAAAAAGAAAATTTACATAAGCTTCTCTCATAAGCGATTACCGGACAAATGACCCTCCATGCTCTTTTAAATAGAGATCATGGACCAATCGAGTGTTAAGCCACGCAACAAGTGTCGGTAATACCGAGGAAAGAGTGAACCATCGGATCACTACATATCGTGATCGTCAAATTATAAGTTACAAATGTACATAGTAAAGAAACACACTTTACCTAACTCTATGCTAGACCAAGTTATACTTACCTATTTCCTATGTGTCAGAATATTCTAACAAATATCCTAACATCCAACAATCCCATCGCTGAAAATACAATGCCAAGAAGCCAATGTTAACACATTCCTATAACTTTCTCTGATGTCTTTGAATGCATCACATTCCAAAATGAAATGTTTTTCCAATTCCACTGCCCCAGACGTGCAAAATGCACACACCTGTTCTTCCCAAGATTCTTTAGGTCCTTTCCACCGTCTTGTTTCACACCGAAGTTGATGCGAGTTGGTTCTTAATTGAGCAATAAAACAGTTTTCCCTCCATGAAATGTTAGCTCCAATGTACTCTTTTTGTTGGAGATCATACGTAGGGTTGAATTCTTCAATGTAGTACTTCTTCTTTTGACCCAACTCTTTTCCTTATACCAAATTAAGAAACTTCTCCATAACAAAATTCTTTAGCTCCTTGCTATTTGTGGGACAAGCATTGAGGTAGATATTACATTTTTGCATCCATGTGTAGTTTTGTCTCATTTGTGTTTTCTTTCTTTTACTCATACCTTCCTTGAAGATAACATTAGGTCATCTACCTACTCCCATTTGCTCAATTCTTTTTAGATATCTTATGAGCCGCACCATAGCAAAATATTAATTCAGTGTATAAATGAAATAGAATTATAATACTTAAGGTATATCAATTAATTAAATGCATATTTTATATAAATAATTATTATTATTATGATTAATGATAATGTACATTAATTAAGTGAAATTCATATTATATTAATTAAATTAAATAATGTAATTAATATTGCATATTATTATTATAATCATTGTAGGTTAAAATTAATATATTCAAATTACTATAATTTAATTAATAATATTATAATCTAAAATTAATATAATGTAATTAACATTATATGACAAAATTAATATTATATGAATTCAAGCTAGGGAGAGAGTCATAATTGAGAGGGTTATACTTGAGACGGAGAAGCACTCCTAGAACCAAACTATCGAATTAGAGGAAACCAATTGCCACTAATCTCGATGAGATGAGATTATATGGATGTTTTATTATCTCAAGAGCTTCCCTAATTTTTCCCTAATTTTTCTCTTTTGATAGTGGTCTTCTCTAGCGATAATCTTAGCATTCTCTAAGCAAATATGATGCTTAGTTTTCAAGTGTTCAGCGAAACCTGAAGTGCGTGCCCATTCATTTTCACTGTTAGTTCCATGCTCTTTTAGACTTCTTTGCAAGGAACGTCAAGTTTCTCCAATATGACTTTTACTACACGAAGAAACAATTTTATAGATTCCTTTACGTCGATGATGATAAATATTGTCTTTCACAGATTTCATTATTTACCTGATTATTCCTGCTATTGTGCACTGAGTGGACATAGCCTTCTTATCCAAAATCCTTGCAATCTTTTTAGTAACTCCCTAGAAGTAAGGGAGGTAGGCTTTATCATTGTGTGCTTGAGGGCTTTGGAAGTTAAGATTTTCTTCAGCTCTTCCCATAGCCTTCCTGATGTCCTTGTCCTTGTATCCTATATTTTTAAATATTGTAGCCAAGTGTTTCTTTTCTTCATCCAGGTAATCGGCCTCTGATATTCTAAGGGCCCTGATAACAAGAGCATTGAGAACACCAAACTTCTAAGCAGGATGACGATAGGAATCAACATGGAGGTAACAGTCTATATGAGTTTTCTTTCAGAAAACTTAATGTCCCAATGTACCAACATCGTTTTTGGTAATACGAACATCCAGGAATGGTATGCTTTTGTTCTCCTCCATTTCCATAGCAAACTTAATTTCAGAAAAGATAAAATTAAAATGATGGAAAAACTTATCAAGCTTTGTTTTACCATGTGTTCATTTTATGCTCGTGTCATCAACAAATATCTTCCACCAAGATAGTTTTAAAGGGTAGGATTCTAGGGCTTTCTTCTTGAAGTTCTCCATGTATAAGTTCCCAACAAATGGTGAGTAGCGAGATCCCATTGCAATTCCAAACATTTGCTCATAATAGTTTCCTTAGAAACTAAAAAATGTGGGACACAGACAGTTCTCAACTAACTTCGTTGTTTTTGGATCAACAACTTCCTTAAAAACTTGAATGGCTTCATCTAAAGGAATTTTGGTAAACAGGGTCACCACGTCAAAACTTACTAGGATGTCATTCGGATCCACTCTCATTTTTTATAAGTTTAACAAAACCATTGGAATATTTAATAAAAGAGAGTGTTTACAACAAGGGGTTTAAGGATCCTAGCAACATATTTTGCTAATTCATAAGTGGGGGAGCCAATGGTATTGACTATTAGCCTAAGAGCAACCCCCTCCTTGTGAATCTTTAGCAGCGCATAAATTCTAGGTGTCATTACACAAGAAGGTGTAGCCTCTTCTTCAATCTCTCCTCAAGGTTGGACCCTTTAATCGACTTCTTAGCATCTTTTATGACCTTGGATATGGGGTTGGAGCTAAGTTTTCTATAGCTACCACATTTTAGATGTCCATTCATCTTAAGAATGTAATCCTCCTTGTCCATAACAACCATGGCCCCACCTTTGTCTGTCTTTAAGACCACAATTTTTTCATTGCTACGAAGGTCTTTAAAATAAATTTGGTCTTTATTTAAATTTCTCTTTGGGGGCTTGACTTTCTTCATCATGAGAGCACATTCTTGTCTTCCCCCTTCTTTGTCCTCCAAGCATAGGTTTTGAATCCCTTGAGTCTATGTTATAAATGATGCTTTTTATCATAATCCTTTTTGGGACAATGGAAAACCCCAAAACTTTGTTGAGAACATTTATTGCCTATGAGCTTAACTCCTGGGATGATAAATTAACAACCTTCCTTTGTTCAATTCTTGTTTCGAGGTTTCTCCCTAGGTTACAGAAATCCCTGCTTTCATTAACGCACATCTCAATGCTCTTTCAGTCGTTCTCTATAATATCATAACTATTTAAGTTGCTCTAACTGCCAATAAAATGATATTCATTAAAGTTATTGTTGGAATCTGAATTTTCAACTTGGATGTTTCCAATTTGATTCTACACCGTTATCAAGCTCACATTGCGAGTTGTTGCTCCAATCAAATCTATTGATCTGGTACTCACTACTGGAATTATCAACTTAGCTTGTTAAGTTGGTCATTAAGGGGGTTATCGTTTTCAATCGAGTCTACACAATTACCAAGATCGCATTGCATGTTGCTGCTCAAATTAGCGAATGAGAGCTTTTAGTTGTGGTCACGGTTGCCTAATATATTTTCGTTGTTGCTTTCATTATTATTGTTGCTACTATTTGTTGATGAGTAAATACTGTTCAGATTTTGGGGTAGCATCAGATGTGCTCTAGCTCCCAAATTTTGTAGAGGAACTGGAGAAAATGAAATCTCCAAGACCCAGAAAGCGTTTGGAAGAATTCCATCAGGTTTAAGAGATATTCAAATAATTAATCTTTTTAATTAAGGACCCTAAGTCTAACTTAGGAAAAGTAAAAGATTAAAATTAATTAAATTAAACATGTAATGAGAATGACTTAAGTGACGTGGATCAAGCAACTTCTAATCTTAGTCGTTAATTAGGGATTAGATCACGACCATTGATTTTCCAACGAGAAAAGTATAAGAGAAGGGCCTGGAGTCAGTTGGAGAACACACACATTGGCGAAGCACTGAAGCTAAGCTGAAATTCTAGGGCGTGCTTTGCTAAGAATTTCAAGAAGAGTTTGCAATGCAGCGAGGGGCAGTATTGGCAAGTGGATGATCTGATCCCAAGCCAAGACTACAACAACGGCAAAGAGGCAGCATACCGAGCAGCGCAGAGGTAAGCCAGAGCCACACAATCCAGTAGAGGCCATGCAGAGGCAACGCAGAGGCAGTAGGAGCCACACAGGGCTGACGCAGGGCAACGCAAGGGCAGTGTAAGCCCTTCAGGGGTGACACGGGCCCTTCCAGAGCAGCGCAAAGGCTGATGCAAGCCAGGAAGGCTAACCCAGAGAGCTGATGAGCAGCATTGGGGTTTCCAGTGGGTCAGAAAGGGCTCGAGTTCTAGAAATCTCGTTTGAGTGTGTGAATCAGCCATATTTTTTGTCTCCGAAAGAAAGAGGTATAGCTACTGTGATTTTCTCTGTACGGCAAACCCTGTCTGGTGCCCATAAATTGTTGTATTCAGAATTTGCTTAATAATAAAACCCTCCAGAGCTAGTTGCACTGGTTTTCTCACATTGGGTTTTTTTGGGGACATTTGTCCAAAAAATCTGTCAGTTTGTCATATGAGAGTGTTATTCAGTAAATGCTTTGTATGTGTACGCTGCTATTTGTGTTTACTTCGTTTTTTTTCTGATTATTCAAATTAATAACTTGTATAATTAATCAAGTAGGAGGAGTAAATCAATGGTTAGCAGTAGGGTTTCTTAGATTAAGAAATTTTCAGATGGTATCAAAGCATTGCAAATCAAGCTAAATCTCCAACAAAATCGGTAGAAGAAATTTTTGTTGCGGAGAGCAATTGAAGCAGCAGAGATGTGAAGAGGGCACCGCAGCATCAGGAGGACGCATTCCCAAGAGAGGCTACGCAGGGGCTAACGCAGTCCCAACTGGGTGACGCAAAGACAGCACAGTGCCTTCAAAAGGGACGCAGGAGCAGTGTGCGCTGCGGAGTCACTGCGTTGAGCCAGTCTACTCGCGCAGAGGCCATCCAGAGGGATGCAGTCCAGTTTTTGAGTTCCTGTGCAGTATTGTCGTGATCCGGAAGTAGGGCTTCAGATCTTCAGCAATTGCTAGTGTGGTGGAGATTCTGCCGGTGCAGAATCGTGCCTAGCTAAGTTGACAGAGCGGGAGGAGAATAGTTTCTTCGCAGATCTGCACCAAACAGATATGAGATTCGATCAGGAGGGTGATCGTAGAGAATTGTTCAGTTGTTTTTAATTGAGGATTTCCGGGAGGGAAATCAGTTGTCGAAGAGAGCAGCTACTATAGAGGGTTTCTAATCAACAAGAAACCCAAATCTAGTATTTTCGTTTGAGTGTTGCAGCAGAAAGAGGGAGAGGAGTATATGTTCTAACAAATTTGAGCAAAGATGGTGTCTCATGGGCTGAGAGATCGGGACAGATTGGACGACATGTCCAACTTCGTTATCTGGAGGGTCAGGATCCTGACAGTCTTGGATGAGTACGACATCAAGGACCATGCAGAGAGAATCCTAGTTGTGCCAACCGATGCGGATCCTCTAAAGAAGTACAGGGAGACTCAAGCGCAAGCAAAGCGTTTCATCATGGACGGAGTCAAAGACCACGTCATGCCACATATTGCCAGGAAGAACACGGCAAATGAAATGTGGGTAGCCTTGGACACGATGTATTAGCGAGGCCCAATCCAAAGAAGAATGCTTATGGAGAATCAGATGCAGTTGTTCTAGATTCAGAAGGGCGAGGAGATAGATCCCTTCCTCTTCAAACTTCAAAGTTCAAACTATCCGGGATCCACTGATTGCCATGGGTACAAATCCGGATGAGGGGCTCTTGGTGAGGATTGGCCTGAATGCAGTCACCGAGGAATGGGAAACGTTTGTCCAAAGCATCTTGGGCAGGGCAATGTTACCATCCTGGGCGAATATGTGGGCAATCCTCCGATAGGAGGAAATCAAAAGGATGACCAAGAGACAAAGTAGCAGCAGCGGTACGGTCAAAGTAAAGAAAGAAGAGGAGGAGGACGCAGCCCTTGCATCGAAGGAAAGGAGGCAGCAAGGGAAAAAGAAGCGTGATCTATCAACGATCAAATGTTTCCAATGTGGTGGACTTGGACACTTCGCCACCAATTGTCCTCTAAGGAAGAAGGACAAGGAAGCTTCTAGTTCCAAGGTTGCAGCAGCTAAGGGAGACGATGGGAGTGATGATGATATAGCCATGAGTGCTCATGAGCCACGGAAATGGGGCGACATTGATCTGTAGAGCAGCTATAGATGGAGATTGGCGGGATCCTTGAGTAGCCCAACTCTTGGATCACATCCGTGCTACGGGAGCCTTAAGACAGTAGCAGGAATGACTGGAGCAATGGGTGCGGAGGATCACGGTAAAGCAGAGGCAGAGGCTAGGATGTTGTAGAGGGAGCAGCAGCAGCGTAGAGGCATCAGTGCAGAGGGGCTGATGGGACTTCAGTAGCGCAAAGGAGGTATGCTTACGCAGTATAGAGCTGCAGTGGCGCAGTGGCTTCCGAAGGACAGCGCAGAGCAGCAGCCTAAGGAGCTTTAGTGATGAGATGCAGCCCGACTGACTTGTCTGTCATTGGACAGGGGTCCTTCAGTTGCTTACTTCTCAGCAACTGAGTTGCAGTGCAGCAATTGGCAGCACGACGCAGCAATTTGAGAGGGAGCTGCAGTAAGGATGTAGCAGTGACAGTGGCAAAGTCATGGGCAGCAGTACAAAGAGCAGCAGCAATGTAGTGATGAAGGGCAGCAAGCCAAGCATCAGCGCGAAGACCGATACTAGAGATCAGAGCAGTACTTCGGGGTTGATGTATTGCTAGAGCACATTCCTCGCTAAGAGGGAGTGTTGAGATTTTGGCATCAGATGTGCTCTAGCTCCCAAATTTTGTGGAGTAGCTGGAGTACATGACATCTCCAAGACCCAGAAAGCGTTGTTTAAGAGACATTCAAATAATTAATCTTTTTAATTAAGGACCCTAAGTCTAACTTAGGAAAATTAAAAGATTAAAGTGAATTAAATTAATCATGTGATGAGAATGACTTAAGTGACACGAATCAAGTAGCTTCTAATCTTAGTCGTTGATTAGAGATTAGATCATGGTCGTTGGATTTCCAACGATAAAAGTATAAGAGAAGGGCCTGGGGTCAGTTGGAGAACACACACATTGGTGGAGCACTAAAGCTAAAGCAGAAATTCTAGGGCGTGGCTTGCTAACAATTTTAGGAAGAGTTTGCAGTGCAGCAAGGGGCAGTATTGGCAAGGGGATAATCTGATCCTAGGCCAAGAGTACAATTGCGGCAGAGAGGCAGCATAGCGAGCAGCGCAGAGGCAAGCCAAAGCCACACAGAGGCAGCAGGAGCCACGCAGGGCTGACGCATGCCCAGTCAAGGCAGCGTAGGGGCAGCGTAAGCCCTTCAAGGGTGCCGCAGGCCCTTCCAGAGCAAGGCAGAGGCCAACGCAGGCCAGGAAGGCTGACGCAGAGGGTTGAGGAGTGGCGTTAGGGTTTCCAGTGGGCCAGAAAGGGCTCGAGTTCTGTAAATACCGTTTGAGGGTGTGAATCACCCATATTTTTTGTCTCTGAGAGAAAGAGGTATAGCTGTTGTGATTTTCTCTGTAGGGCAAACCATGTCTGGTGCCCAGAAATTGTTGTATTCAGAATCTGCTTAATAATAAAACTCTCCAGAGCTAGTTGCACCAGTTTTCCCGCATTGGGTTTTTCCGGGGATATTTGTCCGACAAATCTTTGTCACTTTGTCATATGAGCGTCATTCTATAAATGATCTATATGTGTAGGTTGTTATTTGTGTTTACTTCGCTGTCTTTATGAATGTTCAGATTAATAACTTGTATAATTAATCAAGTAGGAGAAGTAAATCAATGGTTAGCAGTAGGGTTAGTTAGATTAAGAATTTTTCACAACTACTAACCGTAACGTTGTTGCCTTCTCCTACCATGGAGAGATCCATGTTGTTTACAAGCTTAACATCATTCTTGTCTACAAGCTTAATGTCATCGCCTTTGCCTTGGTTCCAGCCATTAAGCCTCATGGTCGACTCGATCCAAATGGTTTCTTCCACCAATTCTTCGCACTGCCATTCCTTACCACGACTAAGAGTTTTGTGTTCCTATCTGGATTCACGATCCCTAAGTTGATGTTGATTTTAATTCCTTTGCAATTGTCTGCGATGAAAAGGTCGGTTTTGTTTCCATCAAAACGATCTATTTCTTCAAAACCCACAGATCGATCCAAAATGATCCTCGAACTAATGTTAGAAACACTAACATTATGGCTATGAAATTCTTCATTGCTCATCACGCTTCGAAAGATATAGCTGTGATTATTATTGTTCTTTTTGTTTATTAACTTGGTGATTTTTCTAGATTGTCTCTCATGAGTTACTTGTCCTTCTTTCTGGGCATTGAGTGCAGCTTTGGCATCAATTATCATCCATAGTTGTTTTCCAATGTTGTTAGCAAGTTTCAAGTGCGTTGCTAAAGTTGTCAAGCCTAGTCTATCCAAAGTCATTCGAGTATTTCTTATTTCTCCACGAATTAGAGGCATAAAATCATTGGAATCTTTAATAAAAGAGTCTGTGTTTCCAACAACGGGTTTAAGAATCTTGGCAACATATTTTGATAATTCATAAGTGGGGGAGCCAATGGTATTGACTATTGGCCTAAGAGGAGCCCCCTCCTTGAGAATATTTGGTTGCCGATAAATTCTAAGTGTGATTTCACAAGGAGTCAGCCTCTTCTTCAATCTCTCCTCAAGGTTGGACCTTTTAATCGCCTTCTTAACTTCTTTAATGACCTTGGATATGGGGTTGAAGTTGAGTTATAGCTACCGTGGTTCAGATGTTCGCTCATCTTAAGAATGTAATCCTCCTTGTCCATAACAACCATAGCGCCACCTTTGCGTTGAAGATTGTAACTAGGTTCAGTGATCCTAAATTGTATTTGATTCAATATTTATTGTACTTGTCAAAAGAATAAAAGAAAAGAATTTTATATTATTATTAAATGACTTATTAAAGCATGGGTTTCATGCTTGGGACATATTATTTTAGGTAAAAGTCCCCATTGTGGACTTCTAGGTTTTATTATGAGTCTATAGGGTTATTGCACATTTAAATTAACTCATATTGGGCTTTTGAATCATGTAAATAGGTCAAGTATTGAGTCAAATATGATTTATGGAGCCTATACATCAAGTCGGCGTTCAGGTGATCAAGTCGGCATCAAGTCTAGTACATCGAACCCATTAGAAGCCTATAAATACAAGGAGATCCAATTCATTTAGAGACATCTCTCTCACACTCAGAAACTCGATATCTTTTGTTGCATCAGAGAAAAGTACGAAGTCAAGGAAGAAGTCTTTTGGAGTGCGGTTTTAGGCAAGCTAAAGGAGTTGAAGAAAATCGAAATTTTGGTGCTACTCTCTCTCTCTCACGTGCTATAGTCAAGAAGATCGAAGTCATTCATCATTTACTGCATCAGTTGCTGCATCAGGTGCTACCAATTGTTATTTCCAAGAGAAAAAGAGGTCGAAGTTGATTTTGTTGGATGTTGTTGCCTTGAGAAGTTGTCTTGGGTCAAAATCGAACTACTAGAGCAAGATCGAAGGCTTTCCCTCAAGATCGAAGTTCCTGAAGCAAGGTCAAAGAAACTGCTACATAGTGTTGCTACTGTTGTTGTTGTTGCCAGATTGAGGAAGAATCAAAAGGAAGGTTGACTTGGTGTGGAGGAGGTTCGAGTCAAGGTCTAGAGGCTAAAGAATTACTATTTTAGGAAGAATTACTGACTAGGTTTTCCCCGAGAGTGGGGTTTTTCCCTAGCTGTTGGCCTACATCTGGTGTCCTTCATCTATGTGCATTTACTTTGATATTTGTTTGATGAACTAATAAGAAAGAAGATAAGAAGAACATAATAAGAACTAAAGAATATCACAAGTAAATAATCAAGAATAATAAAATATTTTTGCCTTTCTGATTCTCTAACATGGTATCAGAGCTTTGGTAAAGGAGGAAGGAAAAGACAGTCTTAAGGATTTGATCAAGGAGGCATGAGAAGTTCACTAAAGGAAACTCTTTAAGGAAAGAAGTCTTCACTACTTTCAAGGAAGATGTCAAGCACTATCAAGGGAGAGAACAAGCTTGAAGGAGCTTCAAACTATAGATCTTGGAAAAAGAGGATTGAGCTCCTCCTTGAAAAGAACAAGGTCTTATACTTGGTCAAAGGAAAAGTGAAGAAGCCCACAGAAGAATCAAGTGATGTTGATAAGGTGAAATTCAAAGAATTGGAATTAGTAGCTATGAATTTGATGGTTGAAGGCATAAAGGACAACCTTGTCCCCTTCATAGCAAACATTGATCATGCACAGGAAATGTATGATGCCTTGTCAAAACTATTTACCACCAAGAATATTGGAAAGATGGCAAGCCTCAAAAATGAACTAAGGACTACTAAGATGACCAAGAAGGATATTGTATCTACTTTCTTTGTAAAAATAGAAAGAATAAGAAATGACTTTCTTGTCATTGATGAAATAGTATCAGATAAAGAACTTGTGATCACAGCCATACTAGAGCTACCGCCTACTTTGGGTGCATTTGCTACAGGTCTCAATAGTTGGAAAGAAACTCCCACCTTTGAGGAACTATGGAGAGCTTGCAGTCAAGAAGAGTTAAGAATCTCAATGGTAGCCAACAATGAAGAAGTATCAAATGCTTATGCTCCTCATCACAAGGAAAACTTCAAGAAGAAAGGGCCAAGGAAGAAGGTTGATCTGTTCAAGATTGAATGCTTTCATTGTCACAAAATGGGGCATTATAGAAGTGAGTGTCACGACAATCCAAAAAGTAAGAAAAGAGATAGAGCAAATGTGGTTGAAGAAGTATCCTCTCCCAAGAAAGCAAAGCTCGAAGATAATGACATAAGGGACTTACATCACTTGTTGAGAATTTGGTAGGGAAATGTTTAATTCAATTCTCTTACTTGATAACTACTTGTGTTACACTTGTTATGCTTCTATTACTTAGATCTTATCTTCATTAGCTTATTATGCCTTTCATCAAGTCAATTATCACAAACACAAGAGACACAGAATTTTGGCTCTTCAAACCTGGGCCAAAACCTCTACTTCTTGGAGAAGAAAACCCGAAAGTAATTCTTCTTCTAGATCTTCAATTGACAAGTACCATGACCATGACACAGACCCTTGACACCAGTATGCCTCCAAGACCTTGTCACTATCTCTTGTTAATTTTTGGCAACTAGGTCCAAACTCCATGTTGCATTGCTCATATGATGATGATTATATTTTTCTTGGATTCCTCTTTCGAAGAGGTGCAAGATTGATCTAAGGATCATCTTGTTTGGATGAGTAGAACTTATATTTTGATTTTATTTTCCACATGCGCAAATTGACAAGGTCGGCTAGATTTGTAATGTAGGCTCACAAGCCCCAACAGATATGTCACACGCCCTCATTGATGGATATAAATAGGAAAGATGATGCTCATTTCGTCATCATCTCAACACACATTCTTCTTGTGATCTGATTGGTTCGTACAACCTAGGAGAGGTTTCCATCCCTCACACGTGTGAATATGAAGCTGGAGAAATTGCGGACTGTTTTAGGGCTTTCTGCGTTGGCCAGCGTTGACTTTGGGTCAACCCTTGAGCTTTGACCTCGATTTCAGCACAGAAATTCTGATTTCTCGAGGCCGCATTGGAGGGCACGAAAATCGAGGTTGGACATTGACTTTGACTGTTGACCGCAGCTTTGATCGCAATGTTGACTTCTGTGTTGACCATTTTATGTTGACTTGCATTGACTTTTTGGAGATTTCTTTGAGGGGTATGTGTGACACTTGGAGAAAGGTTGATTTGGTATGTTGGAGAAGTTGGTTTGGCCAACTAAAGCCTTTGACTGCAATGTTGACTTCTGTGTAGACCATTTTCTATTGACTTGCGTTGACTTTTTGGAGATTTCTTTGAGGGGTGTGTGTGACACTTGGAGAAAGGTTGATTTGGTATGTTGGAGAAGTTGGTTTGGCCAACTAAAGCCTTTGCTGGCTAGGGCATCTTGTTGACTACTGTAACAAACATTTCTCTCTATATTTCCTGGACAAGAAGAATTACAAATTCTAATATATTATTTGGCTTGTCTTTTGTCGATCTATTATTATGTTCTATCAACATTTTACTTTCATGTGTTATGTGATTGCTAAATTGAATTGGGCCTATAAGAAAGATTGAAGTAAAATTCCTTTAAGCATAGAACATAACATGGTTATCTAAATTTAACATGGTATCAGAGCTAAGGTGAAGACAAAGCCCAAGCTAGTGTGAAAATCAATCACCGAAGAAGAAGTCTTATTAAGGACAAATGGCCTCCTCAACCTACAAGGGTTTCAAGACTGATGATAAGTTTACTGACAAGTCTAATTATCATACATGGAAGATATCTTTGGATTTGGTATTGGAAGATCAAGATGTCATGGATTATGTGCAGGGGAAGATTCACGAGTCTTTATCAAAGTCACTGACTACCATAAAGACAAAATATATAAGAGGGGAAGTCAAGGCGAAGATGATTATTAGGGATTTTATTCATAAGCACTTGGTTTCTGATATCTCCGAGCTAGGCACATTTAAAGAGATGTATGATAAGTTGGTTAGCATGTTTAGGTCTAGCAATGCTAATCAAGTTCTTTTCTTCAAGATCATGTTGAAGAACATCAAGAAGGGCAAAGAAGAAACCATTCAATCATATTTTATGAGGCTCACAAGAATCAAGAATGATTTCCTAGCCATTGGAGAAGAGGTAGTTAATCGAGAGCTTGTCCTCATTGCTCTTGGAGGACTCCCCCAGGAATGGTATGTATTCAACACAACCATCCTTAATAATAATGTGATTCCTGATTTTGATGAATTGTTGACGAGATGCACTCAAGAGGAGACAAGGATGATGGTGAGAGACCATCCCTCGAATGGGAATGGAGGTGACCCTACTGCCTTTACCGCTCATGCAAAGAAGAGGAACAATGGTGGTCTGAGAAATCAAAACCATGGAAGAGCTATTAGGATATTCCGACACATAGGAAATAGTTAAGAATAACTTATTCTAGTGTAGAGTTAGGTAAAGTGTCTTTCTTTACCATGTACATTTGTAACTTATAATCCGACGGTCACGATTTGTAGTGATCCGATGGTTATCTCTCACCTCGGTATTAACGGCACTTGATCCGTGATTTAACACCCGATTGGTCCATGATCTCTATTTAAAGAGCATGGAGGGTCATTTGTCCGATAACCATTTATGAGAGAAACATATGTGACCTTTCTTTTATATTAATAAATATCCTGAAGTGGCCGCATTGGCTCAGGGCGTGGACTATTTCCCCCTTTGAGGGTTTTAACCACGTGATTATACTGGTGTACTGATTTGTGATCTGTTTGTGAGCGGTGACCTTTGGTTCTTGATCTACGGAACTTACCCTGTAAATTCCTACATGGTATCAAAGTTATTTTGAGGGCCGCGTCCGTTGTTGATCAAAATCCGAAGCTGGTTTGACTACATGTGAATGCCGCTTTGTAGATCTACTATTTCTGGACATTTTTGGGCTTGGAGAACTGCTCGGTTGTGTCCGGAGCGTTTGTTACAGTGAGGAACGCCTTTCGTTTCATGCGAAAAGGTTTCCGGCTGCCCAAGTTATGTCAGTTTAGATCTGGAGGTATAAAGCATCTATTTTGCAGTTATATTTGTTAATAGTTCTGCTTATTTCGGTTTTTTTTCCTGTATTAAGGTTTTATTGATTTGCCGGATCTATACCCTCTTCTCTGTGTATGCTCTTTGTTGTGCGCTCTGTGCGATCTCGGCAAATCAGAAACAGGAAAAAGGGATTTTTTTGCTACGTATGCTCTTTCCCTGTGTCTCTGTGCGATCTTGGGAAATCAGAAATAGTGAAAAAAAGTGATAGTTGCCAGTAAGGCTAACCGAGAATCTAACATTCTGCCATAAGGCTTTGCATTTCGTTTTTTTGCTCGTTTTTTGTGCAGGAAAAGGCACGCACACCACCCCCAATAATAATAATAACAATAATTCCCCCTTCCTCCTTTCTAAAATAACATAATCTTTTTACTATTTCACTTGGTAAGGGGTTAGTTTATGAGAATAGAGGTCTTGGGTTCAAGTCTCCTTCTCAAGCTTCTTTTGTAAAAAAAAATTGTTCAAAGGGGCGGAATTTTTTTTTAAAAAAGCCGCACTTCATCCCGTTCCCGTAAGTATTTGGCATCTACAAGTCAGTTTTTTCAAAAGGCATAACTTCTTCATCTGGAAGCCGTTTTTCGAGCCGTTTTTTTTTAAACGGCCTAATTTTTCGAGATCTTTCCATTGGAGCAGTTAGTTTCAGCTTTTTTCAGCTTCAGTTTTTTTTTTTTTTTTAATGGAAAGCGCATGCCCGGTTATTCTTAACAGCACCAATTATTTCCAATGGCTACCTCACATGGTAGATATACTTAGAAGTAAAGGGCTTTATAGAATAGCCACAGAGCTAGAAACTAAACCTTCTGATGATGATGAAGTTGCTAAATGGGAAAATAAACAAGATCAAGCACGAGGGTTGATAGGAATGTCCATTGCTTAAGATCTTCGATTTCATATCCTTAACATTGACATCCCTCATGAAGCCCTGGACAAGCTAAATACTTTGGCATTCAAAATCAAATCAGGGCCATCAGCTTGAAAATGAGTTGCTTACTTTGGACCCCAATAATTTCTCCTTTATTGAAGATTTTTTGTCCAAATTCAAGACCCTCAGAGTTCTTTTAGAAGGTTGTAAGGTCAAAAAGGAAGATGGTAGCCTCATCTATTGCATTCTTACTAAGCTTGGCCCTGCATACTCTGTTTTTGTTTCCGCCTTCCATTCCACTAGAGAAGCCATCATTTCTTTAGGAACCACCTACAAGAATCCCTCGTTTGATTCCTTTTGTGATTCTTTGATAAGAGAACAAGAAAAAATTTTACACCTTGGTCTTATCACTGCTAGAAACGCTTCTAAGAAAGCCTTAGCAGCCCAACATCAATCATATCAAAAGAATCCCAAGAAGCAGTATCCTAAAAAGTATGGTCCGAAACCAAACAAGGGTCCTAAGCAATTTCAGCCATAAACTGAAAAAGCAACTCACCAAAATGATAAGGCATATAAAAACAAAAGAAAGAAGACAAATAGACATTGCAACTTTTGCAATCGTGATGGCCATTTAGAGTCCAAATGTTCTATGAAGATGGAAGCCTTAGAAGCAGCAATGAAGAAGCACAACATCAATTTGGAGCACTCTTCACCTTCATCTTCAGGCATGGCACTTTCTGCTTGTGGTTGTCAAGCATCAAGATCTGGTTATGCATTAAATGTATCTTCTTCTTCTCATTCTCATGAGTGGCTCATTATTTTTGGAGCTTCTTACCACATGGCTAAAAATAAATCCATGCTTTCTTCTTTAAATGATTGTAACACCAAACATATTTATGTTGGTGATGATAGATCTCTTAGTGTTGTAGGATCTGGAACCATTCATCTAGATAATGGTCAGTTTAATGATGTACTATGTGTTCCTACCTTGTCATGCAACCTTATATCTATTTATCTAATAACTCATTCAGGTGAAGGGAAAATAGTAGAATTCTCACCTCATGATGTTGTAATCAAGGACCTCAAAGATCCTAAACATTTTTTAGCTACTGGCATCGCTGATGATTCCACAAGGTTGTATAAGTTTGACAACTTTGGGTCATCATCTCTTCCCTCTGTTTTTTTTGCTCATAATGATGATGTGAGCAAACTTTGGCATGAGCGATTTGGTCACTTAAACTATCGCTCTCTTCAAACTCTATGTAAGGAAAATATGGTGACAGGCCTTCCTATGGTATCTTGCCGAGATGGTGTTTGCTCCGGATGTGTACTCAGAAAACATCATCAAGATAGTTTTGACAAACGTGCCTCTTGGCACGCTTCAGCCCCTTTGCAGCTTGTGCACAGTGATTTATGTGGTCCACCTCTTGTTGTTTCTTTCTCTGGTTGCAAGTACTTCTTAACTTTCATTGATGATTTTTCCAAACGCACTTGGGTATATTTCTTAAAACTCAAGCGTGAAGTTTTTAACATGTTCTTGGCCTTTAAGGCCTTTGTTGAGAAACAATCTGGACATCAAATTCTTAAGTTAAGATCAGACAATGGCAGAGAATACGTTAACAACAAATTTATCAACTTCTGCACTGAGCATGGCATTCAATTGCAACATACTGTTCCATATACTCCACAACAAAATGGTGTAGCTGAAAGGAAGAATCGCACCTTAAAAGAAATGGCTAATTGTATGCTTCAATCTAAAGGACTTGGTCTCAATTTTTGGGCAGAAGCCATTAACTATGCAAATTACATAGTAAATCGCACTCCTACTAAAGTTTTAAAGAATATAACTCCAGAAGAAGCTTGGAGCTCAATCAAACCAGATGTAAGTCACTTTCATGTTTTTGGAAGTGATGCTTGGGCCCATATTCCGGATGCGAAACATAAAGCCTTAGAACCTAAGAGTGAAAAATGCATTTTTGTTGGATATTCTGAAGATGTCAAAGGATATAGACTTCTTCAACCAAAATCCAAAATATAATCATTAGAAGAGATGTAAAATTTGATGAAAATATATCGGCCTGCGAGCCTAGTTCGGCGGGTGTGCCACCTTTGGCCTACGAGCCTGATTCGGCATATGTGCCTTTCTCTCTCTCTCTCTTCTATTTTTAATAGCATTCCTTCTAGTTCGGATGATGACGGCAAGGATACGATCCTCCCTCCGTATTAATTGTTCCGGCACTTCCGGGTGAATCCAAGATGGGTCCGCTCTACTCGGGATGCAGCAGGTTCTCTTGCAGGTGACCCTGCCGATTGACGATGTACACGTTCTCAGTTCGAAAGAGCCTCTTCCTTATTGGCTCAAGTTCCAGAAAAACTTGATCCAGAAACCTTTGAAGAAGCCTCTGGTCATCTAGATTGGGATGAAGCTATGAATGAAGAGTATCGTTCCTTATTGGAAAACAATACTTGGGATCTTGTTCCTCTTCCAAAAGGAAGAAAACTTGTCAGATGCAAATGGGTTTACAAAAAAAAGTTTGGACCAGATGGAAAAGTGGATAGACATAAAGCTCGTCTTGTCGCTAAAGGTTTTTCACAAGTTGAAGGCATTGACTATACTGAAACCTTCTCCCCTGTTGCCAAAATGAATTCTATATGCCTTGTTCTTTCCCTTGCTGCCTCCTTTAAATGGGAAGTCCATCAGATGGATGTTAAATCCGCCTTCTTACATGGAGATTTGCATGAAGAAATCTACATGGAACAACCCCCTGGCTTTATCCAAAAAGACTCCAGCCTTGTTTGTCGCCTTGGGAAGTCTCTCTATGGTCTCAAACAAGCTCCTCGGGCTTGGTATGCCAAAATGGATAGATTTCTCTTAGATAATGGCTTTTCTAGGTGTCATTCTGACAACACTGTCTACACCAAGAAAGTGGGTAATTCCATCACCATCCTTGTTCTTTATGTTGATGATCTTATCCTTACTGGTAGTGATCCAAACCATATCAACCATGTGAAGTCTAGCCTCAAAAAGAATTTTGAAATGACAGACTTAGGACACTTGCATTATTTTCTTGGTCTTCATGAAGTCTTTCAATCCAAGGAAGGCATTACCCTCTCTCAGTCCAAGTATGCTTGTGATCTTCTACACCACTTTCACATGGAATATTGTAAGCCTGCCCATTCTCCCTTTCAGTCTGAAGTCAATCTTTCAGTCAACTGTACTACCCCTGAAGTTAATGCTACCTTATACCGTCAACTTGATGGTAAAATTTTGTATCTAACTCATACCCATCCTGATCTTTCCTTTGTCGTTGGTCTTGTTGCTCAATTTATGCACCAACCTCATGAAAGTCATTGGAAAGCAACTAAAAGAATACTTCGATATATTTGAGGTACAGTTTAGTTCGGGATTCATTACAATGTAGGAGCATCTCCCTTGTTGAGTGGTTTCACTGATTCTGATTGGGCTGGTGAGCCTGATGATCGAAAGTCCACTGCAGGATATGTATTCACTCTTGGTTCAGAACCTATTACTTGGTCTTGTAAGAAACAAAGTGCCATCTCCCTTTCTTCAGCAGAAGCAGAGTATCGTGGTGCATTTGAAGCCAGCAAGGAAGCCATGTGGCTTCGTCAGATCCTATATGAATTTGGTCTTCATCAGCAGCATCCAACTACACTTTGGTGTGATAATCAGAGTGCCATTCAACTATGTAAAGATCCAGTTCAGCATCAGCGTATGAAACACATTGAACTCCACATACACTTCATCAGAAAGCTCATTCATGATCGTGTTCTTGAAGTGCAGTATTGTCCGACCAATGATCAAGTAGCCAATATCTTTATGAAGGCTCTCACAGAAGCGAAGTTTACCAAACTTCGATCCATGCTTGGAGTTCAAGAAAGTTGTCATTAAGAGGGGATAGGCTCTAATGCCTCCTTCCTTCTCCTATTGTGTCACTTTTGTAAATCCTTCAATCCTATCCCAATTTGTTCTTAAGGGGGGATATTAGGATATTTCGACACATAGGAAATAGGCTCCTTTTGTGTCACCTTTGTAAATCCTTCAATCCTATCCCAAGTTGTTCTTAAGGGGGGATGTTAGGATATTCCGACACATAGGAAATAGTTAAGAATAACTTAGTCTAGCGTAGAGTTAGGTAAAGTGTGTTTCTTTACCATGTACATTTGTAACTTATAATCCGATGGTCACGATTTGTAGTGATCCGACGGTTATTTCTCACCTCGGTATTAACGACACTTGATCCGTGGCTTAACACCCGATTGGTCCATGAACTCTATTTAAAGAGCATGGAGGGTCATTTGTTTGGTAACCGTTTATGAGAGAAACATATGTAACCTTTCTTTTATATTAATAAATTCCCTGAAGTGGTTGTGTTGGCTCAGGGCGTGGACTGTTTCCCTCTTTGAGGGTTTTAACCATGTGATTATACTAGTGTACTGATTTGTGATCTGTTTGTGAGCGATGACCTTTGGTTCTTGATCTACGGAACTTACCTATAAATTCCTACAAGAGCGGGGCCCAAAGGAAGAAAAGGAAGATGTTACACTTGTAACAAGTTTGGTCACTATGCAAGACAGTGCCCCAATAGAAGGGACTCTCCTAGAGATGATGACAATAACAACTTCAGCGGAATGGAAATCAAAGGAACAACAGGTTCAAAGGAAAGAGAAAGGCTCCCTCTGATCGAAGTGGAAATGGCCAACCTCTCAAGAGGTCAAGGAATTCCAGGTATGATGAATCCAATGTTGTTGATAATAAGAAAAATGAATATATTCTTGTATCTGCCCTCTCTGCTACATCTCCTCCCGACACCTTGGATGTCTAGTTGATTGATAGTGGTGCTTCAAGGCACCTCACTGTATATAAAGAAGCCCTCTCTAATTTGATTGAGAAGGATACTAATTTGGAGATTATCCTTGGAGACAATGCCACCTATCCCATGAAAAGGACAAGGACTGTGACCCTTCATCTATCTCAAGGTCAAGTCCTCCACTTACAAGATGTGTTGTACGTCCCTGATTTGAAAAAGAATCTTGTGTCCATTTCGGCAATGGAAGACGAAGGATTCAAGGTGGCATTCATCGATGGAAAGGTACCCATTTGGAAGAAGAACTTCAAAGAAGCTCTTACTATTGGTTTTAGAATTGATATACTCTATCAGGTTGGAGGAAGTCTGTTGGGGGCCATGTCATGTGACACAACTCTTCAAACCAAGCTATGGCATCGGAGGTTTGCACATCTTCATTACAAAGCCCTTCCCGAAGCAAGGAAGGCAGTAACAAAGATGTCTGAATTCAAAGATGATCAAGAAGGTATATGTCAGGGTTGTGCCGAAGGGAAGCATACAAGGGAACCATTCCCCTCAAGTGTCACGAAGACATCTGATATTTTGCAATTGATACATTCTGATCTATCTGGTATGTTGCATGTAACATCCTTGGGAGGATGCTTAAATTACATGACTTTAATAGATGACTTCTCCTGCAAGACTTGGATATACTTTTTGAAGAAGAAGGACGAAGCATTCAAATGGTTTTGTACCTTCAAGGCCTTGGTTGAAAAACAAACAAGGAAGAAGATCAAGATTTTGAGAACCGATAATGGGACCGAGTATAAGTCAAATGAATTCAATGACTATTGCATTGAAGCTGGCATTAAGAGGGAGACCACAACTGTGTATATTCCCGAGCAAAATGGTGTTGTTGAAAGAAAGAATAGAACCATTGTGGAAGTTGCCCGTGCCATGCTATATGACCAAGGTCTTCTGAAGTTTCTATGGGGAGAAGTTGCGAACATTGTTGTGTATTTTCAAAATAGATGCCCGCATTCCACATTGGACTCCAAAACTCCTGAAGAAGTCTTCTCTAGTAAGAAGCTTGATGTCTCCCATTTTACAGTTTTTGGAAGTCTTGTTTATTTTCATGTGTCGAAGGAAAAGAGAAGCAAGTTGGATGCTTCTGGGAAGAAAAGAATGTTTGTGGGCTATAGTGAAACTTCAAAGGCATATAGAATCTATGTGCCTAGTCAAAGAGAAGTGAAGATATGCCACGATATCACCTTCAATGAAGATGTTGCCCTCAAGAAAGTTAGGAATCTTCCTAGCTCAAAGGAAGACAAAGAAGAAGAAGATGAAAGCAAGGAAGCATGAAAAGTCGAAGGATGAACCAATGCCCGATGTTGATGGACCGATGGATCCTATTGATCCACCTCCTTCTACTAAAAGGAAACCCTCATGGCTTAGGGACACTCTTGAAGATGTCGAGAGACATATTGCTTTAAGCGGGACATTCCGTGAAAGTAAGAAGCCGAATAGGTACCAAGGGTACCTCGCAGCCATGAGTTCTATTGTACAATCTGAGCCTGGATCATTTGAAGAAGTCGTAAAGTATCAAGTTTGGAAGGATGTTATGCACGAAGAATATGAGTCTATTATAAAGAATGATGTCTGGAATGTGTTCCCGAGACCGGAGGACAAATCTATTGTCACCTAGAAATGGCTCTATAAGGTCAAGCATGGAGCCAATGGAAGTGTTGAAAAATACAAGGCATGATTTGTTGCCCGAGGCTTCTCTCAAAAGTTAGGCATAGATTATGATGATATATTTGCACCCGTTGCATGCTATACCACCATCGGATCGATCATTGCCCTTGCTGCAACGCAAGGATGGAGTCTCCATCAGATGGATGTGAAGGTTGCCTTTCTACATGGGAGGTTTATGGGGAGCAACCTCTGGGGTTCGAAGTCCAAGATAGAGACTCATATGTATGCAGGTTGAAGAAATCCCTCTATGGGTTGAAGCAAGCCCCCAAGGCTTGCTATGAGAGGTTTGATAACTACTTGATGAAGGTGGGCTTCACTCGAAGTGATGTTGATCCAAACCTTTATTTTAAGGTTGATAAAGAAAGGCCTCTCATTCTGGTTCTTTGTGTGGACAATCTCTTCCTGACAGGTGTTGACCCTCTCATTCACCAATGTAAGAGGGAGCTAGCTTCTGAGTTCTAAATGAAGGACCTAGGACTGATGCACTATTTCCTAGGCTTGGAGGTATGGCAAAAGCCAGGAGAGGTTTTCCTTTCTCAAGGAAAATATGTTGTGAATTTGTTGGTGAGATTTGGAATGGTGGACTGTAAGTCTGTGTTGACACCGATGGAACTCAACTTTAAGAAGTTGTGTGGAAGCGCTACTAGGCGCAAGCTGGCAAATCCCGCCGAGTATCAACAACTCGTAGGGGCCCTGATGTTCTTAGGGAACTCCGGTCCAGGCATATGTTTTGCAGTGAACACTTTGAGTCAACATATGGTTGAGCCTCATCACATTCATTGGATTGGTACCAAAAATCTATTGATATATCTTCAGGGCACAATCAACCATGGGTTGAGATACACTGCCGGGAGTTTGAGACTCCATGGATATACCGATGTCGATTGGGCAGGCAGTGTGGTGGATCGTAAGAGCACATCTAGATGTTGCTTCACCTTGGGTTCTGCTTCGATATCTTTGATGAGTAGGAAGCAAAAATCAGTTTCTTTGAGCACTGCTGAGGTCGAATACATTGGCCTGTTGTGAAGCTATTTGATTGAGAAAGCTCTTCAGTGAGTTGTTTGGACATGTGCTAGATACCATCATTATCCTTTGCGATACCCAGAGTGGGATTCGTCCTTCTAAGAATCTCGTGTTCCACGATCAATCCAATCATATTGATATTAGGTACCACTTTATCCGAGATATGGTACAACGAGGCGCCGTAAGACTCGATCACATTGGGACTGATGAGCAGGTCCCGGATATTCTCACGAAGCCCCTAGGGAAGGTCAAATTCTTAACCTTCCGTGAGAAGCTTGGAATCGTGGACAGACTTTGTTGTGAGGATCCTGCTTGAGTTGGACAATGAGCTCTAGGAGCTCCAGGGGGTTTGGGGATAACTTCTTGGAGCTATAAGCAACCACGGGGTTGGGTTCGTTGAACCTTGTCGGTGTGCTTCTTCCCCACCGTTATGATATTGAGTTGGTTCACCCTCTCTTTAATCTATGCCCCGCATGCATCCTACCCATGGAGATTCGGACTCATGGGAAGTACCTCTCATTTGGCCAATGAGGTAGGAAATGTGGATAGAGACCAATAGCAAAACTAATGGATGCATCGAAGATTGTCGTACTCTCTATGTCTAGGATGGGGATGTGTCCAACACCTTGATCTGGGATCAAGTCTAATAAGGTTCTTACCTCTAAACCGACTTCGGGTTAGTATGTGATTCTTGAGTCCAATTGAGGTTTTAACCTCTGAGCTGACTTCGAGGTAGCGGAGTGTGATGTATTTGTGACTCACTCTCGTTTGTTTGCCCCCAGATCCAGCAAAGCATGTTACAGCAGGATGACAGAGGATTGTAGGATGATGATGATAGTACATGATGGTACTAGATGACAGGATGGCACAGATGGACAAATGGAGTTCTCCCTAGTTGAGAGGGAGTGTTAATTTTGGGAAACTAGGTCCAAGCTCCATGTTGCACTGCTCATATGATGATGATTACATTTTTGTTGGATTCCTCTTTCAGAGAGGTGTAAGATTGATCTAAAGATCATCTTGTTTGGATGAGCAGAAATTATATTTTGATTTTATTTTCCACATGTGCAAATTGACAAGGTCGGCCAGATTTGTAATGTAGGCTCACAAGCACCAACAAATGTGTCACACACCCTAATTGATGAATATAAATAGGAGAGAGATGATGCTCATTTCATCATCATCTCATCACACATTCTTCTTGTGATCTAATTGGTTCGTACAACCTAGGAGAGGCTTCCATCCCTCACACGTGTGAATCTGAAGCTGGAGAAATTGCAGACTGTTTTAGGGCTTTCTGGACAACATTGACTTTGGGTCAACCCTTAAGCTTTGACCTCGATTTCAGCATAGAAATTTTGATTTCTTGAGGCACGAAAATCGAGGTTGGACGTTGACCTTGACTGCTAACCATTGACCACAGCTTTGACAGTTGACCATTGACCACAGCTTTGACCACAGTGTTGACTTCTGCGTTAACCATTTTCTGTTGACTTGCATTGACTTTTTGGAGTTGTCTTTGAGGGGTGCGTGTGACACTTGGAAAAATGTTGATTTGGTATGTTGGAGAAGTTGGTTTGGCCAACTAAAGCCTTTGCTAGCTAAGGCATCCTGTTGTTTGTTGTAACAAACATTTCTCTCTATATTTGCTGGAGAAGAAGAATTACAAATTTTGATATATTATTTGGCTCGTCTTCTATTGATCTATTATTATGTTCTATCAGCATTATACTTTCATGTTTATGTGATTGCTAAATTGAATTAGGCCTATAAGAAAGATTGAAGTAAACCTGCATTAAGCATAGAACATACCATGGTTATCTAAATTTAACACTTGCTCTTCTAGATCTCCTCAAATATGTCTTCCTTTGCTTTGTACTGTATTGCACTGTCACTTGGAGAATCTCGGTCTCTAGTCCATAGCCCTTGACAAGATGTTTCCTCATTTCTTCAACAATCTCCTTCTTCGGCCTCCTTACAGCACCTCTTTATACTTCTAGACAGCCCTAGATCGAACTGTGTATGTACTTGAGATACCCTTCAATCTTCGTTGTACTTATAGTGACTGAGGTGTAGACCTAGTTTGAAACAAAGAGAGACTTCATACCATATAGCACTTGCTCCTTGTTGTAACATTCTTATCCTTTACGTTGTAGTACCTTTATTCCTTACGCTATGATATGCACCCTGATCTGCACTTGCTTCTATAGTTCCTTAGACTGAGAACTTCACGCTGGATATACTTTAGACCTTGACCCAAAACAGAGATATGTTACGGCCTTTATACCTTCACTGAAATGTCTTCTTCCTTTTGTTGAACTGCTTCTCGTCTTCGCATCAAATGCAGACCCTTAACTCGTACTACATTTCAGAATTGATCTAAATTGTTAAGTACTAAAGGAGTCGTAGTCCATCCTTATATATATGGGTTGATCATCATCTTTAGGCCGACATGATGGAGGGTGCGTGAGCCGACTTTATTTAGGAGATCTTCCAGCATGTTCTAGGCTGACTTCTTGGAGCATAGTGACAAGGTTTGGAGTATACATTTACATCAATAAATTGTCCTTACAAGTGTAACACCTCTTCATATACATGACTCTAAATTATATATTTATGAAAAGATGACAAATCCCTAAAGACATCAAGAAGAATTCTTTGACCTATAATAAAAACTCCTTGCTCATGAAACCCATGAGGCAAGCATTACAAAATACATTTTATTATCTTTGTCTTCTTCATTACATAAATTCATAATCACTAGTCATTATGAAGACTGGACCTAGTTACACTTTCTAACATTACTAAGCCCCTTGCTCTTAGCATTGGATATTTCATTTGTATATTTTATATTTAAATATAGGTTTAACATCTTTTGGAAAAACATTTTTATTGTTTTATAAGTTTTTAGGTTTCCCTCAAAGCTTTGGAGAGAGCCCACAATAACTCCTCAAGATAAGTATCTCATTCCCTCTCTATTTGTTTTCATGTACTTATTTAAAGTTTTTATATTAAATACTAATCACTTGTCTACCTCTATTTCCTTGTCTAGGAAATTAACCTGCTCAAGAATTATGGAAGAACACCTGAAGGATTAAAAAGGAAGCCCTCACTAGACCAAGGATTGAATCAAAAAGGTTTGTCAAAGAATCAAAGGTATGTCTTAAAAAGTCTTGTTATTCCTTTATCCGTTCTACAATACTAACTGATTGTTGTGTCTAACTCTCATGAATCTTAAAAGATTCTTGTTTGGATGATTCATCATCTGATGAATCTACCCACCTTATATACCTCAAATTTCTTGCATAAATAGAACCCTAAAAAGGTTCTCTGGAAACCCTAACCCAAGGGTATGTTGATAATGTGTGAACCCCTAAAACTACTTAGGGCTATTAATGAAGAAATTGCTATTCTGATTAATGTATTGATAATGTCATGTTTGGATTTTGATATGATCATGGAAACTCTAACTAATTAGAATAAGGGTTTGCTTTGACATGAACTGAAACCCTAGGTTTTGGTTAGGTCAACAAGAAAAATCCTTTTATGAAAAGTCCTAGGAAGGAAACCCTAGGTATATATTTCTTTGATTGAGTCCCTAGCTTAGTCTAGGTCAATGTATGTCTAATATATTAAATATTGTCTAATTATATGATATCTTTATGCATGATGGTAATCTCCCAGATATATGTGTTGACCAAATTTGTAATGTTCTTAAGTTCTAGGGTTTGGAAACAAGCTCTAGTCAAAGTTTGAAGGTTTAGGATGATGATTGAAAAGTCCAGGGTTTTACATGTAAGCTCTAGTAATGGTTAAATTATCTAGTATGTATCTATATAATGTTTGTTGAGAATTTATAGATGGTAAATCTAGCGTTTACATCGAACCCTATCAGAAGTCATTTATGATGTGTTTTGTTTAAAATCTAGGGTTTACATCAAAACCTAGTAAATGCTATTCATGTTGGATTTGACTTGATTGAATGAAATCTAGGGTTTACATAAAACTCTAGTAGATATTCTATCATATGGTTTCCGAAAGTTATCTAATCTTTTGTTATCTTGATGGAATTGTTGATATGATTTAGGGTTTGTATCAAACCTAGGATAGATGACTGAAGTATTGAAGTATGGTCTCTTATTGATTATGAAAAGTCTAAATGCTTTCGCTACTATAATTTTTTGTTATGACTAACTTCATGCTTCGACAGAATTGGTTGTACATGTTATCTAAGTTATGCACGTACATCATATTGGTGAAGAAGTTTGCAAGTATATGATCAGAAGGAAGGAAGCCATTGAAGATTCTCCAATACCAAAGGAAGAAGTTAATCTCCCTACATTAAGAGGGAGTCTGGATAAAAGATATCTCCCTAGTTAAGAGGGAGGGCACAACATAACTCTCCCTAGGTTAAGGGGGAGGGCACAACATAAGTCTTGATTGGAGAATATACGCTGGAAGAAATGTTGTTGTACGTGATGTAGGGAAAGGAATCTTCTCTCAAAGATTCAACTGATAGTCCTATTGAGATCAATTTAAGGGCAACATCGAAACCCCAAAGGTTTGCTTTGATTATGTGTTTGAAAGTTTATTGTTGATTGGGGTTGTGTTTGTGCAGGTGAATCTTTCGAAGGATTTGATAGCATGTTGGTTACTAATAAGTTTGATTGGGAGAGATTGGCTATCCTTGATCTGTTGGATCAAGGGTGTTGAGGTTTTGTGAGTGAAGCATTTCCTAGAAAGACATTGGGTCGACACTTTGTTTTGATGTCTAATAGGGAGGGTGGCATTGGGTGGATGTACACCTAGTTCCCTGGGTTGATGGTTAGTAAGTAAGCCCGATGGCACCTATAGAGGTTGAAAGCTTTATTCCATATTAGTCCCACCTCGATAGATTTCCCTGGTCGAGAATCTAGTCCATGGCATTACGGTGCCTAAATTGTTGAGTGACCAATGGATAGATTTCCCTGGTCAAGAATCTATTCCATGACATTTAAGTGTCCAAAGATTCTTCATAGTTCACATAGTTGAGATCTACCTTGTACTATTTGAATCATGCAATTAGGTCAAGTATTGAGTCAAATATGATTTATGGAACCTCCACATCAGTCGACCTATAGGTGATCAAGTCGGCCTCAAGTCCAGTAAATCGAACCCATCAGAAGCCTATAAATACAGGGAGATTGAATTCATTTGGAGACATCTCTCTCACACTCGGAAATTCAATATCTTTTGTTGAATCAGAGAAAAGTGCGAAGTGAAGGAATAAGTCTTTGGAGTGCGATTTTGGGCAAGCTAAAGGAGTTGAAGAAAATCGAAAGTTTGGTGCTACTCTCTCTCTCTCTCTCACGTGCTATAGTCTGGAAGATCGGAGTTCTTCATCAGGTGCTGCATCAAGTGCTGTCAGTTACTGCTGGCAAGAGAAGAAGAGGTCGAAGTTGATTTTGTTGGATGTTGTTTCCTTGAGAAGTTGACTTGGGTCAAAATCGAACTACTAGAAGCAAGATCGAAGTCTTTCCCTCAAGATCAAAGTTCCAGAAGCAAGGTTGAAGAAACTGCTACATAGTGTTGCTACAGTTGTTGTTGCTGCCAGAATGAGGAAGAATCAAAAGGAAGGTTGATTTGGTGTGGAGGAAATCCGGGTCAAGGTCTAGAGTCTTAAGAATTACTATTGAAGGAAGAATTATTGACTGAGTTTTCCCCGAGAGTGGGGTTTTGTCCTGGTTGTTGGCCTACATCTAGTGTCCTTGATCTATGTGCATTTACTTTGATATTGGCTTGATGAACTAATAAAAAAGAAGATAAGAAGAATATAATAAGAACTAAAGAAGATCACAAGTAAATAATCAAGAATAAGAAAATATTTCTGCCTTTTTTATTCTATAACACTTTGTCTGCCTTTAAGATCACAATTTCGTAATTGTTGTGAAGGTCTTTAAGAGCAATTTGTTCTTCTTTATTTAAATTGCTCTTTGGGGGTCTAGTTTTCCTCATTATGAGAGCACATTCTTGTCTTATCCCTTCTTTGTCTTCCAAGCAAAGGTTTTGAATCCCTTCTTCTATGTTACGAATGATGCTTTCTATAAGAATGCCTTTTGGGGCAATGGCAAACCCCAAACCTTTGTTGAGCACAGTTATTGACTCTGAGCTTAATTCCTAGTATAATAGATTAACAACCTTCCTCGTATGTTCAATTCTTTGTTTGAGGTTGCTCCCGAGTCCCCATGTTACAGAGATCCTTGTTTTCATTAACTCTCATCTCATCCCAGAACTAGATATAATTGAGAATAAAGATGTCTCTTATTTCAAAGCAAAATACAAAATTAAGAAGTTGCAAGTAAAAATTGAGGATTATGAATGCATATCTCAATTTGGCATCATAACTATCTTTAAAAAGGAGATTGACAAAATTAATGGTTTACCTTGGTTTAAGGAACTAGTTACATTCAAGTTAAACATAGAGAAAAAAAATTGATGTTTCCCTCTAGGAAGAAGATCATGACATTGTTGGACATTGGGTGCAACGCTCCCCGTGTGTTTCGCGACATGGACTAACTGTCTCTCATGGATCCTAACTCTGGCGATTGTAGCAGAGACTAACGCCTGCGGGTTTTGGTCTAACGGCAATCGTGATTCCAACAATTGGTATCAGAGCGACAGGTCTCAAGTTCGAAACTCACTCGGCTCGCGTTGGGGGGGAGATTGTTGGACATTGGGTTCAACGCTCCCCATGTGTTTCGCGACATGGACTAACCGCCTCTCGTGTATCCTAGCTCTGGCGATTGTAGCAGAGACTAACGCCTGCAGGTTTTGGTCTAACGGCAATCGTGATTCCAACAGACAGTCCAAGACATGACAATGAAGTCAAAATAATACAGTCATTAGAAGAATTTAAAGATATCTCAAAGGTGATGCCTCATGAAAATTAATAGTCAGCGTTAAGGATGAAAACAGAAATGGACAAAATTATCTTAGATAAAAACAAAGAAATTTCTTACTTAAAAAGATCATGGTCAAAAATTGCTTGCACAAGTCCAGAAATCCAAAGTTATGAAGTAGTCATTCGAAAACAAAATAGAACAACTTATCCAGATAGAATCATCGAGATCTTCAGGTAAAATTGTCCAAGTTGAGGGAAAGGGAACAAACAAAGATCCCATTAATTTTACGACTAAGAAAGATGTCACACCAATAGAAGTAAAAACATACTCAGATGTTGCAATATACACGATAGAAATTCCAAGTAAAGATTCCATAATCAACTCAGCAACATTAATACCTTAAGTAAATCAAGAAATCACCACGAGCATGAAAAGGGAAAAACAAGTTACAAAAATACCTTATCAACATCCTCATCATAAAAGCATATACCTTAACCAATCAAAGTATTAATACCGTATAGGATGAAAACAACCAACTTATGTTTCGAAAAAAATTGATGTGAGAGAAATTAAGTCTTATGACAAGAATTCATCCCAAATAGTAAATAACCACAAGGCTCCACAGACGATTGATTTGTGATAGTTAGATAATTTCATAGTGCGACAATTAAATACCATAGTTAGAAGTTCATATTGTCTTGTATCATCAAATATGGCAGTTTCAAGAGTTGGGAAAGACACAAAGACATTATGAGACAAAAAAAACATCAAGTCACTCATCGATATGCTTTGAGGACAAAGCATTTCTAAAGTATATCAATAAATATTAATAACAATAATAATTAAAAAGTATAACTAATAATTATGGAATGACATGTCTATTAGTTGAGACATGATTATTCATGAAGGGTGTCCTGCCTAGGTGTATATATGAGGCCTTCATTGAACAAATAACATCACTTGTACATTTATTTAAAAATATTACTTGTCCTATGATGGATATTCATGTATTCCAAATATTCTAAATATAATTTTGTATTCCCCGATCGAGGTGTGTGCCGACAAATAAGTTTCGTCGGCATCTGGGTCATGCATAAGATTAAGGATGTAAGGGTCGGAGGGCGGATTAACCATATCCCTCGCACGTTTGGTAAGGAAGGCACGGTGGCAGCGCACATACATGCAGTTAATGTCGATGGGAATGGCCAGAGCGACACCTTAATGAGGACGTTAGGGGTTGGCCTCTCTTAATTCTCAGGCATCTGTTTTATGGTTCTAGCCTCTGATATAGGTATAATGCTCCTGGGTCACTCGTGGTTGTTCGAGAGGGAGGCTTCACTGGCTTGTTACCCTAGTGTTGCTAGTTCCCTTAGTGTCATGTCCAAAGAAACCGAGTATGTTATTTCTCTTTGCCCTTTTCATCGCTCGCACTTTGCGACCTATACTCCTGTGTCAATTCAATGGGGAAGTTTTAGTTATATGGAATCTCCAAGCAATTGGAATCTCTGTCGAGAATTATGGAAAGATCTCGCCAGGTTTTATTATAAGTTGTCTGCTTTCTATATAACTATCTCTGTCCTCTTTGGAATTTTCCTATCTCACATGGGAATGTACCGCATTTCTTTGGCATGGAGTTTTTTATGTCGCATGTTTGGTTGTTTGTGCTCATTGTTTACTCCATTCAATATCTTTGAAAGCGTGGAAGATTCAGGGTCTCCTGCATTTGGTTCCTCTTGTTTTACCTTTGTGTTTGGTCTTAAGCGGGCTTGGGGAGCCTAGGTATGTTGCTTCCTGCCTTGGGCAGCAAATCCATCTCATTTTCAGGTCAATTGTTGCGTTCAAGCCTAGCGCTCAGTATTCAATGCCTTTATGTTGTGATAACTTACCAGGTATACATTGTCAATGTAATTGTTGGGACCTCAAGCTATCTAGTTACTTCAAGCTCGAGGTCTGGGTTGTTTGTTACAGGGTTTTCTATTCCATCACAGTTCTGTCGAGAGGCATCATGGTTCATCCCTCCTCCGGTTTTGGCTCTTCGGTGAGAGGTGGTTGGGGTCAGGGAAGGGCACGTTGGGATCCATGGCAATAGCACTCAAGCTCAGCCCCCCCCCCCAACCGAGGGGTAGAGGCCACAAATCAGCCTCACGGCTAATACACGACATAGCCCAATCCTACCAGACAAGACAGGTACCCCATCTCAGGTCCGACAGCTTATCTCAAATTGGGAGACAAAACTTAACCAACAGTCAAAAGCAAAGATTCAATTGGAAGATTGGAGAGACATGGTCCTCAACCCTGGCCATTCCAGAGGTCACACTTCTCAATACAAATAGACTATTCACCTCTATTAGTTAATGAAGAACATTTTGGCCAAGGCCATAATGAACCCTCCAGCTGACGCCTTTAAGTTTGATCCTGGTCTTCAGGAAATCCGTAAGTGTTAATTTTGGACAACTAGGTCCAAACTCCATGTTGTGATGCTCAGATGAAGATGCCAATATTTTTATTGGATTCCTCTTTCGGAG
This sequence comes from Pinus albicaulis, assembly GCA_034641835.2. Taxonomy (NCBI): domain Eukaryota; kingdom Viridiplantae; phylum Streptophyta; class Pinopsida; order Pinales; family Pinaceae; genus Pinus; species Pinus albicaulis. The sequence goes on from CM076575.1 coordinate 188,495,874, forward strand.
AGGTGCAATATCGATCTAAAGATCATCTTGATCCGATGAGAAGAACATTTATTTTGAATTTATTCAAAATATGTGCAAGTCGGCCTGAAATGAAATGTAGGCTTGAAGCTCCAACAGTTGTGTCACACACCCTCACTGATGGATATAAATAGGTCAACGTTGGTGGTCATTTTCACTCATCCATCACATCACATTCTCTCTCCTCATCTAATTGGTTCGATCATCTATTGGAGTCTCTTCTTCTCACACATGGGAAAACACGGCAAAAAGATTTATGTTTTTCGACCTAGGGTTCTTCAACACAAAGTTGACTAGTGTTGACTTTGCTCAACGTTTGATCAAACTGACCCAAATCTTGGTCAAAATTCTGATTTCTGCAATCCGCATTTTCTGGCACAGAAATCGAGGCTAGACGTTGACTTTGACCGAGCTGTGTTGACTTTTTGCTGATGTTGTTTTGCGTTGACTATGACAGTGTCTACTTTTGTTGACTTTGGGTTGACTGATATTGCTGTCCAAGAGGGTTGTTTGACACTTCTAGTTGGCTAACCGTATTGAGACTTTGCTGGTTGAAGCATCATGTTGACCGTCGTAACGAACCAACACACATATTTTTGGCTTGTCTTTTGTCAATCTACTGGTATGTTCTATCAGTATTTTACTTTCTTGTTTATGTGATTGTTGTTTGATATTGGGGATAAAAGGTAAAGTTGCATCAAGCATAGAACATCTACAAAAATTTACATGGTATCAGAGGTGAAGTGAAGACAAAGCCCAAGTTTGTAGCAATCACCGAAGAAGAGCATGGGTACCTCAAACTATAATGGCTTTAAAGTTGATGACAAATTGACTGGGAAGGAAGACCTCCATGCCTGGAAGATAACATTGGATCTTATGTTGGAAGACCAAGATGTCATGGACTATGTGCAAGGTAAAATCCAAAAGCCTCCATCCACTGCACCTATTGCCACCAAGTCAAAGTATAAGAAGGGGGAAATAAAAGCAAAGCTGATGATCAGAGACTTAATTCATAAGAGTTTGGTTGCCTACATCTCTGAGCTAGGCACATCCAAGGAGATGCATGATAAGTTGGTCAACATGTTCAAGGCCAACAATGTAAATCAAGTCCTTTTCTTCAAGAACCAACTGAAGAATCTAAAGAAAGGCAGGGATGAATTCGTTCAATCATATTTTCTAAAATTGATTGAAATAAGAAATAATCTTCTAGCCATTGGGGAGACAATAGCTGATCGAGAAATGGTTCTCACCGCACTTGGAGGTCTCTCCTCTGAATGGCATGTATTAAATACTACCATTCTCAATAACAATGTGATACCTAATTTCGACGAAGCATTATCAAAATGCATACAAGAAGAGACAAGGATGAAGGAATATGAAAACGAAGGAAATGTTGCCTTCACTGCTTGTGCTAAGAAGAAGAACTTTGGTGGTCCGAGGAACACAGGAAGAGCAGGGGCCCAAGGGAAGAGAGGTAAATGTTACACATGTCACAAGACTGGCCATTATGCTAGAGAATGCCCTTTCAAGAAGGATTCTCTAGATGATGATGACAACAACAACAACTGGAGGAATGGCAATCAAAGGAACAACGGGTTCAAACGAAAAAGGAAGGCTCCCTCTAGTGCAAATGGGCAACCTTACAAAAGGTCGAGAAATTCCAGGTATGAGGAATCAAATGTTGTTGATGATAAAAGAAATGAATTCATTCTTGTATCTGCCCTCTCTGCTGCATCTCCATTGGACATTATGGATGTCTGGTTGATAGATAGCGGTGCCTCAAGGCACATCACTGGGCTCAAGGAAGCACTTTCTGACATGGTTGAGAAGGATGTTAATCTAAAAATTATCCTTGGAGATAATGCCACATATCCCGTCAAAGGAACAGAGATTGTGACCCTCCACTTGTCTCAAGGTCAAGTCCTCCGCTTGCAAGATGTACTATATGTACCTGATTTGAAGAAGAACCTTGTGTCTATTTCGGCCATGGAAGACAAAGGTTTCAATGTGGCATTCATTGATGGGAAGGTGTGCATTTGGAAGAAGAGTTTCAAGGAAGCTATCATGATTAGGTTTAGAGTTGATACACTCTACCAGGTTGGAGGAAGTCCACTGGGAGCGATGGCATGTGATACTATCCGACAGACTGAACTATGGCACCAGAGGTTTGGACACCTTCATTACAAAGCCCTTCTCAAAGCAAGAGAGGTGGTGACGGGGATGCCTGAATTCACGAATGATCATGAAGGTGTATGTCAGGGTTGTGTCGAAGGAAAGCATACATGGGAACTTTCCCCTCAAGTGTCACAAAGACATCTGATGTCTTGCAATTGATACATTCTGATCTGTCTGGTATGCTGCCCGTGACATCCTTGGGAGGATGTTCTTATTATATGACATTCATAGATGACTTCTCTCACTAAACCTGGATGTACTTCTTGAAAAAGAAGGATGAGGCTTTCATGTGGTTTAGTACCTTCAAATCCTTGGTGGAAAATTCAATAGGGAAGAAGATCAAGTTATTGAGGACCGATAATGGCACTGAATATGAGACAAACGAGTTCAAGAACTTTTGCAGAGAAGCTGGCATCAAGAGGGAGACCACAATTGTCTATACTCCTAAGCAGAATGGCGTTGTTGAAAGAAAGAAAAGGACCATTGTGGAAGCTACCTGTGCCACGTTATGTGACCAAGGTCTTCCGAAGTTCCTGTGGGGAGAAGCTACGAACACTATTGTGTACATACAAAATCGATGCCTGCATTCCACTCTAGACTCCAAAACTCCCGAAGAATTTTTCTCTGGTAAGAAACATGACGTCTGACATTTTAGAGTTTTTGGATGTCATGTTTATTTTCATGTACCGAAGAAGAAGAGAAGCAAGCTGGATGCTTCTGGGAAGAAAGGAATGTTTGTGGGCTACAGCGAAACTTCGAAAGCCTATAGATTCTATGTGCCTGGTCAAAGGGAAGTGGAGATATGCCATGATCTTACCTTTGGCTTCCCTAAGGAAAGTAATCAATCTTCCGAGATCTGAGGAAGATCATGAAGCAAGGCCTGGAAATCAAGAAGAACCGAAGGATGAGACGATGCCCGATGTTGAAGGACCGATGGACCCTATTGATCCACCTTCTTCAATGAGGAAAAGACCATCATGGCTCAGGGACACTCTCGAGGATGCCAAGAATCATATGGCCCCAAGGGGGACATTCTGTGAAAGCAGGAAGCCGAATAGATACCAAGGGTATCTAGCAGCCATGAGTACAATCGTACAATCGGAGCCTGGATCTTTTGAAGAAGTCGTCAAGCATCAAGTCTAGAAAGATACTATGCACGAAGAATATGAGTCCATTATGAAGAATGATGTCTGGGATGTGGTTCCAAGACCAGAGGACAAAGCTGTTGTCACCTCGAAATGGCTCTATCAGATCAAGCATGGATCTGATGGTAGTGCTGCAAAGTTCAAGGCAGGATTCATTGCCCGTGGATTCTCTCAAAAGGAATGCGTAGACTATGATGATATATTTGCACCTGTGGCTCGATATACCACCATCCAATCTATCATAGCCCTTGCTACTACGCAAGGATGGAATGTTCATCAGATGGATGTGAAGACTGCATTTCTGCATTGTGCGATAAAGGAAGAGGTGTATGTGGAGCAACCTCTGGGTTCGAAGCCCAACATTGGGACACCCATGTTTGCAGGTTGAAGAAAGCCCTCTATGGGTTGAAGCAAACACCCAGAGCTTGGTACGAGAGGATAGATAGCTACCTGATGAAGTTGGGCTTCACTCGTAGTAATGTTGATCTGAACCTCTACTTCAAGGTTGATAGAGAAAAGCCTCTCATTCTGGTGTTGTATGTGGACGACCTCTTTCTGACAGGTGTTGACCCTCTCATTCATCAGTGTAAGGAGCTCGTTGCTGAGATCGAGATGAAGGACTTAGGACTGATGCATTACTTCCTAGGCCTGGAGGTCTGGCAGAGACCTGGCGAGATTTTCCTTTCTCAAGGAAAATATATTGTGAAGCTTCCGGAAAGTTTTGGAATGGTGGACTATAAGTCCGTGTCGACACCAATGGAGCTCGACCTTAAGAAGTTGAGTGGCAGCACTGCTGGGCCCGTGCTATCAAATCCTACTAAGTATCGTCAACTCGTAGGGGCCCTGATGCTCTTAGTGAACACCCGTCCGGACGTATGTTTTGCAATGAACACTTTGAGTCAACATATGGTTGAACCTCATCACATTCACTGGATTGGTGCCAAGAATCTGTTGAGATATCTTCAGGGCACGATAAACCATGGGCTGAGGTACACTGCCAGGAGTGTGACACTCCATGGATATACTGATGCCGATAGGGCTGGCAGTGTGGTGGAGCACATCAGGATGATGCTTCACACTTGGGTCTGCTTCGATATCATGAATGAGTAGGAAGCAGAAGTCGGTGGCTTTGAGCACCGCTAAGGCCGAATGCATTACAGCGAGTATGGCCTGTTGTGAAGCAGTTTGGTTGCGAAAGCTTTTCAATTAGTTGTTCGAGAACGTGCTAGATACCACCGTGATACTCTGTGATAACCAGAGTGGGATTCGATTGTCCGAGAATCCTGTGTTCCACAATCGATCTAAGCATATTGATATCAGGTACCACTTTATCCGGGATAGGGTACAGCTAGGGGCCGTAAGGCTCTATCATATAGGAACTAATGAGCAAGTCGCGGACATTCTCACAAAGCCCCTAGGAAGGTCAAGTTCCTAACCTTTCGTGAGAATCGTGGAACGACCCTATGCTAAGGCTCTTGTTGGACAATGAGCTCTCGGAGCTATAGGGGGCTTTGGGGATAGCTTCTCGAAGCTATAAGCACACACGGGGCTAGGCTTGCCAAACCTTGTGGTGCTTCTACCCCACCGTTATGATGTTGAGTTGGTTCACCTCTCATGATCTGTGCCACATATGCATCCTACACATTGAGTCTCGGACTCATGGGAAGTACCTCTCATTTGGCTAGTGAGGTGGGAAAAGCTAGAGACCAGTAGCAAAGACCAATGGACGCATCAGAGATTGTCGTACTCTCTATGTCTAGGATGGCACGTGTCCAACCACTTGATCTGGGATCAAGTCTAGTGAGGTTTCGAACCTCCAACTGACTTTGGGTCAGGTAAACCAACTTCGGGTTGTTATGAGACTCTTTTGACTCCTATAGAGGTTTCAGACCTTTAGGCTGAATCTGTCAGCCGGGAATGATGTCTTTGTGACTGACCCACTTTTGTTTTGAAATAAAGAAGCCAGCAAAGCAAGTTACGGCGGGATGACGCACGATGTTTGGATGGCAAAGGTGGATGGAGTTCTCCCTAGTTGAGAGGGAGTGTTAATTTTGGACAACTAGGTCCAAACTCCATGTTGTGATGCTCAGATGAAGATGCCAATATTTTTATTGGATTCCTCTTTCGGAGAGGTGCAAGATCGATCTAAAGAACATTTTGATCTGATGAGCAAAACATTTATTTTGAATTTATTCAAAATCTGTGCAGGTCGGCCTAAAATTAAAGGTAGGTTTGAAGCCCCAGCAGTTATGTCACACACCCTCATTGATGGATATAAATAGGTCAATGTTGGAGGTCATTTTCACTCATCCATCACATCACATTCTCTCTCCTCATCTGATTGGTTCGATCATCTATTGGAGTCTCCTCTTCTCACACATGGGCAAACGCAGCAAGAAGATTTATGTTTTTCGACCTAGGGTTTTTCAGCGCAGAGTTGACCAGCGTTGACCAAACTGACCCAAATCTTGGTCAAAATTCTGATTTCTGCAGTCTGCAATTTATGGCACATAAATCAAGGCTAGACGTTGACTTTGACCGAGCTTCGTTGACTTTTTGCTGCTGTTGTTTTGCGTTGACCGTTGACTGTGACAGCGTTTACTTTCGTTGACTTTGGGTTGACTAATATTGTTGTCCAAGAGGGTTGTGTGACACTTCTGGTTGGCTGACCGTATTGACACTTTATTGGTTGAAGCATCCTGTTGACCGTCGTAACGCACCAACACACATATATCTTTTTGGCTTGTGTTATGTCGATCTACTGGTATGTTTTATCAGCTTTTTACTTTCTTGTTTATGTGATTGATATTTGATATTGGGGATAAAAGGTAAAGTTGCATCAAGCATAGAACATCTACAAAAATTTACCAGGTTCAAGCCAAGCGCTCAGTGTTTAATGCCTTTATGTTGTGATAACTTACCAGGTATACATTGTCAATGTAATTGTCGGGACCTCAAGCATTACAGGGTTTTCTATTCCATCATAGTTCTGTCGAGAGGCATCATGATTCGTCCCTCCTCCGGTTCTGGCTCTTCGGTGAGAGGTGGTTGGGGTCAGGGAAGGGCTGACAGGTGGTTGGGGTCAAGGAAGGGCACGTTGGGACGCGTGGCAACAGCAGTCAAGCTCAGCTACCCCAATCGTGGGGTAGAGGCCACAAATCAGCGTCACGGCTAATCCACGACACAACCCAATCCTACCAGACAGGTACCCCATCTCAGGTCTGACAACTTATCTCAAATTGGGAGACAAAACTTAACCAATAGTCAGAAGCAGAGATTCAATTGGAAGATTGGAGAGACATGGTCCTCAACCTTGGCCACTCCAGAGGTCGTACTTCTCAATACAAACAGATTGTTCACCTCTATTGGTTAATGAAGAATGTTTTGGCCAAGGCCATAATGAACCCTCCAGATGGCGCCTTTAAGTCTGATCCTGGTCTTCAGGACATCCATAAGGAAAGTCAACTAATTCAATTCCAAATTCAGCAGTAGAATGCCCACCTCAACCGCAATGAGAAACGCATTTTGTGTCTTCCCCAGTCTGAATTACCGGGTTCAAGTGCGAAAGATCCAACTCTAATGGATTCCTCTGATGAACAGCAATATGCTTAGCTTTGTTTCGCTTCAAATTTTGTTTAACTCTATATGGTAAATATGTTGGTTGGGTTATTATGTTTCAGTTACTTAGTTATTAGAAGGTTTCAAGACATTCAGTCGTATAAGGGACTGTTAAACAAACTCAAACTTCTACGTTTCTGGATGGATTATAATGTTGTTCGGTGCCCTGTCGAAATTTGGTTACGGGAGGACAGGTGGTTCCCTAAGGCTTTGATCTTTGGCCTAGGGAAAAGTGTCCAAATGTATTTCACTTTTTCTCCTAAAGTGACTTTATAAGTTATAAAGTCAAATCTAATTTAAAAGTGACTTTAAGTGATAAAGTTACTAAGTCTAATTTTAAAGTGACTTTAATAAAGTCAATGTGAAATTAGAAACTAAAAAGTGACTTTGGAAATAAATGACTAAGAGGGTCTTTATTAAAGTGGGGTGAATTAAAAATTGGAAAGTGAGAATTAAATGCACATTTAATCTCAGCCCTAGATCTAAAGCTATCTCAGCCATTGGATTTAGGGATTCCCCAAAAGTCACTTAGGGTTAGGTTAAAGGAGGAAAAGAGAAGAAAAAGTCATTGATTCTTTCATGAGCAGATTGAGACAAGAGAAGAGAAAGCAAGGGAGAAATTTATGAGTAGTGAGGAGAAGGAGGGCAGCAGCTAGACTTCAGCAAATCCGTACAACGGCAAAGAGGCACAGTTCCCAAGGCAGAAATCTGTACAGCAGGAGTGTGGCACATTTTTCGAAGGAGGCACAATTTTCTAGGAATCCATATAGCAACTTCAGCACTATTTTCTGGGAAGAATCTAGGCATGAAAATCGAGGAGAGGTACTATTGTTTGGTGGCACAGATTTCGAGGAAATCCATACAACAGCAATAGCTCATTTTTCAAGGCAAAAAGAGGCACAGAAATCGAGGAGGTACTATTGTACCTTACGTACAATCTGTACAGTTGTATGGCCATACAGTTGGGCACAGAAATCGAAAAGTATAGTCAGCATTTAATGCTGTAAAAATTTATTTTTTGTTAGTTTACTCTTCGGCACTTTTTCCAAGGCGAGGTATAAGCACGGAAATTGAGATAATTACATTTATTAAGTTGCTGGAATTTTTGCTGTAATTTTTGTCTCACTGTAAAAGCCATATTCAGAAATAAAAAGGAGCTTTCGAACTGGTTTTCCCCAAGAGTTGTAGGGAGTTTTTCCAGGGTCATATTGACCAAAAATCAGCGTGTCATTTTCTGTGTGTGGCTGATTTATTTTTCTGAGTTTTTATTTCTGCATTTTCAGCACTGTGAAAATTCCAGAATTTGTGTTTTCAGAAAATATTTATTTTTTCCAGCGTGTTGAATGTATGGTTATAGGAATGGGCATTTCAATATATGGGAGAAATAAGGAGAAACTGAAAACCAAAGTGGGTCTTAAAATTTCTACATAGTATCGGAGCTAGTTTGCTAAAAAGTGCAGTTTGGGATAGCAAAGAAAAAAATTACAGCAAGCGAATTTTTCACACAGAAAACAGAACCTTTACCACAGCAGTATCATTCTCAATTTATTAGGACAGCAAGCATGTCTTTGGGCCTGAGGGTGGAAAATAGGTTGGATGGGCATAGAAACTACAGTGTATAGAAGGAAAGAATGCAGAGCATCTTTGAGGAGGCAAAAGTCTGGGATATAATGGTGAGTACCCAACAGCACCCTATTAATGTGCCTACTGACCTTGTTCAGTTGGCAGACTTTAATAAGAAGAATAACAAAGGTAAGAGACTGATTCTGGATGGTGTTAAAGACCATTACATTCCTCATGTGAGAGGAAAGAGACTTGCTCATGAGATGTGGACAGCCTTGACCAATCTCTACCAGAGTATCAATGAGAATAGAAAAATGGTCCTAAGGGAGACGCTGAAGGCCATTAAGATGGCAAAGACAGATAGTGCTACTACATACCTCACAAAGATCACTGATGTGAGAGATGAGTTGGCAGCAGTTGGAGAGGTCATTCCACCCAGTGAATGGTCTTCCCAGTTCATGGTTGAGCTTTGCTGATGGGATTGTTGCACGTGAGACCCTTCCCACTTGGGAGAGGTTGTGGGATGATTGCATACAGAATGAAATCAGAAAGAACCAGCTTGGGGAAGCCAAACCAGTTGAGGAGGATGAGGATGTAGCACTAGTAGCAAGGGGCAAGAAAGACAAACGAAAGAAGAAAGCTTCCACAATCAGTGGCAGGGGCAAAGGCAAAGGTAAAGGTAAGCAGCTGAACAAGGAGAAGGACTATTCCAAGGTGAAGTGTTGGAATTGTCAGAAGACGGGACACTATGCAGTTGTGTGTCTGGAGAAGAAGAAGAAAGGGCAGAACAAGACCATGGCAGCATCAGCAGAGACAGAGGGCTTTTCGGAGAGCTTTGACCAGGAGTTTGGGTTCATTGCTTGTGAGTCCACTAGTGCAGGATCACCTGCCACAGAGGTTGAGAAGGAGTGTGCATTTCCCTCCACTAGCGGAGCATTTTCAGGTATTTGGTATGTTGACAGTGGGGCTTCACGTCATATGACAGGAGTCCGTGAGTACTTCTCAGAGCTTTTAGAGAGTGGCACTAATATAGAGGTCGTACTCGGAGACGACAGCATTGTTAGAGCAGTCGGTGTGGGGACATTGACATTTGATAGGGAACCCAAACCTCCCTTGAAAGTGTCGGATGTTCTATATGTGCCAGGGATGAGGAAGAACCTTATATCCGTCTCAACATTGGAGGATAGAGGGTATGAGGTATTGTTCAAGAGAGGACAAGTGCTTATATATCCCAGGGGCGCTCCAGCTGATTCAACTAGAGTGATTGGTATACGCCATGCAAAGGTGTACAAGTTTGCGTTTCAGCACCTTTTGGCATTGAGCAATAGTACCGGCAGCAGAGCTAGCAATTCAGAGCTGTGTGAGATTTGGCACCGCAAGATGGGGCACATGTATCATGGGGCCTTGAGGACATTGCGGGGGATCGCTACAGGAGTGCCAGATTTCAGTTCCGATCACCTAGATACATGCAGAGGATGTGTGATGAGCAAGTTTGCCAAATCCCCTTTTCCCAACAGTGATAGCAGATCGACTAGGATACTTGATTTGATTCATACCGATGTGAGCGGTCGGATGTCTCATGTTTCCTTGAGTGGATATGAGTATTATGTTTTATTCATTGATGATCACTCCAAGAAGACCTGGATTTATTACTCGAAGACCAAGAGTGAGGTCTTCAAGCAGTTTCAGGAGTTCAGAGCTCTTGTGGAGACTCAGACAGGTCAGAAGATCAAGTCCGTCAGGTCGAACAATGGAGGGGAGTACAACCTTGGTGAGTTTGTTGATTATTGTGCAGAGGCAGGCATCAGGAGGGAGTTCACAGTTCCTTACAACCCCCAGCAGAACGAGGTTGTGGAGAGGAAGAACAGATCCATCGTTGGGGCTGCCAAAGCCATGCTACATGATCAGGGGTTACCATTGTTTTTATGGGCAGAGGCCTGCAAGACTGCTGTGTATTTGCAGAAAAGGAGTCTGCATTGTGCCTTGGGACATGTAACTCCAGAGGAGGCTTTTTCTGGGAAGAAGCCTGATATTGGTCATTTTCATATCTTTGGGTGTAATGCATACTCCTACGTACCCAAGGAGAAGAGAACCAAGCTAGAGCCCACCGTAAAGAAGGGTATCTTTGTGGGCTACAGTGAGACCTCGAAAGCCTTTCGGATTTATATTCCTGCACGGAGGAGAGTTGTTGTCAGGCGGGATGTTAAGTTCGAGGAGGACAAGGCTTTCAGGTGGTCACGGGATTTAGAGTATCTAGATCAGCCAGACCCTCATGAGCAGCTGAGTCCGGCACAAGGATCCAGTCGGCAGGGATCACAAGGTACATCGATTACGGTGTCAGGTCCATCATTGAGCAGTGGCTCGCAGAGTCAGAGGGGTGGTGCTTCGAGCAGCCTGCAGAGTAGTCAGCAGAGCAGTTCACTAGGTAGTCCACTGATGGACAATTCACATGGTACTTCAGCATCTACAAGTTTACGTTCAGGCAGGAGGATAGCAGACAGACAGTCAGGAGTTCAAGCTCCTTATGAGGATGAGGAGTTTCATTCTCCGGTGGGAGAAGTGTGCTCAAGGAAGAGGAAGCCCAAGTGGCTTTAAGATACCTTGAGAGAGGCTACATCTATTGTTGGGCCGAAGAGACTAGTCAAAGAGAGCAGACCACCTGAGAGGTTCTGTAGCTGTATGGCAATGGTTGCCAACATCGTTGACTCTGAGCCTTCTAGCTATGAGGAGGTGACTAGCTAGCAGGTCTAAAGAGAGGCCATGCAGGAGGCGTATTCTTCTATCATGAAGAATGATGTTTGGGAGGTGGTGCCAAGGCTTGAGGGAAAATCTATGGTTACTTCCAGATGGCTTTCCAAGGTAAAGCATGCTACAGATGGCAGCATTGAGAAATTCAAGGCAAGGTTTGTGGCTAAAGGGTTCTCACAGGTAGAGGGAGTTGATTATTAGGAGACCTTCGCTCCCGTAGCTCGATATACTTCCATTCGCTCCATTATATCGATAGCAGCAGAGATGGGTTGAAAGATCCACCAGATGGATGTGAAGACCGCATTTCTCAATGGCTTCATACAGGGGGAGGTGTACATTGAGCAACCACAGGGCTTTGAGGTGCATGGGAAGGAGTCCCATGTATGCAGACTGAAGAAGGCCCTTTATGGCCTGAAGCAAGCTCCTAGAGCTTGGTACTCCAGGATTGATACATACTTGCAGGAGATGGGTTTCACAAAGAGTGATGCAGATCCGAACCTATACTTTATTGTGATAAGTGAGGAGCCTCTCATTCTGGTGTTGTATGTGGATGACTTGGTCATTACAGGTCCAGAGAGACTCATAGAGAGCTGTAAGAGAGATCTTGTGTCGGAGTTCGAGATGAAGGACATTGGTTTGATGCATTACTTTTTGGGTTTGGAGGTGTGGCAGGAGGAGGGGCATTTCTTCCTGGGACAGGGGAAGTATATTGTGGACATCCTTAGCAAATTCCACATGGAGGATTGTAAACCCATGTCGACACCTATGATCACCAACTGGAAGAAGCTTCACGTTTCAAATTCCAAGTTGGTGGATCCCACATTGTATAGACAGTTGATTGGTTCCTTGATGTATTTGGTCAACAATAGACCAGATATATGTTTTGCGATCAACACGATGAGCCAGTTCATGTGTGAGCCCAGGAGAGTGCACTGGGTTGTTGCAAAACACATTTTGCGGTACTTGTAGGGGAGAGTGGAGTATGGTCTAGATTATAGGCAGGGAGATGGAGTGAGATTGGCAAGTTACACTGATTCTGATTGGGCAAGTTGTGCTTCTGACAGGAAGAGCACTTTAGGGTGTTGTTTTGGGTTGGGTTTGGCAGTGGTGTCGTGGATCAGCCGAAAGCAACAGTCAGTTGTATTGAGTTCAGCAGAAGCAGAGTAAATGGCAGCCAGTCTAGCTAGTTCTAAGGCCATATGGCTTCGCACGATGTTGTTTGACTTATTTGGTCAGCCGTTGAGACCTTCAGTGATTTACTGTGATAATCAGAGTTGCATTAAACTCACGAAGAATCCAGTATTTCATGACAGGTCAAAGCATATCAGCATCAGATATCATTTCATCAGAGACTATGTTCAGAAGGGAGCTGTGAAGCTTGAGTATATTCCCACAGATGAGCAGGTAGCAGATATACTTACCAAAGCCTTACCACGGGGCAAGCATGTCTACTTCAGAGACAAGATGGGTGTGGTGAGGAACACCTTCCTCGGTAAGAGGAAGTGTTGAAATTTGGTTACCAAAGGACAGGTGGTTCCCTAAGGCTTTGATATTTGGCCTAGGGAAAAGTGTCCAAATGTATTTCACTTTTTCTCCTAAAGTGACTTTATAAGTTATAAAGTCAAATCTAATTTAAAAGTGACTTTAAGTGATAAAGTTACTAAGTCTAATTTTAAAGTGACTTTAATAAAGTCAATGTGAAATTAGAAAGTGAAAAGTGACTTTGGAAATAAATGACTATAGAGGGTCTTTATTAAATTGGGGTGAATTAAAAGTTGGAAAGTGAGAATTAAATGCACATTTAATCTCAGCCCTAGATCTATAGCTATCTCAGCCAATGGATTTAGGGATTTCCCAAAAGTCACTTAGTGTTAGGTTAAAGGAGGAAAAGGTCATTGATTCTTTGATAAACAGATTGAGAGAAGAGAAGAGAAAGCAATGGAGAAATTTCTCAGCAGTGAGGAGAAGGAGGTCAGCAGCTAGAGACTTCAGCAAATCCGTACAGCGACAAAGAGGCACAGTTCCCAAGGTAGAAATCCGTACAGCAGGAGTGTGGCACATTTTTCGAGGAAGGAGGCACAGTTTTCTAGGAATCTTTATAGTAGCTTCAACACTGTTTTCTGGGCAGATTCTGGGCACGAAAATTGAGGAGAGATACTGCAGTTTGGTGGCACAAATTTTGAGGAAATCTGTACATCAGCCCTACAGAAGCAACAGTGCATTTTTCGAGGCAAAAAGAGGCACAGAAATCAAGGAGGTACTGATGTACCTTCCGTATAGTTCGTACAGCCATACGGCCGTACAACTGGGCATAGAAATCGAGAAGTACAGTCAACATTTAATGCTGTAATTAATGCTGTAAAAATTTATGTTTTGTTAGTTTACTATTCGACGCGTTTTCCAATGCGACGTATAAGCATGAAAATCGAGATAAGTACATTTGTTAAGTTGCTGTAATTTTTGTCTCGCTGTAAAAGCTATATTCAGAAATAAAGACTAGCTTTAGAACTGGTTTTCCCCAAGAATTGTAGGGGGTTTTTCCAGGGTCATATTGACCAAAAATCAGCATGTCATTTTCTGTGTGTGTGGCTGATTTATTTCTCTGAGTTTTTATTTCTGCATTTTCAGCACTGTGAAATTTCCAGAATTTGTGTTTTCAGAAAATATTTATTTTTTCCAGCTTGTTGAATGTATGGTTATGGGAATGGGCATTTAACTATATGGGAGAAATAAAGAGAAACTGAAAACCGCAGTGGGTCTTAAAATTTCTACATGGCCAACACACATGGTTGTTCGGTGGCCAACAGACCTGGACAATGGAAGTGCTTCCAATGTCCTGAAAAGGTGGGAAACCATTGAGGTCCCAATCGGTGGTGGTTTAAGGCTAACCACAAACTCTGGAACGCTTGATGCAGTTCCTGGAACAGTTCCAAGTCTGGCTAGAAGCTAAAGACTTTTGCTAGTGGTAGTACTCCCTAATATCAGTTTGAAGATGATTGCAAACTGAATCACGCTCGTAACTTTTACTCTGGCTGCAACTTTGATTCTGGTTCAGGCTTGAGGCTTTGGTTTTCACTGTTGCTCAGGGTGTGGCTTATGCTCTTCGAAATTGGTAGTTGATCATCAATTCCCCCTATTAGATACAAGGTGAGAAGATGATATCACTTTTACTCAGGCTTGCTTTGTACATGCTTGATTGATAGGGCTTCAAAACTAGAAGTGTCATTGTCAATCACTTATGACAATCCCCTCTTATCCCATGCAAAGGGAAAGGACGAAAATGTTCACATGGATGAAGATAAAAAAAACCATGATCCTTCATGTGGGAAACTCAAGAAGGGTGTAGGCTTCTACTGAAAATGCACCCTTTTATGAGGCAATTTCACTAGAAAACTTACAAAAAACACCATACAATATTAACATTATTATGTTATTTCGTCCCAAGCCAATTGTCGCCTTATAACTCCACAAGCCCAAGTTGACAGTGACGATCATCAGAGAGACATCCATTTGAACTGTGCAGACTAGCTAATATTAGATGTGGACCAATCTCCCTATAGCGCTTGGCGGGATTGATTGTTTTCATAAAAGCTAAAGACATCAACATCATGTGTAGTAGCATCACCAAAACCATAACATGGTATTAGATTGTCCAACATTAAAAGGAGACAAAGTATGTCCAATGATTGAAATGGCTTATTCATATGCCCATTAAAATAATGTATACCTGTCCATTCATAGTTCTTAGTGAAATCAGATTCAAGTTAGAAGACTCGAGTCTAAACTCTCACAATGCAACTGTCACATTTGGGATGTTCGTATACTCTCCTTCCACGCTGTCTGAAACCTGAGGATTTTCGCTCCACGAAATATTTTTTACAAACCAGTTAATATATTCTCCCGGGCTCTATTTCCATGTCAACATGAATGGGCAACACCATCAACATCAGGTGATACAACCACCAAATCGTTCAATGCAATCACCTCGCTGGCCAGGTAATCTAGAATTACAGGCTGACCATAGACATGATCCACAGAAATATCGTAAAACCTCATGGATTGTCCAGAGTGAAGATCGCATGCAACAACTCGGTTTGCACCTGCTTCTGTTATTAAGTTTGCAACAAATTTTGCTACAAAGATTCGCATCCATGTCTTTCGGTCTGCTATAGCATGTCAAAAGTATGGAATAACAGTTGTAATATTTTTGGCAGATGCTCTACGGAAAGTATCAATCATTATAAGTTCCATCAAATTCTCATTTGCAGGTGGTGGTTGGTTGCACCATGAACATGTCAAAACCTCACATACTTTCATGGAGTTGAACATATATCTCACCATCATCAAACCTTTTTATTCTAATTTTACCGAGATCCCGACCCAAGTAACATGCAATTTCCTGAGCAAGAGAAGGATTTACCGAGCCTGAGAAAATTCAGTCTTGTATCATGCCATGAGTCTCTTTGAACCATTTCTTGTGGATAACTAGAACCAAACAACCTAGTCAAACCCTGATTCTGAAGTACAGAGGTGAATGCTCTGCCATTAGGAGAATAACAGGATGGGCCAACGTGCACATTGTGATGTGGAGGTGACAAGAAAGAGGCTGAAGGCCTGAAACAGACTTAGTGAACATCCTTGATTCACCGGCCAAGAATGTGGATGCTGATGAACCGCATGGCCATCCATGTTTACTTACTAGAGAAGAGCAGGCCGCCACTGATAGAAGCCTTATGCTTCGATGATAAGAGAAGGATATTTTTATTTTTATTTTTTTTTCAGAGATTATGGAATTTAACTTCAGAAGGATACAACAGGTGAATTTTCGTCTAACGTTCCCCACGGAACTTCTTTTGCCTCCATAATGCCAATCTCGTCGAAACACATAGATTTGATATCCAACACACCCATATCTTGATTTCCATCCCCGCCAACTTGCATTGCAAAATGAAGCATTATCTTGATGCTTTCAGAACCAACGATGATCTGCGTGGGATGGCAGGGAACGTTTTGTCAGTCCACAACCAGTTGACAGAGTTTGGATGACAAGTTTAAGGGAATGGCAAAGAAAGGAGTTACATTGGCATGTGTTTAAACATAACTCTGACAAGCTCAGGATGAGAGAGGAAGATGCAGAAACGACAGAGCAGAAAAAGGACGGATACAAATTTGGCAGGTTCTGGGAAGGATGTAGAGCTGATAGGCTCTGCAAAACGCCGAGGTCTGACCTGCTCTGATACCACCGTTGGAATGTGCAACCAGATATGAAAGATAAGTGTGAATTGCTTTATTATTCATAAAGATGTACATATAAATACATTCTGTGACCCTTGGTTTCATATTCCAAGAGGTCTCCTTGACTTCTGTAACTGATGGACTTCTTATACGCCAACCCTTATGGGTTACACGTCCAACACCTACAAGAGATAAGTCGTAAATACAATAAAAAATTACTATTCTTCCTTTTTCTTTAAAAATTCAGAAGTCCTATTTTATTATTTTAATTATTTTCCTTAGGAGGCCCATTTTAGACCTGAAAATTTCCCTAATGTTCAAAGGGGTTTATGGTCCCACAACAAAAGGGCAAACAATCTACGAGGGTTATTGAGCCTACATAGCAAGTTTGACTAGGTTAGCCTAAACCATACCTAGGTATACAATAAAAGAATAAAAAATATGACCTTAGCCATAACCTAAGTCACCGGGTTCGTGTTCGTGTTCGAGTTCGATGAAGTTGAAATTCGAATAAAGTTCGACACCTAAAATTTTGCTGATAATGTTCGGCATAAAATTCGACATATAGAAATTTGAAAAAAAGTATATACATATATATATAAAACAATTTTAAGCATGTTGAAAAAAAATATGATGCATATAAATAAATAAGCATGTCAATTTTCAAAGTGCATAATACACATTGCAAACACATAGATGATAGGATTATTGCTCAACATTTACATCATTTCCACATATAAACCATGAAAGCGAGTGCCAAATCGCCAATAAAGAACCAACTTCAGTCTTCCATATATAGTAAACAAGGTGAAAAATTTCATCATAGACATTAAAATTTAACAATAAGCCATCTTCGAATATCAAATTCAACAAAACCATGGGCCATATGCCGAACCTAATGACTTAAGTTGTAGACATTATTTTAGCATTGAAAATTTATTATATTGTTTTTTCTTCTTTTGGCCGTACATCTGGCTGTGCTAATTTCTCAGGAAGAAATTGCCAATTCTGGAAGTGAACGTGTCTGACGACAAGGAAAATCGACAGCTTGCGCTAGTCATAAGAATGTCTTTGTAGTTTTTAATTTTGAAAACATCCCAGTGATAGTGGTCCCAAGGTACAACCTTGAATTGACAAAATTGATAAATAAAGCGAGAAAGCCATTCCTACAAATATCTGTGTTATATCACAAATTGCTGGAAATTGGTTGAGTTAAATAAATTATTGTGTTCACTTTTATATAAAGCAAATTGAGACAGCAAATGAAGCAAATTCATGGAAGCCCCAAAATTTTGGTTCACCCCGTTTCCAAATTTGGTTGAGCTAAATAAATTATGTTGATGTCACTTTTAAATAAAAGCAAATTGACAAACGAAACTAAGCAAATTCATGGAAGTCTCCTAAGTTTGGTACACTCCGTTTCCAAATTTTCCATATGTATATATTAGGTCCGTGGACTGTGGAGGGCCAAGGCTAGAGCTCTACGATGGCAGCATCTTGGAGCCTGGAGGAGCAGCCGCGGAGGAGTGAGCAAAGTAGCAGTGAGAAAATCGGTGAGCAGCAATCGTGACAGCGGTCAATTGGGCTTTTTAGCTTAAAAAAACAAAATGAAACCCTGCCGCCGAATTTTTAATATGAATTTTGTCGAATTTTAAAAAAATATCGTTGATGTTCGCCGTTAAAATTCGGGTTCAAATTAGGCTTTGGTGTTCGGGATTAAATTCGCTGAATTTTTTGGATTAAGTTCGGGAGAGGTTAAAGTTCGGCGAATTTCGAACTTAATCGATTAAGTTCGCCGAACCCGGTGACTTAGGCCATAACTACAAGTACATAATGATACATATGAATGGGCCATGGGCACACGTATAGCTTACGGAAATAATTCCAACAATATATTCGAAAATTAATAGTGGCCCTAGATTACAAGTATTGGTGCATGATTATACATTAGCATAATATTGGATCTCATAGCATGGTTCTTCAACTTGGAAGCTTATTCAGTTATGAAACTCTATAATTAAATGTTACAAGTACAAAAGTGCGGTAAGGCTGCAAAACAATCTAATTTCAGTCATAGTTCTAATGGGACAAATAATCTAAGAGGTTCAGACACACTTTCCTCATTTGCTAGTGGAATGATATAATTAACTATAGAAACAAGCAGCCAAGATATGAGATGGAATTGACAATTAACTGTAGAAGTTCCTTAGATTTCTTGAAAGTGATACTCTTGCCAAAATGACATCTCGACTTACTTCTATATGGTGTCCTTCCTTTATGTAGATTCTGTAGGCCTTAGAGGAATGCACTAATTCCATGAGATCATGGAGGATCCCAAACTGAAACATCCTCCAATAGTGCTTCTTCCATACTGTTCGTTGCCTCCCCAATCGGAATCTGTATATCCAATCAAGCAGACATCATTCCTTCTATCATAGTTTAGGATGTACTGGATAGCTCCTCGCAGATATCTCAGTATATGTTTCGTTGTTATCCAGTGATCATGCTTTGGCTCCACTTGGAATTGACTGAGAATGTTTACATCTCCAACTTCTTCATGCATATTGTGCACAAATAAGGAACAATAGTGAAGCAACAAACAAGGATGGATTCCAAGAAGAATTCTTTAAAAATGGTCTTTATACTCTCGTTCCCTCTCTTTAACCATGTGGTTCATACAATTTTTCCAACGGGATTGTCACATAACATCATTCACCCAATACACAGATCAAGACCCACCTTTGATCCCAATGACCAGAAGATGATCATGGTGGGCCAAACATTCTCAAAGGTCTATGTTATTGTTCTTCACTTGAGGATCTTTAGGGAACTTGAGCGGCTACATCAAAGAGCTAGAGGACAGGCCAAATTTAACCATGAGCACCAAAACTATTGATCGCGTCTTGAAACTCAAGGCCATCATTGAGGAAGCTCATCATCACTCTTCAAAAGTTTATTGTTGTTTTCTATACTTTCTAAAAGCTTTTGATCCCGTCCCTAGGGAGGCTTTATTCCAAAGATTCAAAGACATCGGCATCTCATAAAACCTATTGTCAACCATCATGCTGTTGAGAATTCAATAAGGGAATGATTATGATCAATTCTCTTTAATTGATAACTACTTGTGTTTCCTTTTTACTTACTAGCTTTGTTCCTTATTATTATATGTGTGAAGCATCAAACAACTACCAAAACAAGAAGAACAACGACAGAGTATATACACTGCAAGCCAAGGCCAAAACATTTTCTCTTTAGAGGAAAATCCTTAAATCTCTTCTCATCCTTGTAGATTCTTCAATTGACGAATTCCATGACCTTAAGACTGAGACCAATACCCTCTAATACAAAGACCAACCTCTTCAGATGATGTGCCAACTTTGATCTAGTCAAACCCAGTCAAATCTCTTCCAGTAGCACCTTTTCGTCCTTCTGCTACAAGATTTTTGGCCTCCTACTACAGATCTGAAATTTCGACCTCCCTACAACTGTTGCTACCTCACATGGGAACTTCGTTCTTCTTCTAGAGCCCTCCTCTGACCTTCGCTTGCCTTTCCCTAACTCCTGGAGCTTGAGAGAGACCCTTGGTGACCTTCGCTTGACCTCTTTGCCTTCTTTTCTCCAAGATCGAACTTGTAGATGGATGACCTAGGTCTGTTGCACAAACCCTAGAGCTCTTTAGCACGTGAGAGAGAGAATTAGCCCAAAAACAATTCTCCTTCGCCCTTCCTCTTCTTCGTTGCCTTCTCCTTCCTCTTCCTTCGCTAGAATGAGTGATAAGTGAGTGTGTCTCAAGGAGGATGAGTACACCTCTATATATAGGCTCTTCAAGGTGGATGCGGCTCTTCCTTTTAGGCCAACTTGCCAATTGCCAGGCCGACTTGGTCTTGGAGGGTATTCCGACACTTTCAAAAACAAAAATAATTTTCTTGACAAGTTACAATGTGCCCAGTGAGGTCTTCAACTTATGACAATGACTCTTTTGACAATGAACTAGGAAAAATCCTAGAAGCACTCAATGGGTGATTGAATAAAAGACCTTGGGCATGAAACCCATGCTCCTAAATAATAATAATAATTTTTCTTTCATTTCATAACTTACAAGAATCAAAAATACATTTCATACTTACGAAGATCGAACCTAGTAACACATTTTTCAACACTCCCTCTTAACTAGGGAGGTATTCATAAGAGGTACATCGACATTCTCAATCTAAAGAGATCTCATAAGAAGAATCTAATTGGTAACCCATCTGTCTAGCATCATATTAACCATCATTGTCACATAGCAAGGCCTTGAGTAACAGCTCTATCTCTCCACAAGATCAGAGTAGTGTAGATTTCAACCTATTTGGTCTCTTTCTTGATTCGGGGAGGACTACAGGTTGAATGGGTTTAGTGGGACCCTCATCTTCATGATGAGATTCTTCTTCTTCCCTGTTCTTCGTCATCAGAGTCTATGCGAAGTTCCTTAAATTTATTGAATGCGATACTCTCATCAAATATGACATCTCGACTTACTTCTATATGGTGTCCTTCCTTTATGTATATTTTGTAGGCCTTAGAGGAATTGTTGTAACAAACAAATGTTCCTCTCATGCCTGATGGATCCAACTTGTTTTTTCCTTTGGTATATGAATATATACAGGACACCCAAAGATACGGAGATGGTCTATAATTGGTTTCTTCATAGTGAATACTTCTTCGGGAGTATTTTTATCTAGTGACCTATGAGGACTTCTATTTTTAATATATATTGTTGTCTTTGTAGCTTGTCCCCATAGGAATTTCGTTAAATCTTGATCATGTAACATTGTAATATCCCTTTCGGAATATTTTATAAATTTTGTCAAAAAAATTAACTCAACCACAATTTCGCCATTAAATTATCATGCATTGACAAAAGATTGCCATGTAAAATAAAACATACAAGTACATGCAAATCCATAACACCATAATGCAGGAAATAACTCAGCTTTATTATAATATAACTGGGGTTACATGCTGAGATGAGAAATAGTTGTGATAACTGAAATAGAATTGGCCTCAAGGATCTGCTACAATACTGCACTGGCCTCCCAAAACTGAACTGCCACACTCTCCCTCTGGCAACAGCTACCACTGAATCAACTGGAAATCAATGAAGCACCAATTAAGGATCTGAAGGATCCTCACTCCAATATCCCTGAAGCTACGTGAAACTCCTGGATGAAGTCTCCTCAAAGAGAGTTGGGTTTCCGTCCAACACTCAACAACATACCCAAGGGTTTCCACCCTGGGGCTACCAATGGAGAAGAGAACTGGGTTCTCAACCTCACATACAAGAAAAGATATCAAATCCAAGATATTCCTCAATGGCCTCCTTCTCTTGTTTTTATAGATCTCATGGATACTTCTAGAGCCTTATTTTACTATTATTTTAACCATGGAGCATTTTTTCCCCTTTTATTTTCCAATTAAAATATTCCTTTTTAATGCAAGAAAGAGTGAATCGGCCACCATGTCTCCTCAGGTGACTGAAACTCACATCCAACCACCCCAACATGTAGGTATACTTGTCCTAATTCCAACGAGCTATTACACTAAGGTGTTCTATCATGAATTCCTCTCGAACTGCCACCTTGAGACTAATTGAGTTAAGCCCAAAAATAACTCAGTTTTCCGAAAGTTATCGAAATGCTCCGGAACAAAAGGAAAACGGTGCGGATGATGGAATATATCAAACAAATGCCACCGGTCCTCATAGAAACTCCTCAAAAATCCTCCAAAAATCCCCTGGGCCTGCTGATGACACCAACCTGTACCTGTGACTTTCTGCTCCCAACTCTAGAAGTCCATCCTAAACCTATCATAGGTGACGCCAAAAAAAGGAATATTACAAACCTTTCGCCCCAAGATTGCTTGCCCTCAAGCAATCCAAATATGTGGGCCACCCTGTTGGCTCGATGCAACTGAGAACCAATGCCCGGATCCCATACAAACCCCTACGTGCCGCTATGCTCTTGTGCCAAGTCACCCGGAACAGACCCCTCGATGCCAAGATCACAAACTGATCTCTCACTGCACCTGTCATCATACAATCCTCCCGGATCCCAACGCCACCATGGCCAATCATCGCCTGAATCCCATGGCTCGGATTGCACACTGTCTCTAGTTGTAGCTGTTGCCCCATGAAGCGAGGACCAACTCAGCCACTCTCTCCAATCCAACCTCCAGTCTAGGCTGAGGTCAATCCCATTCTGCAGATGTCGAGCTAGTGCTACTGAAATATTGATGGACTGTCGATCCACAATCCATGGCCCAATGGAATATGTAACATCTCTCTCCTCCAAGTGCTTGTCCCAAAATCTACCTGAGACTAAGAATGATACTCTGTCAATAGGATACCAACTCATCACCTCTCTCCAGTCCAACTCCTGACTCGATCTCATGCTAACCCTGCTCTCCTGAAGTCGGGTTGGAATGTTGAAGAATTGTCGACCTGTGCCCCACTGCCAACTAGAAGTTGTCGCATTTGTCATGTCTATGGGTCCCTGCACAGAAGATTGTACCATCAATAGCATACCAACTCATGATCTCCTGCCAATCTATCCCGGAAGCAGAATCAAACGCAGTGACACCTACATACAGAACAAGTCTGGTGTGAGGTCGCCAGTCCATAGACTCCATACTGAACTCATGCAGCATGCTGCCCCGTCGCGTCTGCCGACTAGATATGCCTGCAGAAGAAGGCCCCTATCTCTATAAGAGACCAAAGTGGGCAAGATATGCTGCAAGCCCCATCGATGTACTCCTGGAGAGTGTTGCCCCCTAAAAGTACTGCAACTCTGCTGACTGCATGTGCATCTATATGTACCTCATCGGTGGGTCCACAATCCATGGCCCAATGGAATATGTAACATCTCTCTCGTCCAAGTGCTCGTGTCGAAATGTGCCCGGGACTAAGAATTTATACTATGTCAATAGGATACCAACTCATCACCTCTCTCCAATCCAACTCCTGACTCGATCTCATGCTAACCCTGCTCTACTGAAGTCAGGCTCGAACGCTGAAGAACTGTCGACCTATGCCCCACTGCCAACTGGAAGTTGCCGCATGTGTCATGTCTAAGGGTCCCTGCACAGAAGATCATACCATCAATAGCATACCAACTCATGATCTCCCGCCAATCTATCCCGGAAGAAGAATCAAACGCAATGACACCTACATACAAAACAAGTCTGGTGTGAGGTCGCCAGTCCATACTGAACTCGTGTTGCCCCGTCTCGTTTGCCAACGAGATATGCCTGCAGAAGAAGGCCCCTATCTCTATAAGAGACCAAAGTGGGTAAGATATTCTGCAAGCCCCATCAATGTACTCCTGGAGAGTGATGCCCCCTGAAAGGACTGCAACTCTGCTGACTGCATGTGCATCTATATGTACCTCATTGGTGGGTCAGTCCAAGGATGGATGCTCCACCATCTCCAACAGCTCCTCCCTCTCCTGATCAGGCGTGTCATACTCCTATTGTCTGCTAGCCTCCCGCAGAACTACCCTATCGACCTCCAACATCTCCTGATGATAAGTATATGCAACTCTTGTCACCGTGATGTCCTGTCTGCTGCTCCTCAATGGCTTACCCCAAGGATAGCCACATATCCACCACCGACTCAATGTGAGTCTCCATCTGGCTCTCCCCCAAAGGACTATCATGCATGATATGCATAGCCTCCTCCTTAGTTGACTCATGCTCCACCATATGTTGCTCCAGTTGAATCATCACAAGTGACTCATAACCTAAATATCTCCCATCGAGTCCCCTAACTGCTCGCCCTACACGTTGGAAGACAAATCCAGTCTGCTATCATCAACTCCACATGGCTGCTCATGCTCCCCAGAAGCATTCTCATATGACCCCATGGACACATCTAAAGAAGAGTCCTCGTCCTGGCATACATAAGGAATGTCCTCCTACTCTACCTCTGCCACATCATCTGCATCACTCAAGCATGAGTGATCAGGCCTCCAAGGTTCTTTGCAGATGAAGTAAAGTCCCTTCCTCCTCAACTTGTTCTTGCTGCCTAATCCACCAAATTAGAGTAGCTCCTGCCTGGTCAACTGTCTTCTGAAACACCCAATGTTTTTCTCAACCAACCTCTCGGCCAGTTTATAAGCAACAGTTGAAACCAACTGTTCTCTCCTCCAAATGGTCAACAACCTAGTCTGCAGCATCCTGCAAATGTCATCATTTTTACCCAGGACTCCAGCCATGATTTCTAAAATCTTGATCCTCTTCTGAGAGAGCAAGGCCCCAGATGTTATGTAGATCCTAAAGATTCTCTTCTATTAGTTGGAAAACTTTCTGCACAATGCCATCATTATAAGGAAGCATAGGTGAAGTTATTCTGATAATCTCACTGAACAAGAAGCTACTATAAGTCTGACTCCTTCACAAGAATGCTCAAGACTCTTAGATGAATCAAAGCAAGCATTGTTGGTTTGATTGCCCAATTTAGGACCCTCAAATCTGATTGGCTCACTTTAGAAAGATGTGATTCTAGCTTCTCCAAATTAAGGAAAGTTTTTGCGGTCATCTTTATGTTCTTCAAATCAGATCCAAGTGCAAAGAGCCAATTCCCTACCTCAAACTATTTTTGCAAATCCCTTATCTACTTTAGCTGTAGGATGGCATGTATACCCTTTGAAAAGGGTTTGTCGTTCTGTTTTTCTCTTTGATCCAAGGAAGCATTGCAACTCCAAGCACCTTGTGCAAGTGATTTTTCAAACTGTAGCTGATACTGAATTCTTTCTAAGTCATTAAAGTTTTTTCTAAGATTTTTGCACAAATTGGGCTCTAGCAAAATCATTTTTGCACAACCAGATGAATTCATCCTAGCAAAGCAATCTAAACAAAAAAATGTTACCCCAGATGCAAGGAAATGATCTCTCCTCAAGCTTTGCGCCGACTCTGGAAATTTTGCAACGACTGGCTGGAAGGAACACTTGTTTGAGCCTCCAAAAGTGCTCAGAAAATTCTACCAAATTAATCTTGGGCTCTCCACCACAAACCCAGAAAAACCCAGAAATTATTTTGGCTCCCCACTAGCTGCCAAATAATTCTGTATGTTTGGGGCAGCCAAACACCCCCAAAAATTCTGCAAAATTAGGATCCAACTCTTTGACCCATGGCTGACAAAACCTAGAAATGTTTTGGGCTAATTCCGACTGACCCAAAAATGCTCAAATAGTGTGAAAATCCAGTAAACCATCAATTTTTCCTGCTATAAGAATGAAGATTTGATACTCGAATATCGCCCGGAAATTTCTGAAATTTTAACCACAAACTCCTTTCACAAAACCCAAAAAAACCCAGAAAAATCTTGGGTAGATTCCATGAGATACAGAAAGCCCGAATTTAGTGCAAGTTTCCTACTCTACCCAACTATGCACACCGCTCTAAATAAGATAAATTTGTACCTCAATGCTCCTACACTTCAGTTCAACAAATTAACTACAAAATCACCGACTCAAATGAGATAAATCTCCTGCAAAACCTTCGAAAAATCAACTGAGTTATGACAGATAAACTTGGCCCCACAAATAAACTCAGCTCCAATAGATAAATCTAGCTCTGGCAAATGAACTAGGCTCACGCAAATAAATTAGACTCCAACAAATAAACTTAGCCCAACAATTGATTTCAGCCCATCAAGATAAATTCCCCACAGAAGAATAATTTTGGCCCTGCAATATAAATTTTGCCCAACAATATAAATTTGGTCGAGCAAAATGCTCTCCTGCAGCAATTTTGCACCAGTTGTTGCCATGGATTGGCCAAAACACCCACATCCAGTGCTCAGAAAATTCTCAAAAATTACTCTCGGACTCCTCAAGCCAATCCGACCAAAACCCAGAAATGGTTTGGCCAAATCACAATCCTCCAAAATTGACCCCAACAAGCCCTACGCTCTCCCAATAGCTGTTGAATATGTTGTCTACAAAATGATCAACGAAATACTCAACAACCCTACAAATGTGCAACAAATAATCCCTCTTGCACTTCCTCTATCTCCCTCATCAAACAACGCTCAACTGGTTGAGACCTTCCTCCACAACCAGGCTCAACTCTCCTCCTCTACGCTGGCCCATAGACTACCACGCTTGCTCGAGAAATAAAATGTCAATCTCAGCTCTGGAAGTTCACCTATAGCTGAAAAGATAATGAACCTAGGTTTGCCTATAGCTCTCGTAAGCTAATGAACCTTGCAACCAACAACAAACACAAGAACCCAACTACGTCCTCCAATAATGCCTCAAGATAATAAACCATCGATCTTCCTCTGAAATTGAGCTGCAGTAAAACCCTTAAATTTGGCTTTTTCGATAATTTTAAAAGTAAACCCTCAGGTCGGCAAGATCACCAACTTTGATACCACTGTAATATCCCTTTCGAAATATTTTATAAATTTTGCCGGAAAAATTAACTCAACCAAAATTTCACCATTAAATTATCATGCATTGACAGAAGATTGCCATTAACACCATAATGCAGGAAATAATTCATCTTTATTATAATATAATGGGGTTACACCCTGAGATAACTGAAATAGAACTGGCCTCAAGGATCTGCTACAATACAGTGTTGGCCTCCCAAAACTGAATTGTTGCACTCTCCCTCCGACAACAATTGCCACTGAATCAACTGGAAATCAATGAAGCACCAATTGAGGATCTGAATGATCCTCACTCCAATATCTTTGAAGCTCCGTGAAACTCTTGAATGAAGTCTCCTAAAAGAGAGTTGGGTTTTTGTCCAACACTCGACAACATACCAGAGGTTTCCATCCTAGGGCTACCAATGGAGAAGAGAATTGGGTTCTCAACCTCACATACAAGAAAAGATATCGAATCCAAGATATTCCTCAATGGCCTCCTCCTCTTCTTTTTATAAATCTCATGGATCCTTCTAGAGCCTTATTTATTATTATTTTAATCATGGAGCACTTTTTCCCTCTTATTTTCCAATTAAAATATTCTTTTTAACTGCAGGAAAGAGAAAATCGACCACCATGTCTCCTCAGGGCACTGAAACTCACGTCCAACCACCCCATCATGTAGGTATTCTCGTCCCAGTTCCAACGAGCTATTACAC
The DNA here is from genome assembly GCA_034641835.2 of Pinus albicaulis. NCBI lineage: Eukaryota > Viridiplantae > Streptophyta > Pinopsida > Pinales > Pinaceae > Pinus > Pinus albicaulis. The sequence goes on from CM076575.1 coordinate 188,523,506, forward strand.
TAAGGTGTTCTATCATGTACTCCTCCCGAAATGCCACCTTGAGCGTAACTAATTGAGTTAAGCCCAAAAATAACTCAGTTTTCTGAAAATTATCGAAATGCTCCGGAACGAAAGGAAAACAGTGTGGATGATGGAATATATCAAGCAAATGCCACTGGTCCTCATAGAAACTCCTCAAAACTCCTCCAAAAATCCCCTAGGCCTGTTGATGACACCAACCTGTACATGTGACCTGTCTGCTCCCAACCACCCCATCATGTAGGTATTCTCGTCCCAGTTCCAACGAGCTATTACACTAAGGTGTTCTATCACATACTCCTCCCGAAATGCCACCTTGAGCGTAACTAATTGAGTTAAGCCCAAAAATAACTCAGTTTTCTGAAAGTTATCAGAATGCTCTAGAACGAAAGGAAAACAGTGCGGATGATGGAATATATCAAGCAAATGCCACTAGTCCACATAGAAACTCCTCAAAACTCCTCCAAAAAGCCCCTAGGCCTGCTGATGACACCAACCTATACATGTGACTTGTCTGCTCCCAACTCTAGAAGTCCATCCTAAACCTGTCATAGGCGATGCCAAAAAAAGGAATATTACAAACAACGCCTTTACACTTTCTTCAATGACTCGGTTCTTTCGTTCTGCAACTCCATTTTGCTCAGGATTTGCTCGGGATTATATGGGACTATCAACTCCCTCTTAATCCCAGATTCCTTAAAGAATGTTATAATCTCTTTGGATGTATACTCCCCTCCATTATGGCATCTTAATATCTTGATTCTTCTTTCTGTAAGGTTCTCCATTTCAACTTTGAATTCTTGAAATTTTGTAAATACTTCATCCTTGGTTTTCTTTAAGTAAACCGAGGTCTTTCTTGGATGGTCATCTATGAATGACACATAATATAGATGACCTCCAAGTGATTTAGGAGTCATAGAGCCACATACATCCGAATGAATGAGATCCAAGATTTCTTTTGACCATAGGGGACTGCTTCCAAATGGTATCTTGGTATTCTTACCCAAGGCACGTCACTTACATACTCCTTCATGATCTTCTTTTAGCTTAGGTATTCTATCTACTATGGAATTTAGAGATGGGAGGATCTTGAAATGAAGATGACCAAATCTTCTATGCCATAGTTCACATGGGCTAATTTCAATGTGAAGCAAGGCTTGAGCTAGAGGAGTTATCATCCTGTAAAGTCTTCCTTCTCGAATACCAATTACGCTAAAGATACTCTATCACCCTTATCGTCTAGACTCGAAATGGAAAGTAAGTTCTTATGCAAACCTGGAACAAATAGAATGTTGTTGAGGTGAATGTTGCTTCCATTCTCCAGCTTTATAGAGGTTGATCCGATACCTCTTACGGGATAGCTCTTGTTATCTCCAAGTTCCACTGGATAAGAAGATTCTCCCTTAGATAAAGTCTTCAATTGTTTGTGATGACCTGTCATGTGCCTAGATGCACCACTATCAATAACCCAAATGCTCACGTCTTTGAATGTGCGAGTAAGTTTCGAAAAGAGACCTTCATCCTTTTCCTTGATTACTTCTTCCTTTGTAGAGAATAAGAGACTCCATGCTTCCTTGATGCCTTTCTTGAGATAACTTGCTACCTTTGAACATTTCTTAATGAACTTCTTCAATGAAGAGGAGAACTTGATGATGCCCTTAACCAACCTTAGCCCTAAAACCATGTTGAGAATTTAATAGGGCAATGATTATGATTAATTCTCTTTACATGATAATTGCTTGTGTTTCCTTTTTACTTATTAGCTTTGTTCCCTATTATTATGTGTGAAGTATCATACAGCTACCAAAACAAGAAGAACAATGACACAGTATATACGCTGCAAGCCACGGCCAAAACCTCTCCTCTTTAGAGGAAAACCCTTAAATCTCTTCTCTTCCTTATAGATTCTTCAATTAACGAATTCCATGACCTTAAGACTAAGACCAATACCCTCCAAGACCAAGACCAACCTCTTCAAATGATGTGCAACTTTGATCTAGTCAAATTCAATCAAATCTCTTCGAGTACCACCTTTTCGTACTTTTGTTGCAAGATTTTCGACCCCCTACTGCAAATCTGAAATTTCAGCCTCCCTGCAACTGTTGTTGCCACGCGTGGGAACTTCGATCTTCTTCTAGAGCCCTCCTTTGACCTTCGCTTGCCTTTCCCTAACTCTTGGAGTTTGAGAGAGACCCTTGGTGACCTTCGCTTGACCTCTTTGCCTCCTTTTCTCCAAGATCGAACTTGTAGATGGATGCCCTAGTTCTGCTGCAGAAACCCTAGTCATCTTTAGCACATGAGAGAGAGAATTAGCCCAAAAACAAACCTCCTTCTTGCTTCCTCTTCTTCGTTGCCTTCTCCTTCCTCTTTCTTCACTAGAATGAGTGATGAGTGAGTGTGTCTCAAGGAGGACGAGTTCTCCTCTATATGGCTCTTCAAGGTGGACACAACTCTTCCTTTTAGGCTGACTTGCCAGCTGCTAGGCCGACTTGGTCTTGGAGGGTATTCCGACACTTTTAAAACATAAATAATTTTATTTACAGGTTACAATGTGCCCAGTGGGGTATTCAATTTATGACAATGACTCTTTTGACTTCTTGACCTAGGACACGTCCTAGAAGCACTTAATGGGTGCTTGAATAAAAGACCTTGAGCATGAAACCCATGCTCCAAAATAATAATAATAATTTTTCTTTCATTTCATAAATTACAAGAATCAAAAATACATTTCATACTTATGAAGACCGAACATAGTTACACATTTTTCAACATATGCATCTATAGAAGTCATTATTGTTGATTTTTTGTAGCATCGAGAGGTATCACTGCATGCCAAAGAGGTCTCCAAGTCGACTTAAGAAAATTAAAATTAAAATTTTATTTTTGGAGTGCAAGTTGGCCCAACCAAGTGAAGGGGTGTGTCCCTTGGCTTATTTTAGCCCATTTGACGAGTATAATTACATGATGTGTCAGTGCATTTTTATCACCAAGCAAGTGAATTTTTCTTCATGTTTCTAAGAGCAGGAAGGAGCCACAGTCAAGCATAAGGAGGTCGAGTTAGACGGCAGCAAGAAAGAGGGATGCATCAAGAGAGATGGCCGCAGGTCACAAGGGCCACAGGGCCTAATGCAGACTTCCAAGAGGACAGGCCAAGGCTTGTTGGGTCATGTTTTCACTGTTATTTTTTGACTTGATATTAGAAAAGATTTCTAGACAAATTGGATATGTAAACCTTGTTGAAGAATAATTTCTCCTAAATATAAGTTGTTGGTTATCTCCAAAGGTTGGGTTACCTAACGTAAAAATATTGTTTATATTGTGCATGGTTGTCTTTCAATGATCTTTATTTTTTTTGTTGCATTTATTGTTAACATTTTTTGAAGTGTAATTGTTCAATGATATTAGTGATATAAGACTATTGTGTGAAGAATCATTAGGTAGTAATTATCTAGCAGAAAATAGAATTATATTGTGCGTATTGTAGAAAATTCAACAATTCCTTGGTCATTTGTGCATAGCACATGGCCTGTAAAATTTCATCTGAAGGACTATTGGGGTTAAACAAGGTTTCCCCGAATCCCGCACATTATTTAGGATCTACATTGACAAGCTAGAGTCCTCGAATGAACACATCTAGGATGTTGATGGTTGTGTTCTACACCATGCCCTTGTTTGCAGATAATGTTGCTTTCAACATTGTGGTGTCCTCTTGAATAGATGATTTTTTTTATTTCTTCATGGAGATATTATGTTCTTTTAACCTTATATATAATATGTTAATTTCAACTAGCTCACTTTTAGTTGAAACAATATCAACCTATAATATCTCACACAGTACCTCTTTCTCCTTTAGTCAATTATTCATCATCACCTCTATTCTCCTTGCTTCTTCAAGTTGTGTCCTTAGGCTAATGATTTCCTTCTTGTATTCATGTTCTCTTTCATCACATATCTGCATTAATTTATTCAAATCTTTGTTTTCATTCTTCAACCTTCCTATTTCAGTGAAAACAATGTCAAGTTGGGCTTGCTCTTCAACAGTAGCTTCTTCATGGCAATCACATCCATTCACAATAGCAGGTACGTCATCTAATTGAACCTTTTCCTTTTGAAAGGGGTTTTTTGTCTTCTTGTTTATCTTCTTCTTCTTAACAATGCAGCCAGTAATGTCTCCTTCATGCATGAGATGAAGTCTATTCCAAATTTCTTTTACAGAAGTTAAATCCATTATTGTATCAAGATCCTCGTTATGAAGACTGTTATACATTACGCATTTTGCCTTAACATTCCACTGTTGTTCTTGCAAAGAGGGAGAGTCTTTGCAATAAAGATCGCATACAAGTTTCCATACCTCAGGTCCATAAGCCATTAAATTTGTTTTAACCTTATCTCTCCATTTATGAAAGTTTGATGAACTCAACACAGGTACACTTTGATAGTCCATGACTTGACCAAACCAACCTTCAAGTTGTTAGACTTATACAGAAGGAACTTGGCTCTGATACCAATTGATGAACCCTTGACTAAACTGAGAGGGGGGGTGAATCAATTTAGTCCATTCATGGACATTAAAATTATTTTATTAAACTCATTAACAAAACCATTACATGAGCAACTTAATACATAACTACCAGCAAACTGAATATGTAAACAGCAAGCAATAAGCATAGTAACACATCACATCAACACATAAGAATAATGCACATGGACACCAGATATAAGTGGAATCCCATAAGGGAGAAAACCACAATTTTATTATTGTTGTGATGCAAAGGCAAGCTCCTACTCTTTATTGCATCCGATTTTCTGTAGGCTCCAACCTACAGGAGGTTGCTACCTCAAATTTTTGCAAGCTACAACATGTAAGGAAGCTCCAACTCCCATGTGTTTTCTGCAGGCTACCACCCATAGGAGGCTCCTACCTCAACCAACTCCAACTAAACATTTTATCAAGACACAACTTGAAAGGAGACCACAATCCCCCCACACAACATGAAAACAATATGTTGATTTACCTAGTTATAAACTTTGCATATCTCCATCTTTACTTCTGCCTCTTATCCATTCAAATCTGCTTCACATCAACTCCATATGTGCATAATATCTCAATCAGCTCTCACACATTCTCCAACTCCCTAACCTCAATATGCACTCCAAAATGACATCTTTTGTAGAGATAGTTTGATGGTTGTTTGTATTCCACATAGGAATAGGAAGAGAATAGGCTTGACTCTTTGCCTTCCATTCATTCGTTTCCATACACTTCATATTTTGAATATTAGTCCACAAAATACATAAATAATCCAATAATAATTTCAGCCACATGTAATGATTGAATGGATCAACTTAATGCCAACATCAAATAACAACGTATATCATTAATGTATCACAACAATTCAGCTTAATGCATCTGTTAAATTTGGACAACTAGGTCCAAACTCCATCTTGTGATGCTCAGATGAAGATTCCAATATTTGTATTGGATTCCTCTTTCAGAGAGGTGTAAAATCGATCTAAAATTGATTTTAATCTGATGAGCAGAACATTTATTTTGAATTTATTATTTTTAATAAATTTAAGTGTAGGTCGGCCTTAAGGTTTTTACCCCCAGCAGATGTGTCACACACCTCTCATGATTGGTATTTATAGGGTCAACGTTGGAGCATTTTTCCACTCATCTCAACACACATCTCCTCCTCTTATACGAGCATCTAAGGAGCAAGAAGGACGAAGTTTACCGCAGCAAGAAGGACGAAATTTAATGCAGCAAGAAATCTGTGGTTAGGGTTTCTGGGGAAGTTTGACCAGCGTTGACTTTGGTCAACGCATGGTCCGATTGGGCTGAATTTTGGAGGAGACTTCGATCTAAGGAGGCCATACTCTTTGGCACAGAAATCGAGGTCAAAGGCTGCCCTGCGTTGACTTTTCTGGGCAGCGTTCACTTCTAAGTTGACCGTGTGACTGTTTTGAGGACTGTTGTGACACATGCTGGGTTGGCTGACCGTGAAGTCTTTGTTGGTTGAAGCATCCTGTTGACCGTCGTAACGCACCATCACCTTTATCTGTTTCTGACTTGTCTTCTAAAGGATCACTGGTATGTTCTATCTGCATTTTACTTGTAAATTCATGTGATTGCTGTTGATAAAAGTAAAGTTGCATCAAGCATAGAACATCTACAAAATCTTACATGGTTTCAGAGCTGAGGTGAAGACAAGCCCTAACTTATAGCAATCACCAAAAGAGAAAAATGAGTTCCACAAGTTATGGCTTCAAGGAGGATGACAAGCTAATTGGAAGGGATGACTTCCATGCTTGGAAGATGATATTAGATCTCAAATTAGAAGACCATGATCTCATGGACTATGTACTGGGTAAGATACAAGAACCTCCATCCACTGCTACTGCTGCTGCTAAAACCAAGTATAAGAAGGGAGAGATCAAAGCAAAGCTAATGATCAGGGAATCCATACATAAAAGTCTGGTTGCCTACATATCTGAGCTAGGCACATCCAAAGAGATGTATGATAAGCTGATACAAATGTTCAAAGTAAACAATGCAAACCAGATGCTATTCTTCAAGAATCAATTGAAGAATCTAAAGAAAGGCAGGGATGAGTCTGTCCAAACATACTTTCTGAAACTGACCGAGATCAGGAACAATCTGCTGGCTATTGGGGAGACAATAGCTGATCGTGAGATGGTACTCACCGCACTTGGAGGGCTCCCATATGAATGGAAAGTATTCAACACTACCATTCTCAATAATAATACAATTCCTAACTTTGACGAGCTACTGTCAAGATGCATGCAAGAAGAGACCAGAATGAAGGAATACAAAAATGACAGAAATGCTACCTACGCTGCTCATTCTAGAAAGAAGAACTCTGGTGGTTCAAAGAACAAAGGAAGAGCGGGGACCCAAGGAAAGAAGGGCAAGTGTTTCACTTGTCATAGGCCAGGTCATCATGCTAGAGAATGTCCTTTCAAGAAGGATTCTCCCGATAGTGATGACAACAACAACAACCGGAGGAATGGAAATCAAAGAAACAACAAGTCCAAAGGAAAGAGGAAGGCTCCCTCTGGAGGAAACAATCAACCTTTCAAAAGGTCTAGAAACTCCAAGTATGAGGAGTCAAATGTTGTTGATAAAAGAAATGAATACATTCTTGTATCTGCCCTCTCTGCTGCATCCCCGCCCGACACTATGGATGTTTGGCTGATAGATAGTAGTGCCTCAAGACACATCACTCGGTTCAAGGAAGCACTCTCTAACATGGTCGAGAAGGATACTAATCTGGAAATTATCCTTGGAGATAATGCCACATATCTCGTGAAAGGGACAGGGACTGTGACCCTCCACTTGTCTCAAGGACAAGTCCTGCATTTGCAGGATGTACTCTATGTACCAAAATTAAAGCAGAACCTTGTGTCTATATCAGCGATGGAAGACAAAGGTTTCAATGTGGCATTCACTGAAGGAAAGGTGCGCATGTGGAAGAAGAATCTCAAGGAAGCTATCGTGATTGGTTTTAGAGTTGGAACACTCTACCAGGTTGGAGGAAGTCCACTGGGATCTATGACATGTGATACTATCCGACAAACTGAACTATGGCACCAGAGGTTTGGACACCTTCATTACAAGGCACTTCCCGAAGCAAAGGAAGGTGGTGACAGGGATGCCCGAATTTGGAAATAATCATGAAGGTGTATGTAAGGGTTGTGCCAAAGGAAAGCATACAAGGGGACCTTTCCCCTCAAGTGTCACAAAGACATTTGATATTTTGCAACTGGTCCATTCTGATCTATCTAGTATGCTACCCGTGACATCCTTGGGAGGATGTTCTTACTATATGACATTCACTGATGACTTCTCCCGCAAAACCTAGATATACTTCTTGAAGAAGAAGGATGAGGCTTTCATGTGGTTCCGTACCTTCAAAGCCTTGGTGGAAAATATGACAGGGAAGAAGATCAAGATTTTGAGGACCGACAGTGGCACTGAAAATGAGTCAAATGAGTTTAAGGACTTTTGCAGAGAAGCTGGCATTAAGAGGGAGACCACTACTACCTATACTCCTGAGCAGAATGGCGTTGTTGAACGAAAGAACAGGACCATTGTGGAAGCTGCCCATGCCATGCTATGTGACCAGGGTCTACCGAAGTTTCTGTAGGGAGAAGCTGCGAATATTGCTGTATACATTCAAAACCGATGCCCTCATTCCACTCTGGACTCCAAAACTCTCGAAGAGGTTTTCACTGGCAAGAAACCTAACGTCTCACATTTTAGAGTTTTTGGATGTCTTGTTTATTTTCATGTGCCAAAAGAAAAGAGAAGTAAGTTGGATGCTTCTAGGAAGAAAGGAATGTTTGTGGGCTACAGCGAAACTTCTAAGGCCTATAGAGTCTATGTACCTGGTCAAAGGGAAGTAGAGATATGCCATGATATCACTTTTGACGAAGATGCTTCCTTGAAGAAAGTAGTAGATCTTTCGAGATCTGAGGAAAATCATGAAGCAAGGCCTGGAAATCAAGAAGAACCGCAGGATGAGACAATGCCTGATGCTGAAGGACCAATGGACCCAATCGATCCATCTTCTTCACTAAGAAAGAGACCATCATGGCTCAGGGACACTCTTGAAGATGCCGAGGGACATACTGCCCCGAGGGGGACATTCCGAGAAAGCAAGAAGTCATGTAGATACCAAGGGTATCTACCTGCCATGAGTACTATTGTACAATCTGAACCTAGATCTTTTGCGGACGCCGTAAAGCATCAAGTCTGGAAGGATTCTATGCACGAAGAATATGAGTCCATAATGAAGATTGATGTTTGGGATGTGGTTCAGGCGGGATCAGAAAGCAGGTTATCCACGCAAATGGCTCTCTGAAGATCAAGCATGGATACGAAGGAGTGTTGAAAAGTTCAAGGCAAGATTTGTTGCCGAAGTGGCTTCTCTCAAAAGGAAGGAATAGACTATGATGACATACTTGTACTGTGTGATATACCAACATTCGATCAATCATAGCCCTTCTTGCTATGCAAGGATGAGTCTTCATCGGATGCATGTCGAAGGCTGGCACTACGCATGGTGCAATAAGGAAGAGGTGTACCTAGAACAACCTGCGGGGTTTGTCTTTGAAGTCCAGGATCGGGACACCCATGTCTGCAGGTTGAAGAAAGCCCTCTATGGGTTGAAGCAAGCACCCAGAGCTTGGTATGAGAGGATAGATAGCTACTTGATGAAGCTGGGCTTCACTTGAAGTAATGCTGATCCGAACCTTTACTTCAAGATTGTCCAAGGGAAGCCTCTCATTCTGGTGCTGTATGTGGATGACCTCTTCCTAATAGGTGCTGACCCTCTCATCCATCAATGCAAGAGGGAGCTCGCTGCTAAGTTCGAGATGAAGGACCTAGGACTGATGCACTATTTCCTAGGCCTGGAGGACTGGCAGAGACCTGGCGAGATTTTCCTTTCTCAGGGAAAATATATTGTGAAGCTTCTGGAAAGATCCGGAATGGTGGACTGTAAGTCTGTGTCGACACCGATGGAACTCAACCTTAAGAAGTTGAGTGGCAGCGCTGTTGGGCCCATATTGACAAATCCTACTGAGTATCGTCAACTCGTAGGGGCCCTAATGTTCTCAGTGAACACTCGTCCGGATATATGTTTTGCAGTGAACACCTTAAGTCAACAGATGGTTGAGCCTCATCACTTTCACTAGGTTGGTGCCAAGAATCTTCCGAGATATCTTCGGGCACAATAAACCATGGGCTGAGATACACTACCGAGAACGTGACACTCCTTGGTTATACTGATGTCTATTGGGCTGGCACTGTGGTGGATCGTAAGAGCACATCGGGATGCTGCTTCAACCTTGGTTCTGCTTCGATCTCATGGATGAGCAGGAAGCAGAAGTTGGTGGCTTTGAGCACCGCAGAGGCCGAACACATTGCAGCAAGTATGGCCTGTTGCGAAGCAGTCTGGTTGCGAAGGCTCTTCAGTGAGCAGTTCGAGCATGTGCTAGATACCATGGTGATACTCTGTGAGAATCAGAGTGGGATTCGCTTGACCGAGAATCCTGTGTTCCACGACCGATCCAAGCATACTGATATCAAGTACCATTTCATCCGGGATATGGTACAGCGAGGCGCCGTAAGGCTCGATCATATAAGAACTGATGAGCAGGTTGCGGATATTCTCACTAAGCCCCTAGGGAAGGTCAAGTTCCTAACCTTCCGTGAGAGACTTGGTATCGTGGAACGACCCTATGATGTGGGTCATGTTGGACGATGAGCTCGAGGAGCTCTGGGGGGCTTTAGAGACAACTTCTTGGAGCTATGAGAAACCACAAGGCTAGGCTTTCCAAACCTTGTTGGTGTGCTTGGACCCCACCGTTGTGATTATTGAGTTGGTTCACCTATCATTATTTGTGCCCCGAATGCATCCTACCCATTGAGTTAAAGGCTCATGGGAAGCACCTCTCATTTGGCTAATGAGGTGGGAAAAGCTAAAGACTAGTAGAAAAGACTGATGGACACATCAAAGATTGCCATACTCTCTATCTAGGATACTCTCTATCTAGGATCAAGTCTAGTGAGGTCTCGGACCTCCGCCTAACTTCGGGTCAGATGAACCAACTTCGGGTTGGTTGGAGACTCTTCAGGAGCTCGTAGAGTGTTTTGGACCTCTGGTCAAATTTGTCAGTCGAGAGTGATGTCTTTGTGACTCACCATTTGTTCTAAAATAAAGAAGCCAGCAAAGCAAGTTACAAAAGGATGACGCACGATGTTTGGATGGCACAGGTGGATGGAGTTCTCCCTAGTTGAGAAGAAGTGTTAATTTTGGGCAACTAGGTCCAAACTCCATCTTGTGATGCTCAGATGAAGATTCCAATATTTGTATTGGATTCCTCTTTCAGAGAGGTGTAAAATCGATTTAAAATTGATTTTAATCTGATGAGCAGAACATTTATTTTGAATTTATTATTTATAATAAATTTAAGTGCAGGTCGGCCTTAAGGTTTTTACCCCCAGTAGATGTGTCACACACCTCTCATGATTGGTATTTATAGGGTCAACGTTGGAGCATTTTTCCAATCATCTCAACACACATCTCCTCCTCTTATACGAGCATCTAAGGAGCAAGAAAGACGAAGTTTACCACAGCAAGAAGGACGAAATTTATTGTAGCTAGAAATCTGCAGTTAGGGCTTCTGGGGAAGTTTGACCAGCGTTGACTTTGGTCAACGCATGGTCCGATTGGGCTGAATTTTGGAGGAGACTTTGATCTAAGGAGGCCGTACTCTTTGGCATAGAAATCGAGGTCAAAGGTTGACTAGAAGTTGAGTTGCGTTGACTTTTTAGTGCTGCTGCCCTGTGTTGACTTTTCTGGGGTTGACTTCTAAGTTGACTGTGTGACTGTTTTGAGGACTGTTGTGACACATGCTGGGTTAGCTGACCGTGAAGTCTTTGTTGGTTGAAGCATCCTGTTGATCGCCGTAACGCACCATCACCTTTATCTTCTGCATTTTACTTGTAAATTCATGTGATTGCTGTTGATAAAAGTAAAGTTGCATCAAGCATAGAACATCTACAAAATTCTACAGCATCTTTGTATTTGCCTTGGACTCTGGAATCTTGTCTTTGCCTTAGAGACTTGACTTTGCATCACAACAATTTAGCTCAGTAAACAATTTCACATTATTACAATTTCTTCAATGTAGCAGTTTCACTGCCCTTTTGTCTTCTTTGCCTTGTTGTTCATTTATATCTTTGTGGATCCTAATGTACTCCTTTGCCATAAATGACAATATTCCCAACAGAGGTTTGGGGTCCTAGTTTTCTATAGTTTGATTGGTCCTTAGTAGAGAGACTACAGACCATCCTCCTTCTCCACTTCAATTCAATGCAAACATGAAATTCGTCGACCCATCCTTGCAGAGTTTTGTGTTAGCCTCGTCCAACTTGAGCCAATCTTTAGTCTCGTCTCCCCTCTACACCATGTTTGAAGTTTTGTTGATACAGTGTAGGGGCGTGACAGATATTCATACTTGGCCTATCGTTCATCAAAGTCAATTGCAACAACTAGCCCTTGAGCTCGATTTCAATGTTCATATATCGGAATGTCAAATCTCCTTACTTCAGTTGGTATTACATTGGACTAGCTTCCTCCATTTAGATATTGCTTTATGTGCACTCGACCACCTCCTACCAACCAAATAGGACATGAGTGCAATCTTTCGCAATAATGTCTACAAGTAATATGTATAGGTCACTTAAACCCTCAAGGTGGGTTATAATCAAAGATGACCTTCTATTCTAAGCACTTCTTGTTAATGAGGGATAAACTTCATTGTCGTCCCATTACATACTTCACCATTGGATGCATGCCCTTCAAATTCCCTTAGGATAGTTCAAAGTTGGATCTCATTAACTGTGGATTGAGATGGATCACCAAATAGACCATTTAGACAAGATCTACTAGCTATGTCATCTCTGAGAGACTGAGTCAAAGGAGGACTTAACCTTTTGTTTCCCCATTTTTATGAGAGCCATGAGAGATTTCATTTCATGTTCAAAGGGACCCAAAGCCTTTCTAGTTTCTTCCAATACTCAAACCAAAGATGTCTAGCCCTTTACATGCAAGAGGCCCTTAGCCTTCGAACCCACACTCTACAACCTCCTAGGTCGGATCTTGTTTAGTGGATTACCTCCTTTATGGTGCTCCTATCAGTGAGGGGCACTAAGAGACAGGATGATCACAACATTTTTAATGTCCCTGACCCACAACCGACTTTGTCTATAACACTCCCATCCCATGACTAGGTCATTTTAGTTATCAGTTGGGTATATTCACGCCCATTGATCCTCTATAACTAAGGTATAGACAGTTTTCCCCTTAATTTATTAACTCAATCAATGCCTCCAACCTTCAACCAAGTTGTAATTCTATGCCAATTATTGTTGTACCCTATCACCTAGGTATTTAACTTTATGTTTCGTTTATAGCACGGTGACGTGCATGTCTAAAAGCATTCCAATGAAAAGGCCTAGCTATCTAAGTTTTACACACAACAAATTATAAATTCATGTGCAACAATTAAAACAAATACATAGCACAAAAGAGGGTGTGTAAGTAGTTGCATCATAAATTAAATGTGTTGTTATAGAAGCATTTATTTGTTGAATGAACAATTGGTTGTAGACCTTTCACGTTCCTCCCAACCATTGACCAGGTTGTTCATATTCTCTCAATAGCAAGTCACGGCCAAGTTAGGGCTTCGACTCCATGGCGCAATAGCTTGCCCAAATCTGAGTAATTTTCTAGTACCATCAACCAGCCAAGATACCAAACCTCAGCAGCCTCCAACCTACATGCTAACGCCCCTAGTCAGCCTGCATCCGAGCAGTGCACACTCTTCTCTGCTCCTACAGTCCCTCGGGTTGTGCCACCACCTCCATGGCATCTTACTCAACCGAACTGGGACGTTCTCATATTCTTGTGGCTCTAGGAGTTCCTGCTGCTCTTTGGGGTCTCCAAGTACCCTCCAAGCTCTCATATCAAACCTTGAAAACCTCCAACCTCCAGGCTCACATCCCCCATCAGCCCCAACCCAAGCAGTGTGCACCTTTCTCTGCACCTGCAGTCCCTCGAGGTGTGTGGCCACCTTTAAGGTGCCCAACTCGACTAGAGAGGGACATTCTCAGCATTGGGGCTTGAGGAGTTCTTGTTGCCATTCCCCGGGTGTCCACTCTAACTGCCTTTTTGGATAACTCCCTTCACAAGGAAAAGCAACCTTCTTTTATGTGCATGACTTCTTTTTTGACACTTGGCACCTTGTAAAATCACTTATGGACTTTCGTTATATTCATGTGCCATGTTTTTATGATTATTAAATCATATTAGCCTTTCTTATGAACCCATGGTGTCTTGGGCCCCCATACTCTTTTTGTTTGATTCAGTCGGTAAACATTATGTCTTTATTAATATGCATAAGTTAAACATGTTTACAAGATCAAGCTTTCTAGCCTCATAGCATATGAAAACATATATACAAGGGCACATCGACCCCAAAACATATATACAAACATAAACACGGGTGCACTACCCCAAAAAATTCATTCTCAGCTCAACAGCCTAATTAATATGTTTTGGATCACTAGCCTAAGTTTCGCATGTACATGTTATTTACAATACAAGGGGCGAGTAGGGTTGTTACATCCCCCCCAACTTTTTTGCATTGTCCTCAATGCATTATATATACACATATATACAATTTGATTAATCAAAATGATGAAGGTATACTTCCCTCATTACATCTTCATGCTCTCAAGTAGCATCTTCATGATCAAAAAGGGTACACTATGCCTTTACCAAGGCAATGGTTCGTTTCCAAAGCAGCTTGTCCTTATTCCCCAAAATTCGTATTGGTTGGACCTGAAAGTCTCTCTCGGGTTCCACCTGAATTATATTCCAATCAATTGCATGGTTAGCGTCAGAAACGTACTTTTAAGTAATGAAATATGAAACACATTATGAATATGCATAGATGTTGGCAATGCAATCCTATATGTGACTGAACCAATCCTCTCTAGGATCTCAAATGGTCCACAATATCTAGTTGGCAACTTTGCACAGCTACCCAGTTTTAATGAGCTTTTATTTGCCTTCAATTTCAAGAAGACAGGATCGCCAACTTTAAATTCTATATTTACTCTGTTCATATCAACATAGCTTTTTTGTTTGTCTTCGCCAACCTTCAAATTTTGTTTAGTTTTTATCACATGCTCTTCCATTTCCCTAAGCAGGTTTGGACCCACAACAGCCCTATCCACTGGATTGTCCCAACTCATGGTGTACTACATTTCCTACAATACAAGGCTTTAAATGGGTTCATCTTCAAAGATGCTTGGTACCCATTATTGTAAGAAAATTCCACCAAGTGCAGGTAGCCTTCCCATTTTGATGATTTGTCTATCACATGCATCCTCAACATATCCCCAATCACCCGGTTGACTCTTTTTGTTTCTCCATCTAACCTTGGATGGTATGACGTGCTAAAATTTAAATTAGTTTTGAATCCCTTGAATAAACCTATCCAAAAGTTGGATGTACACTTGGGATCCCTATATGAAATAATTGCTTTACACAACGTAGCTCAGTAATTTCCTTCATATAAATCTCAGCAACATTGGTTGCCTTATGTGTTGACTTCATTGGAATAAAGTGGGTGGTTGTTACATCCCCCCCAACTTTTTTGCATTGTCCTCAATGCATTTTATATACACATATATACAACTTGATTAATCAAAATGATGAAGGTATACTTCCCTCATTACATCTTCATGCTCTCAAGTAGCATATTCATGACCGAAAAGGATACACTATGCCTTTACCAAGGCAATGGTTCGTTTCCAAAGCAGCTTGTCCTTATTCCCCATAATTCGTATTGGTTGGACCTGAAAGTCTCTCTCGGGTTCCACCTGAATTATATTCCAATCAATTGCATGGTTAGCGTCAGAAACGTAATTTTAAGTAATGAAATATGAAACACATTATGAATATGCATGGATGTTGGCAATGCAATCCTATATGTGACTAAACCAATCCTCTCTAGGATCTCAAATGGTCCACAATATCTAGTTGGCAACTTTGCACAGCTACCCAGTTTTAATGAGCTTTTATTTGCCTTCAATTTCAAGAAGACAGGATCGCCAACTTTAAATTTTCTATTTACACTGTTCATATCAGCATAGCTTTTTTGTTTGTCTTGGCCAACCTTCAAATTTTGTTTAGTTTTTATCACAAGCTCTTCCATTTCCCTAAGCAGGTTTGGGCCCACAACAACCTTATCCACTGGATTGTCCCAACTCATGGTGTACTACATTACCTGCAATACAAGGCTTTAAATGGGTTCATCTTCAAAGATGCTTGGTACCCATTATTGTAAGAAAATTCCACCAAGTGCAGGTAGCCTTCCCATTTTGATGATTTGTCTATCACATGCATCCTCAACATATCCCCAATCACCCGGTTGACTCTTTTTGTTTCTCCATCTAACCTCGGATGGTATGACGTGCTAAAATTTAAATTAGTTTTGAATCCCTTGAATAAACCTATCCAAAAGTTGGATGTAAACTTGGGATCCCTATATGAAATAATTGCTTTACACAACGTAGCTCAGTAATTTCCTTCATATAAATCTCAGCAACATTGGTTGCCTTATGTGTTGACTTCATTGGAATAAAGTGGGTAGCCTTGATGAGTTTATCCACCACAACCATGATGGAATCATGCTACCTTGTAGTCCTAGGCAAATTCATAATGAAGTCGATAGAAACAATTTCCCATTTCCACTCAGGAATGGGTATTGGTTATAGCAATCTAGTTAGGTGTTTGTTCAGTCTTAACTTTCTGACATTCCAAGCACTTAGTTATATAATCAACCACTTATTTATAAATACCTAGCCAAAAGGATTGTTTTTTAACTGCTAAGATTGTCTTTTGATAACCTGGGTGCCTACCACAAGGCACTCTATGCATCTCATTTAAAACTAGATTTCCCAACCCTTGTAAATTTGCCACATAAATCTTATCTTTGTACAAAAGAATTGCATTTTTTCCTATTTTGCAATTCCTATACTTTGGCTGCAAATTACCTTGTTGTAGGTTCATTTTTATCTCTATATATTGCTGACCTGAATTTCCAACCTCTAAACTTCTGGTTTTTAAATCAAATTTTCATACGCTTATGGTTCTAGCATGCATGGTATGCACTCTTCTATTGAGTGCATCAGCCACTTTATTTTCCTTACCATTTATGTGCCTAATTCCCAAGTCGTAAATAGCCAATAATTCAAGCCATCTAATTTGTCTGGCATTTAAATATTGTTGTCCAAACAAATGCTTCAACCCATTGTGATCAGTCCGTAATTCAAACCTCTTTCCCATGAGGTAGCGCCTCCAAATTTTTAAGGCATGTATAACGGTTTCCA
Organism: Pinus albicaulis; assembly: GCA_034641835.2. NCBI lineage: Eukaryota > Viridiplantae > Streptophyta > Pinopsida > Pinales > Pinaceae > Pinus > Pinus albicaulis. The sequence goes on from CM076575.1 coordinate 188,540,520, forward strand.
GCTTCAAATCGTGGGTGACATAGTTCCTTTCATGATCTTTCAGTTTCCTAGATTCATAGCATATCACACCCATTTTGCATGAGAACTCCTCCAAGTCCTTTTTTACATGCATCTATCCCCTCCTCTGAAATGATGTGACCCGAATAATGAATTTCTTTTTGATAAAATGACCACTCACTCAGCTTGGCATACCTTAGTTGATGCTACCTTAGTACCTGTAAAACCATCCTCAAGTGTTGTTCATGCTCTTCCGTAGATTTAGAATACACTAGGATGTCATCAAAGAATACAATAATAAACTTGTCCAAATAATTCTAGAAAATGCCATTCACGAGGCACATGAAAAAACATGGTGCATTAGATAGCCCAAATGGCATAACTATGAACTCAAAGTGTCCATAACAAGTTCAAGATGTCGTCTTATTGATTTCCTCTTACTCGATCCTTAGCTGATGATACCTTGATCTCAGGTTGATTCTGGAAAACTCCTTAGCTTCCCTAAATTGGTCAAACAAGTAATATATCCTTGGCAAGGGGTATTTACTCTTTATTGTGACTTTGTTCAGCGATATGAAATCAATAAATAGCCTTAGTGTATCGTCATTCCTTTTAACAAAGAGAACCGAGACACCCTAAGGCAACACTATGACTTTTTTCTCCTTAGTTCCTGCGACGACTACTCTGGTTGTCGACGGTACATTGGCCCCGAGGTCCAATTTGTTCACTCCTGTCGATGGTTATTGACCATATCTGTCACGTTGTCTCCAAACTGCTATGTTTGACTTACTATTGTCGCCTTGTTGGTTTGTCAGTTGCAGCCCTTCTCAATCGACCCCCTCTGCTCAACTATGACCCTTCTCCGTTTACCCCATATGTTCGACTATCACAGCATTGCATTCTAGTTGGCCAATCTAGCAGTTGTCAACTACTCTGACGGCTAGGTGTGCCATCAAATATATCAGCCCCCCAATTCCTTTTTTAAAATCTTTCGTGCCCTTATTTAATTCCAAGCAAAAATTACTAGAAAACACTCAACTAGGTTCCTAAGAAAAATTGATATTTATCAAAAAAAAATAACAATCTGAATCACATGAATAATTATGATACACACATACCCAATAAATTAGTTCATCATTAATAAAAATTCAAAGCCTACTTGGGCTCCCATCCTAAGATAATGGCTCAACTGAGAAAATATAGAATACAATATTCCGGATCTAATCTAGTAGATTTTCTCTCTTGTGGATCTAGATCTCCAACCTCTTCATACTCCCTAGGACCCAACGCACCGCTAACTGAGATGTCGCTCTCAATCTTGTGTTATTGTTGTGTGTCTTCTCCCTCTCCCTAGCCTTGCTTTTATAACTTTACTTTGAGCCAAAACCCTAATCCTAACCCAAATATCAAAGTGATTTATGACCGAGATTAGATCTCGCCTCACTTGAGATAAATGGCTAAGATTAAAACTTACTTAATAAAATAATTACTTTACTTTTCCTACGTTTTTATTAGCTCAATAAGCTAGCATATTCATATGTATTTTTTACCTAAGTTAGACTTAGCCAAAGTTACATTAGCAACTTGATCAACCTAGAGCAAGTGTTCTAAGGAGGATGTGGGCATCTTATTCACGCCTAGACATAAGGCTTGTGCAGAAGTACCTACCAGAGCCACAAAAAAACAACAATTAAGATAATTATCTTATCTTATCACAAACAATTGCCCTACTTTGATTCTTTCAAATTGAAAAAATGACTATTGTCGGTAGTCATGATTGTAATTTCCTATGTTAAATCTATACCAACAACAATGCCAAATATCATGGTATGGAACTATTGGAATCAAGCAATTCTTCATGTTGCACAATTTAGAGTAACATTAAAAAGTACAAAATGAATAAGAAAACAACATACACAAATCTAACTATGCGCGCATGCACACACACACACACTCATATATATGGTAGCACATTAATACATCATGCTGATATTAATCATAGTACTAAGAAAGGACCATCTCACAAACTTCCACATAGGGAACACATACCCCACCATAAGATTTGATGATGAAAATTGGAGACGGGAGTTAGAAGACAATTCATTGACAATTTTCAAAGTAGATCCCCAATCATCAACTACTAAGTCAAAGTTTACTCTAATTAATCCCCTTATATTTAATTACATTTTCGTAAAATTGTTACTCGTAGTATTAGCTTTGAGCTATGGAATAGCATTTCTTAAAGTAATGTTTAGTTGCATCTTTATGCAAGTTGCGGCACTCATAACTCACAGAAATGGTCGAGTATGGTTGTGTAGCTCTAATCCGCTCACGGAAACAACCAATTCACTTTATTTCTGTTGGACACCTAACCCATAAGGGTCTGTGTGGAGGAATTCCTACAATTATTGGAAGTCAAAGAGACCTCTTGGAATAAGAAACCAAGGGTCATCACAATGTATTAATATGTACATTTTGTCAACAGAAGGAATCACACAAGTTCATCTAATTTGCCTATTACTTTGGTGTGTATTTAACAGGGTATCAGAGCAAGTGCCTTCCTAGCCTCCTCACTTGTCTAAGAACCACGAGTTTTGCAGTCTTCCTATTGCAATTTGAGTTTACCTTCGTGTCAATCTTTATGAGCTAGAAACCCTAAGTGCTTGTGTAAAGTTTTGTAGATGTTCTATGCTAAGAGCAATTTCACTTTTCTCACAGCAATCATACAAGTAGTTAAGCAAAATGCAGATAGAACATATAAGCAGATCTTACAGAAGACAAATCGGAAACAGAAAAAATGTGTGTGTTCGTTTCGGCGGTCAGCAGGATACTTCCAACCCCGTGAAGACTCCTTTGGTCGGCCCATTGACATGTGTCACAACAACCCTCAATACGCAGATGAGTCAAGATCAGTCAACTGCGAAAGTCAACATTGTCATCACGAAAAGTCAACGCGGGGCGACCAAGCTAAAGAATCCTTGTGACAAAACGGTGAAACCACGGCTCGATTTTTGTTCAAGGTGGTACGGCCTTCAAATCGAACCTTCCCCTCAGATTTTCGACTTGTTTGGACCAGTTTTGACCAAAGTCAACGCTGGTCAAACTTACAGCGAAACCCTAGCAGCAGAAAATCGTACTGCAGCTCAGCTGTACGGTCTGTCCTCTTCGTCCTTCACACGTGTCGCTGAAACTCGTCCTTCTTGGTAGCTCGTACTCTTTGATGAGAGAGGAAGATGTGAGTTGTGATGATGATGATAATCTCTCCAACTTTTCCTGTATATATATCCATCGATGAGGGTGTGTGACACATCTGTTGGGCATGTGAGCCTACATTACAAAACTGGCCGACCTTGCACATATAATTTATTAAAAATAATAAATTCAAAATATAAGTTCTGCTCATCGGATTAAGACATATTTTATATGGATTTTACACCTCTCACAAAGAGGAATCCAACAAAAATATTAGCCTCTTAATCTGAGCATCTTAGTATGGAGTTTGGACCTAGTTGTCCAAATTTAACACTCCCTCTCAACTAGGGAGAACTCCATCTATTAGTGCAATCAACATCGTGCGTCATCCCGCCGAAACTTGCTTTGATGGCTTCTTTATTTCAGAACAGAAGTGGGTCAGTCACAAAGACATCATCCCCCAACTGACATAGTCAGTCCAGAGGTCCCAGACCTCACAAATCTTGATCCCAGATCAAGTGGTTGGACCGTGCCATCCTAGATAGAGAGTACGGCAATCTCTGATGCGTCCATCAGTCTTTGCTAATAGTCTCTAGCTTTTCCACACCTCATTGGCCAAATGAGAGGTACTTCCCATGAGGCCTGAACTCAATGGGTAGGATGCATACGGGGCACAGATAAATGAGTGGCGAACCAGCTCAACAATCACAAGGGTGGGGCAGAAGCATTATGAGTGCTTATAGCTCTGAGAAGCTATCCCCAAAGCCCCCCAGAGCTCCCAGAGCTCATCGTCCAACAGGACCCACATCATAGGGTCGTTCCACGACACCAAGACTCTCACGGAAGGTTAGGAACTTGACCTTCCCAGGGGCTTAGTGAGAATATCCGCGACCTGCTCATCAGTTCCTATATGATCGAGCCTTACGGCGCCTTGTTGTACCATATCCCGGATAAAGTGGTACCTGATATCAATATGCTTGGATCGGTCGTGGAACACAGGATTCTCAGTCATACGAATCCCACTCTGATTATCACAGAGTATCACAGTGGTATCTAGCACATGTCCAAACAGCTCACTAAAGAGCTTCCGCAACCAAACTGCTTCACAACAGGCCATACTAGCAGCAATGTATTCGGCCTCCGCGGTGCTCAAAGCCACCGACTTCTGCTTCCTGCTCATCCATGAGATTGAAGCAGAACCAAGATTGAAAACTGAAATCCGGATGTGCTCTTACGATCCACCACACTGCCAGCCCAATCGACATCAGTATATCCACGGAGTATCACACTCCCGGCAGTGTATCTCAGCCCATGGTTTATCGTGCCCCGAAGATATCTCAAAATATTCTTGGCACCAACCCAGTGAAAATGATGAGGCTCAACCATCTGTTGACTCAAAGTATTCACTGCAAAACATATGTCCGGACGGGTGTTCACTAAGAACATCAAAGCTCCTATGAGTTGACGATACTCAGTAGGATTGGCCAAGATAGGCCCAGTAGCGCTGCCACTCAACTTCTTAAAGTTGAGTTCCATCGGTGTCGACACGGACTTACAGTCCACCATCCCAAATCTTTCCAGAAGCTTCACAATATATTTTCCTTGAGAAAGGAAAATCTCTCCAGGTCTCTGCCAGACCTCCAGGCCTAGGAAATAGTGCATCGGTCCTAGGTCTTTCATCTCGAACTCAGCAGCGAGCTCCCTCTTACATTGATGAATGAGAGGGTCATCACCTGTCAGGAAGAGGTTGTCCACATACAGCACTAGAATGAGAGGCTTCCCTTCCACAACCTTGAAGTAAAGGTTTGGATCAGCATTGCTTCGAGTGAAGCCCAGCTTCATCAAGTAACTCTCCATCCTCTCGTACCAAGCTCTGGGTGCTTGCTTTAACCCATAGAGGGCTTTCTTCAACCTGCAGACATAAGTGTCTCGATCTTGAACTTCAAATCCCGGAGGTTGTTCTACATACACCTCTTCCTTTATTGCACCATGCAGAAAAGCGGTCTTGACATCCATCTGATGAAGACTCCATCCTTGCGTAGCAGCAAGGGCTATGATGGATCGGATGGTGGTATATCGTGCCACAGGTGCAAATATATCGTCATAGTCAATTCCTTCCTTTTGAGAGAAACCACGGGCAACAAATCTTGCATTAAACTTTTCAGCACTCCCATCAGATCCATGTTTAATCTTGTAGAGCCATTTAGCGGTGACAACAGATTTGTCCTTCGGTCTCGGGACCACATCCCAGACATCATTCTTCATAATAGACTCATATTCTTCATGCATAGCATCCTTCCAGACTTGATGCTTGATGGCTTCCTCAAAAGATCCAGGTTCAGATTGTACAATAGTACTCATGGCAGCTAGATACCCTTGGTATCTACACGGCCTCTTGCTTTCTCGGAATGTCCCCCTTGGGGCAGCATGACCCTCAGCATCTTCGAGGGTGTCCCTGAGCCATGATGGTCTCTTTCCTAGAGAAGGGGAAGGATCAATAGGGTCCATTGGCCCTTCAACATCAGGCATAGTCTCATCCTGGGGTTCTTCCAGATTTTCAGGTCTTTCTTCATGATTTTCTTTAGATCTAGGAAGATCTACTACTTTCTTCAGGGAAGCATCTTCGTCAAAAGTGACATCATGGCTTATCTCTACTTCCCTTTGACCAGGTACATAGACTCTATATGCCTTAGAAGTCTCACTGTAGCCCACAAACATTCCTTTCTTCCCAGTAGCATCTAGCTTACTTCTCTTTTCTTTCGGCACATGAAAATAGACAGGATATCCAAAAATTCTAAAATGTGAGACATCGGGTTTCTTACCAGAGAAAACCTCTTCGGGAGTTTTGGAGTCCAAAGCGGAATGAGGGCATCGGTTTTGAATGTACACAGCAGTATTTGCAGCTTCTCCCCACAGAAACTTTGGTAGACCCTGGTCACATAGCATGGCACGGGCAGCTTCCACAATAGTCCTATTCTTGCGTTCGGCAACACCATTCTGCTCAGGAGTATATGCAGTGGTAGTCTCCCTCTTAATGCCAGCTTCTCTGCAAAAGTCTTTGAACTCATTTGACTCATATTCAGTGCCATTGTCAGTCCTCAAAATCTTGATCTTCTTTCCGGTCATATTTTCCACCAAGGCTTTGAAGGTACGGAACCACATGAAAGCCTCATCCTTCTTCTTCAAGAAGTATATCCAGGTTTTGCGAGAGAAGTCATCAGTAAATGTCATATAGTAAGAACATCCCCCCAGGGATGTTACTGGCAACATACCAGAAAGATCAGAATGGACCAGTTGCAATATCTCAGATGTCTTTGTGACACTTGAGGGGAAAGGTCCCCTTGTATGTTTTCCTTCAGCACAGCCCTTACATACACCTTCATGGTTATTTCCAAAATCAGGCATCCCTGTCACCACCTTCCTTGCTTCGGGAAGAGCCTTATAATGAAGGTGTCCAAATCTTCGGTGCCATAGTTCGGTTTGACGGATAGTATCACAAGTCATAGCTCCCAACGGACTCCCTCCAACCTGGTAGAGTGTACCAACTTTAAAACCAATTGAGATAGCTTCCTTGAAGCTCTTCTTCCACATGAGTACCTTTCCATCAGAGAAAGTTACATTGAATCCTTTGTCTTCCATGGCAGATACAGACACAAGGTTCTTCTTCAATTTGGGTACATAGAGTACATCTTGTAGACGGAGGACTTGTCCTTGAGACAAGTGGAGGGTCACAGTCCCGGTCCCTTTCACGGGATAAGTGGCATTATCCCCAAGGATAATTTCTAGATTAGTATCCCTTTCAACTATGTCAGAAAGTGCTTCCTTGAATCTGGTGATGTGTCTTGAGGCACCACTATCGATTAGCCAGACATCCATAGTGTCGGGCGGAGAGGCGGCTGAAAGAGCAGATACTAGAATATACTCATTTCTTTTATCAACAACATTAGACTCCTCATACCTGGTATTTCTGGTCCTTTTAGAAGGTTGATTGTTTCCTCCAAAGTGAGCCTTCCTCTTTCCTTTGGATTTGTCATTTCTTCGATTCCCGTTCCTTCGGTTGTTGTTGTTATCGTCACTATCGGGAGAATCCTTCTTGAATGGGCATTCTCTAGCATAGTGTCCAGTCCTATGGCAGGTGAAACATTTACCCTTCTTCTCTTGAGTCTTAGTCCTTCTTTTGTCCTTAGAACCACCAGAGTTCTTCTTTCGGAAATGAGCACCATAGGCAACATTTCTTTCATTATCAAATTCCTTCATCCTTGTTTCTTCTTGCATACATCTAGACAGAAGCTCATCAAAGTTAGGAATGGTATTATTGTTGAGAATGGTAGTTGTGAATACTTGCCATTCATATGGAAGTCCTCCAAGTGCGATGAGAACCATCTCACGATCAGCTATTGTCTCCCCAATAGCTAGCAGATTGTTCTGGTTTCGGTCAACTTCATAAAGAAAGTTTGAATAGACTCGTCTCGGCCCTTCTTCATATTCTTCAACTTGTTCTTGAGGAATAGCACTTGGTTCACATTGTTTACTTGGAACATAAGTATCAATTTGTCATACATCTCCTTGGATGTGCCTAGTTCGGATATGTAGGCAACCAGACTCTTATTTATGGATTCCCTGATCAGCAGCTTTGCTCTGATTTCTCCCTTCTTATACTTGTTTCTAACAGCAGCAGAGGCATTTGATGGAGGTTCTTGAATCTTCCCTGTCACATGATCCAGGAGATCATGATCTTCCAATTTGAGATCTAATATCATCTTCTAGGCATGGAAGTCATCACTTCCAGTCAGCTTGTCATTCTCCCTGAATTCAAGACTAGTGGAACCCATTTCCTTCGATGATGATTGCTATAGATAGAGTTTGTCTTCACCTCAGCTCCGATACCATGTAAAGTTTTGTAGATGTTCTATGCTAAGAGCAATTTCACTTTTCTCACGGCAATCATACAAGTAGTTAAGCAAAATGCAGATAGAACATATAAGCAGATCTTACAGAAGACAAATCAGAAACAGGAAAAATGTGTGTGTTCGTTTCGGCGGTCAACAGGATGCTTCAACCAGCAAAGTCTCCTTTGGTCAGCCAGCCCAGCATGTGTCACAACAACCCTCCAACCAGTAGATGAGTCAACCCAAGTCAACTCTGCAAAAGTCAACGTTGTCCTGAAAAGTCAACGCAGGGGCAGCAAGCTAAAAATCAACGCAGCAGCAAAACGGTCAACCCTTTGACCTCGATTTTTGTGCCAGGTAGTACGGCCTTCAAAAATCGAACCTTCCACAAGTTTTCAGCTTGTTTGGACCATGCGTTGACCAAAGTCAACGCTGGTCAAACTTACAGCGAAACCCTAGCAGCAGAAAATCGTACTACAGCTCAGCTGTACGGTCTGTCCTCTTCGTCCTTCACACGTGTGGCTGAAACTCGTCCTTCTTGGTAGCTCGTACTCTTTGATGAGAGAGGAAGATGTGAGTTGTGATGATGATAAAAATCTCTCCAACTTTTCCTGTATATATATCCATCAATGAGGGTGTGTGACACATCTGCTGGGCATGTGAGCCTACATTACAAAACTGACCGACCTTGCACATATAATTTATTATGAATAATAAATTCAAAATATAAGTTCTGCTCATCGGATTAAGACATATTTTATATGGATTTTACACCTCTCACAAAGAGGAATCCAACAAAAATATTAGCCTCTTAATCTGAGCATCAGAACATGGAGTTTGGACCTAGTTGTCCAAATTTAACAGCTTGACTCGGGTATCCCCCTTAATCCAAGGTCGAAGGCCAACGTAGGTCCTGCTCAGAACCATTTATGGCATTATAAGCTTGTGATTGTTAACCTATGCGATAAATTCCTTTGCCCTTATCTGCATGACAAGACCTTAGATAGTGCTTCCACTATGAATGTTTGTCCATTGAATGAGTCAGTTATTTTGAGTGTTTCTCTGCAATTGTCACTCAGACATTCTGCCAATTTTTTGTTCTCTTTGTATCACTGCCCCCACTAGATGATTGGACAAGAAATCCTGAATGCTCTCTATGTTTGTGGTCACTATCCTCGTAGGAAAACTAAAGCGAGCAATGGGAGATCTTGAAGAAGACTGCTAGCGAGTTGGTGAGCAACGTTGATGGGCTTTAATGGGAGACTAGAAGCCATTGAGCCTCCTAGGTAGTTCAATGTTAAGTGGCATTAATGCTCTTCCTCCATAGGTTCTCTCACCCATTTTAATATTGCATAGGATTTGGGAGGCTAATTAGGTCCAAGCGCTACTCTTGCTCCTATAACGCTTCCTTCTCTGTAGCTCCCTATCTCTCTAACACTCTGTTGTGTTTTAGCTCCTTATAACTATTACGTTTGACACTGCAACCCTAACACATGCAACTAGAAGGTTGTGAAGAACTGACACAATGAGGAACAAGGACTGAATCGGCTCCCTTGAATCAAAATCTAATTCCACTGGTAAACCTTTTCCTCATTGAATGGTTTTGAGATTCCTTGCAATTGAGCTTGTTTTGATGCATATGCATGCAAATATATAGTTAATTCCAACGGAAGACTCTTATGAGGGCTTTGGTGTTGTACTATTCCTCTTCTGGACCGATTTCTTCTAACTCATTAACAATCACAAAATGCCACTTCCATTTATTGCTAGGCCTACTCAATGTTCAGGTGTTATTCAAATAAGCGCTCCAAAGAAGTGTAATGTCACGCCCACAATAACCACTGGAGTTTGCAAACTGGCCTCTCACTCATGTTCATGGCATTTTGAACCTCATCGAGATTGATAGTCGGTACATATGGCTAATGGGTTACAGTATTCTGATTTGTAGCACAAAAATGTTATAACCTATCAATAAGAGCCATGCTTGACAACTAAGGATACGAGCAACAAACTGCATTGTTATCGTTAAGCATCTAAAGTTGAGAGTGCTCTCATTCAGTACTACATCCACACGGAATGAAACCATTGGCTTGTTCCAAACCTACAGCAATTACAAAGCTTAGCCTATGGTACCATGGAGGGCTTGTTTCCCAAAAATAATGCGGACGGACATACATATCCGGTGACATATTCCACTGAAGGCAAGAAGAAAATAATACTAAGTATAAGATTCCTGCGAGTTGTTGCGAAACTGTCGAACTTTCTCACTCGCTAATCTGTTCATGCATCAAGATCCAAGGTTTTTGGGTTGATCAATTAAAGAAAATAATAATATGCAAGAATTCACAGACTTTGTCCTAAATTTGGTAGGCTGTCGCTTCAGCAAAAGTCTCGATTGCGGAGCTTCACAAATATATCAAGGTTTGAATAAAATTTGACACTGGCGTGGTTTAGTATCTTTATGCAATAGCGGCCATTTTCGTCTGCTCTCTCTCTCAAAGCAGTGAGGACTCACTATTTTTTTTAATTCAATATTCAAATCCTCTTATTCCTTGTGACTTTTCCATTGAATCATTGTGGGCCATTTTTTTCAAAGAATAGAGGCTTGGAGTCTTGCTTCTTTTTTCACTTAATGGTGATACTATCCCAAGAGTATATTTGTTGATAAGACAAAGATCAACAACTTCGTAAAGTTTATTGCATGGTTATGCAGCAATTTTTTACAGTTGAGATTGCAAGTTTGTTCGCTTCTTTGGTAGTCAACAAAGCATGGACACGTCTATCCTTCTTGATGTGTTGAGGTCCCAAGTTAGTATCTACTTTTTCCTCATTATTCGGTGATTTCTTGAGTTTGAGCTATTAAGAAAATGGCCAGACTTGATGGATTATTAGAGTTATTGAGCACTCTAATCCTCTCTACTGTTGACAACACAATGAAAATCGGTAAAGCCAGTCTGGCTAATAAGAAAATTTGTCTACAACATGCACAAGAGAAGATTGAATTTCTCCAACTTGAGTCACAGCATAGCAGCAGAAGAGTTGTCATTCTAAACTGGTTTTTGCTCAGAACAATCCTCTTTTTGGGTTTGAAGTTGATTACCATCAGTAACCACCAGTTGATCAGATTAGTGAAGCCATTTCATGAGCAGATTTGCATGAAAATGCAGCGGTTCAATTTGCACTTCCTAAACCCATCATTAGACATTGGGAAGAACCTATCGGTAAAAAGAACAAAACTGGTCTTGGATATGACAAGGTTTCCTTTCACATTTTGGACTATTCAAAACCCATCAAGTTTCGAGGGGTTGGGCTTTTTCAAGACAGCTCATCTTCACCTGCTCAACATCCTACCCCTCTTCCACATCCACTTCATATTCTCAGATGCCAACATTGTGATCGGGTTGGCCATGTGAAAGATCATTGTTTTGATCTTCACCCTTGTGATCATTGTGGTAAACATACTGATCACTCGAATAGATATTCCAGAAAAAAAAAACTCCTGCAAAAACAAAGATTCACCTTGGATGCATCGCTTCTTGGCAATGGTCTTCAACAACCAAGAAGATATATCGGTCATACCTCAGAGTTCAGTCTCAAGTATTGACATGTCTTGCAGTGGAGATATCTTCATCTCTCACCTTGTATCTGACAAGGGGGGAATCGATGGTCAGTTACTTGCTTCGAAGAAATATCAAACAAACCTGAGCCACATCCTGAACCAGAGCCAGCTGCCAGAGCCTAGAGCCAGAGTCCGCCATAGCCAGATTCAGAGTTGTAGCCAGAGACCAAGTCATGCTCCATGAGCATGTTTTGGTTGGTGGCCAGCGTTAAACCACCATCAGGGAGCACTTCCACTTCGCAGAAAACTTCAGCTTTGGTTCAAGCTTTAGTACCAGAGTTGGTGGTCAGCCTTAAACCACCACCGGTATAAACCTCGAGTTCTTCTACCTCATTTTGTTTGTGGTCATCCTTAAACCACCATTTCAGAGAGCACACCCAATCATTGGCTGCCACGCACTAATCTGTAAGGGTTGGTGTGGAGGAATTCCAACAGTTATTGGAAGCCCAAGAGACCTCTTGAAGTCCAACAGTTTTTCTAATCTGCCTATAACTTTGGTGTGTATTTAACAATTTCTGCAATTTGGTCCAATGGCATGAATATGGCTGTGATTGCCAGAAGATGGCTTGGTACAAAAACTAGCAAGAACTCACCATCCAAGTGAATATCAAATAAACAAGTGCTCACTAGCAATATATAGCTTTAGATTTCATTGTAATTTTTAAAACAGTTTTTTAACATATTTAGGGATAAATACATACCTCAAAGTCAACAAAAGCAACAGGCATTCCACCTTTAGTCTGCATCTTCAGCATTTTGAAACCCCGAAACCTATTTAAGTGGAACCCCAAAATTCAAATAGAATCAGACAAATTTATTTGAAAATTTTGGCAAAACACAAGGTAATGCACACAACCACTCTGAGACACAATTCTAATCCATGCTGCAACTATGCTCCCCCCTTGATGAGTATTGGAATTGGAGATGAACTTTCCAATTTTTACAATTACCTTGAAAGCACCTCACGCAATTCATCTTCAGTGCAAGTAGGGCCTAAGTTAGCAACAAACAGAGTTGGGCAAGGTGGATTGCCCCCTGGTCCACGAGGTTGCTCCTGTGACAGACAGAAATACTAATCTTCATTTTTGCTAAAGCTTTTCTTAGTTTATGAACAAAAAATTACCAAAAAAAGACATTAAGATAATTTTGAAAATTCGAAGAATAAATGGCTTCCTATCATGATATACTACAAAAAACCATGTAAAAGAAATGGCTCAGCCCAATTCAAGCATATCAAGCCACAAACAGAGTTGGTCAAAGTGGATTGTCCACATGGTCCAGGAGGTTGTTCCTGTGAAAAACAATAATACCATTCTTCAAATTCACTAAAGTTTTTCTTACTATGTAAAAATAATCATAAACAAACAGAATTAAGATAACATTTTTTAAATTTTCTATGTATTAATGGGTTACTCATAATATACTGCAAACAACCATCTGAAATAAATGGGTCATACCAATAGCATATCATAAAAATATACAAGTCAATGTGAAGTTTGGACTCTGTGATTGCTTCTCAAGATTACAAAGTTATGCATTAATTTAGCAGCAACGGTTCATTGTCATTGCAGATACAAGATTTGTGTCCCCCTCAAGATTAAGGAGGTTCAATGTTGGGTTAAAAATTAGAATATATGAACAAGAGGTGGTGTTAACCCCCAATGGTACTCATGAAACAAGAAGGTTAAAATCCAGCGAGATCCATCACATTGCACTCATTTCAAATACATCAAAATATTGACATTGATCAGGGATCCTTCGAGAGTCAGCTTCATTAGATTCCAGAAAAAACAGTGACTAAGTAGTTTTTTTTCTAGAATCTGGAGAAATGGGACCCACATGTCAGAGTTTATTACATATTCACAATCCTTGTTAGAAAGCAAGGCCAATGAGACTGCTTTCAATTGCATGGGACATGATCACTTTGATTCTATTTTTATTTTTTTGTTTTTATAATTTTTTAAGATGATGGACTGACATTTTGTCTCTACGTGATTAGGTATTTCCTTCTTTTTGCTTCTTTGCTTCTCAAAAGTCTGTTTTATGAAAATATCTAGATTAGGAGTTTCCAAGTATGACAGCCACAGGTACAAGTTGAATGTTATGATTCCGGGCAAGCAATGTTGATGTGGCTTGGGTGAAGAGTGATGAGTCAAGAGCAGTGTTAAGTGGGTGGATTGTCTACTAGTACAACATGTAGCGGATAATCAAAGGATTTTCCAGTTGGTGTTGGAATAAGATACCAATGGGTATTGGTGCCAAAAGCATGGTTCAGATTTTCTAGAAGTCTACTTTGCCTTGTCTGTCTCTCCCTAGCTCTATGTTGCAAGAAATGGCCCAAAACATGGCATATCAATACCAGAAATGCCTAGAAACGCCAGATTACCACTAAAACATGGCCGAAATGCCACTGAAACACTTGTAAGGTGTTTCCTGAATTGGAAACGCCACCAGAACATTTCAGCGTCATTTCAGGCCAAGTCTACCAAGTTTCCGTGATTGTCTTTGCTTGTGCATGATCACTCAAGTGCCCATCAAGAATGTGGGGCCCTTCTGTGGCCACTAAAATTTGTTTCTAATCACTCCACAAGCTAATTTATCTCTAATCACTCAAACCAATTTACATCTAATCAATCCACACTCTAGTTCTATTGAAAATTAACCTTGTTTTATTTTTGTTGATGAGAATGATAATGATGATTACTAAGAAATGTAATCATAATTGTCTTTAGCTCATGTTTTATTTCATTTTCAGCACATATAGCCACATGTATAAAAGCTTAGATGTATAGTCTAATGTATAAAGGCTAATTTTGAAATCTTGAATGTATAGACTCATCTATAAATGATAAATTTGGATTTTGCATCATGTAATCATCTATGAGAGTTGGTTTTCCTCCTAAAATGGCATTTATGTGTCTCATTCTTTTTTTTTCTTGCAAGATAATGTGATATTAATTTATTTGTAAAAAATAATATATATATATATGACATTTCACCCTACATTTCCATTTTGGGGGCATCTCATTGTTATGAACATAATTATATATAAAATAGCATAAATAATAATTAATAAAGTATAATTAGTTTTAAAAGGGCATGTCCCAAAACAGGACTCCTTATGAAAAGGCACCTACCTAGGCATATAAACAAGGCCCTCATTTGTAACCATAAAAACATATAATATCTCTTCTACATTCAACATTCTTAAATAAATATATTACTTGTCCTATAATGGAAAATTACATATTCCAAATATTCGGAATATTCCATTCGGTGCGAACTTTGTTCATTACATTGATATCAGAGAATTATTCTCTGATCCTAACCTTTGGCTATCAACCCTTCATCAAGTCCTTTGTCGTTGAGTGGGCCTAATAGTTAAGAGTATGTGTTTCCTCCTAAGAGGTGATAGGTTCAAAACCAGAGGGGGTTAGAGTATGTATGCTTTCGTAGACTTAGCAGTTACATCACTGCATGGAGGTAGGTTCCCTTGTCCCAGTAACAAGGGGGTCTCAGACACCAATTTGGTGTATGGCTTCGTCGTGACCTTAAAATTGGATAATAATATAATAATAATAATAATTAAGGCTATTAGCCACACAAAGTTATTTTTGGAGGTTCTCCATTCTATCATCAAGATTTTGGCCATTAAAAGAAATAAAAATAATAATATATACATATATATATCTATATATAGTTATAAAAAAATCATAGAAAAAAAGGAAATTAAAAGAAAAAATATAATAAAAAAACAAATTATAAGAAAAATCCACAGCAGTATATACCATAGCCCCAAGACTCACCCCAGGGCTTAGACCTCTTTTTCCCCAAGGCAAGCATCCGATCCAGTACTCAATGACATCGGGCATCTTACAAGGTTGGTCCAACTCCCTCCACAACCAAGGTACACAACCCCGAGCATCGAAGTCCTTATACCACTTCTGGACTTTGACATCCCAATCAAATTCCACGCATTCGACCTCTTCAACATGGTCTCGTAACTCCTCAAGACCTATCCATCAAGATTTATACAAGACAAAAGAACACTGGCATATGTAGTGTTGATTGAGATAAATAAATGAATAAGAGATTATTAAAAAGAAAAAGAGTTTGCAATCGCAGCCGCAGCCGCCACAACATTTACACCCCTGCCATGAGTTGGACATCGATGCCTACAACCGCCACCCTAACCACCAAAGAATTTTCCATCGCCACTAGTCAGATGCATGCAGCCACAATCGCCAATGTTGTTGGGCTTCCTACCGTACGCCCCCACAAAACCACCACCATTGCAGGACGCCACAGAGCTGCCACTGCCATCAGCAGTTGAATGCCACAGAGTCGCTACCACCATCCACAGTCGGCTTCTTCGTCGCCACCACCATCGACTAAGACATTTTTTTTCATTGTACAACTTCTTGTATCAACACCATAACCATTCTACCAATAATTCTAACATTTTAGTTACCAAAATAATATGAAAATTCTACTGCAGTATCATGGTTTACTTCTCCTACTTGATTAAATTATACAAGTTATCTTCAGAATTAGATTCGAAAAATACCGAAGTAAACACAACTAACAACCTACACATGCAGATCATTTACTGAATACTACGCTCATTCAAACAAAGTGACACACTGATTTTTGGACATAAGTCCTTGGAAAAACCCAAAGCGAGAAAACCGATGCAGCAAATATGAGGGTTTATTTTATTAAGTAGATTCTGAGTACAGCAAATCTGGGTTCCAGATCTGGAAAACCCGATAGAGAATAAAAGAAATATGCAGCTAACCTGTTGTTCTAAGACCAAAATTATGACTGATCCACACCCTCCAACGAGATTTACAAGACTCGGCCCAGATCTGGCCCTAGACACCCCAGCACTGCCCTTGAAGCCCCAGCGTCAGCCCTGCTAGGCTCTGTGTGCCACTGTGCTGCTCAGAGAGGGACTGCGTAACCCCAAATTGGGTGACGCAGTCCTTACGCTAACCCTGGAGACCCTCTGCGTAATTCTGAAACCCCCTAGAGCTGCAGTGCTACCCCTCCTGGGCCTGCGTAGCGGCTAAAGCTACTGTTGCTGCTGCCCTTGCTCCTCTGCGTTGTCTTTGAAAGTTGCTCCCCTGCCTCTTGTTGTCTCTTGGCTCCAGGATTAGATCGCCCCCTCAAACAATACTACCCCTCGCTGCAGAAAACTCTTCTGGAAATTCTTAGCAAACCCTACCCTAGAATTCCAGATCTGTTTCTCAGCTCTGCCTCTGTGTGTGTGTCTCCAACTAACCCTCAAGCCTTTCTCTTATACTTTTTCATAGATCTCATCAATGGCCGAGATTAAAACATTAATCTACGACTGAGATTAAAAGACTGCTTGATCCGTGTCACTTAGAACCTAAGTCCCCTGATACGGGGATACGAGGATACGGGGATTCGAGGAATCGGATTCGAGTACGGTGACCCCCGGAACAGGATACTTCTGGGATACGATACGTCATATATTATTTTATTAAAAATATATATATATTTAAAAATATATATATATATATATATATATATATATATATATTAAAAATTAGATATTTTTTACACAAATTCATACAAAATTCATTGATTCAAACATAGATTTAAGATCTTAGATACTCATACATGATCATTGATACATTGATACATCATACAATTGTCAAATTTACTCAGAAAGACAAGATAGTAAGATACTGTAGTTTTCTCATTAAGTCATCAGAATCAAAATGTGTTACATAAATACACTGCACCGCAATTCACAAGGTGAACAGTGAACCCAAAGATGCCATGTGTATAACTGTAAGGAGTTGAGTGTATGTAACACATAGAACTGAAGCCACATACATATGCCAAGATCAACCATACTATTGAGTTGAGACTAACCATAATGCATAGATGCCATCATGCCACATATATATTCAAGAAAATGAACAATGTAAATAGATTGATATCGAATCGAGATGCGATATCATATTTACTTACAATAAAAATACCAGAGCGAGAGAAGCCATAAATAATTCAAAGGAACTAAGTAATGATTCTGCAAATATGATGTCGTAGATATAATGCATTGAATCATACTAAGCCATACGTTATTGCAATGAGAGAGATACGAGATCTTCGAGTTTTACAATCATACCATATAGAGCCATATGCCATTGTATACCATGCTATCGAAACCCTATCATTGTTCAATCCAATGATGACACTACAATGCGGCTCAAAACAATAATACAATGCCCAAACGATTTTCAGTGATGCCCATATAATTTTAGCGATGCCAATCCGTTACAAAGGTAATGAGATGCCCATATAAATTATAACGATGCCCATGCAAGATTATGATGCCTATTCAACTCGAGCAATGCCCATGAGACGGAGTGTCTGGTCGTACCCGACTCACGGGGTACGGCCGTATCCGTACAGGGTACGGTTGGGATTCGCCGTACCCTGTATGGATACGACCGTACCCCGTGAATCGGGTATGAATCCGGCCGAATCGTATCCGATTCGCCGGATTCGGGATTCGGAGCCCCTGGGGGACGAATCTGGTTTCTTAGCTTAGAACATTTCAGCACATGTGATAATTAATTCACTTTAATTATTTAATTTTCCTAAGTTTAAACTTAGGAAATCCATTAAAATAATTAATTATTTGAATAACTTGAACACCAACTGAATTTCTCCGAACACTTTCTGGGTTTTGGAGTTCAAGTGTGTCTTAGCCCCTCAACAAAATTTCAAGGCTAGAGCACACCCGATGCTACACCAACTACACAAAATCTCAACAAATAATAATTCTAGAAAACCAAAGGAAACGAGAGTTTGTTATCTAGAAAAAGAGAATTTGTACATATGAATCTGACAGTCAATTAAACAATACAATCTGCATAGGTGTAGTCGCATTACAAGCAACATATGCATCCAAGTTGCCATAAATTCCATGCGTGCTATAATCCAAACACAGTTGTTGACTTAATAATTTTTTCCAACGTAGTGTCATCCGAAGAAAAATGAATGGGATGGTGATGTTTCAGTGAACCATCGTGACCATCAACAAATAATAAGACATCTACTCTCCATAATTAGATAAGGGTTAAATCTAAGTTACTTAATAACAATACAGTAAATGAAAAGGTTTCATAAAACCAATAAATAAATATATATATATAAAAAGAAAAATCTATAATATATATTTTATAATAATTAGTGGGGAAAAAAAGGAATTTATATTCATATATATATATATATATATATATATATAGAGTAGAAATATAAAGGTATTATTTATTTTAATAAAAGAGGTGAGTCGGAGACGGAGGATAAGTGGAACCATGAACTATGGAATCCATAAATATGTCAACATTTTGGACTAAATGTCCATTTTGTGAAACAAAATTTGAGTATCGATTGATTTTTAAAATTTCAAAACATGTTGTTGAACATTTAGGAAATTATTAACTATGCAAGAATATAAAGGTAATACATAGACACAAATAAAAAGATTAAAGAACATTGGAAAAGTAATATAAATATCTTGAAGAACACTTTTACCAAGAGTCAACATCAAAAGATGGGGAAATTTTTCGTCTAAGGGGCCATATTAAAAAATTGTTTGCAAAGGTCAAGAAGTACAAGGCTACAAAGAAAAAATTAGAACAAGAAAAGGAATGTCTCAAGAAGAAATTCAGCGAGAATTTATCGGAGAAGGAAGAAGAAAATTTGTGCTTACAAAACCTTAATCAAAGGTTATTTGAAGAATTTTGAACAAATTGCAGGTTTATAGGATGAGATGCTTCAACGTCAAATAAATTTGAGTCAGAAGTTGAAGAACTCTTACGTCTCAGAAATCATAAGTAAAATATACTCATGCAAATCAAGAAGCTTAAAGGTGGTATGAAATCATTGAAGAACAAATTTGAAGAACTTATCAAAAAAGAAGCATCAAAGTCTTCACACGTAACAGTCTAAGTTAAAGAAAAGGGAACAAACACTAATCCAAATAAAATCACAATTCAAAGAGATCCCAACCCAATTGAAGTGGAGACGTACTCAGAGGTTACAGCTCAAGAGAAGATCTAGCGATTAACCAAGTGACTTTCGCACATGGAGGAAATCAAAAACCTCAAGTAAATCAAGAAATCGCCACAAACAAGATAAAGGGAAATCAGATCACAAAAACTCCTTATCGACACCCAAATCATAAAAGCAGACATCTCAACCAATCTGCATGTCCATATCACTCAGACCATAAACAAGTGATTTATGTTCCAAAGTATAACGATGTCACCATAATCCAATCTTGTGATAACAATTCATCCCAAGTTTCCAGTAACCGCGAGATTCCACACAACATTAATTTGGGATGGTTAGATCATTTCACAGTAAGACAATTTTGCACCATGCTCAAAAGTACATATCATCTTGTACCATCGAAGATGACAGTTCCAAGAATTCTGAAAGACAAGAAGACACCACGAGAGAGAAAAATATATCAAGCCTTTTCATCAATAAGCTTTGAGGACAAGTTTTGGGGGCCAGCTCAATTGGTGATCGAAGTAATGTGAAATCTGTGAAAACTAAGAGATCCAAGGTTACAAATAAATAATTAGTTAAATGATAACGAATAAAATATAATTAGTTACAAAAGGGCATGTTCCAAATGACATGACTCCTTATGAAAAGGCACCTGCCTAGGTATATAAACAAGGCCCTCATTTGTAACCATAACATATCATATCTCTTGTATAATCAACATTCTTAAATAAATATATTACTTGTCCTATAATGGATAATTACATATTCCAGATATTCTCAACATTTGTTGAGTACGAACTCTATTCGTAACACACATTTCCAACAGTAGCCTTTTCAAAAACTTACAAAGGTTTCTACATTTCATGCAACGTAGCCCTAGCTTATAAATTCGCATGATTAGTCAGTTTAACACTTGAGTTAACTTGTTGAAAGTGACAAATTTTCCCTATTTTCCACATATGGTACGGATGTTATTTGTGCCCAAATGAACTTGTATCTTTGTCCTTTGTTAGGAGACATGCCAATCGCAACAAAAGCCTAAATAAAAATTGTTTTGCTTTTTACCTTGATTCGCCTTACTACCTATGATTGGCAACTATGCTAAATATATTTGGCAAAGGTTGCTGAAATAAATATGCCATTTCAGTTTTAAATTGAATATTTTCTAATCAAGACAAAAGAAAGAAAATTTTCCAAGTCGAGTTTGCTTAGGCCAATGGTGTTAGGTTGGAAGACCAGTTCAACCTCTTGCTTCTAATGGGCATACCAAGTATCTCCTTTCCTAAAAACTCATGCATTCACTGCTATGTTGTAGGAAACAACCCCCAACATGGCGTATCAATACTAAAAATGCCCAAAAATGTTGAAATGATTGTTTGGTATTTCTTGATTTGGAAACACTGCCGAAACATTTCTGCAGCATTTAGGCCCAAATCTACCCTATTTTCGTGATTGTTTTTGCTTGTGCAAGCCTGCTCAAGCACCAATGAAGAGTGTGGGGCCCTTCTATGGCTAAAAAGTTAAAACATTTAATATGCCACTAGAGTTTATCTTTAATCACTCCACAAACTAATTTATCTCTATTCACTCCACCAACTTATTTATCTTTAATCAATCCATGCTCTAGTTCTGTTGAACAAGCACCTTGTTCTAATTTTGTTGATGAGGATGACAATGAGGATTATGAGGATATGTAATTGTGCTTGACTTTAGCTCATATTTTATATCATTTTTGACACACATAGCCACCATATAAATGCTGATTTTAGATGTATAGGGTCATGTATAATGGTTGATTTTGGAATCTTGGATCAATAGCCTCATTATAAAAGATAATTTGGATTTTGCATCATGTAATCATCTATGAGAGTTAATATAGACTTGTTTTTCCTTCTAAAATGTCATTTATGTGTCTCATTCTTTTTTTTTTTCTTGAAAGATAATATGTTAATAAATTACTTTTATAAAAAAATAGATATCTATATGTATGTATGAATGATGATTCACCTGGCATTTCCATTTTGGGGGGGTAATGTTTCCATTGTCCAATTGTACACATTTCAAAAACTTCAAAACATTTCCATGCAAAGTGCAAATTAGATTAGCAATATGGCTCGGCACAGTCAATGACTTGGTTCCATCACAAGTTACTGACTTGATCCCTAGGCCTCCTAGCATTGTATTATAATGAATGTTGGGTGTATATGTCGTTCTTAAAGTAAAGGGAAGATTGTTATCTTCATCAAAGGCCTGATCCTATGTTTAGAAAGTATTTCGTTGGAGTGATTTTCCCTTCATCATAGTTCAACGAGATCACTTCATAAGGCCATTAACACTCTACAATGAATTGCCACCTGTAATGTTCCCAAATTTTAGCTTCAAAGCTAAATGGAACATTAGAGTTAGCAGTATCTTTAGCCGGTGAATAAATGGGTAGAGAAGCCCATAAGTCTCCTAAGAAGGAATAAAAACACTTCAAGTGTGAAAGGAGACACTCCTTGCAGCTTAATAAAACACCTCCATGTGTGAACAGGGATAATATCAGGTTGATTCAGTCTACTTTGACTAAGTCAACAGCGCAGATGTGGAGGAGCAGGGATCAAGGAAGGAATAACGCAGTTTTGGAGGGAGATGAATCTCTTGATGGAAATGACCTAATTGGGTGGGGCCAAGGGCAAGCAAACTCACATTTTATTTAAGGAAGAGGATGGCAGCATTATTCCTTATGTTTTAGATTATTATTTTGGTCTAATTAGACTTTTGCTTCCTCTTGCTATTTAGCAGGGTTGCTGTGTTGTTTAGCACCGGGTGTTCCCGAGCGAGAATCCCACCTCTTTCCTTGAGGAGCCTCTTGGGAGAGTTTGCATTCATTTTCCACAACAAGTTTTCAGGCCAAGCTTCAGCTTACTTCATTAGCACAGTTTCTGCAGGTCATTGTGCTGTGTTGCAGGGTGCAGTAGTGGAGGGGATTGGAATCCCGCTTTCTGAGCTAGTTTTTCAATGGAGGGAGGTTTCCTTCCCTTGGGAGAACTGTTTGGAGAGATCTTGAGCTCATTTCAGATCTGTGGCATTAGGCCACACATTTCCCAACATTCCCAGCACTGTTTCAGCTAGGAAATGCGTTATTTTTGGAGGCAGCTTCAGTGGATGATCTAGTGGCATCTTTGCAGTGTTTCCTTGTAATTGAGAGGTTCATCCTTTCATGGGAGGAAGCCCTTGAGGGATCTACATCAGATCTGATATCTTTCAGCCTTCTACACTCTTATTCTTCAGTGTTGCAGTGATTATTCAGTAATTTTCTGAAGATCACATTTGTATTCAAAGTGTATGTCAAGAAACCCTTCCCGAGTTTTCTTGTAATTGTAATAAGGAGACTAGATCTCAGTTTTTTAGCATGATTGTCTAATATATGAGTAAATCTATTTGTCTTCTTAATTCCTGAGTTGAAACCCTCTTAAGACTGCGCAGTTTCCTTGTGCATTATTTCTGAGTAGTAGTGTTTGGGGTTTTAGTGTTTTTCAGCTACACTAGGTGGTGGGAGGTCTGTTTACCTCACCTAGTTTTCTTTGTTTCAGATCTCCTCTTGGATTTAGATGCTAGATGGATATATCTAATGGATCCAAGTGATGATTTACATTCTTATGGCATATATTTCTGGAAATGCGTTTTTAAGTGAATGCATTGTTGAGCAATCCATTTCTGGGATATTTTAAGATATTCCCAATACTACTTATTTTCCCTATTTTGGGATATTACACCACCGTATTTGGCTGTGATTTTTCTCACAAGAATAAACATCAAATACACCTTTCACAACAAGTGGATCAAGATTGTTTTTAAAGAATAGTGAAATTTAAATGGAGGAAGGGTTGTGTTACCAACCGAAATTGGTAACCCATAGGAAAAAAAAAAATTCTCCTCATTGATCAATAGGCCAGCCAAGAGCACTATTATGGCCCACAAATAGTTTTACATCAGAGCTCTCCACCTGTGCTTCGATCAGTGCTCTCTACCATCTGCCATGCATTTTGAAGGTGGCTAATCTATTGAAAGGAAAACTATCCATATATGTAATCATATACTTTAATTTAATGTTTTGGACAATACTAATACGGAACACAAGCCAAGTTGGACAATTAATTACTCTAGAATGCACCCTTGTTCCCATGCTTCAACTGGGATGTTATCATTTGCCCCTAGTTCAGTGTGACCTCCCTTGGGATTCTTCCTTCAAAAGGGGCACCAATAGGAGGAATTGATTGGGGTAATGTGCCCGAGGTAATCCATACTTGCCCCCTTCCATTTTTTGTTTTATCCGCATCCATTCTTTGTGTTGATTGTCAATTGTCATTGGGACTAGCACCCTATATCCTCATCTCTGAGTCAGGGCTCGAAATTTTCCCTAAGTTGATGCAGCTGAAAGAAAGATAAAAGCATATGAAGCCACAAATAAGAAAAACAAAAAAGCTGGTTGGGACATAGTAAGCATGTGGGCAAAAGCCTAGCATGAGCTCTACCCCCCTCATTAGCCATCACACAATTCCTCAACATTTCATGCTCGATCAAAATAAAGAAACTCTTGAATATCCCAACCCAATAAGCGAGAAACTGTTACATCTTAAAGAGGTATTGGAAAAGCATAAAGCAAGTTGGGTCTCCTAAGCTATGCAAGGAAGAAAGATAAATCATTAAAGTAAAAGGCAGGCTAAGGAAAGGGGTAATGCGTGCCTCCACAACTACTCCCTCCTCTCATTATAGCATTTAGAGATGCTAGACCTCCTTCAGCTGGTACCATGGCTATTGCCATCTTCCTGGAAGTCTTGACCATTCCATCACCACCTTTGTCACATGCACCTATGGATTGATGGGTGTAACTATGAAGTGGCATTCCCCTTGAGGGCTGGAAGCACTGAATTGGGCTAAAGGCATACTCATCCCTAACACAAGTGTGTTAACTTGCTTACAAATCCTGAGCTAGAAAGACATTGGAAGGCAAGGTTTGTGTGAACTATTTTTGTGCCACTAACTTTAAATATGGTCCACGGTGATACTTTAATGGTCTTTATCCCTAATGATGTTGATCAAACTTAATATTGAGGGTACGTTTCAAGTGGCGCATTACAAATGCAGCTGAGCAAATATGACTTTGTAGCCCTCATGTTTTCCTCTTAATATGAACATTAGGCTTTACTACTATTCATAATACAGTGTTGAAGTGGGACTTTACTCCTAGGATTTACAGTGCTGAAGTGGGGCTGGAGCAGCCTCCCTACAAGGCAGACGTTTTATAGCAGATCATGTGCTACGGTCACAATGTCACATATAGAGAGTTTAACTATGATCACTTTAAGACTTATGAGAATGAAATTAAAACTACATAAATAGTACCCCAAGAGATTACTTCACTACAACTACTGGTAGATATTATTTCAATAACACTGCAATCAAAAAAAGGATTTTAAACAACAATTTTATAGCTTTACCAATGACATACTCACCTTAGTTGCTCCAGATTTCCCATCTTCACCAGCCAGCGAAGCCCCCATTGCTCCACCACTGAACACACAAAAATATGTGCATGAGGTGAAATATGCATTCAAAAAACGCTACAGAGACTACCACAAAAAAAGAAATTATCTTCTAAAGTAGGGTGAACCAGAGAATTAGTGGAATGCAATTTACAAATAGCCAGAACAAATAATAAAACAATGAGTCTCATATGGCTGTTCAATTACTTCCAGGAACGCGTACTGCTTTCAGAAAGTGTAAGCTAACCTCTGCACAATGTCGCTTGAACCCGGCATTTTCATAGTCTCACCCACCCCTGTGTGTGCAGTTGTGACAAACATGTGTAAATATGTATAAGAAATTATATAAATTGTAGATAGAGTTGGTACATAAAAATAAGCATAAATGACCAATACACATTCATGTGACATCTAGTAAGGTGTACCAAACAATGCAAACCATCAGCAAAGGCATTTTGAAAAAAATAACAGCAAAGACTGCACAAATTATTTCAACCACAATAAAGTTATTCTGGTTTGCTACTAGTCACAAGTTTCCACTAATGCAAACTTAGCGCATACTGCAAATGCATATTAATATCCATCCTCGGCAGACTCAAAACACATCATCACATGTTACAAAATAACCACAATATAGACCTTGTTACAAAATTTACTAAGTTTAACTGCAACTCATGGATCCAACCAGGCTTGGAGCATGAAATGGGCTTAGTTAATCTGGCCATGAGTCAAACTAACTGCCACCAAGTCTGACTCAGTAGCTGTGAGTTTCAATTGTGAGTAAATTGCAGGTCAAAGTTCAAACGCTGAGCTGCAAGAACTCACCAATGGATTTGAGAGGTCAACGAATCTAACTCACAACATGTCAGAAACTTGGTGGGCCCTGTTCATATAGCCCAAATGACAGGGAAAAAAAACTCAGTGGGCATCTTTATATAACCTAAAGGACAGGGAAAAGGTCAGTAGGCCCTGTCTGTATTAACACACTTTTTCCCAAGTTTTTACCAAGTCGAACTCAAACTCTTACTCTCTTGACTCATTGATTTTTTCACCAACCCAAATATTGTCACATTGGTATAAATTCATGATCTCACAAGCTGACATCAATAAGTGCACATGGGCATACCATCGTCATCAAATATTGCCGGCACACCAACTGGTCCACTAATTCTTTTATCATAAAGTCCACTGCCTCCATCATCTGCATAGAAAACCTAAAAATGCTTAACTAATCTACTTCTTTTTCTGCTTGTCCCACATTAACTAAAAGGAATCCTAACTTTGCCAACTAATATTAATACAGAATTCTATTGATATATTCAACATAAGCCTAGTTCTGGCATTAGCATGCTCACATGTTGCTCATGTACACAATACTAAATAGCATCCTTTTAAAGCAATAGTTAAAACCGTACAGTGGAAACAGTGTTTACCTGTTCCTGATCTTGTTATTCGAGAATTTGCTCTTGCAAGCTCAATGTGAAGAGTTGCTCCTGTCTCGGGATCAAATCTCACTCCCTGTTCATATACAAGAGTTTGCTACACTTCAGACTATAATTCCATAAAATGTCAAATCAAAAAGGCTGAACAAATATATAGAAGTTACTAATTTGTGGATTGAACTGTTGAATCACAGACCATATACCATTGACAGATACAAGGTCAGATCAAAGGCAGGCAGAAGAACTAATATATAGCTCTTACTGGTTTCTTACTATATAGCACGATTCATATATAGTTCTAACTTCTCACTAGGTTATGAACTTGTTAAAGTTTCAACACGAGCTGTATATCATTCTTCAAGGTTCAATATATTAATGAAGTTGGAACTTGGAATGTCAATTCACAAAGTAAAGTCTGGGAAACAGGAAGACAGAAAAGAGAAACGTGTGCTTAGACTCTGTTCAGATGTACATATTTGAATCAAGGAACCAGAGACGCCAGTGGGATGTGTTGATTTTTGTAACTAGTATCGGTCTTCATAATGTATCTCTGCAATTTGTAAATTTATTAAAGCATATTTAATATGCTTGGGTCATAAAAAGAATTTATTTGTAGCATGGGTTTCAATCTCAAAAGAAAAATTTATATATTCGAAAAAGAAAAGAAAAATTAAATTTCAAGTGTCTTTTTGGTCAAACCCCAAAAAGTCAAGTCTCTTGTTAAAATTGGTAACTAGAGCCAAATTCCATTTTGGACAGCTCATTTGATGGAGATAATTATTGCATTGAATTCCTCTTTTCGAGAGAACCAAAATTGACCTAAAGATCACTAAATTTGGACAAGAAGAAATGTGTTTTTGAAAAGAAGCCCACACATGTGCAAATTATCAAGGTCGGCCACATCATCATGTAGGCTCATGAAGCCCAACACACGTCTTTTCACCCACATCGATTCATATAAATAAGAGAGACCTCCAACCTTATTTGGCATCATCACAACTCATCATTTCTCTCTCTCATCAGATTGGGTCATACAAATTGCAGGCATCCCATCTCTCTCTCAAACGTGCAGATTTCATGAAGCATCTTTGACTGTTTCGGTTGACTTTCTGCAGCAGAACTGTTTGACCTTGTTTGACCCAGCTTGCCTCACTGTTTTGACTTCATTTCACCACCAAAAATTCGATCTTGAATGGCCGAGTTGCTGGACAAGGAAATCGAGGAAATCTGGGCACTTTAACCAGCGTTGACTTCAGGGTTGACTGCAATTTTGACCACAGAAAACTACAGCAGAAATTCTCTTTTGACCAATTTTGACTGGAATTTGGAGGACTGTTTTGGGCTGACTTTGACCAGCAAGAGAGACTGAGTTTCTCTCTCCTTTGACCAAGTTGTTGTGGAAGGATTTGACCAGACTTTGACTTCTGTTCATTTTCTGGTTAGTGCTGATTTGACTGCTGTTGACTGAGAGCAGTATTGCAGATTTGACAGGGCTATTTTGGACAGTGGTATTGATCATCTATTGGCAAGTCAATCTTGACTTTGACTTCGTATTATTTTACTCTCTCTTTGCTGAACATTTGATATTCATAATAAGAAGAATTGATCAAGGGTTTTTTCCTGGCATTAGCCAAATACTGGTGTTCATGTTCATGTTCATGTTCCTGGCTTGTCTTTTGCATTTTATTGTTCATGTTCTATCTACGATTACTGTCAATGTGATTAATGGTTTATGTGATTGCTATTGGAAACTAAGTGGAAATTATCATTGGGCTAATAAAAGGACATTGAAGTAATTGATGCAACTATAGAACATACCATTGTTATCTAAAATTAACATGGTATCAGAGCCCAGGTGAAGACAAAGTCCAAGCAAGAGAGAGAAGCAATCACTAAGAGATTTGTTGAACAAAGATTATTGAACAAATCTCCATGGCAACTACATCTTACTTCAAGTCTGAGGACAAGCTCAATGAAAAATTTGTCGAAACTACACCAATGGATTCAATCCGATCATGCAATGTACTAAAACAAGATATTGAATCCTTCTACAATATTTTCGGAATATAAATCACGATTGTTCAATCACATGCAAGTAAGAGAAAGAAGTAAAAAAATCGCACAACACAAGATTTTCCTGGGGAAAGCAACTACTAAAAACCCCTCTATCTCTATTGTATAATAAGCCAAGGAATCATGAAACAATACAATGCATGTGTGCTCGCAAGAACCTCATACACTCTACCAATTGTCTCACACTGATCTAGGCACAATTGGACAAACACATAGCCCATTTTCAGCCCACCTTCAGCGTACCTTGCTCACGCAATCCCTAGGCAAAATAAATCCCTATAAAATAGGAATTCCAACCTTCTTTGACTGCGTAATCCATCATGGGCATCCTGTGGCTTTATAACTACACCTAGGCAGTTTGCTAATAATACAACTGATAGTTATCTTCCATTTAACCTTTGTCTCAACTGGGTCTTCACCAAATTTGACATGCATGCAGCTAATAATAGCAAATCATCAGTTATATGATAGATCACTACTTGTGAATTAAATCTAATTTAATTCACTTGACCTTTCACTAGCTCATCACTCAGTTAGAACTAGTTAAACTGATTTTAACTCAATTAATTTGAGTTAACTGATTACACTCACACTACACTAGTGCATTAACTGCACCTGGACCCCCAAAATAATAGAATCACTCTACATGTCTCACGTTTGACCCTCAACTCGAAATTCTTGAGCTAACTCAGTCTTTCTAACTTAGTTAACTAATACAAGTTGTTATGAGATAAGATTACAATATATTGTCTAATTTATTTAAGGGAAAAATAAATTAGACACACATTTTCTTGTTGATAACAAAATTTGACTATCCTGCATGGAAGATAACTTTGGAGGAGCATGAAGTATTGGACTATGTGCAGGGAAAAGTGGTGGAGCCTCTTAAAATGCACCAGATACTACTAAAACGAAGTATAGAAAAGGTGAGGTCAAAGCTAAGAAAAATTTGATTCACTCCATTCAAAATAATTTGGTTGCCTATATTTTTTATTTGGGAACTTCTAAGGAAATATAAGCTAGTTGGGATGTTCAAAGTGAAGAATGCAAGTCAAATCCTCTTTCTCATGAACAAGTTGAAGGATATCAAGATGGATAAAGGGGAGTTTATCCAATCCTACTTCATGAAAATAACTCAAATCGAGAACAGGAGCTCACTCTCATTGCACTTGGACGTCTTTGAAAACCATGGGATGTATTTACCACCACCATTCTCAAAAACAACACGATACCTAGTTTTGATGAGTTATTGGCTAGATGCACTCAAGAGGAGACAAGGATGATGGAGAGAGATCAATCCTCCAATGGATATTAACCTACTCCCTTCTCCGCTCATGTGAAAAGGAAGAATAATGTTGGTCCAAGAAGACAAGGTCAAGGATCTAAGAAAGTATTCAAAGAAGGAAGAAAAGGAAGGTGCCACAATTGCAACAAGTTTGGTCACTATGCTAGAGAGTGTCCTCACAAGAAGAATCCTCCAAGGGATCATGACAACAACAACAACAATTACAAAAGCAATGGCAATCAAAGGAACAACAGGTTCAACAAAAAAGGAAAAGGGAATGCTCCCGCTGCTCAAAATCGAAATGGTCAACCTCCGAAAAGGACAAGAAATGCCAGGTATGATGAAAGTAATCTTGTAGAAAAACAAGATGAATTCTATATTATTTCTGCTCTATCTACTTCCTCTCCTCCTAATACTTTGGATCATTGGTTGATTTATAGCGGAGCCTCAAGACACTTCATTGGATACAAGGAGGCCCTCTCAAACTTGGTTGAGAAGAAAACTAATCTAAAGATAATACTTGGAGATAATGCCACCTACCTCGTGAAAGGGATAGGCATTGTCACTCTTCACTTGAATCAAGGTCAAACCATTTATCTACAAGATGCGTTGTATGTGCCCAATCTAAAGAAGAACCCAGTATCTATTTCTACGATGGAAGACAAAGGCTTCAAGGTAGCATTCATTGATGGAAAGGTAAGTATTTGGCATAGAAATCCTAAACACACATTTACTCTTGGAATTAGGGTGGATGGTCTCTATCAAGTCAGTGGAAGTCCTTTGGGAACTTTGGCAAGTGATACTTCTCTTCAATGTGAATCATGGCACCGGAGATTTTCCCACTTACATTACAAAGCCTTACCTGGGGCAAGGAAGATGGTCACAGGGATGCCCGACTTTGATATGAACCATGAAGAAGTTTATCAGGGTTGTGCAGTTGGGAAACATACAAAGGGACCATTCCCTTCTAGTGAAAGCAAGACAATTGATATTCTTCAATTGGTCCAGTATGACCTATCTGGTGCCCTGCCCGTAACCTTATTGGGAGGATACATATACTATGCAATCTTTGATGATGACTTCTCATGCAAAACATGGATCTATTTCTTGAAGACAAAGGATGAAGAGTTCAAATGGTTCTGTACTTTCAAGGCATTGGTGGAAAATCAAACAGGAGAGAAAATCAAGACGTTAGACGTTGACGATAGACAATGGAACCGAATATGAATCAAATGAATTCAATGACTTATGTAGAGAGGTCAGCATTAAGAGGGAGACAATTGTTCCATACACTCATGAGCATAATTGTGTTACTGAAAGGAAGAATCGAACAATTATGGAAGCCACTTGTGCCATGATCTATGATCATGGTCTACCAAAATTCTTGTGGGGAGGAGTTGCCAACATTGTCGTATATGTTGAAAATAGGAGCCCGCATCAAGCTTTGGATTTCAAGACACCCAAGGAAGTCTTCGTTGGTAAGAAACTTGATGTTTCTCATTTTAGAATCTTTGGTTGTTCGGTATACTTTCATGTGCCTAAAGAGAAAAGTAAGAAGTTGGAAGCTTCTGGGAAAAAAGGTATATTTTTCGGCTACGATGAAAATTCAAAGGCATTTAGAATTATGTACCTAGTCAAAGAAATGGGAAGTAAGTCATGATGTCACCTTCGATGAAGACACTACCCTTGGGAAAGCCAGAGATCTCCCCATCTCAAGGAAGGACGATGATAACACTGTCGAAAAACAAGATGAACCTTCGACGGATGAGCTTATGCCCGATATTGATGGACCAATGCATCCTATTGATCCACCATCTGGTGATCCGAAACGACCACTATCGCTCAAAGATAATGTAGAAATTAGGGTGTAGAATTGTAACTGCTCGTGAAATTTTAATCTAAATCACAAGACGCAATCTTACTCTACTAAAATTCAATTCACAATTTAGAATAATAATCAAGAAACATGCAATAAGAAATAACATACAGGCACACAGTATTTTTTGAGGGGAAAGTAATCATCTAAAAACCCCTTATGCTTGCTTGCATTAATCTGATGAATAGAGATGTATTACAATTGCTTACTCAAACTAAGCACAACCTGCATGTGAATAACCTATCTCTCTGCTCACTGAGAAGCTCTGACCCAGACTTATTCAATTTTTGCCTCTGCTTGAGCCCACATTTCCTTGTGCAATTCCTGAGGAAAATACAGCACCATTATTTAGGAATTTCTTCCAAAATGATAGCGTAATTCCCAAGGTTGTTCATATGACTGCAGTTGTACACTCAAGACTAGTCTACAACTGATGTTACACTGCCTTGGAATATCCACCACAACTGGGGAACTTGAATTCTCTGCATGAACTAGCTATTTTGGGTTGATTGATCAGTTAATTGGACGATCACTAAGTTAGACTAAAGTATCACTGCACAACTAACCTTACACTAGTTCTTCCAACAGTTAGAACTTGTTTAACTAGAAACAAATTGAAATAACTGACCTCGATTGCTACAAATTAGCAATCACACATGCTTAACTGAACTCTAACTCCTCTAACTTGAATTTACTGAGTCAACTGAGTGACAAGAGCCATGTCACACAAGTTAACTACATCCAAGTTGTTTGTTGATGTGCAAACTCAAATTTTTTTCTCAATTTGACCAAGGCAAAATCAAAATGAGACTTTCTTGATTCATTTTTCAACACTCCCTCTCAGCAAGAAAGGGATTATCAACCACCCCTATTCTGCACCTGCGGAATGTATTGTAGCACTACCTCTCATTGTTGTTGCTAATACTACAACAACTACAACTGAGAAGCATCCAAAATACATTGAATCAATTGTGTCTACAACTGCTTAATAGGAAAATTGTGTTGTTGTTGACTCTGCGATTGAGCCTCTTGCTCTGTTGTCAACACTCCTTTGCACTCCTCAGTATCTGACTAAAAGTGATCCTCCTACTACTGAATATTGTGGGCTCCCATAGCAAGGTAATGATCTAAGGAGAACGCCTCAATGGACCCTGCCCAAATTTCTGCAACTCTTGGACTAAGGATCTTCATCATTCCACCTCGCTCCTGGAGGTATAGTTGCATGTGCTCCCTCTGCCCACTTGGCTCAAACTCTCCTCTTACTAGCGGTCTCTAACTAGTCCTCTTCATCATCATCCTCCTGGTCAACCCAACTACCAACTAGTTGAGGCTCCATCTCAAGAGAAATCATACTCCCTCTCAACCACAACATCTCTAATCCCCTGCCTTGCTCCTCAAGGTTGTGCATGCATCTTCCTCTAATGTGTAGAGGCTCTCGATCCTGACACCAAATTGCTTGATTTGACATGAAGCAAGTTTCTTGAGGTAAGCCTTCCCATCTTTGAAGACGACCTCATACCCTTTGTCTTCAATCCTCAATTTCTTCATCAAATCAAGTTTCTTGGCTTCATTGCTATTTTTTAATAGCTCAGTAAGGGTCTTCCACATAAAAAAGGGAGTCTCTTTGCCATGTAATTTCGAGACTATGTGGTCTCTCACACCCTCCAAGATGATCCTTCTGGCTCTAGCTACATCTTTCTTCCACTGAGCTAGGTTCTGGGCATCAACTGATCCTGGTTTTGGAATGTTTGTCTTGACATATTCCAACAATTCGTTGCCATCCAGCAACGCCTCCATGCGATCCTTCCATCCAATGAAATTAGAGTTACCTTCCAAGGCATACTCTAGTCTCAACCTCTTGAAAGTCATCTTCCCAACTCTAAAGGGATCCTGCTACACTGATCTGCAAATTCGAACCTCCTAAGAAACCACTTCGAAATTACTGTTCTTATGTGAATCCTGCTCCAATACCATGTAGAAATTATTGTGTATAAATGTAATTTCTCATGAAATTTTAATCTAAATCACAAGACACAATCCTACTCTATTCCTCTGCAAAATTCAATTCATAATTTAGAACAATAATCAGAAACACGCAATAAAGATGTATTACAATTGCTTGCTCAATCTGAGCATAACCTGCAAGTGAACAACCTATCTTTCTGCTCACTGAGAAGCTCTAACCCAAACTTAGTCAATTTTTGCCTCTGCTTGAGCCCTTATTTCCTTGCATGATTCTTGAGGAAATTAGACTCCTATTATTTAGGAATATCCTAAAATGTTTGCACAATTCCCAACGTTGAACAGCGGACTGCATGCAACACCTGTACACTCAAAACTAGTCTACAACTGATGTTACACTGCCTAGGAATCTTCACCACAGCTGGGGAACTCGAATTCTCTGCATGCAATAGCTATTTTGGGTTGATTGATTAGTTAACTAGTTTCACTGAGTCAACTGATTGACAAGAGCCATGTCACACAAGTTAACTGCATCCAAGTTGTCTGTTGATGTGGAAATTCAATTTTTTTTCTCAATTTGACTAAGGCAGAATCAAATTGAAACTTTCATGCTTCATTTTTCAACACAACCTCTCAGCGGGAAAGGGATTATCAACCCTCCCTATTTTGCACCTGTGGAATGTATTGTAGAGACTTCTTCCAGATCTCTTTTCCTGCAATGATCCACAACTGCATGCAATCTTCTTTATTGTAGCAGATTAGGTATACGGCCCTCCAAAACGCTGCTCCAATAGTCACAACCCTTATCTTCGGGATCAGATCTTTCCTAAGGTCAGATCACAGAAGTATCTGGCATGCACAGAACCTCATAAAATACTCGGCCAACAGCTCTCCCTATCTCAGACTTATCAAATCACAAGAGATTGGAACATAACTCATCCTCTCTTCACATTAGATCAACTCCTTAGGGTCCGCGGACAGAGTTGGTTGCTCCTTAGCCTATGATCGAAGCCCTTGAGATGGGTGTGTCAACCTGTGTTGGCTTAATTTTGTACTCCCTCTGATACCATGTAGAAAATCCACGAAATTCTGATCTGCTAATATGAGCAATTTGAAATATAATTTCTTCTCATATGAACACAGAATTTCTCTACCAAACTTTGCAGTGGAATAGGAACATAAATAAACACAACACACAATAAAAACACATTGTTTTTCTTAGGAACCCAACTGGGAAAACCCTCTGCTTGAATATTGATAGGAGCATTAGATCTCTTAAAAATACAACTTATTTCAATCTGAAAATAAACTTGTTTTCCTGCCTTAAACGAGGCTTGAAACCCTTGCACGATTGTTGATCCCTATTTACTCTATATCAAACTCACACAAGCACCAACATGTGACTTCTACTGCCTTGTCTCACCAACCCGTGCTTACAAGACAACAATCAAATTCTGCCATCATTCTTCCTCATAAGCACTTCGATTAGGCTATTACTAGCAAGTTCTATTTGAGGAAAGTCAAAATGTTGATTGACTAGTTAACAAACGCTCACTAGTTGTGTTAACTCGTATTTCCTATAATTTAGGAGCCTGACTCAATCAACACGTCCTTCGTATAATTTAGAAGCCTGACTCAATCAACTCGTCCTTTGCCCAAAATAACTCGCACTAGAAGACAATAAATTTGGCCTTCCACTAATTAGCACTAGCCAACTGCTTCTTGCACTCCTAAATTTAAGGAACTCGTGCATGGTCAAGGAGAAACTTGTTGTGGTTCCTTTGATCAAGGCAGAAAACAAGGAACCCTTTCTCGCTAACATTTTCAACATACTTTTCCAAAAATTTCATTTTTGTGTTTTCAATGAGCAACGGTATGTAATAGAACCAATATGACAAAATTTTAGATATACAGGTCATAACCAGGACTTGGGCATACTTTTGACATTTAATAGAGGCTTAGTTAAAGACTATACTAAACTGTTGTAATCATTAGTTAATAAATGCAGTCATTAAAATAATAGGCAATTGGGATTTACCTGAGTACTACACTCCCTCCTATATAATAAACATTGCATCAGTTACTAATGAATCAATCCAATGTCTCATTCTTATGTGCAATCCTGTCTCGGTTTTTGTGTGTAATAACTTACATTTGCTGCAAAATAAATTCTGAGACAAAAGGACCATGAAATGGCAAGAAATGTGTGACTTCAGAAAGATGGAACATGATTCCATGCACTATTCATGAATTAAAAAAATTCTCTTTTTCTCATCAGCATATGTCTAATAGCTCACATAAGTGTTACATGCTTCCAGGTTACTAGTCATCTCATAACTATACGAATAATGCTCATGAATTAAAAAAATTATCTTTTTCTCATCAGCATATATCTAATAGCTCACGTAAGTGTTACATGCTTCCAGGTTACTAGTCATCTCACAACTATACGAATAATGCTCCCACCAGAATATCAATATTAAAGTCCATGGAAAAGCAAATGTTGGAGATACTGTGTTTCATGTAATAAATAGGGCAAATTCCATCAAACTAAATATACATCATCCATTCATGGAAAAGATACAAACATATAAACACACATGCATATCCAAGAACATAGTCATGAGAAAACTATGCAAAAAAGTTACAAATACCAGCCTTAGAAGAGCAGCTTACATTAAGAGCATCCTTTGCAGCTAATGCAAGTTGTTGGTGAGAAAATACAGCAAATGCAACGATCTGTTACAAGACCACACGTGAAACATTTCCAGTGGTTAAAAAAGATGTGCAGAGATGATTGCCAAGTAAAATGAAAAAAATGGGAATCTTATAGAGCTGATCCACATAAAAACTATCAAAAAACAGAAAATCACAAAGCATTGCTCGGCCTATAAAGTAAAAATGTAAAACCATACAAGTGATTATAAACTAAAAATGCTTAAACGCAGAAGCCTTGGAATGACAAAAGTGGAATGATCCATTTTGCTCATTCTTTTTGCTTCATTTCTACATACCCTTTTTTGGCCTGTTGCACACATTTTGTCACAGTTCCAAGGAGGCATTTGTGCCAATTTTTTCAAAGATTAGAATCATCAGCCAATGGCTTGTTGCACACATTTTGTCACAGTTCCAAGGAGGCATTTGTGCCAATTTTTTCAAAGATCAGAATCATCAGCCAGTAGTTCTTGTAAATCCATTCTGCAAAATTGTAATGTAAATGACGCTAGTATGACCGTTTAAATATGTAACAACCCAGGTAAGTCTGGATTTGGCAACGAGTTTCATCCTAGGAGGTTTTTCATCTCACTAATTATCTGTGTTTCTAAACACGAATGATCGGCAGAGTTTTTCCCTCCAGCCTCAACCCCAAAGCTAGGGTGGAATTTATCGTCGAAGTTTTAGGTGAGTCCTAGTGTTTTAATTGAGTCTATTGTAAAAGTGATTTAGGAATAATTTAAACTAATTGGCTAAATTATTTTATTACAAATAACTTGGTCTACTATATCATATTGTGTCACAGAAATGGTTATTTATTATGAAGGTCTATAACGAACGGGAATTCCCCCTTTGAGGGTTGAATTTGTAAAATACTATGTAAAAAATATTTTAGTACACAATGGCTAAAATATGAGGGTGAAAAAAAAATTAATCCGCTCGTGTCAATTAATTAATTTTTCTGGCAAAATAAAAGTAAATCCTAAGCCAGAAAATTAATTAATTTAGAGTCAAAATTAAAATGTTAGAGAAATTAATTTCTCCAAGTGGAAAAGTTTGTGGGTCTAAAGAAGTTTATTTTTGTAAGTCCCCCACTAAAGGAATACTGGAAATTTCAAGAAATTTTTTACCCTTGGACCTTGGTGGTTAAGTCAAAGCCAAATTTTTAGAAGATTAGTTCAAAATAATTATTTTTGAACTTATAAAAAATGGTTTTAATGAGAAATTCGAAAATTCCTCAAAAATAAATATTTTCGACGGCAAAGATTAAAATTTGATCAAGGATGTATCAACGGCTATGAAACCGGATTCATTCCTCAGCCCCATCATTTCACAAATCAAACACGATTCTGTGGGACACATGTCCTGCGGACCGTCTCCCATCAGGACACCATCTTGTCTCGATCGTGCCCTGATTCTGGGACACCTGTCTGGCTTTTATGAGTGCCACACAGCCCATAAAGGGTCGTTTTGGCCCATTTCACTCTCTCTTGATGTGGGTTTGTTGTGGCTGTGTGGGAGCGAAGAGAAAAGGGTGTGGGAGCATTTTGGAGGCGATTCAAGCAACAAGTAAGTGCATTTTGTCTCTATTTTTTTTGCATTATTACAGCATTCATGGCTCAATCAAGGGCAGTAGGGAAGGGGCAAAGTAAGGGTAAGAATGTCCCCATTGGAGATGCCTCTCATGTTCCAATTTCATCAGGGTCTGCAAGTGTTCCCTCTATTGGAAGTGGGGCTGCAACAACAGCTTCAAATGTTGAGGGAAAACAGCAGCCTCAAGATAACAAATATCCCTTGTGGAAATATGTCACAAGAGAGCAAAGGCCAGGCAGCAGAGGAGGAGGATGCAGCAGAGGAGAGCAGTGGTGACCATGATGATGACAGTGATGTTGATTTTAATGATGACAATTGATGACTCGCTAGCTACCTACTACCTTGAGGCTTGTAGTTGTTTTGTATTTGCTATTTCTATTTGCCATTGGCATTTCTACTACCTATGTAACACATTTTGATTTTGATTTTGATGACTTAATGAGAAAACTACAATATCTTGTCTTTCTCCTATTGGATCATTGATGAATATGTCACAATTGTATTTGTATGCATAATGTTACTTTGTAAAACTTACATCTAGATGAAGATCTATGTTTGAATCAATGAATTTGTATCATGAATGAGAATTTGTGTAAGAAATATCTAATTATATATATATATATATATATATATATATATATATATATATAATGTGTCCTAACGTGTCTTGTTACGGGGGGTCAACATGTTTGTGTCTGTCACTCGAATCCTCGTGTCCCGTGACCCTGTGTCAAGTGACTTAGATCAACGGTCGAGATTATTTTGAAGGGGATCAAGCCAACTAACCGTTATTTTCCAGGATTTCTCTATAAATAGAAGGCATTTTGCTTCTATTTGTCATCTTTGGCATCTTTGGTCTGATGTAATTTTGCTAACGCTAGTGTGAAGTCACTGTTCTACTGAGAACGTTTGAATCTCATAATAAAAGACTTTGGGGTACAGCTCATGGTGTCTTTGTCTCATTGATCTGTGGTATGTGTTGGGTATGTGCTTTCCTATATTTTGCTTCAATATTTTATGAATTGTTATTTCATTTGTAGATGATAGGAACATTCTATTGGTAAGTTTTGAGCTTATCTTAGGTGATCTGATTCATTGTATGATCTCACAATCTTTGCTTAAGAAATATATATATAGTGTGCAGGTTCCCCCGCCCTTGGGCTCCAAATTCATAGATTGTGGGCACAAGCTAACCCTGTTTGGACTACGAATATTTTATGTGATTTTCTTACTTAGCGAAGGCTGTGGTTAAATACCTATTTTTCGAAATACAACTAGCCATTGTCAAAATTTATAAAAAAATTTATTCTACAAAATCTTTCAAGCATTGTAAATTTGTATTATTTGTAAATTATTTTGTAAAATATTTTTTTGTAGAATAAATTTTTCTAACCTTTGTTTGGAAGCTGGGATTTTGGTGTTCTAAATTTTTTTGTATATATTGGGGTTTTGGGTATTTATAAATTTTATTTGTGCAGGTGAAATTCAAGAAAATTTGTTGGGTTGGAGCTAGATCTAGGCCCTTGAGGGTAAGAACTAGTCTCTAATATATTTGCAGGGCCAGCAATTGAAGATTTTGCAGTGATTTGGGCAAATACTGAAGATCTGAAGCAAATTATGATTTTTTGGCAAGGGTTTCAATTTTTTTTGTGGGACTCTCAGCGTGGCCCTTGTTTGCCCTATAAACCTAGCCGTCAACCCTTTTCACCCTAGTCGTGAGCTTTTCAGGGCCTTAAGGCCTAGCTGCAGGAAATAAGGGCCTCAGCCTGCCTCCTTTATCCCTCCTAGGCCTGGCTCAAGCCTTCACCCTCCTTTGTTTCACCTTCCAGCCTTCTATCCTCCTATTTTATCCTTGTCGTAAGTCTGTTGTGGCCTCCTCATCCCTCGACCCTCTCTCTCAGCGCTCCACTGCCTTCCGTTAGTCTCCCTCTCCCCCTTTGTTGCCCCTCTTCTCTCTGTCGTGGCTCCTGAGCCTCTCGACCTCCCCTCAATCCCCTGTTGCAGCCTCTTGAGTGTCACTGGCCTCTTTGAGGCCCTATCCCTTGAGTTGCAGTCCCTATGGATTGCCTTCCCTATGTCACAGCCCTTTTAGGGCTTGCAGCAGGCCTTCAAGGCCTCCCTTGCCTTGTTGTGAAGCCTCCTTGGCCTTTCCCTTTGCTCCTGTGACCTTCCTTTCCTTGTTGTGGCTAATTTGTCTTTTTTTTGGACTAAGTATTGATGTGTTTTGTAGAGGTATTTGGCACAAATTTGGGTGCTTGCAGGTGTTCCAGTCATTGACAAAATTTTGGGCAAGTTGCGCAAGTGAACTTCAAGGCCTAGGGCCTAAGGGTTTGACCTCTAACCCTCATTTTTCTCACTGTTTGCTACAACAGACTCGTATTTTCTCAACAGTGGTAAAAATCACATCTAAGTGGCAAAAAATTTACATCTAAGATATCTAACACATTGTTAAGTCACTTCGGTAAATTGGGCATTCATAATTTGGCATAAATTTACAAGTTTGGGTGACTGTCATCTTTATTTGTAAGTGCAACTCACGTCTGATTTCTATCAGTGGTATTTGTGTCCTAAAGTGGCTAAGTACATTAAAGATATTTTGCATTTTTAAGTGCTCCTAAGAAATTGAGTAATTTGGACTTGTTTGATATATTTAGCATTGAGTAATTCATTGATTAGCTCACTATTGTCATAAAACTCATTAATTTACTCATTTGGATAACATTAGATCACAAGTGAAAGAAGAGATTTCCTAGTACCTGCTAATTCGTTTACATTAACTTCAGAGGGATTCCTCTTCAACCTTGGAACATATAGGACCTCTATCACTTTCAAAGGTGGCAGTGACTCCCTCTGAAAGGATACAATCCCCACACCTGTCGCTTTGACCTTGGAGTTGTCTCCAAGCACCACCTCCAAATCTACATCATCCTTAATAAGACTCGTATGGCAGTGACTCGCTCTGAAAGGATACAATCCCCACACCCGTCGCTTTGACCTTGGAGTTGTCTCCAAGCACCACCTCCAAATCTACATCATCCTTTGTCAGACTCGTAAAGTGTTCTCTCATTCCAGTCATATGGAAAGATACCCCACTGTATACAAACCAAAACTAGAAAACGTGACACTATTGACGAGACTAACAACTAAAGCAAACCTTGTGTCAAACCTGGCGGAAAACTCATCCAACTCTGCAAAAGTTGCTATGCCCTTTTTCTTCTCAGTCTTGTTGGGACACTATGTTGGGATTCACAACATTACTTGGGAGCAAGAGCAAAAGCGGGGAGCCGGAGCGGGAGCGCCATTTTCAAAAGCTCCCGGTCCAAGAGTGTTTCGAGGAGCGTTTTTTTAAATATATATATTTTTTATATTTTGATGCATATATGTCAACAAAAGCCTGTAGAATGATGAATTAGATATTAAAAAAAAAAAAAAAAAAAAAAAAACGTAGATTGAACCATATAACATCAATCATCTAGAAGTTATAATCTTCATCAACCACACCCATAAGTTAGAAACATACAACATATTGACTCTTGAGTCTCAGGATTCATCAATCTTAAAGTTTCAAGCTTTCAGAATTCAATATATAACATTTATCATCATTGATTCATTGATCACCATAGTTGTACTTGTAAGCTAAAGCGTAACCATTACAACAAAGAATATTTAGCATGAAATGAAATGTTATAAAATGAAACAAAATGAAACAATTTTCAACT
The DNA here is from genome assembly GCA_034641835.2 of Pinus albicaulis. NCBI lineage: Eukaryota > Viridiplantae > Streptophyta > Pinopsida > Pinales > Pinaceae > Pinus > Pinus albicaulis. Next base: position 188,582,468 of record CM076575.1, read on the forward strand.
TTCATGAAGCATCATATTCATAATTCATAATGACTTATATACTTATAACTGTCAACTTCAAAGTTTCAAACTTCAAACTTAAATTGTCATATATTGTTTACAAAAAATATCTTCCATTAAATATGAAAGAGTCAAGTTTCAACAGTTATAAAAAGTTTAAAACTACTAGAAAATAGAAAAGACTAGTAAACTGTAAATCTATTTTATCTATTGCTTGGCCTCTTGCCACGAGAAATGTCTAATTTATGAGCAGCTCGTGGTAATGGTGGTCTTCCAGCAGTCTCCTCGCGGGAAGTACCACGACCATAACTAGAAGCCCCATGCCCTCCACATGAGGATGTAGGTGGAGGCTGCGTCAACAAAGGAACAATAGTTGGAACTCGAACACTGGCACTACTACCGGATGGTGAGTGTGGCGATGGCATGCCTGCTCCTGCTTCATCCTCATCTCTCAAAAGTTTTGCTTCCAATTCTTCCAGATGTATAATGTCGTCCTCCAAATTATCGTCCTCTGGGTTGTTGTCCCAAACTTTATATGAGAGATACTCATAAGCTTGATCACAATAATGACTCAACAACCTCAAGTTGTAGTGCACATAAACCAAGCTTTCTGCTCGGTTTTTGTTGAGTCTGTTTCTTCTCACATTATGGATGAAGTTGTAGGTGCTCCAACACCTCTCTGTAGAAGAAGTATTTACAACCTGTGAGAGAACTTTTTTTGCCAATTTTGGCAAAAGACCCATGCCACCATATGTATCCCACCATGTGAGAGCATCAAACCTGTCTCTATCTTCCATTGCATGAAAAGAACCAAAAAAACTAGTGCAACTAATGTATCTGCCTAATTCAAGGCGCGGATTAGCACACTCCTCCCTGTCAGTGACCAACTTGTCTAATGCTTTCATATATCTCTCTTGTACCTCTGGATCTGTATGAGGTTTGATCCTAACCCCACCCCCAGGTGCAAGTTGGCCCAACCAAGATGGAGAGTAGTATTTTGGCAAAAGGGTATACGCCAAAGCCTGTAGTGGAACATTAAGTTTATTCCACCGTGCACACACAAAATTGTGAATCATTGAATACAATTGGATCTTTTTCCTTAACATCTTTTATTTGCCCCAACATACTATCCATTTGCTCATACACCTCCCCAAACACTGGTTTATCTATATCAGCAAAGCGAATCATGTTATAAATGGGCTTGGTGAAATTCAAAATTTCCCTCGCACGTGCCCAAAACAAAGGATCAAGAACAGTCTCCTCCACCTGTTCAAAACCTTGCCTGCCAACTGATGTTGTTGCCCTGTCCTTTAATACCTACCAGTTTGGACTTGATACCATGGCAGCCAATGACTCTCTTACCTTCAAAAGGCACCTGAAGGTGAGGTAATAGCTAGCAAATCTAGTCTTTGCTATCTTCAAGAACTCCAATGTTGAGTGACTATGGAAAAGACCATGGGTATTGCTATGATTTGTAATATATCTTATAATTTTTTTCCTCTCTTGTACAAATCACCAAACCATATGTATTGAGGTTGTTTGTTTTTAACCCAGACCAAAATATGTTGGGGTATTTATCCTCAATAATTGCTCCCGCCGCCTTACAATTAGCAGCATTATCAGTGATGACTTGGATGACATTGTATGGTCCAATACGTTCAATTGTTTCAAGTAATGGTTCTGCAACGTTGATGTCGGTCTCAAACTTATCTGAATAATCATATGATGAAAGGAATATTGCAACACTAACAGACACAACAAGAACACTTATCAATGGCTTGCCTTTTACATTTGTCCATCCATCAAATACAATGGACACCCCATGCTAATTCCAAGAACTTACCATTCTACTCAAAGAATGAGTTATTTTTGCTTTTTCATGATCAAGGCCCACGGTTCTAGCCTTGTCATACCCAGGGCTCTTGTATCCTTTCGGGCAACCATTAATGGCATAAACCATTACATGCCAATATGGTGAGCAAAGAACATTGAATGGCACCCCACATGCATAGAGAAACCGGGAAATTTTTGAATCCACATCACTCCTGGACCCTTCATCAAGGAAATCGGATATGGTTATACGCCTTAAAGAGATGTTTGGTCCAGGTGTGCCTCCATATCCACTACCATGGTTGGAAGTTGATGGACTTCTTTGTCCATGTTGTGATGGTGCATAAGATTCAATGAAACCCTTAGATCTTTTAGATTTGTATTGGGCCTTCTCCTCCTCCCTTATGTATTTGGCTCTATCTATTGCTGACATACTTACACAAGTTTTGATTCCTATATTTTTATCTCCATCCCATGGCCTTTTCCCACAAAGGTGCCTTTTGGCAAAGGTGTATGAACCTGTGTATTGTGTATTCCAATGGGGGCATATAAATTTAGTGGTTCCACCCCCTTTCCCTGCTTTAGGCCTAGTAACATATTTCCACAATGGTGTTTGGTCAATTTTAGTTGGTGTCACTGTGGTCTCATTATCTCCACTCTCCCCTTCCTCCTCAAGTTGGTACTCCTCTTCAAGATTTTCATCATATCCACCGTAACTCACTTCTTCATCCTCTTGTTCTAGAATAGGCCTCTTTCTCCTACTCTCCAACATCATAATAACAAAAAAACAAAACCAACATGAAGAAAACGCCAAGCCATATAGCCATGATGTTTCAACTTTCAACTTTCAAAATTCAAACTTTCAAGTTTTTAACCTACAAAACAACGAAGGAATGCCAAATGGGAATAGGAAAAAATGCAACATAGAAAAGAAAAGAAAAAAAATCAATTTTTCATTTTTCAACAAATTAAAATGCAACATATAAATAAATAAAAAATCATTTTTTTCATTTTTAAACAAATGAAAATGTAACATAGCGAAAAAAATTTCATTTTTTCGTTTTTCAACAAGTTAATATGCAACATAGAAAAAAAAAAAAAATTCGTTTTTCAACAAGTTAATATGCAACATAGAAAAAAAAAATCAAATTTTCATGTTTGAACAAATTAAAACACGTAGAAAAAAAAAATTTAGATCATTGGTGATTGGACTCTCCTACCTCTTTGTCCTTCGATGATTTTGATCCCAAGCAGAGACCTCCAAGCTCCTTGTTGGTCAACCTCTCCTTTCCCTTGCTCTCTCTTGCTCTCTTGTCTCCTCTCCTCTCTTCTTTCTCTTTCTCCTCTCTAGCTCTCATCTTGCTCTCTCTCTTCTCAAAAATGACAAATAGAATGGGAGGGAGGGCTTTTATTTTTCCCTCCCCTCCCCTACCCTCCCTTCCCTCCAAATTTTCGAGCCTCAAAGTCATTTTCCTCCTTTGCGTGCGGACGTCAGGCGGGAGCATTTTGACCATAGTTTTAAAAAACGGCCGATTCGAATCGGAGCAGGCCTGGTCGACCGAGCCATTAGGCTTGCCAGTCAGACCAGGCACAAGAAACGGCCAGTTGGCTGGTTTGTTACCGAGCCAGCCAGTTTTTGTACCAGCTCGGCCGGCTCAGTAACAAACCGGCCGACCAAGCCTGGTCCGAGTTAACTCGGCCGAGCCAATTCCACCGACCGATGGGCCCAAAAAATCGATTTTTATGGACTTGAAACCGAATTTAATTCTGCTGTTAGGTTTGTTTGAGGTTTTCTGAAGAGTTGTGGAGTTGGTTTTTGGAGCAACTTTATGGTAATGTTAAATTCTTAAAGTAAAAGTGAATGTCACTTTTACTTAAATTTTTAACATTACCATGAAATGACTCCGGATGTTTGAGAGTGGTTCCAACCTCATTGGATTTCATATGGAGAAAGTAGAATTTTAGATCTCATTCAAAATCCAGCAAACTTATCAGTTTTTCAGGATTTCAGGATTGGGTTATTGCAATGTTTCCATCGAATTTTGTCATGTATTAGGGTATGGAATTCGTATTTAATCAAGAGCACCAATCCCTCTATGTACCTTGATGACATGATGTTAGTGACATTGGTTATGTTTTTTGTTTTGATCTCTATATCATCATCCTGTATTGGACAGTGCACTAGGTGCAATTTTGATATAATGGATATATTCATGAGCCTACTTTGATCATATGTTGTCTTTTGTGACTTATCTATATTGTAATGCTTTGTGTTTGAAAACATGAATAAAAATCTTTAAATTTATGTTTTTGTACAAAAAAATTAATATTTAATGTATTTTTTACAAAAACCGAGTCATTGAAACCGAGTCGACCGAGTCATTACCGATTCGGAGTCATTACCGAGTCATTACCTTGGCCTGGTAGCTGACCGATTCCGTTTTTTAAAACATTGGTTTTGACAATGCAGGGAGCGCACTCCCGAAAACGCTCCCGCTCAAAGCGCGTTTTAGGAGCGGGTTCGAGAGGGGGGGGGGGGCTCCCCCGCAACCCTGGTTGGGAAAAATACTAAGGGGGGGGTGAATCATTATTTTTAAACTCACTTTAAACTTTTCATTTCATATTTAAATTTTTGTACGCTACTGTCATTCATTCAACCAGTGTATGTATGCGACTTTAGTGAAACCAAACAGCGTATATCCAATTAACTAATTTTTCATATGTTTCATCAGACATTCATCTTTGACCAGTACTTCATTATTTCATTATCCATTAATTAACAGTAACCATGAACAGTAAGAACAAAATAAACCAACACACATAAGCAACACAACAACACATGAAAACACCAGGATTTTTAGGTGGAAACCCAATGTGAGAGAAAACCACCGTTGTTTTTCTTACAATATTGTATTGGCACAGACTCTTACCAACACGCAAGCAGCCCCCTGCAGAAGGCTACAACCTTCTCTCATTCTCCAACACCCATTGGAAGGGAGCTCCAACCCCCTGATCTCGTTTATTGACACCTAACAGAAGGGAGCACCTACCCCTTAAAGAAATTTACCAACTACCACTAGAAGGAAACTCAAACTCCTTCACTGAAGGCTCTAACCCTCAGCTCCTCTTCATGGACCACGTTTCACAATATTTCATATTGGATCCACCTTACTCAAAACATCAAACTTGTAGGCCACCTTTCATCATTCTTTCAAACTAGACCCACACACATCATTAAGCTCAATACTAAACTAAATACTAAATCTGAAAGCCAATCACTGAACCAATTGAATCACCATAGCATCAGCCAACAAATCACTGAATCTCAATCAACCATTTCAACTAGATCACATCAATCCATAACAGATATAAACCATCATACCAATGCACAACCATTTATCATTATAACAAACCATACATTGTTCATCGTCACAGAAACATAGTGTTGTTCCTGCAAAACCTGATCAGACAAACATTAGAATGTATAAGTTATTGTTCTGAAACACAACTGTGTATATATGTGTTTCCTCTGTATCATACCTACGCACAGATCTCAGAATATTGAACTCTAAATCATCAATCATTGAACCATACATAGACCATTGCAACAATTATAGATCACTGAAGCAATCACAGAGTTTTGAACCAATCACAAACCATAGATCATTGAATCACACCCAGTCATACTTTTGTACCATTAAATTGATCAATACAACCAAATCACCTCAATCCACACTGTCAGACACAGATCATCATGATAGAGACATCATTAACAGACAGCAGCAAACAGAACAAAATTGATCAAACATCATCATTTATCAGTCTTGCAAACCCTAGCATATATATGTGAATATCACAAGACTGATTAGCGTATGTACACACCTACCATGCGCAACACCTGCGTACATATATCAACATACTGCAAACTTTATCGCAGAATATACACATGACCCTACAGAGATGGATCCACATATGTACACGACTATTCCTAAACACACGTGTACAAATCTGAAAACCTTCGTTGCAAACATAACTTCAGTATCAAAATTGCAGACTTCTGAATAATACATTTAGATCATAGTATTGCTATCATCATTGTTAACTACTTAGACATTTGCAATGAGTAAATCAATCAAGCATATGTGTCAATATATATTCAGATCTTTTAGATCTGAGTCGTCTCCATGCTCCCTGGTGCACACTTGTTCCAAATAAGATCACGCATGTATAATCCATTACTTGCACACCTAACACCTTGATCTCCATCTCCTTAAGGCTTATATAGTTTTAGCCTTAGCCAATACCTTGGGTAAATCCCTTGCTAATGTCGTTAGTATTCTTTGACAGGATCAAATAACCATTGTCGCACCAATACTATGGGCCAATACCATGGTAAATATCTATGGTATTCAAACTACCATGGTTTAAAATCTGTATGCGACTTTCCCTTATAGAACCTACGTATCTACGCGACCATTCCTCATAGGATCCACGTATACTTTTTCAAACTTTACCTTTAACATCCATCTGTCTCTGAATTGTCATTGCTTTGTCCATACCATCTGTAGCATTTGTATCAATCTGCATAACCATCATGTTATCACAATGTTGACATCTTTTATCACGTAGGCTGCCATGAAGGACAACACATTAGTCATAATGCCAACAATCTCCCCCTTTGGACTTGATGGCAACCACTTTGGTGTTTGATCAACACCTGCGAATCTGCATAAACATTATGTTATCACAATGTTGACAGGACAACACATTAGTCATAATGTCAACAATCTCCCCCTTTGGACTTGATGGAAACCACTTTAGTGTTTGGTCAACACATGCAAATACATTTGTAAATACCAACACATCAAGCTTCTCTTCAAGCATTCTTCTCCAAACAAATAACTGTAGAAATTTCTATTTTCCCACCCCGGTTTTCAGTTTCACCTTATTTCTCCAAATAGTTAAATGCCCTTTCCCACAACCTTACATTCAACAAGCTGGAAAATAAATATTTTCTGAAAACACAAATTCTGGAAAATTTTCACAGTGCTGGAAATTGCAGAAATAAAAATCAGCAAACTAAAACAGCCACACAAAACATTTTAACACAGTGATTTCTGGTCAACATGACCCTGGAAAAACCCCCTACAACTCTTGGGGAAAACTAGTTTGAAAGCTTCTCTTTATTTTTTGAATATTGTTTTTACAGTGATGCAGAAATTTACACAGCAAAAAAAATTACAACTTCAAAACAAAACTTATCTCGAAAATCATGCCAAACTCCACCTCGATTTTCGTGCCCACAAAACAAAAAAATTACAGCAGAAATTACAGCCTTCAAAACTGTACGAACAGCCTCGAAAACAGTGCCAAAATGGTTGTACGACCTCCCTCGAAATCTACAGTTTTCTCTCCTTGAAATTCGTGCCCACTTGCCTCGATCTTCGTGCTCTGCCCTGTTGTACGAATTCGTTGAAAGTTAGTGCTGCTGCCCTCTTTCTTCTCACTGCTCAGAAAATTCTCTTCAGCTTTTTCCTTCTCCTTCTCTCAATCTACTCATGAAAGAATTAATGAATGAATGACCTTTTCTCTCATTTTCCTCCTTTAATAGAACTCTAAGTGACTTTTGGGTTATCCCCAAATCCAATGGAAGAAATAGCTTTAGATCTAGGGCTGAGATTAAATGTTCTTTTAAATCTCACTTTCTATTTTTTAATTCACCCCACTTTAATAAAGACCCACTTAATCATTTATTTCCAAAGTCACTTTTCCTTTCTAATTTTACATTAACTTTATTAAAGTCGCTTTAAAATTAGACTTTAGTAACTTTTTCACTTAGAGTCACTTTTAAATTAGATTTGACTTTATAACTTGATAAAGTCACTTTAGGAGAAAAATTAAATTCTTTTGGACACTTTTCCCTAGGCCAAAGATCAAAGCCTTAGGGAACCACCTGTCCTCCGGTAACCAAATTTCAACACAAGCTTTTCTCCCACTTTGACATCAAGGGAAAAGGGTTGAACAATGTTGAATGAAGGCTTCTCTCCCCCTTTGGAGTTAGGATCACTGTAGATCTGATCTGCTCAATATGAAACTGCACGCTGACCATGCTCCCCGTGAGCATAGGCTAAACCTTCTGAAGATATTCAATAATGTACAAGACTTTATGACTCGACCAAAAATGACCTTTCCTATGACCAATGACTCTATGCCCCCATGATTACATCAATTATATGGGGTTTTATAGTATTGGACCAAAAAATTTACATCAACGTCCCCTTCAAATGAGTTTATATACATTACATGACATGATCCCAATAGCCCATATATGACTGAATTTTACAATGATTTACAACATGGGTCTTTTCATGACCTTTACATCAAGAGACAAATATAACATTTATAACCAAAATAGGGACCTCAACAATGAGGTAGCAAGCTCATGATAGTCCTCAGTAACCATCATACACCATATAGAAACCTACAACATGAACATCTAATCGCAACAACATAGAAGTAGCACGAACATCCTCATCATCAAGAAGCTATGTAAGATAAGGCAATGTAGCATCAATCTTTCCAACATCATCAACATGTGACCAAATATGAAATGCTTCCAAGCATCACCAAGCAATCGTCGTAGAAGCATAAGTTAGTGCAATAAGGTTATGGCATCAACTCATCCCCTTCACCTTATGTCATCAAGGTCAACATGCTCACTCATCATATAGGAAGAGTTATAATCAATGAGTAGTAAAGGCATAACAATCTCTTGCAGCATATACATATTCTTTCCATGCATCAACAACATATGTGAAAACAAAAAGTACCTCCAGCATTACAAGCCATAGAGTTGATCAGCAGCATTACATCTTGAATTTTCAACATGCATCACATCATCATATAGGAAGAGTTATAATCAACGAGTAGCAAAGGCATAACAATCTCTTGCAGCATATACATATTATTTCCATGTATCAACAACATATGTGAAAACCAAAAGTACCTCCAGCATTACAAGCCATAGAGTTGATCAGCAGCATCACATCTTCAATTTTAACAACAACTTTACCAAACTTAAGCAACATATATGCATCATCCATATCTTCACCATATGCAGCATGCATTAATGATGACATAATGACAGCAGCATATCAATCTCAACAAACCGTGAGTGAACCATAAACTCATCAACACGAACCAATACCAACAACGACCATAGCATACACATCCTCTTTATCAAGTGCAACTCAAGTAACATATAAACATCAACCATGAGTTTTACAGTATGCAATCCATGCATATAGAATTGATCAGCAACATCTTCAAATCAAAGTGCAAGACTCATGACAGCAGCATATATCTTCTCATCAATGCCAACAAAGCAGTGAGTAAACCAAGAATTCATCATAAACACCATTATTTAACAAGTAGTGCTCAAGAAACTATAATGCCAACAATGTACTATTAAAAGCATAAGAGATGCTGCCCCTAAACCTGTGCTAACTTATCAAATTTGATCATATCAAACTCATCAATCAGCAAGTGCATCAAAGAACCATTTCATTAGCAACAATAGCATGAGACTTGCAACAACTCATAACCTCATCATTCCTAAGCATCATATAGGAATCACCAACAGTCTACAAGAAACTAATATCAAAACCAGAAAGCCAATAATTATCTGATGGAAGCATATGAGAAGCTCCCCCTAAATCTGTGTCATTCCTCTTTCATTACTGAGAGGCATACACGACTTTCTAGATCAAAACTCGCGTATATACGCGACTGTCCTTCATCAGATCCGCGTATAGAAAGTAAACTGTTGAACTTTCACAACCACGGCTCTTCCTAAATATGTCTTGTATGTTTCCTGTTCACATTCTCTTCATCAATGCAATGTCAGAAGTATACACAATGTCGAAAGAATATCAAAACATCATGGGGAAGCAAGATACACATGCATGGCTCCCCTGAGAACATATACCACTGATCATGTGGACCTATTAATCATCACCTACTCTCCATGAGGTTATGTACCTCACATTTTCTTCTGCAGTTATTGTTAGAAGTATGCATTAAAAATAGACTGCAGTGGGGATCGTCTTCTTTTACTCTAGATCTGAAGAAGAGGAACTATACCTCTTATTCCTGCCTGAATTCTTCTTTACTAGCACATATAATTTGTCTGAATTTTTGTATCCTCTTGCTATAACCCTTCAAGTTTCTTCTTCTATAACTTTGCATTTGGTTGATGTAAATACAATTATATTTCCTTTATCAGCCATTTGACCTACACTTAGAATATTTTGCTTTAGCCCTTGAACTAACAATGCATCAGTTGCTTTTCTTTACTTATCAAGTTTGGCTCTACCTTTTACTAGAACTTTTGTTGGAGCATTATTTCCAAGAACAACTTTACCATCTTTGTTTTTCTTGAGAGATTCAAACTATTCTTATCTCCAGTCATGTGGTGAGAGCATCCAATGTCTATGTACCATTCATCTTCATCTTCAAATGAGCAAAGAGCAAGGCTATACCTTATTTGTTCTTCTTCCTTTTGCTTAATATGAAAAGAGTTGGTGGATCCATCTCTTTCAGATCTTTTGGTAATAATATTCTTGTCTAGTTGCTTGCCATGTTGTTTGTGGAGGTCCATTAACTTGATCCTGCATTATTTTGCTACATGCCCAAACATGTTACAAGTATAACATCTTCTTTGACCAAAAAATGGAGCAGGGTTGTTTTGAGGCCAATTCAGGAGCACTGAGTTGCCGGAGTGAGGGTCGCAGTGCCTTGTTGGAGGGTCGTAGGAAGAGGGGGTTGTTTGAGGACTTCTTGAGGTGGGCCAACCCTCAAAAGAGGTTGACGCAGGCCTGTTTGAAGTTGTTGTAGATAGTCGTTGTAATAAAAGGGAGGGCAAAAACTACCCAAATGTTGCAGTGTGGAGGGAGAACCTCTCACTGAAGGATAGCCGTAGTCCTTAGGTGAAAATCTGAGCAGAACGAAGGGCTGGAAAAGGGACTGTGATGATGCCCTAGGTTGCAGCAGTGGAGCAGACTTCAAACAGTGGACAGAGGTAAGTATTTTGGTGAATGTTTGTAGGTGTTGGATCCTAGTTTAGGATCAGTTTTGGATCAGTTTTGTTGCAACTTTTTGGTGTCGTGTGGAGGACCTTCCATGGTGGCGAAGAGTCCATCCTAGGAGCAAAATTGACAGTGTAGTATTGGGTACCATTGATCTGGTGGAGGGCATTGTGTTGGCCACCCAAAGTAGCCCTAGATGAGCTATCTTGACGTGACATAGAAGAGCTAAAGGTTGGGTGAAGTTTGGTGCCAAAGTGCAGCACCTTGATGGACAAAGGTGGCTGCTACAATGGCAGTTTGGAGCTTGGGAATTAGGCCTACCCAGAGAGCAGATTGGATGAGCCCGTGTACACTCTACAGAAGTGGCTTGCAGCAGTGTTAGGTGGCAGCCCTCCTGGAGTCTCGATGTGTTGTTCCAGGATGGGAAGGCACAACTAATGAGCAGTACGGAAGCGAAGGACCGACAGGACGAGATATGAAATCGAGTTGGTCATTTTATCTTGTATACCATAGACTATTGTATTATTCAGATTTTGGTTTAATATAACGAAGATTGGTGATTGTACATTATTGTACAATTCTCTGATAAAAACTGTGTATATTTGTGCATGTCTGATTTACTGCTTTATATTTCAGCTGTGCAAAGTAGTTCATGGTTGAGATTCTTGGTTTGGTAGCATCAGTGATATTAAGACTCTAACCTAGACCCAAGATCGTGGAAATTCAACATGGTACTAGAGCGTGTCTGAGCTACTTTGGAAGTCAATGAATCAAAGTTGTGCGCAGCGAAGTATAGCGTGAGAGGGAGTTGGTCACATGTAAGTGAAGGGTTCACTAGAATGTCGAATTTGCACACAGGTCTCCGATATGAGGATAAGGTTGGAAAGTTTGTCCAACTATATTCCTTGGAAAGAAAGGATAAATTTGGTCTTGTAGGTCAACGAGATCTCAGATTTTGCCGAGAAAGAGATCAAGAAGCCAACCGACCCTAAGGAGTTGGATATATGGGAAGATTTGGATACGAAGACGAGATTGATCATCCTTGATGGTGTGAAGGATTCCTTAATACCTCATTCGTCCGAGAAGAACAATGCACATGAAATGTGGATGGCTCTTCAGAATTGAACGATAATCGGGTACTGGTATTGGAGGATAAGTTGAAGTCGACCAAGATGATAAAGGGTGAAGGAATGACTTCATATCTAACGAGGTTGTCTCGAGTCAAAGATGAGCTTGCTGTCGTCGGTGTCAAAACTTCAAATGAAGATATGGTAAGGATTGCCTTGAAATGGTTCACCGAGGAATGGAAGCCCTTCATCAAAGGAATTGTTGCCAGGGAGGAATTGCCAGACTAGAATAGACTGTGGGACGACTTCATTCAAGAAGAGTTGCAAGACAAGGATCTTCATCCATCGAGGAAGGCAGATGAGGACGTCGCACTTGCAGTGTGAATGAAGGGTAAGCCGATGAAGGACTTGAGTAAAGTCAAGTGTTTCAACTGTGGCAAGATGGGTCATTTTTCGTCAAGATGTCCGATGAAGAGGGGAGATGATGAAAAGCGGAAAGGAAAGCAGGTTGTCGGTGTTGCCACTTCAACTGAGATAGATGATCTCTCCAGGAGATTGGAAGAGAAGGCCTTTGTTATGATTTCTCATTTCCCGCAAGGCACTATCAAGGAGGATGGATGGTATGTGGACAGTGGTTCGACGAAGCATATGAAAGGGTCACATGAGGTTTTTGAGACTCTAGCTGAATGAGACTCGAAGTTGCACATGGTGTTGGGCGACAAGAGTCAGTTAGAGATATGAGGATCGGGTATGGTGCCATTCAGAAAGGAGACAGGACGTATAAAGCGGGTCCAGGATGTATTGTTTGTACCAGGACTCAGATATAGTGTGATTTAAGTCTCGATGATGGAAAGGAAGGGGTTTGAGGTCTTGTTTAGGATGGGAAGGCAAGACTCAAGCCTAGAGGCTCTAAGTCCGATGGGATTGTACTCGGAGTTAGAGAGCATGGTCTCTACAGGTTGACGGGCTAGCCTGTGGATCATGGAAAGAAGCAGGTGGAGCAGGAGTAAGTTCCAAAGAAGCAGGAGCAGGTGGAGCAGGAGTAAGTTCCAAAGAAGCAGGAGCAGGTGTAGGCTTCAGAGGAGAAGGTACAGGTTCCTGAGAACAAGGTACACTTTCCAGAGAATAAGGTCCAGGTTCTAAAGACTCAGAGGGAGTCAAGTTCAAGAGGGATCTTGCAGGTTCAGAGGGAGATTTTGCAGCCCAAGAAGAGCGCATGGTCGTTGGGAAGCAAGGGTGCTTCCACATACACATAAGGAAACATGGAGGGATTGGAAAGTGATATAGGAAAAGAAGAAGAAGCAGGATGCTTCCAATAGTGACAGCGACACTTTCGAGAAGGGCGTAATTCACCGTACAGGGATTGTTGCGATTGTGAGTGCCACGAGTTGGGCAAGTGTTGCGAGCAGTGATGATGATGATGAGTTACTTCCTCGTCTTGGAGGTACCTCCCTCGCTAAGAGGGACTGTTGATTTTTGAAGCTTGGGAGGTACTCCAAGCCCTAGGGTTAAAGGTATGGAGGGCAAAGCACCATAAGGGTCACTTGTGGGCTTGGAACCCCAAGTATGGAGTTTTGCACCCAATCATGTTTGGGGCAATTCCGAAAGCACATTTCTACATGTGATGGCATGAGATGATAAAGGGCCGAAAGGAGAATCCAACGCTACGAGAATCATCGAATTCCAAGTTGTAGAAGTGGAGAAATGAATTTTTGAAGTTGAAAAATAATTATTGGTATTCAAGTCATGTAGCCTTGAAGTAAAATTGTCCAATAGATGTGTCTCTTCTTAAATTCGTGGAGCCCCTTTATTAGTGTATAAATAAATGGTAAAATGGAGCACTTAAAGCATCCATTTGTGCAACACTTACCTTACAAAGAGGTCGTTGGAGAGAGGATACATCTGTTCTAGGCTGCACCAAGGAGGACTGGACTAGAGAAGGTTGGAGGGTTGTTTTGAAGCCAATTCAGAAGCAAAAGTTCCTGGAGTGAGGGCCGTAGTGCCTTGCTAGAGGGTCGCAGAAAGAGGGGGTTGTTTGAGGGCTTGTTGAGGTAGGACAGCCCTCAAAAGAGGTTGTCGCAGGCCTGTTTGAAGGTGTTGTAGACAGTCGTTGTGTTAAGGGCTTGAAATTGCCCAAATGTTGCAGCGTGGAGGGAGAACCTCTCACTGAAGGACAATCGCAATCCTTAGGTACAAATCTGGGCAGAAGTAAAGGGTTGGAAAAGGGACTGTGATGATGTAGGTTGCAGCAGTGGATCAGACTTCAAACAATGGACAGAGGTATGTATTTTGGTGAATGTTTGTAGGTGTTGGGTCCTAGTTTAGGATCAGTTTTGGATCAATTATTGTTGCAGCATGTTGGTGTCGTGTGGAGGACCTTTCGTGGTGGCAAAGAGTCCATCTTAGGAGCAGAACTGACAATGTAGTATTGGGAGCCATTGATCTAGTGGAGGGTAATCTGTTGGCCACCCAAAGTAGCCCTAGACAAGCTATCTTGGCATGACAAATAAGAGTTGAAGGTTTGGTGAAGTTTGGTGCCAAAGTGCAGCACCTTGATGGACAAAGGTAGCTGCTAGCCTGGTAGTTTGGAACTCGGGAATTAGGCCTACCCAGAGAGCAGATTGGATCAACCTGTGTACACTCTACAGAAGTGACTTGCAACAGTGTTAGGTGGCAGCCCTCCTGGAATCTCGATGTGTTGCGGCCTTGATGGACTAAGGCACAACTAGTGACCAGTACGGAAGCAAAGGACCACCGGGACGAGATACAACATCGAGTTTGTCATTGTATCTTGTATACCATAGACTGTTGTATTATTCAGATTTTTGTTTAATATAACGAATATTGGTGATTGTACATTATTGTACAATTCTCTGATAAAAACAATGTAACAATGTATATTTGTGCATGTGTGATTTACTGCTTTATATTTCCGTTGTGCAAAGCAGTTCATGATTGAGATTCTTGGTTTAGCAGCGTCAGTGATTTTAAGATTCTAACCTATACCCAAGGTCGTGGAAATTCAACATTTATCACAATCTTCTTCATTCTTAATCAACAGAAAACAAGGTGTTCCTATAGCTAAATATTTGTTGACCTCTGTAACTGTAATAGCCTCTGATATATCGGTTTCACAATCTTTCCATTCCTGATGGACAATGGTGGCTGCTAGCCTGGCAGTTTGGAACTCGAGAATTAGGCCTACCCACAGAGCAAATTGGATCAATCTATGTACACTCTACAGAAGTTACTTGCAACAGTGTTAGGTGGCAGCCCTCCTGGAGTCTCGATGTGTTGCGGCCTTGATGGACTAAGGCGTTACTAGTGAGCAGTACGGAAGTGAAGGACAGCCAAGACGAGATACAACATCGAGTTTGTCATTGTATCTTGTATACCATAGACTGTTGTATTATTCAGATTTTTGTTTAATATAACGAATATTGGTGATTGTACATTAATGTACAATTCTTTGATAAAAACTATGTATATTTGTGCATGTGTGATTTACTGCTTTATATTTCCATTGTGCAAAGTTGTTCATGGTTGAGATTCTTGGTTTGGTAGCGTTAGTGATTTTAAGATTCTAACCTATACCCAAGGTCGTGGAAATTCAACATTTATCACAATCTTCTTCATTCTTAATCAACAGAAAACGAGGTGTTCCTGTCGCTGAATATTTGTTGACATCTATAACTGTAATTGCCTCTGATATATTGGTTTCCCAATCTTTCCATTCCTGATAATCATCGTTACTTAGCATAAGCATATCTTTATTGTCCATCATTGTTTACTTGCCTTGTTCTTTTGTGGTAGATTGTCCTTGACCCATAAATGCAGATATTGCCACAGTATCAGACACATCACTGTCACTGCTCATGAACTAAATTCTTCCTTTGAGTTGCTCTCTTCTTTTGCTTCTTTCCCATCGTCCCTGATCCACTTCAAGCGGTTAAGCGTCAATTGGAGTGACCTACTCTGATACCTATTGTTGGGAAAAATACTGAGCGAGGGGGGGGGGGGGGGGGTTTAAATCAGTATTTTTAAACTCACTTTAAACTTTTCATTTCATATTTTGATTTTTGTACACTACTGCCATTCATGCAACCAACATATGTATGCAACTTCAGTGAAAGAAAATAGTGTATATCCAGTTGACTAATTTTTCATATGTTTCATCAGATGTTCATCTTTGACCAGTACTTCATTATTTCATTATCCATTAATTAACAGTAACCATGAACAATAAGAGAAGAATAAGCCACCACACATAAGCAACACAACAACACATGAGAACACCAGGATTTTTAGGTGGAAACCCAATGTGGGAGAAAACCATCAATGTCATCGTCTCTGTCTTCTTTCTTATTATATAAAGAAAATCTTCTTACAATCTTGTACTGGCGGAGACTCTTACCAGCAAGTAGGCACCCACCTGCAGAAGGCTACAACCTTCTCTCGATCTCCAGCACCCACTAGAAGGGAGCTCCAACCCCCCCTGATCTCGTTTACCGGCACCTACCGGATGCGAGCACCTACCCCTTAAAACAATTTACCAACTACCACTAGAAGGAAGCTTTGACTCCCTTATTGAAGGTTCCAACCACCTAATCTCGTTTACCGGCACCTACCAGAAGGGAGCACCTACCCCCTAAAACTGTTTACCAGCTACCACTAGAAGGAAGCTTTGACTCCCTTACTGAAGGCTCCAACCCTCAGCTCCTCTTCATGCACCATGTTTCACAATATTTCATACTAGATCCACCCGACTCAAAACATCAAACTTGTAGGCCACCTTTCATCACAATTTCAAACTGGACCCACACCCATCATTAAGCTCAATACTAAACTTAATACTGAATCTGAAAGACAATCACTGAACCAACTAAATCATTGTAACATCAGCCAACCAATCACTGAATCTCAATCAACCATTTCAATTAGATCAAATCAATCCATAACAGATATAAACCATCATACCAATGCACAACCATTCATCATTATTATACCAAACAATACATTGTTCATCATCAAAGAAACATAGTGTTGTTCCTACAAACCATGATCAGACATACATTAGAATGTATACACTACAGTTTTGAAACACACCTGTGTATATACGCATTTCCTATGTATCATACCTGCATACAGATCTCAGAATACTAAACACTGAATCATCAACCATTGAACCATACATAGACCATTACACCAATTACAGATCACTGAACCAATCACAGAGCATAGATTATTGAATCACAACCAGTCATACATTTGTACCACTAAAACTAATTAATACAACCAAATCACCTCAATCCACACTATCAGACACAGATCATCACGATAGAGACATCATCGACCGACAACAACAAATAGAAGTGAATTGATCAAACATCATCATTTATCATAAATGCAAACCCTAGCATATATACGCGATTATCACAAGACTGATCAACATATGTACGTGCCTACCATGCACAACACCCGCGTACAGATCACAACATACTGCAAACTTTATCGCAGAATATACATGCGACCCTACAGAGATGGATTCACGTATGTACGTGACTATTCCCAAACACACCTACGTACATATCTGAAAATTTTCGCTACAAACATAACTTCAGTAACAAAACTGCAAACTTCTGAATAATAAATTTAGATCACAGTATTATTATCATCATAGTTTCATCATTGTTAACTACTTAAACATTTGCAATGTGTAAATCAATCAAGCATATGTGTCAACATATATTCAGATCTGAGTCTTCTCCATGCTCCCTGTTGCACACCTGTTCCAAATCAGATCACACATGTATAATCCATTACTTGCACACCTAACACCTTGATCTCCATCTCCTTAAGGCCTATATAGTTTTAGCCTTAGCCAATACTGTTAAATTTAGATAACAGTGGTATTCTATGTTTGATGCACTTTTACTTCAATCTTTCACATGCCCAATACAAGATAGCAATCACAAAAACTTGAAAGTAAAATGTTGATAGAACACAATAATAGATCAATAGAAGACAAGCCAAATATAGATCAGATTTACAATTCCTTATGTCCAACAAAGATATGAGATATTGTTGCATTACGGCAGTCAGCAGGATGCTTCAACCAACAAAGTCTTTCTCGGTCAGCCAACACTTTCATGTGTCACACCCACAACCCTCAAAGATAGCTAATCACAAGTCAACGCAAGTCAAACCAGGGACAGCGCTAAAAAGTCAACGCAGGTAACTTCAGAAAATTCAACGCAGCAAACTAGGGCTTCAGTCAAATAGCCTGGATTTCCTCGATTTTAGTGCCTAGTTGTACGGCCTCCTAAAATCGGAATTTCTATAGAAGATTGAGGTCAAACGACCAAGGGTTGACCACGATCAACGCTGCAACAAAAAATCCCTAAACAGATAAGCGCAGGAAACAGCAGCAAGCCCTAAACAGATCAGCTCAGAAAACAGCAACAAGCCCTAAACAGATCAGCGCAGAAAACAACAGCTTCACTCCACACATGTGAGAAGAAAAAGGCCTCTAAAGGCTATCGAACCAATCAGATCACAAAGAGAGAATGTGTGATGAGATGATGAGAAAATGACCTCCAAATCTCTTCAATTTATATTCATCAATGAGGGTGTGTGACACATCTCTTAGGCATGTGGGATAAATCTGTTCGACCTTGCATATGTGGAAAATAAATTCAAAATCAATGTTCTGCTCATTCGATCAAGATGATCTTTAGATCAATTTTGCACCTCTCCGAAAGAGGAATCCAACAAAAATATGACCATCATCATATGAGCAGTGCAACATGGAGATTGGACCTAGTTGCCCAAAATTAACACTCCCTCTCAACTAGGGAGAACTCCATCTGTCCACAAGTGCCATCCATCATGTACCAAACCAAACATCATGCGTCATCCCGCCTTAACTTGCTTTGTTGGCTCTTTATTTCAGAACAAAAGGTGAGTCACAAAGACATCACACACAACTGACCCGAAGTCAGCTTAGAGGTAAAAACATCTCTCGGACTCAAAAGAGTCTCATACTAACCCGAAGTCAGTTTAGAGGATAAAACCTCATCATACTTGATCCCAGATCAAGGTGTTGGACACGTGCCATCCTAGACATAGAGAGTACGGCAATCTTTGATGCATCCAAAGGTCTTGCTATGGTCTCTATCCACATTCCCCACCTCATTGGCCAAATGAGAGGTACTTCCCATGAGTCCGAAACTCCATGGGTAGGATGTGTGCATGGCACAAATCAGAGAGAGGTGAACCAACTCAATATCATAACGGTGGGGCAGAAGCACAACAAGGTTCGTCAAGCCTAGCCCCGTATGTGCTTATAGCTCCAAGAAGCTATCCCCCAAGCCCCCTGGAGCTCCTAGA
The DNA here is from genome assembly GCA_034641835.2 of Pinus albicaulis. NCBI lineage: Eukaryota > Viridiplantae > Streptophyta > Pinopsida > Pinales > Pinaceae > Pinus > Pinus albicaulis. Next base: position 188,601,840 of record CM076575.1, read on the forward strand.
GCTCATAGTCCAACCCAATCAGGACCCTCATAATAGGGTCTTTCCACGATTCCAAGCTTCTCGTGGAAGGTTAGGAACTTGACCTTCCCCAGGGGCTTCGTGAGAATATCTGCGACCTGCTCATCAGTGCCCTATATGATCGAGCCTTACAGCACCTTGCTGTACCATATCCCGGATAAAGTGGTACATGATATCAATATGCTTGGATCGATCGTGGAACACGGGCTTCTCAAAAAGACGAGTCCCACTCTGGTTATCACAAAGGATAACGGTGGTATCTAGCACATGCCCGAAAAGCTCACTAAAGAGCTTTCGCAACCAAACAACTTCACAACAGGCCATACTCATTGCAATGTATTCGGCCTCAATGGTGCTCAAAGACACCGACTTTTGCTTCATGCTCATCCAAGATATCGAAGCAGAACCCAAGGTGAAGCAACATCCAAATGTGCTCTTGCGATCCACCACACTGCCAGCCCAATCGGCATCAGTATATCCATGGAGTCTCAAACTCCCGACAGTGTATCTCAGCCCATGGTTGATTGTGCCCCGAAGATATCTCAACATATTCTTGGCACCAATCCAGTGAATGTGAAGAGGATCAACCATATGTTGACTCAAAGTGTTCACTGCAAAACATACGTCCGGACGGGAGTTCACTGGGAACATCAAGGCCGCCACGAGTTTTCGATACTCGATAGGATTTGCTAGCACAGGCCCAGCAGCGTTTCCACTCAACTTCTTAAAGTTGAGTTCCATCGATGTCGATACAGACTTACAGTCCACCATACCAAATCTCTCCAGCAGCTTCACGATATATTTTCCTTGAGAAAGGAAAATCTCGCCTGGCCTCTGCCAGACCTCCAAGCCTAGGAAGTAGTGCATCAGTCCTAAGTCTTTCATCTCAAACTCAAAAGCTAGCTCCCTCTTACACTGATGAATGAGAGGGTTAGCACCTATCAGGAAGAGATCGTCCACATAGAGAACCAAAATGAGAGGCCTTTCTCTATCAACCTTAAAATAAAGGTTCGGATCAGCATTACTTCAAGTGAAGCCCAGCTTCATCAAGTAGTTATCTATCCTCTCGTACCAAGCCCTAGGGGCTTGCTTCAACCCATAGAGGGCTTTCTTCAACCTGCATACATGGGTGTCTCTATTTCGGACTTCGAACCTTAGAGGTTGCTCCACATACACCTCTTCCTTTATCGATCCATGCAGAAAAGCGGTCTTCACATCCATCTGACGTAGACTCCATCCTTGCGTAGCAGCAAGGGCAATAATAAATTGGATGGTGGTATAGCGGGCCACAGGTGCAAATATATCATCATAATCTATGCCTTCTTTTTGAGAGAAGCCTCGGGCAACGAATCTTGCCTTGTACTCTTCAGCACTTCCATCAGATCCATGCTTGATCTTATAGAGTCATTTCGAGGTGACAACAGATTTGTCCTCCGGTCTCGGGACCACTTCCCAGACATCATTCTTCATAATGGACATATATTCTTCGTGCATAGCATCCTTCCAAACTTGATGCTTTACAGCTTCTTCAAATGTTCCAGGCTCAGATTGTACTATCGTACTCATGGCTGTTAGATACCCTTGGTATCTCTTCGGCTTCTTGCTTTCATGAAATGTCCCCCTTAGGGCAATATGTCTCTCGGCATCTTCGAGAGTATCTTGAAGCCACGAGGGTCTTCTCTTATTTGAAGGAGATGGATCAATGGGATCCATAGGTCCTTCAACATCGGGCACCAAGTCATCCTTCGGCTCTTCCAACTTCCCTGCTTCTTCATCTTCTTTGTCTTCCTTGGAGCTAGGAAGATTTCTTACTTTCTTGAGTGCAGCATCTTCATCGAAGGTGACATCATGGCATATCTCCACTTCTCTTTGACCAGGCACATAGATTCTATATGCCTTCGAAGTTTCACACAAACATTCCCTTCTTTCCAGAAGCATCCAGCTTGCTTCTCTTTTCTTTCGGCATATGAAAGTAAACAGGACAACCATAAACTCTAAAATGAGAAACATCAGGTCTCTTTTCTTTCGGCACATGAAAGTAAACAGGACAACCAAAAACTTTAAAATGAGAAACATCAGGTTACTTACAAGAGAAGACTTCTTTGGGAGTTTTAGAGTCCAGAGCGAAATGCGAGCATCTATTTTGAACATACACAACAGTGTTCGCAGCTTCTACCCATAGAACCTTCAGAAGACCTTGGTCACATAGCATGTCGCAAACAGCTTCCACAATGGTCTTGTTCTTTCTTTCAGCAACACCATTTTGCCCAGGATTGTACGCAATTGTGGTCTCCCTCTTAATGCCAGCTTCTCTACAAAAGTCATTAAACTCATTTGACTCATACTCAGTCCCATTATCGGTCCTCAAAACTTTGATTTTCTTCTCGGTTTGATTTTCCACCAAGGCCTTAAAGGTACGGAACCATTTGAATGCTTCATCCCTCTTCTTCAAAAAATATATCTAGGCCTTGCTAGAGAAGTCATCTGTAAAAGTCATGTAATAGGAACATCCTCCCAAGGATGTCACAGGCAACATACCAGATATGTCAGAATGTATCAACTGCAAGATATCAGTTGTCTTTGTGAAACTTGAGGAGAACGGTCCCCTTGTATGCTTCCCTTCAGCACAACCCTGACATATACCTTCATGATCATCTCTAAATTCGGGCATCCCCGTCACCACCTTCCTTGCTTCGGGAAGGGCTTTGTAATGAAGGTGTGCAAACCTCCAGTGCCATAACTCTGTTTGAAGAGTTGTATCACATTTCATAGCCCCCAATGGACTTCCTCCAACCTGGTAGAGTGTATCAACTCTAAAACCAATAGAAAGAGCTTCCTTGAAGTTCTTCTTACAGATAAGTAGCTTCCCATCAACGAATGCCACCTTGAACCCTTTGTCTTCCATTGCCGAAATGGACACAAGGTTCTTCTTCAAATTAGGTACACACAACACATCTTGTAATCAGATGAATTGACCTTGAGATAAATGGAGGGTCACAGTCCCTATCCCTTTCACGGGATAGGTGGCATTATCTCCAAGGATAATTTCCAGATTAGTATCCTTCTCATTCAAATCAGAAAGGGCTTCTTTATAACTAGTGAGGTGCCTTGAAGCACCACTATCAATTAACCAGACATCTAAGGTGTCGGGTGGAGATGCTGCAGAGAGGGCAGATACAAGAATAAAATCATTTCTCTTATTATCAACAACATTAGACTCATCATACCTGGAATTTCTTGACCTCTTGAAAGATTGCCCATTTCCACTACGATCAGAGGGAGCCTTCCTTTTTCCTTGGAACCTGTTATTCCTGCCATTCGTTCTCAAGTTGTTGTTGTCATCATCCTGGGTGAGTCCCTTCTATTAGGGAACTCTCTTGCATAGTGACCAGACTTGTTACAAGTGTAACATCTTCCCTTCCTTCCTTTGGGCCCCGCTCTACCATGGTTTTGATTTCTCGACCACCATGGTTCTTCTTCTTTGCATGAGCGGCGAAGGCAATAGGGTCACTTCCATTACCATTAGAGGCATACTCCATCATTCTTGTTTCCTCTTGAGTGCATCTCGTCAATATTTCATCAAAATCAAGAATCACATTATTATTGAGAATAGTGGTATTGAATACATGCCAATCACGGGGGAGACCTCCAAGTGCAATAAGAACCATCTCTCGATCAGATATTGCTTCCCGAATAGCTAGAAGGTTATTCCTAATTTTAGTGAGCCTCATAAAATAGGATTGAATAGATTTATCCTTACCCTTCTTGATATTCTTCAATTGATTCTTGAAGAAGAGGATTTGATTAGCATTGCTAGCCCTGAACATGCTCGCCGGCTTATCATACATCTCCTTAGATGTCTTCAGCTCAGAAATGTAAGCAACCAAGTGCTTATGAATAGAATCTTGGATAATCATCTTTGCTTTGATTTGATTTCCCCTTTTCTATACTTCGTCTTGCAGCAACTGCATTTGATGGAGGCTCTTGAATATTCCCCTGTACATAGTCCATGACATCTTGATCTTCTAGCGCCAAATCCAAGGACATCTTCCATGCATGATAATCAGACTTATCAGTCAATTTTTCATCAGCCTTGAAACCCTTGTAGGTTGAGGAGGCCATTTGTCCTTGATAGGGTTTCTTCCTTCAGATATAGCTTCTAACACTAGCTTGGACTCTTGGACTTTGTCTTCACCTTAGCTTTGATACCATGTTAAATTTAGATAACAATGGTGTTCTATGCTTGATGCACTTTTACTTCAATCTTTCATAGGCCCAATACAAGATAGCAATCACATAAACTTGAAAGTAAAATGCTGATAGAACACAATAATAGATCAATATAAGACAAGCACAATATAGATCAGATTTACAATTCCTTATGTCCAGCAAAGATATGAGATATTGTTGCGTTACAGCGGTCAGCAGGATGCTTCAACCAGCAAAGTCTTTCTCAGTCAGCCAACACTTTCATGTGTCACACCCACAACCCTCAAAGACAGCTCATCACAAGTCAACGCAAGTCATACCAGGGATAGCGCAGAAAAGTCAACGCATGCAGCTTTAGAAAAGTCAACACAACAAACTAGGGCTTCAGTCAAACAATCTAGAATTCCTCAATTTTAGTGCCCAGCTGTACGGCCTCCTAAAATCGAAATTTCTGCAGAAGATTTAGGTCAAACGACCCAGGGTTGACCACAGACAACACTGGTCAACGCGGCAACAGAAAATCCCTAAACAGATCAGTGCAGAAAACAACGACTTCGCTCCACACGTGTGAGAAGAAAAAGGCCTCCAAAGGTTATCGAACCAATCAGATCACAAAGAGAGAATGTGTGATGAGATGATGAGAAATGACCTCCAAGTCTCTCCAATTTATATTCATCAATGAGGGTGTGTGACACATCTCTTAGGCGTGTGGGATAAATCTGGCCGACCTTGCATGTGTGGAAAATAAATTCAAAATCAATGTTTTGCTCATCCAATCAAGATGATCTTTAGATCAATCTTGCACCTCTCCGAAAGAGGAATCCAACAAAAATATGACCATCGTCATATGAGCAGTGCAAATTGGAGTTTGGACCTAGTTTCCCAAAATAAACAAATACCTTGGGTAAATCCCTTGGTAATGTCCTTAGTATTATTTGATGGGATCAAATAATCGTTGTCACACCAATACCATGGTAAAGACCCCTGGTATTCAAATTATCATGGTTCGAAATTTGTACGCGACTTTCCCTTATAAGACGTGCATATGTACGTGACCCTTCCTCATAGGATCTGCATATACTTTTTCAAACTTTACCTTTAGCATCCATTTGTCACTGAACTATCATTTCTTTGTCCATACCATCTGTATCATTTGTATCAATCTGCATAACCATCATGTTATCACAATGTTGACATCTTTTATCAAGTAGGTTGCCATGAAGGACAACACATTAGTCATAATGGCCCATCTTCTTACAAGCAAAGCATAGTAGCCCACCTTCTTACAAGCAAAGCATCTCAATTTTGCTCATGTCCTTCTCTTTGGCCTTCTGCTTCCCCTTATGCTGCTTGGCCCCACTAGAAGACCCCTTCTTAGCCTTCTTCTTGCCCTTAGTTGCGAGAAAAACATTTTCCTCCTCATCTACCCCACCATAGTCACTCTCACTCTCAGCATTCCTCCTAGTTAATCGCATCCATTTTTTATGTAATCGACGTTTCAAACCAATCCTCTGTGGTTCATCATCAGGATAGATCCTGATGATGAACCACAGAGGATTGGTTCGAAACATCGATTACATAAATCCTAATGATGAACCACAGAAGATTGGCTCGAAACGTCGATTACATAAAAAATGGATGCGATTAATCCGAAAGATTCTACAAACAACAACATAAATCGCAGAAGCCTCAAATCAACAATTCCTCCTAGTCTCCTCCTAGTTGAAATCATCCCACATCCTCCTCCAATCAAGAAAATGCTCTCTGGCAATAATGCCATCTATGAATCCATCCCACTACTTGGGAAAACCATCCAGTGCCATCCTAACCAACTAGTCCCCAGGGATAATCTCTCCCACTATAGCCAACTCATCTTTCACCTATGTGATTTTGGCAAGGTATGAGGTCACTGTGTCAGTCTTGGTCATCTTGGTGTTTCTTAACTTCTAACGCAACACCATCTTCCTACTCTTATTGGAGCTCCGGTGAAGTGTCACTAGGGAATCCCACATCTCATGGGAAAACTTCTTCCCTATCACATGAAGAATAGGTGGTCTTTAATAGCATTGAGAATGATTCTCCGTGCCTTCACATTCCGCTTGTTGAAGTTTTCCAATTGAATTGGATCAGTGGAGGTTTCACTGCACTCTCTACAATATGCCACATCAACTTCCTCAAGCAGCAGCATCACTCTCCTTCCATGGGCCAAAATTATCAGCCCCACACAACCTATCCTCCACCCTCAAACCAGTAGCCATGACCCTCTCAACCAACACACCTTCTCATATTTGAAAATCATCAACTAGCCTCCCTCTCAACCACCATTCCTGCGTATATGTAAGCAGTCTTTATGCTTGTTGTAAGTTCTATATTAGTTGAAGGTTCACTACTCTGATACCATGTAGAAATTTATGGTTCTTTCTAGCCCCTCCTAGTCTAGCTTGTTTGTGTATAGTTTAATGCCCACAACCCCACATTTCACATGGTTGATATTTAAACATCATATGCATTAAAACAAAACATTGTTAGGCTACCTCTACACTTTAACCATTCAGATGATAATAGAAATATAGACGAGCATTCACATAATTTTGAGACACTTATTTTTGATCAAACATAGACCCTGGAAAAACCCACAAGCGGAAAACCAGTCATAAGGAGGAATTTATTTGTTAATTCTCAGAAAAAAATTTATACAGCAAAATACACTTCAAGTACTTATCTCTCCCTTGAAGTTCATGTCACTGACTGACTTTGACTGCCTGTTAAAATGTGCCACTGCTTAGCACTTCAAATTTGGGAATTCATGCCACTGTCTGCTCTTTTTTCTTCCTCGAAAAATACACTAATAGACTAGGAATCACTCCTGGTTTTTCATGCCACAAATCTGAACTTAGCTCCTCAAAAAGTGTGTCAGCAGTCCTGCAATCTCGGATCTAAAAATCATGATATCAGTCAGACTTTTACACCTTGATCTGCATGCCACTGAGAGCCCTTTCTCTAGTGTAATTTTCCAGACACAAACCTGATTTTTTCTCGTAAAAATGCAAGCCTATCAGACACATTAAATGCTGGCAGAAACCCCTTCAAAATAGCGTTGTTTCTCTTCTCACGGTCCCTTGAAAAATGCGTTGAGGATGGTTGTACTGAACCTTAATCTGCGTGCCTGAGTTCTCCTTGAGAAATGTTTTGATTCTCCCCTTCTCCAGTTGTTGTAACTTGTTCCTCCTTTAGCAAATGGTGTTATCTCAGCTTCAAGATTTATCCTCCTCCTTGCTCCTCTCTTCTCCAAATGCACATTAAGAATAATGTGATCCCATACCTTTTTCATCCTTTTTATTTCTTATATGGATGAGAGAACCCTAACCCTTTTATTCAAGGGTTGAGATTAGATCTCGGCCCTCTAGATCAATGGTGGGGATCTTTTCCTCACTTGGACTGCTTTTTATATGTCCCCCCTCATTAATGTGTCTCCCTAGTCACTTTATCACTTTAAGTTGTACCTTGTACCTTTTTCACATAAAGTCACTTTAAAAACATAAACTGACATTAATATTATAAGGTACCATGTACTTTTTCTCATGAAGTCACTTTCTAAACATAAAGTAACTTTAATATAATAAATTACTTTGTACTTTTATACCACATAAAGTGACTAAAGTCACAATGACTTTAATAACTCATAAAGCCACTCACTAAAAAGGTGTTTTAATGTGTTTTCCAAGGCAAAAAGGCAAAAGCTCTAGGAAAGACTTCCTTGGTACCCCTTTTCTGAAGTTTGAACAATGTTTTGTCCCAGTGGGAGAAGACTACTAGAGTTCTCATACATGTCAATTGCCCTCTTTTTAATGGCCTTTGATGAGTGAGCATAGCTGAAAAGGAAAAAAAGAAAGAAACACTTGGAAAGGTTTCAAATGCCAACCATCCTCTAGCCATGCAACTCCTAGGACTCCTTAATTCAACTATGAATAATCACACCTAGTATGAATCAACCCAAAAAATATCCAAATATATAGTTTACAAACGAGTTGTTCGTGTTTACTTTTGTAATAAACAGATATGGTTCAAAATCAGAAGTAGGGAATTCAATGCCAAAATTTGGATTAGAAATTGAAGTCAAATATGTAGCATAGCAGCTTGCATCCTCAACAAACTGCACCACTGCATCACTCTATAAAGTGAAATAGTGAGGCATAGCAAGTTACCCACGTGAGCATATAGCTAGTAGCAAGGATTTGCAATGACCAAAGGGTTGGGAGTGGATTAGGGTCATTGACTCATAATAATTTTCAGGATAAACCTTTGCACTTTCTTCAATGCCATTGTTTTCTCCGCATGTAATGACCAGTTGCAGATTTGTGGTGACCATAAACGAGAATAGAAGTCACCCTATTCAAGCTCACTTCACCTGCCTTACCATAAATTCAAGTGCCTGCAACTACTAAAGGAAATATAACCAAAATTAAGGACCTATGTGAAAATTAAAATTGGTCACAAGTGCGAGAGGGACTCAAAATTTGCTCAGAATATCAACTTTCATTGGGCAATTCAGGGAGAGCAAGATTACAGGGGAGATTAGAGAGAGTTGACGAATTGCCGAAGGGGGTACATGGGCAGAACACACAGCCCTGTCAGGAAAGATGGACAGCAAAGGAAAGAAGCATTGTGGTATAACAGAGCTACAGAGAGTTGAAGAAAAGCTCAAATGGAAATTGCAATGGTCAATGAGAAGGTTGACAGGCTCACGGTTGAGACAGGCACCTTCACAGACACCCTTTCATCACATCAGCAGCAGCTACACAACCTCAAAATTGACCTCCAGTGTTTGCGTTCACAGCTACAGGACACTATGGAACTGAAACAAGGAGAATTACAAGGTGCAGGGGAGTAAGCTTCATCCATTAACTCTATTAAGCTGGACCAGCCTGAGTGCCCTGACCTCAATCGGGTAGCTTCAGAAAGCAATCTCGTAATCATATATGAATAGGAGAAATTTTGAAATGTTTTCCAATGTGTTTTGTTAGCTTATACGTTCTAAATGCGGTTGTATCCTTGGTAGTTTTTTAAGTTGTATCCATATCGATATAGTTGTTGTACTCTAAGTGGACAAAGTAGAGATTTGAAAGGCCATCTCATATTAGACTTCAAATTTTCTGCCTCTCTATATCAGGAAAAAGTTGATGTACCCCTTGAGTGCTTAGGCACATTTTGATAATATATATTATACATAATTTTAAAAACCAGAACCGAGTTTCAAAGTGATCGCCTATCTAACAGTGATTTGAACCGGAACCAGATTGAATTGGTTTCAATAAACCAGAATTGAAAAAATTATATAAAATAATTATTTTTTGATGAAACAAAAAAATTTAAGATTACAAACCACGATTCCAAACCACTAGAAACAAAATATGAAAAACCAACTCATCTATAATAGTTTTAAAAAATGGCCGGACCGGCTCGGAATTGGCCGAGTTAACCGAACCAGACCCCCGGTCGGACCGACTCGGTGGAAAAACCGGTCCGAAGGCCGATTTGTGACCGAGCCAGCCGATCTGTACACGGATCGGCTAGCTCGGTCACAAACCGGCCAGCTCAGCCGAGCTCGAGCTAAACCGGCTGAGCCACTCCAAGCTGGCTGCGGGCCCCTCTAAAGGTGAAAAACAGACTTGAAATGTTAGTTTTTGTTGCTGTTAGGTTTTTATGTACACGGATCAGTTGGCTGGGTCACAAACCGGGCAGCTCAGCCGAGCTCGAGCTAAACTGGCTAAGCCACTCCAAGCCGGCTGCGGGCCCCTCTAAAGGTGAAAAGCAGACTTGAAATGTTAGTTTTTGTTGCTGTTAGGGTTTTATGCAACGCTCTAACCCCTCCCCATCCTATTAAAGCTACCCAACCCCTCTCATTTCCTCACATCTATCTGATTGAATTTGAGTGAGCATTTGTGAGAAATTTGTGAAGAGTTGTGGAGTTGGTTTTGGAGCAGCTTTGAGGAGTCTTTTGGGCAAGCTTTGGAGTAGCAGTGAGGAGCTTATTGGGCAAGCTTTGGAGCAGCATTGAGGAGTTACTTTGTTGGATCTGCATTGAGGAGGCTAGAGCCTAGAGGTATTTTTTTTTCCCTTCTAAAATCTGTCTTTGCTTGTTTTATTTTTTTGCAAATCTGAAAATGGTAAACATAGTTTTTTGTGAAAGAAATGAACATAGAATGAATAGTCTTTTTTTGTTTTCATTTTCAGATTTAAACATTTTCTTTCCAAGTCAAAAACTCAATCCAAAATGGCTCCTAGAATGAAAGACGCTGCTTGGGCATATGTTGAAATGGTTGATGATCAAATGCATTGGAAATTTTGTAAGAAAAAAATTAAGGGGGGTGGAGGGGCATTCATAGACTGAAACTACATTTGGATGGTCTTAGAGGCCAAATTACTCCATGTGAAGCAGAAAACATTGGGGAAATTAGGAAGGAGTTGAAAGAGCAATTTCAAAAGTTTGAGGAAGACAAAGCTAGGCAAAATGAAATAGAGGCTGAAATTGGGAGGAAGAGAAATATACAACACATGATGGTTGTCAACCCAACTTTTGATTATGAGGGTTCTTCATCTATCCCTTGCACTAATGCATCAGACCCCTTTCGCTATGTTCCTCCCTATATGGAGTCTATTTCTGAAAAGGGTAAAGGTGCAATGAGAAATAGGGGTACTATCAAAAAAAAATTCATGCCCTTTTCTCCCACTGATAGTGCACATGGTCCTAGTCCTACAAGTAGAGGTCAAGTGCATCCCACTTTAGATCAGCATTGGAAAAAAGAATTGAGAGAAGTTGCTTGTGATAACATTGCCAGATGGTGGTATGATGTTGATATTCCCTTCAATGCTACTAGTTCACCATATTATGAACCTATGTTTGATGCCATATATGCTGTTGGAAAGGGCTTCAAGGGTCCTACTATGCATGAGTTAAGGGGATCTCTTTTGCAAAAAGAGATTGTGTCCATTGATGATTATTTGAAAGAATTCAAAAACTCATGGGCACATACAGAATGTGCCATCATGTCAGATGGATGGACTGATCAAAGGAACCGTACCATCATAAACTTTCTTGTCTTTTGCCCACGGGGAACCATGTTTCTAAGATCAGTTGATGCATCTGATAGGGTGAAAGATGCACACTTGTTGTTTCAGCTTTTGGATGAGGTTGTTGAAGAGGTGGGGGTGGCAAATGTTGTTCAAATCATCATAGATAATGCCTCTAACTATGTTCTTGCTGGTAAATTGTTAGAGGAAAAACACCCAACTATCTTTTGGACCCCATGTGTTACACATTGCATAGACCTCATGCTTGAGAATATTGACAAAATAGATTGGATCAAGAACACTATAGAGCATGCCAAAAGCATCACAAAATATATTTACAATCACTCATGGATTCTGAATCTGATGAGAAAACACACAAGGGGCAAGGAAATTATTAGGCTTGCCATCACTAGATTTGCAACACATTTATTGACATTGCAATCTATGCTTGCTCAACATAGAAACTTGTAAAAGTTGTTTTCTAGTGATGAATGGAATGAATGTCAGTGGGCTCGCAAACAAGATGGCAAAGATGTGAAAAATAAAGTTAATGAAGAAATATTTTGGAAAAAGGCAGCAAAGATTGTGAAACTTGTTGAGCCACTGGTTAAGGTGTTGCGGTTGGTGGATGGGGAAAGATTGGCTATGGGCTTCATTTATGAGGCTATGGATCAAGCAAAGGAGCAAATAAGGGCAGCATACAAGGACAGAGTGGGTAAGTATGGGCCCATTTGGGCAATCTTTGATCAAACATGGAACAATCAACTCCATCGCCCTATACATGCAGCTGGGTATTTTTGGAACCCAAGGTATCATTATAAAGCGCAAGAAGCATGAGCTTTGACTGGGGAGCTTAGAGATAGATTGAATGACTGCATTTATCGCATGATCCCCATAGAGAGTGGCTAGTTGCAGATACACAATCAGATCACTGTGATCAGCTAAGCCATAGGTACCTTTAGCAAGAACCTTGCAAGGATTGCAAGGGAATCAAATGATCCAGGTAAACAAAGAATTTCAATTTTCAAATTCATATTTTATTATTTTGTATAATTGTTTATAATTTCAAAGTTGGATATAATTTGTTGAGCTAACTGAAACTCATTTTTTGCAGCACAATGGTGGGAGGCATTTGGTAGCCATTGTCCTGAATTGTAGAGGTTTGCAACCCGCATTTTGAGTCAAACTTGCAATGCTTCTAGGTGTGAGCGCAATTGGTCCGTCTTTGAGAGGATTCACACAAAGAAGAGAAACCTTTTGGAGCAAAAACGGTTAAATGATCTAGTGTATGTCCACTACAACCTCCGACTAAGACGCAACCAATTGCTGAACAAAAGACCTGATTCAGATCCCATTGTGTTGGAGGATATTGATCCAACATCAGATTGGATAGTGGGGACTTGTCCACCAGAGTTTGATTCTAATGAGGATATTGGTGTGGGGATGGACTTCAATACACAAGTAGAGGCTCTGCTCAATGCAGATCCACCAGTAGCAGGCCCAGTCCCAAGCCCTCTAGTTGCAGCCGCAAGCACTTCCTCTAGTCAGCCACAACAAAGGCGCATAACTCATCTATCTCAGGCTCAGCGTGGTACAATTCTAGTTGAGGATGTTGATTCAGAAGAGAAGCAAGCGTTTTCCCCCTCTGGTTCAGAGTTTGAGGCAGAGGACATTGGCTTGTCAAATGTCTAGCAATAGTGACTATTCATGTTTTGTTGTAGAGGCCATTTAGAGCCTCCTTGGTTATGTTTTTTGTTCTGATCTCTATATCATCATCATGTATTGGACAGTGCACTGGGTGCAATTTTGATATAATGGATATATTCATGAGCCTACTTTGATCATATGTTGTCTTTTGTCTATATTGTAATGCTTTATGTTTGGAAACATGAATGAAAATCTTTAAAACTATGTTTTTTGATAAAAAAATTAATATTTAATGTATTTTTTACAAAGATCGAGTCATTGAAACTAAACCGGCCGAGTTGATACCGAGTCAGAGTCAGAGTCGGAGCCAGCCCTCGGCCGAATTAGAACCCGAGTCCGATTTTTAAAACACTTCTATATACATGTAAAGGTACATATATCAAAATGGCACCGAGTGCACTACATATCATCAACAAAGTACATAAGCAATGAGGCTCTAAATGGCCTCTAGAACCCAAAAATAATGCTACAACTCAAGCTACTAGGCCACTAGCCTACTAAAAATCACTAATCACCATGATCACTCATCAAACTCAGGCTTCCACATTAACTTGATTGCATGATAATAATTCATCGAGTTTCACTATAATAACATTTTTGCAAAGGCCATGATAAAGGAGTTCAACAATCAACACCACCAACATTGGGGTACACATGTCTCGGTGCTCTTGATTAAATGTCAATCACATACCCTCATACGTGATATAATCTAATCAAATGCCACAATCCCATTGATCCTGAAATCCTAAAAATTGTTGAGTCTGTTGAATTTTGAATAGGATAATGAAATTCTATTTTCTCTGCATGAAGTCCAATGAGGTTGGAACCAATCTCAAACATCCTCAGTCATTTCATGGTAATGTTAAAAATTCAAATAAAAAGATGAAAATGATTTTATTTTAAGAATTTAACATTACCATTATGGAGCATCTAGGAAGTGTCAAGGAGCATCAAGGGAGCACCTTGGGAGTGGACAATTTAGACTTGCTATCCAGTGTTGCGAAAATCGTGATTAAATCGTGATTTTTCCACATGATGATTTAATCGGCAATTTTTTCCAAAATGAAAAAATCGCGATAAAATCGTAAAAATCGTGAAAAAAAACGCCAAGATTTTTTTTTGCAAAATGAAAAAATCGCGATAAAATCATAAAAATCGCCAAAAAAATCGTAAAAATCGTTGAAAATCATGGATGTTTTAGATACTTAAAATTTTGAAAAACAAATGATTTTTTTAATATTTTTTTAATATTGCCGATGTTTTGCCAATTTTTTCCCTATTTTTCATTTTTTGACCCTTGCCGATTTTATCCCAATCACGATTTTCACAACATTGTTTCTATCCCTCTCACCAACAATAAGTATTTTGCTTTAGGATTACAAAAGTAGTGCATGCTTATTCCAAGGTGGCCAGTTTTTTACAAACACGGTTGGTTAGGAAGAGTTAGGTACCAAACCAGTCGGTTTGGTACCTAACCGATCCTAACCAACCATGAATCAGGTTTATTGCTCCACTTAGCAACCTCAAGCGCCTGAGTCGGTTTGGTACCTAACCATTCCTAACCAACCATGAATCAGGTTTATTGCTCCAGTTAGCAAGCTCAAGCGCCTGATTAGCTGGTTTGGCCAATTTCCAGTTCAAGCCGGCCGGTTTTTAAAACTATGGTATTATCCTGTTACTGTTGTTTAAAAAAATGGTCACAAGCCAATGCAACTATAAAGGAAATACAACCAAAATTAAGGAACTACATGGAAATTAAGTCACCACTATATGCCCATAGATAGAGGGTCATTTCCTTATTTTCAATTTAGGGAGCATTATCATCAATTGGTCACAAAACTTCTACAGCTCCTTTCAAGTCTTTCTGCATCTTCACTAAGTAGAAATAAAAATTTTAAAAAGGCAGCTGAATTTTATTTATACTTCAAAAGTAGAGATCAGCAACCTTCGACTACCATTCCACCATTTCTGCCAGATTAGAATTCTATATGTAATCATTTGATTGATAGTTCAAAAGTAGAGAGCAGCATCCTACCAATACCACTCCACCATTTCTGTCAACCAGAAACTTTATATGTAATCATTGGTCCTACACCTGTCTTGAAGCCAGGAGTGATAATACTAAGAGCAACGTGTTACCATACGAATACTCTGTCTGCATCAGACCTCCAAATCACTTTTTCTGTTATGGTTTCTTTTCAATTGTTTTCAATTTTTCATCTATTATTAGGTTTACTGTTATGGTGCTGTTATAACATAATCCAACATTAGATTGCATGAGATTAAATAACAAGTATACAAGATGAGGTGTCTTCATTGTGACAAAAAACAATAGTTTTACTTACTGGTGCCATTTTTGCCTTTTGTTCCCTTGACCATATAAAAAATGACAGAAAAACCAACCAAAGTCAGTCAATGATTCCAAGCACAAAAATGTGGTTTAAAATAATTTATTATTTTTGTCAACATTTATGTCAAATGGTTTTGGGGATCCTTGGTATTCAACTTTGTTGTAAACATCAGAACAAGATAGCATGAGATTAAATAACAAGTATACAAGAGGTTGTGTCTTGATAGTGACAAAAAACATTATTTTTACTTACTGGTGTCATTTTTCTCTTTTGTTCTCTTGACCATATAAAAATGACAGAAATACCGAGCAAAGTCAGCCAAGTGATTCCAAGGACAAAAATGTGGTTTAAAATAGTTTATTCTTTTTGTCAACATTTATGTCAAACGGTTTTGGGAATCCTTGGTATTCAACTTTGTCGTAAACATGTTTGTTTTGCATAGAATTTGAAACCTCTTACACTTTTATGCATCCTTAACCAAAACATCAAATCGGACCCTTTTGGAAGGGTACCCACCAGCCTTACTTTTGTCCATTCGAAATTCATTTGCACCATTAGAAAGAATTTACACATAAATAACGAAGTATCCCAACCTGAAGAAACTAACTACTGCATTAGGCACAGAAGAGATATGGAAAATGTAGAAATTTCTTGTTTTCCCACCCCGGTTTTCAGTTTCACCTTATTACTCCAAAACAGTTAAATGCCCTTTCCCATATCCATACATTTAACAAGCTGGAAAATAAATTTTGCTGAAAACACAAATTCTGGAAAAATTACAGAATGCTGAAAATACAGAAATAAAAATCAGCAGATGCAAACAGTCATTCAACACATTTAAACACAGTGATTTTTGGTCAATGTGACCCTGGAAAAACCCCTACAACTCTTGGGGAAAACCAGTTTGAGAGCTCCTTATTTCTGAAAAATGCTTTACAGTGAGGCAGAAATTACAGCAAAAATTTCAGCAACCAAACAACTGTACTTATCTCAATTTTCGTGCATTCACTCCGCCTTGGAAAACGTGCAGAACAGTAAAAACCAAAAACAGAAATTTTACAACATTTATAACAGCGTTAAATGCTAAACTGGATTTCTCGAAATATGTGCCCAGTTGTACGGTCGTACTGTTGTACGGACTGTACGGACTTAACAGCAAACCCTTCTCCTCGATTTCCGTGCTCCTTTGCCTCGAAATCTATGCCGAAGCTGCTGTTCTGCTGCTGTACGGATTTCTAGAAATTCGTGCCACCAACCAGCAGTCTCTCTCGATTTTCGTGCCCAGAATCTGCCCAGAAATAAATGTTGAAGCTGTTGTACGGTCTTCCTTGAAAACTGTGCCTCTCTCCCTTGAAAAATGTGCCCAACACTTGCTGTACGGATTTCTGTCTTGGAAACCGTGCCTCTTTGCTGCTGTACGGATTTTGCTGAAGTCTCTATCAACTGCCCACTTTCTCCTCTCTGCTCAGAAATCTCCCTTGCTCTCCTTCTCTTGCTCTCTCAATCTGCTCATGAAAGAATGAATGACCTTTTACCTCCTTTTCCTCCTTTAACCTAACCTTAAGTGACTTTTGGGGAATCCCTAAATCCAATGGCTGAAATAGATTGAAATCTAGGGCTGAGATTAAATGCTCATTTAAATCTCACTTTCTATTTTTAAATTCACCCCACTTTAATAAAGACCCACTTAGTCATTTATTTCCAAAGTCACTTTTATTTTTCTAATTGTACATTGACTTTATTAAAAGTCACTTTAAAATTAGACTTTAGCAACTTTATCACTTAAAGTCACTTTTAAATTAGATTTGACTTTATAAAAATTATAAAGTCACTTTAGGAGAAAAATTAAATTCTTTTGGACACTTTTCCCTAGGCCAAAGATCAAAGCCTTAGGGAACCACCTGTCCTCCGGTACCAAATTTCAACACTCTCTCTTACCGAGGAAGGTGTTCCTCACCACACCCATCTTGTCTCTGAAGTAGACATGTTTGCCCCGTGGTAAGGCTTTGGTTAGAATATCTGCAACCTGCTCATCAGTGGGAATATACTCAAGCTTCACAGCTCCCTTCTGAACATAGTCTCTGATGAAATGATATTTGATCCCGATATGCTTTGACCTATCATGAAATACTGGACTCTCCGTGAGTTTTATGCAACTTTAATTATCACAGTAAATCACTGAAGGTCTCAACGGCTGACCAAATAAGCCAAACAACATCTTGCGAAGCCAGATGGCCTCACAACTAGCTAGACTGGCTGCCATATACTCTGCTTCCGCTAAACTCAATGCTACTGACTGCTGCTTCCGGCTGAACCATGACACCACCGTCAACCCAACCCAAAACAAGACCTTGAAGTGCTCTTCCTATCAGAAGCACAACCTGCCCAATCAGAATCAGTGTAACCTGCCAATCTCACTCCATCCCCCTGCCTGTAGTCCAGACCATAATCCACTGTCCCCTGCAAGTACCGCAAAATGTGTTTTGCAGCCACCCAGTGAACCTTCCTAGGCTCACACACATAACTGACTCATCGTGTTGACTGCAAAACAAATATCTGGTCTAGTGTTGACCAAATACATCAAGGAACCAATCAGCTGCCTGTACAATGTGGGATCCAACAACTCCGAATCCGAAGCATGAAGCTTCTTCCAGTTGGTGATCATCGGTGTCGACATGGGTCTACAATCCTCCATGTGGAATTTGCCAAGGATGTCCATAATGTACTTCCCCTGCCCCAGGAAGAAATGCCCCTCCTCCTGCCACACCTCCAAACCCAAAAAGTAATGCATCAAGCCGATGTCCTTCATCTCAAACTCCGCCGCAAGATCTCTCTTGCAGTGCTCTATGAGTCTCTCTGCACCCGTAATGACTAAGTCATCCACATACAGCACCAGAATGAGAGGCTCCTCACCTATCAAAATATAGTAAAGGTTCGGATCTGCCTCACTCTTTGTGAAACCCATCCCCTGCAAGTATGTATCTATCCCGGAGTACCAAGCTCTGGGAGCTTGCTTCAGGCCATAAAGGGCCTTCTTCAGTCTGCACACATGGGACTCCTTCCCATGCACCTCAAAGCCCTGTGGCTGCTCAATGTACACCTCCTCCCGTATGAAGCCATTGAGAAATGCGGTCTTCACATCCATCTGGTGGATCTTCCAACCCATCTCTGCTGCTATCGATATAATGGAGCGGATCGAAGTATATCGAGCCACGGGAGCGAAGGTCTCCTCATAATCAACTCCCTCTACCTGGGAGAACCCTCGAGCCACAAACCTCGCTTTGAATTTCTCAATGCTGCCATCTGCAGCATGCTTTACCTTGTAAAGCCATCTGGAAGTAACCACGGATTTGCCCTCGGGCCTTGGCACCACCTCCCAAACATCATTCTTCATGATAGAAGAATACTCCTCCTGCATGGCCTCTCTCCAGACCTGCTGGCTAGCTGCCTCCTCATAGCTAGAAGGCTCAGAGTCAAGGATGCCGGTAGCCATTGCCATATAGCTACAAAACCTCTCAGGTGGTCTGCTCTCTCTGACCGGCCTCTTAGGCTCAGCAACAGATGTGGCATCTCTCAAGGTGTCCTGAAGCCACTTGGGCTTCCTCTTCCCTGAGTGCACTTCTCCCGCCGGAGAATAAAACTCCTCCTCAACATCAGGAGCCTGAACTCCTGACTGTCTGTCTGCTGTCCTCCTGCCTGCACCTGAACCTGTAGATGCTGAGGTACCGTGTGAACTGTCCATCAGTGGACTCCCCAGTGAACTGCTCTGTGGACTGCTCTGCATGCTGCCCATAGCTCCACCCCTCTGACTCTGCGAGCCACTCCCCACTGACGGACCTGACATCGCCATAGATGTACCTCCGGATCCTCCTGATCCCTGCCCACTGGATCCCTGCGACTGACTCAACTGCTGCTGAGGGTCTGGCTGATCCAGATACTCTAACTCCCGTGACCTCCTAAAGGCCCTGTCCTCCTCGAACTTCACATCCCGCCTGACAACAACTTTCCTTTGTGCAGGAATGTAAATCCGAAAGGCCTTGGAGGTCTCACTGTAGCCCACAAAGATACCCTTCTCTGCGGTGGGCTCTAGTTTGGTCCTCTTCTCCTTGGGTATGTAGGAGTATGTGATGCACCCAAAGATACGAAGATGACCACTATCAGGCTTCTTCCCAGAAAAAGCCTCCTCCGGAGTCATGTGCCCCAAGGCACGATGCGGACTCCTGTTCTGCAAGTAAACAGCTGTGTTGCAGGCCTCTGCCCACAAAAACAATGGCAACCCCCGATCATGTAACATGGCTTTGGCAGCCCCTCCGATGGATCTGTTCTTCCTCTCCGCAACCCCGTTCTACTGGGGGTTGTAAGGAACAGTGAGCTCCCTCCTAATGCCTGCCTCCGCACAATAGTCAACAAACTCTCCAAGGGTGTACTCTCCTCCATTGTCCGACCTCAGGGACTTGATCTTTCGACCTGTCTGTGTCTCCACAAGAGCTCTGAACTCCTGAAACTGCTTGAAGACCTCACTCTTGGTCTTCAAGAAATAAATCCAGGTCCTCCTGGAGTGATCATCAATGAATAAAACATAGTACTCATATCCACTCAAGGAAACATGAGACATCCGACCGCTCACATCAAAATGAATCAAATCAAGTATCCCAGTCGCTCTGCTGTCACTGCTGGGAAAAGGGGATTTGGCAAACTTGCCCATCGCACATCCTCTGCAAGTATCAAAGTGATCAGTACTGAAATCTGGCACACCTGTAGTGATCTCCCACAAAGTCCTCAAGGCTCCATGATACATATGCCCCATCCTGCGGTGCCAAATCTCACATAGCTCAGAACTGCTAGCTCTGCTGTCGGTACTACTGCTCAATGCCAAAAGGGGTTGAAATGCAAACTTGTACACCTTTGCATGGCGTACACCTATCACTCTAGCTGAATCAGCTGGAGTGCCCCTGGGATACATCAACACCTGTCCTCCCCTGAATAGTATCTCATATCCTCTGTCCTCCAAAGCTGAGACGGATATGAGGTTCTTCCTCATCCCTGGCACATAAAGAACATCCGACACCTTCAAGGGAGGTTTGGACTCCCTCTGAAATGTCAATGTTCCCACACCGACTGCTCTAACAACTCTGTCATCACCGAGTACTACCTCTACATCAGTGCCACTCTCTGAAAGCTCTGAGAAGTACTCACGGACTCCTGTCATGTGACGTGAAGCCCCACTGTCCACATACCAGATACCCAAAGATGCTCCGCTAATCGAGGGAAATGCATGCTCCCTCTGAACCTCTATGGCAGATAATCCCGCACTAGAGGACTCACACGCAGTGAACCCAAACTCCCGGTCAAAACGATCTGCAAAGTCCTCAACCTCTGCTGAAGCTGCCATGCTCTGGTTCTTCCCCTTCTTCTTCTTCTTCTCCGGACACACAACTGCATAGTGTCCCATCTTCTAACAATTCCAACACTTCACTTTGGAATAGTCCTTCTGTGTGTTATCCTGTTTACCTTTACCTTTGCCTTTGCCCCCACCATTGCTTGTCGAAGCCTGCTTCTTCCCTTTGCCTTTCTTGCGTCTGGCCAACAGTGCTACATCCTCATCCTGCTCAACTGGCTTGGCTGCCCCAAGCTGACCTTTCCTGATCTCTGTCTGAATGCAATCATCCCAAAACCTCTCCCATGTGGGAAGGGTCTCACGTGTACAAACCCCATCAGCAAAGTTCATCCATGAACTGGGGAGGCCATTCACTGCAATCCGCACCAACTCAGTGGGTGGAATGGCCTCTCCAATCGCTGCCAACTAATCTCTCACATTAGTAATCTTTGTGAGATATCCAGCTGCACTATCAGTCTTACCCATCTTAATGTTCTTCAGCTTCTCCTTCAGAACCATTTTCCGGTTCTCATTGGTACTCTGGTAGAGGTTGGTCAATGCTGTCCACATCTCATGAGCATTTCTCTTTTCTCTCACATGAGGAATGCAATGGTCTTTGATTCCGTCTAGAATCAGTCTCTTACCCTTGTTGTTCTTTTTATTATATGCTGCAAACTAAGTAGCATCAGTAGGCACATTTATAGGGTTCTGTGCGGTATGCACCATTATGTCCCAGACTTCCGCCTCCTCAAAGATACTCTGCATTCTCTCCTTCCAAACACTGTAATTGGTATGCCCATCCAACCTATCCTCCACCCTCAGTCCCAAAGACATCCTGTTGTCCTAAAACTGAAAAATAGCACTGTTGTAGTAAAGGTAAAAATTCTGTTTGTGAAAAAATCAGCTTGCTGGAATTTTCTGAGTGAAAAATCAGCAAGCTGTATTTTTCTCCTTGCTGTCCCAAACTGCACTTCAGCACTCAAGCTCTGATACCATGTAGAAATTTCATGTTTTCCCACCCCGGTTTTCAGTTTCACCTTATTACTCCAAAACAGTTAAATGCCCTTTCCCATATCCATACATTTAACAAGCTGGAAAAATTACAGAATTCTGAATAAATTTTGTTGAAAACACAAATTAGAAAATTAAGGTATCGTCGAAAATACGTAAATAAAATCGCGTATGCAAAATGTATTCAACACATTTAAACACAAGTGATTTTTGGTCAATGTGACCCTGGAAAAACCCCCTACAACTCTTGGGGAAAACCAGTTTGAGAGCTCCTTATTTCTGAAAAATGCTTTACAGTGAGGCAGAAATTACAGCAAAAATTTCAGCAACCAAACAACTATACTTATCTCAATTTCCGTGCATTCACTCTGCCTTAGAAAACGTGCAGAACAGTAAAAACCAAAAACAGAAATTTTACAGCATTTATAACAGCATTAAATGTTGAACTGGATTTCTCGAAATATGTGCCCAGCTGTACAGCCGTACTGCTGTACGGACTGTACGGACTTAACAGCAAACCCTTTTCCTCGATTTCGTGCTCCTTTGCCTCGAAATCTGTCCCGAAGGTGTTGTTCTGCTGCTGTACGGATATCTAGAAATTTGTGCCACCAACTAGCAATCTCTCTCCTCGATTTTCGTGCCCAAAATCTGCCCAGAAATAAATGTTGAAGCTGCTATACGGTCTTTCTTGAAAATTGTGCCTCGCTCCCTCAAAAAATGTGCCCAACACTTGCTGTACGGATTTCTGTCTTGGAAACCGTGCCTCTTTGCTGCTGTACGGATTTTGCTGAAGTCTCTATCAGCTGCCCTCTTTCTCCTCTCTGCTCAGAAATCTCCCTTGCTCTCCTTCTCTTGCTCTCTCAATCTGCTCATGAAAGAATGAATGACCTTTTCCCTCCTTTTCCTCCTTTAACCTAACCTTAAGTGACTTTTGGGGAATCCCTAAATCCAATGGCTGAAATAGATTGAGATCTATGGCTGAGATTAAATACTTATTTAAATCTCACTTTCTATTTTTAAATTCACCCCACTTTAATAAAGACCCACTTAGTCATTTATTTCCAAAGTCACTTTTATTTTTCTAATTTTACATTGACTTTATTAAAAGTCACTTTAAAATTAGACTTTAGTAACTTTATCAGTTAAAGTCACTTTTAAATTAGATTTGACTTTATAAAAATTATAAAGTCACTTTAGGAGAAAAATTAAATTCTTTTCCCTAGGCCAAAGATCAAAGCCTTAGGGAACCACCTGTCCTCCGGTACCAAATTTCAACAGAAAAAGGGATGATGGCAAGCTAACTGAAATTTAGTACGTGGAGCCAATCAATCAAGAGTGTCACTTAACAAAGCTAAAGCTAGCCATCGCCTGGAAGCAAGCACGCTCTTCCTTGCCCAGCCTTCGTTTGCAATTCATGGAGCTCGAAGTGTCTCTGTCTGCCAGCTCAGAGCTGATGGTTCGAATTGCAAGCTCCATCAACTTTTCCCCTCATGATATGCTTGCCACCCTGGTTCATAATGAGACTACAGGTAACCCTGCTAAAAACCCAGGTGGAATCTGTTGCTAGTGCCCATTTAGGGCTTTACTTTTCTCTGTGAATTATCTACACGCAAAACTTCGAGCACATGGATATGGTTTTGCTTGCACTTTAGTTTTGTAAATCTATTGATGTTTTCTACTGAATGTGGACACCCTTTTAAGCTTGTTGCACGCTGTATGGGTAAAGCCTCAGCGAAGTTTTTGAGAAATATAAATAACCGTTGTTTGGAGGAAAAAGCAACGGTAGCCATTACCTGGTCAGCGAATCAGCTCAATGGGAATAATTGGAGTCTTTAAGATTCCTCAAACCGTAATGGTTTTCTTTAAAGAAATATACACGGTTTATTCTACATCGTGAAATTATTACAGAATTTTATAATTTAAAATGATATTGTTTATTTATTTTTTCGTCGCTATTGCATTTGTTTAGTCGACTGTAACAGTAATTCTGGCAGGTCCCCAAAATTTTACTGTCAAGTGCGCTAAGATCTCCTAAACTAGGCATTCGAACATAAAGTTTAGAAATGATCCAAAATAAGTTTTAAAAAATAGAATGTGCTGCAATAAGGTCTGCAATTAGCATGCCCTGCAATAAGGTCTGCAATTAGCATGTCCTGATGTGGAAATTTCCACTGGAAGCAACTAGCGTAAGATACAAATCCAGAGCATTAAAGAGAGAAGTACCTGAAATCCGCGGCCAGTGTATTTGAGCTGGCAGGCTTCGAAGCCTGGTCGCCGACGAAAGAGATTATAAATCTCGCGGTGCTTGATGTCCTCGGGAAGGCCGGAGATGAAAAGAGTCCTCACTCGTTCCTTTTGATTGTTGTTGCTGTCATGGCGACTGTGAGTTTGCTTCTTATTATTATTATTAGTGGGGAGAGGGCCAAGAGGCGGAGCAACAGGAGCCATAAGGTAGGGCGGACCAACAGAAGGTGGGGGTGCAAGAGGAGGAGGATAAGTATGAGGATAGTGATAAGGATTGGTATTGCTATAATCCTGCTGCTGGTGGAGGAGGAATTGTACAGATGGGTGTGGAGGGACTGCTCCCAATCCTGCGCCTGGCGCTGCCATCACCTCGCGGACCAAAACACTGCTGCAGTTCTTACTTTATGGAACCCCTTTTTCCCACCCTTCAAATGTTTCTTTCGAATTTCACTCTCGAGGTGATCTCTCCAGTGATCGTTAGATTATGTATTATTTCCACAAGCTGCCTTAAACATACACATTGTAAGAGGAGGAGGAGGATGATTCACCAGGATTTGTTGCACCAAAAACATTGCCTAAAAAGCTAGTTTGTTTTAGTGAGTTTTGTTGGGATAAAAGTTTTTAAGGTGATTGAGTTGAGAGGTAGAGAACTTTGCTTCACATCTTAATATAGATGGCAGAACTTAATATGGCATAGAGTCAATAAAATATTAAATTTAAAATTAAATTATATATATGCAGTTTATGGATGGGTAGAATTTAATAGGGGTAGAATTGCTATTCAGTGACTAAATTATTAAATTTAATGTTTGAAATATTGGATATGAAATAAAATCTTTTATATGGGTTTATTCAAAAATAATAATAATATATATAATTTTATTAATTGAGGTTACTTGGGTGGTTAAGTAGAATGGTTGTTATATTTTTCAGTCATAGGTGGGTGGTTAAGTAGAATGGTTGTTATATTTTTCAGTCATAGGTGGGTGGTTAAGTAGAATGGTTGTTATATTTTTCAGTCATAGGTGTTATTTATTTGTTAGACTTTTGGAGTTTTTAGTCGGAATCTAGCGAAAAAAATGTGGTCAAATCTTGATTTGTATTGTTTAAATTGGTTTGTTGATTGCATATATGGATTCAGCGCCCTAAAAAATTCTAGGGCACTTGGATTGTGAATAGTTCACCCATTGCACTTGTGATTCCAATGAATCCCTATTTAATTCTAGGCAAATTATACTAGAAAATAGACCCGAAAACCTTCCAAAAAGTTTAACAAATAGCCTACGCGATGTTCAAATCTTCGCTAGTAACACGATGAGCATTGTTGTAATAGTTTCGTAACAACTAATGTTGTTGTATTGCCTTCATGCCTTGTGAACTCTTAAGTGAGTATACTTGTAGATTGGTTTGTGCGAGCAACCTCACTCAATTTCTTTCCTCAACAAATAAAAATTATATATATATATATAAGCTAAATTTAGTTAGTTATATTGTATGTAACATCAATAAATCCCTATTGAATTCTAGGCATATTAGACTGGAAAATAGACCTGAAAACCTTCCAAAAAGTTTAAAAAATAGCCTACGTGATGTTCAAATCCTCGCTAGTAACACGATGAGCATTGTTGTAATGGTTTCGTAACAATGAATGTTGTTGCATTGGCTTCATGCCTTGTGAACTCTTAAGTGAGTATATTTGTGGATTGGTTTGTACCAGCAACCTCACTTAATTTTTTTCCTCAACAAATAAAAATTATATGTGTGTGTGTGTGTACGAAATAAAATCTTTTACACTGTTTTATTCAAAAGTTTTTTTAATATATATAATTTTATTAATTGGGGTTACTTGGGTGGTTAAGTAGAACGGTTTTTATTTTTTCCACTCATATTCAAAGGTGTAATTTACTTGTTAGACTTTTTGGAGTTTCTAGTCGGAATCTAGCGAAAAAAAAAATTGTGGTCAAATCTTGATTTGTATTGTTTAAATTGGTTTGTTGATTGCATATATGGATTCAGCGCCCTAAAAAAACTCTAGGGCACTTGGATTGTGAATAGTTCACCCATCACACTTGTGATTCCAATAAATCCCTATTGAATTCTAGGCAAATTAGACTGGAAAATAGACCCGAAAATCTTCCAAAAAGTTTAACAAATAGCCTACGCGATGTTCAAATCCTCGCTAGTGACATGATGAGCATTGTTGTAATGGTTTCGTAACAACGAATGTTGTTGTATTGCCTTCATGCCTTGTGAACTCTTAAGTGAGTATACTTGTGGATTTGTTTGTACCAGCAACCTCACTCAATTTCTTTCCTCGAAAAATAAAAAATAAAAAATATATATATATATATAGCCTACGCGATGTTCAAATCCTCGCTAGTGACATGATGAGCATTGTTGTAATGGTTTCGTAACAACGAATGTTGTTGTATTGCCTTCATGCCTTGTGAACTCTTAAGTGAGTATACTTGTGGATTTGTTTGTACCAGCAACCTCACTCAATTTCTTTCCTCGAAAAAAATAAATAAAAATTAAAAAAAAAAAAAAAAAAAATTATATATATATATATATATATATATCGTGTAGGCTATTTGTTAAACTTTTTGGAAGGTTTTTGGGTCTATTTTCGAATTTAATTTGCCTAGAATTCAATAGGGATTTATTGGAATCACAAGTGCGATGGGTGAACTATTCACAATCCAAAATATTAACTTATATATATATATATATATATATATATATATATATATTAAGTAAGCTAAATTCAGTTAGTTATATTATATGTAACATACCTTAAAAAAACTCTAGGGCACTTGGATTGTGAATAGTTCACCCAACGCACTTGTGATTCCAATAAATCCCTATTGAATTCTAGGCAAATTAAATTCGAAAATAGACCCGAAAACCTTCCAAAAAGTTTAACAAATAGCCTACACGATGTTCAAATCCTCGCTAGTAACACAATGAGCATTGTTGTAATGGTTTCGTAACAATGAATGTTGTTGTATTGGCTTCATGCCTTGTGAACTCCTAAGTTAGTATACTTGTGGATTGGTTTATGCCAGCAACCTCACTCAATTTCTTTCCTCGACAAATAAAATTTATATATATGTGTGTGTGTGTGTGTGTAGTTAAAAATAATAAGTAAGCTAAATTCAATTAGTTATATTGTATGTAACATACCCTGGACTATCCCCAGCCCCCAGCTAAGGGTAGAAGGAGGTAGTTACTACATTGACCAGACCTCCAAAGTCTCGTTGAGTAAATGGGGTCTAAATTTTTCAATCTCTTACAACTTCTTCAAAACATAAAATAAATAGCATCGTTGTGTTCATCTCATCGAGACCTTTCTAACAATTTAAAATTTTCTTCAATCTAACATATGGATAAAAAAGATCTTACCAATTAAAGTTTGACAAATTAGACTGTGCCACGTCACCTAACTTGTCACATGGCGCCCATGTGGCAACACTGGTCATGTGCCACGTCGTGTGTCATGACATTTTTCGACCTGCTCATACTAAGTCATGAATTAATACCATTCCTATGGTCCACACAAATCAACCATAACATAATATATAATATAAATTGTCGATATATGTTGATGTGGGCCCTTTATGGCCATGTCACCTCGGGAATAGATCTTGGCGGGAATCAACCCTATCCCCCATTAAAACTACCAAGGAAACAACCTGGGCTACATGGCATATGCACGGGCAATGAAGCTTCAATACTTCACCCTTTTACTTATCCGTGAAATCATAGCGCCACATAGCACAAGTCCCAACTAAATGGGCCCCACACACCAAATCACCTTAGGGATTAAATCTTGGCCATTTTACTATGTGTTATGACCAGAATATTCGAGGTTTGAGGTGATATCACCAATGCTAAACATTAGGGCAATATCATCCCTTGCTACATTGATCTGGGATAAATTCCTAATACCCTTAACCAATACCTTTTACTTCAGATGATGTGTTAGAATTGCATTTAATTAAAGCGTTAATGAACATAAATGAATAACTGCACACTGTAAAGAAGAGGAACATAACAAGCATGAGCAACATAAGACATTGATAATGGAGTTCGTCCAGGAGGGACTACGTATCCCGGCCTCGGTGTCAAGATGGTGTAGGTCGCTGCATTAAGTGTTGTAAGGAAAGAACATGTACATGGATTGTGTTTTCTCTATCATACAAGGAAAATGCCCTCACGCATGAGTGGTTGGATCTCTCCACGAGATGTTCCACTATCGGAACCCTAATTCACAAAAAGGACTCCTATCAGTGTGACAATAACTCACACATAGTGACTATGAGTATCCCGCCAACATGGCAACAAAAGGGATCTCAAACAACATACACGTGACAATGAGTATCCAACCAGCATGGCATCAAAGGGATCTCAAACATAATACAAATCCATGATAGAAAGTACATCTCACATCAAAAATAAAACAAGATCCTGCATCAAACATCAATAGGGATCTGTACAACACAATCCATCTCAGAGACAATGAAGTACACGAAATCAACGCATTATATACCTCACACTGAAGATGACTGAAGAATGAGTTGCTCTGCTGCTGGATATGAAATCACCATCATAATTGTGGCGTTGAAAGGTGTGAAATCAACTGCTCACTCACTGAATGCTGACACCTGCAACTTCACTTCAAAAAGTGCCTGAAAAATAGAAAGCTCAGATGGAAAATCTGAATATGCCATCAGATTCGTGACGTCGAATAGTGCAAAATCGACTTTCAAATTTCTGAATTCTGACAAAGTGAAAGTCTGGGGAAAAAAGGAATCTTTTAGATTCCTCAAAGATGCTGCTCCATGGGTGGACTGGAAATCTGCAACTCAAAAGGCGAATCTAACCTCGCCATTGCATTCCCTGCGAAAAACCGTGAAAAATGACTGTAAACTTGACTATATTCCAACATGGAGAAAAATTACCTCCCTGGTAAAATTTCAAGGATCATGATTCCACTCCCTATTTCTGGGCCTGCTCATGGTTCCACCTATAGTAAAAAATCCATTGTCTCGATCTGTGTGTGCGCTCCTACTCTGTCTTGGCCTGGGCGCACTCATGAAAAACTAAGTTTATATAAGAAAGGTGTTGGCGAACTTCCCAAAGGAAGTCGTTGGGCGAATGTTTATGATCCTCATTGTGTGAGAGGGGGTCGAGTGGTCAAACCCCACCCCCTCCAAAATAACTCAGATTTGATTTTCTACCAACCGTGCCTTAGCTTTTTTTTAAACCCGCTGAATTTTTAATATTAAATATGGGTCACTTTGGGGGGTCGGGCCCGCATTGGGCGGCCTGCCCAGTACCCTTCGTTAGCACCATTGTAGCAACTGGCAGGTGGGTTAGGGCCGCAGGGTGTACCGTTGGCCCCACCCTTTATATGGTTGGCGGTTCTCGTAGTATACGGATGAGGTCCGGTGGGGTCATGGTTGTCAGCCCTTTATTTAATGTGATGTTGGTAAGGTGTGGGGGCGGATCGACCCCCCTTATTTTAATCAAATGTTTTTGTTATGTCATATCGAGGGGTCGACAGGGTTTGACCCTTACATAGAGAGAGAGAGAGAGAGAGAGAGAGAGAGAGAGAGAGATATATATATATATATATATATATATATATATATATATATATTTATTTATTTATTTTGTAAAACAAACTGTTCAAACTTAAAAATTTGGTTTTTGGGCGTTAGCGAACATTTTAAGTGTCCCACAATTTCACCCGGAATTCGATCGAAGCTGCCCGGAATCCGATGACTGGATTTCGACGAAATTGCACCTTCTTTAAGCCTCCCAAGTCACCAAGTCAACCCAAAACTTTGACTGCTCCTAACTCCTCCATACGGACTCGGAATTGAGTATCGTCAGCACTGTTTGAATCAGAAAGACGAGATATTCAACCTGAACCTGGTTCGAGAGCAATCCAAACACTTTAATTTTTTATCCCTCTTTATGTGTCTCTGGAGCCACGTGGATCAATCCTCCCCACTAAGGATCTTTTGGTCCTCCAAAATCATTAAGAAGAATCTTCAACTTTTGTGTACTATGTCTGCACCACGAGTTTCCTGAAAAGGTCACCCTTCCATCTCCTTCACCTTTATTATTTGGAGCCTTGAGTGATGAACCGACACCTGCATCTTTTGCAAACCTGTAGTACAACCTCCTGCAAATTACATGCTCAAAATGACCAAATATGACCCAAAACATTTCCATTCTTGCCACGAATTTATAACATGTACTCAATGGTCAAGTTTACATCAAAATGGAAATCACACTCCAGCTATCATTACAAGACCAACAACATCATTGTCGCATTTCGAAGTGATGGCAAACACCTCATCACTTTTACATGAAAGAAATACATCACACGATTCATATCATACGGCCAAAATATCAGTGTTGCTTAAACAAGTGATGGAAAAACACATCATCACTTTTACAGTTAAAAAATGCAATATATGATTTACAAACACAGCCATCACAAGCTAACATATCTAAAAAAACAATCTAGAAAAACCATATCTCACTTATCAAAGTGAATGGATCATCTCCCTACGGCATGTTTGCTTGTCGAACAATCGTTTCAACTGTTTCACGCACTGACGCTTCATCCTTAAGGTGCTGCTCTGGATGGAGCCTCCAACACGTGGCCCTTTGATGGCCACTTCGGTCGCAATGGGTGCAAAAGGTATTTTTCCTCCAAACTTGCTTAATCGATTTCTTTCCCTGTTGTGGAGGAGGCATTTCATGCCTCGTCCTCCTTTGTGTTGCCATCCTTTTCCAACACTTAGAAAACACATGGTTATGTAAACCACAAAAATGACATGTTTTGCGATGCCATGATTTACGACCGTGGTAATCAACATTCTTATAATCAAAATGCACTCTAGAATAATGAGACTTATTATACCTTCTCTGGTGATCTCTGGTGCAATCATGGTGATGGGAGCTCGCCTCAGCTCTTTCACTGCAACATGAATTACCATGGAACGATGGCAAAGTGTTCCCATCATTCCTCTTCCCTATAGAGTTCAACAATGTATGTTTGCCTTTGATGTCCTTCAAACATCCTCCTTTTGTGTACCCCAAACCTGCATAGTGAGGTATTTGTACAACCTCCAGTGGTTGAGTTATGCCTTGGCCACGAACGCCAAGTCCTCCTCCTTTGTACCTCATCTTCGTGAGGAGTCTCATGCTGGTTCCTACAATGGGTATCTCCACACTTCCAATAGAAATGATATCAGGTGAAGATGAAACTAAAGAGAAATCAACATTGTTTACCTCAGCTGTCGATTTTGACATAGGTGAAGAAAGCTTCTCTAAGCCTTCGTTGTGCTTCACTTCCTCCAAGGCCTCTGTCCCGGCTTGTAGTTGAAGCTGCAATTACTGCTTCTCCTCATTCTCTTAATGTAGGAGTGCCTTCAATGCATCATGATCTTCTTGAATACTTTTGTTGTTGCGCTTCAATTCTTCCCACGTCGTTGTCGTGGCTTGCAACTGAAGTTGCAATCGATGTTTGTCCTCCTTCTCTTCCTATAGGAGTGCCTTCAATTCAGCGTTCTTTACTGCTTGATTTTCATAAGCCTCATCCAACATGTTCACTTTCTCGGACACCCTGAGCATGGTCTCGTACATGTCCCTAACATTCTCCATGGCTCAACTTAGCGAACATTTAATAGTTCATGCCTGCAATCCGATCAGCAAGAAGACCTGCTCTGATACCACTTGATCCAGGGTAAATTCCTAATACCCTTAACCAAGACCTTTTACTTCGGATGATATGTTAGAATTGCATTTAATTAAAGCGTTAATGAACATAAATGAATAATTGCATGTTGTAAAGAAGAGGAACATAACAATCATGAGCAACATAAGACATTGATAATGGAGTTCGTCTAGGAGGGACTACATCTCCGAGCCTCGGTGTCAAGATGGTGTAGGTCGCTGCATTAAGTACTGTAAGGAGTGAAGACGTACATGGATTGTGTTTATCTATCATACAAGGAAAATTCCCTCACATAGGAGTGGTTGGATCTCTCCATGATATGTTCCACTATCGGAACCCTCATTCACAAAAAGGACTCCTATCAGTATGACAATAACTCACACATTGCGACTATGAGTATCCTGCCAACATGGAAACAAAGGGGTCTCAAACAACATACATGTGACAATGAGTATCCCGCCAGCATGGAATCAAAGGTATCTCAAACATGATACAAATTCACGATAGAAAGTACATCTCACATCAATAATAAAAACAATATCCCACATCAAACATCAATAGGGATATGTACAACACAATGCATCTCATAGACAAATAAGTACATTAAATCAATGCATCATATACCTCACGCTGAAAATGACTGAAGAATGAGTTGCTTTGTTGCTGGATTTGAAATCACCATCACAATCGTGGCGTCGAAAGGTGTGAAATCGACTGTTCACTCATTGAATGCTGACACCTGCAACTTCACTTCAAAAAGTGGCCAAACAATATAAAGCTCAGATGGAAAATATGAATATGCCATCATATTTGTGACGTCGAATAGTGCAAAATCGACTATCAAATTTATGAATTATGACAGAGTGAAAATTTGGGGCAAAAGGAATCTTTTAAATTCTCCCTAGATTCCTCAAAGATGGTGCTCCATGGGTGGACTGGAAATCTGCAACTCAAAAGGTGAATCTGACCTCGCTATTGCGTTCCCTACGAAAAATCATGAAAAATGATTGTAAACTTGACTATATTACGACATGGAGAAAAATTACCTCCCCAGGAAAATTTCAAGGATCATGGTTCCGCTCCCTATTTCTGGGCCTGCTCATGGTTATGCCTGTAATAAAAATTTCACTGCCTTGATTTGCATGCACACTCCTGCTCTGCCTTAGTCTGGGCGCACTTGTGAAAAACTAGGTTTATATAAGAAAGGTGCTGGCGGACTTCCCAAAGGAATTCGTTGGGTGAATGGTTATGATCCTCATTATGTGGGAGGGGGTCGGGTGGTTAAACCCTACCCCCTTCGAAATAACTTGGATTTGATTTTTTACCAACCGTGCCTTGGCTTTTTTTTTTTAAAACCCGCCGGATTTTTAATATTAAATATGGGTCACTTTGGGGGACGGGGCTCGCATTGGGTGATCTAGGTGGATACTGGTGGCCACCCACCTATTCCACTTGGGGCCCCACCATTGTCTCTTTCATTTTTTCAGTTCGGCACAACTTATTATTTTTAGCAATTTTTTCGGGTCTTGGACTTCCAGAGCTGTTTTGAGGCCCTAAACGACGTTTTTTGGACATTGTTTGTCTGGTGAATTTGATTCCACTTTTAAATCTACAATCATAATTGGTAGTTGTAGTCCTCGGATAGATCTTTCTAACGATGTATCATGTGTGTCAAACGAAGATAGTATGCCAAATTTACGACCCTGAGAAATTGATGTACCAATTTACCCCCGACAGGGCCCATATTATGGTGTTTCATCTCCTAGGGTTAGGTTTTTGGCTGTTTAGGGTTTTCCATTGTTTCTCAATAATATATAGGCCTTCGGGCCTCATTGTAACAGAGAGTTCAGAGGCCTATAGCTGCCACATCTCTTCTCAGAGATAAGCTACCAGTGCCCTAGCTAGTTTATTTCCATTTTTTCTGTAAGCAAATTTTAGTTCTTTCATATTAATGAAATGAAGTGTTATTTCTGCTGAATCTTTGCATTTATGGTTATATGTGTATTTTATTGCATTCCTGCATAAATATGAATCAGTGGTATCAGAGCGGTTTGCTTTTTCTTGATCCTTCTTTGCATGTCCTCAACGAGGTCGGGGTATAAGGAGTTAGGGCTCGATTCGGTTGAACCTTTGCAAGATCAGCCTCGCAAACCCCGATGACCGCCCATGGGGGATGAAAAGAAAGATGAGGGAGCAGGAGATCCTATCAAAATATTGCTCGAGGAGGCCCTTGAAAAACAAAGGAACACGATGATGGATAACTTTGCCCAGATCCTTCAACGACTACCCACCGGCGGTGCATTTGCGTCCAACAATCACACTGGAGGCACGACTCCCTTTAAGGTACAAGTAAACTTTAACATTCCCATATTTGAGGGTCAAATAGATGTAGATGTCGTAGATAGATGGTTGAATCTATTAGAAGGATATTTCTTGGTTCATGACTTTTCCGACCGGGAGAAGATTATTTTTACACTCCTCAAAGCTACCCCCCATGTCAAGGACTAGTGGGAAACCTACTGTGAGAAAAAGGACGAGACATAACCCTCTTTTTTCTTAGACGTACCCACTTGGAATTCTTTCCGAGACGCCAACAAGGAACAATATTATCCTGTGGGGAGCTATGAGGACAAGTACATACAATGGACCACGCTGCGGCAACAAAGGGATCAAGATGTGCATGAGCTAACGAATATGTTCCATACCATGCGCACAAATTTGGGTATCAAAAAGTTCGGAGAAACATTTGGTGCTAAAGTATCGCAGTTGTCTGCATAGATGTATTCAAGAGGAAATGGAGTTCCTCAACATCTCCTCACTTGGTATGGCATACCGGTATGCTGCTAAGATTGAGTATAAATTCAATCAAAATAAGCGAGACTTTGGATATGTGAATCAAAAGCAAGGGAAAGGTGCCCCCAAACCACATAACAAAGGACAAAGACAAGGCATGGTAACCCAAGACAATTTGTCAAATCCGCAAGCAAAGAACAACGCCGCGAAGCCAAAGAAGGACACGGGGAAGTGGTGTGAGTCCCATAGGAGCTCCACTCACAACACAAGTGAGTGTCGGGCTAAGCAATCGTTGGTGGCCTAGACGAGGGCTTCTAAATTAGATGCATGCTCCAACTCTAAATCAAAACCTGAAAAGGGGAATGATAAAGGAAAATAGATTATTGATGCAGAGCCCAACGTCATTATTGCCACTACGAAAATCCAGAAGGAGGAACCGAAAGATCCAGAGGAGGAGGAGCGTCTCTTCCACTCCCAGATGTGGGTAAAGGGTTCCCCGCTACAGTTCATTGTCGACAATGGGAGCCAAAAGAACCTCATTTCAACAGACGTCATGAAGCGGTTGGGCTTACCGACCACAGCACACCCACAACCATACACCATCAGGTGGCTTCAGCAAGGACGGGATCTCTGCGTCATCCAACAGTGTCACCTTCCCTACAGCATCAAGCCCTTCACAGATGAGGTATTATGTGACATTTCTCCTCTTGATGTTTGTGATGTATTATTAGGCCAACCATACTTGTGGAAGTGACATGTTGTGTATGAGTTCCGACCCCGTGCTATTATTGTTACTTTGGGAAATAAGCTGTACAGGATACCAGAGGTACCACCGCCTACCACTATCTCTATGGTTACTGCAAAACAATGTAGTGAGCTCATTTACAAAACCAGGAAATTTGTTTTCCTGATGATCTGCCCCCAGGGCAAGAAGAAGATTGTGGCCACGACCTCTAAACAGGGCTCCTTTGCATGACAACAACAAATGGACAAGGTTGTGGAGGAGTACGGGGACATCTTCACCTCACCCACAAGGGTGCCTCTGCACTGTCAGGTCAAGCACCCCATTGATCGTACCCCAGGTGCGCCGCTAGCCAATGGAATGACCTATCGGTGCTCTGTTATGGAGAACAACGAAATCAAGAGGCAGATTCAAGAGCTACTACAGAAAGGTCACATACAACCAATTTCATCACCCTATGGGAACTCGATTGAGGTTGTATAGAAGAAGGATGGGACTTGGAGACTTTGTATTGAATATCGGGCACTGAATAAGATCATTATCTGGAATAGGTACCTGATCCCACGGATTAATGACCTTCTGGACCAACTCAAAGGGGTAAAATATTCCAGCAAGATTGACCTGAATTTTGGGTATCACCAGGTACCAATCGAACCCTCTGAGGTGTGGAATACTGCCTTCAAAGCCAAGGAGGGCCTTTTCGAATGGCTGGTCATGCCTTTCGGGTTGACGAATGCTCCCACAACCTTCATGAGGTTGATGGATGACATCTTGCGGCCATTCACCAACTCATTTGTAGTGGTATACTTGGATGACATTATGATCTTCAGCCAGACTTGGGAAGAGCACCTCCACCACATCTGACAAGTCCTCCAAACACTGCAATAACACAAGTTGTGTGTCAATTTGGAGAAGTGCACTTTTGGCATGACCCAGGTTTAATATCTGGGATACATTATTGATGAAAGGGGGGTGCATGTGGATCCAACCAAGATCCAAGTCATTCGGGATTGGCCAACCCCAACCACTCTAACACAGCTTCGCAGCTTTCTGGGTCTTGCTAACTTCTACCGTAGGTTCGTGTTGGGATTATCTCATATCACTTGGCCCTTGAGTCAAGTCACCAAGGGAGGAGCGAAATAAAATTTCTTTTGGTCAGAATCTCAATAGAAGGCATTCGTAGAATTGAAACATCACCTCTGTTCTGCCCCAGTGCTCACATTACCAGACTTGAAACAACCATTTGAAATCGATACGATTGCCTCTGACTATGCTATTGGGGAAATTATTTCTCAACAGGGGTATCTGATGGCAAATCAAAGTGATACATTGTCCGACACAGTCCGCAAGTATCCCACTTATGACAAAGAAATGTATTTCATTGTGCAGGCTTTCTGACAATGGAAGCATTACATTTTGGGGAAGGAAACAATCATCCACACATACCACCGACCCCTGCAATTCATACAGACACAAGGGAAGTTGCAAAATGATCGCCATCAGAAGTGGTCCACATATCTGCAATACTTTCATTTGAATATCAAGTACAAGAAGGGTAGCACCAATAATGTTTCAAATTGCCTCAACTGACCACCGATCGTGGCACTAACCATAGTTCTCAACTATTGTAGGCACAAGACTTTTGATTGGCCACTTCTCTACAAGAGCGATCATGAATTCGGTCACACATACGAGGCACTCTCGGGGGGTATGCAAGTTCCAAATTTTCACCTCCAAGATGCATTGTTATGTCACCTGGGACACCTTTGTGTTCCTTCAAGCGAGCATGGCAAGATGATATGGGAAGCACACTGCAGTCTAGTCGCTGGGCATTTCTAGGTCGATAAAATTGTGGTAGTACTGCAAAATTATTTCTATTGGCTGAACCTTCGACAGGATGTCGTGAAGTACATCAGATCCTACACTGCTTGCGTCATTGCCAAACCGACCATCAAGAAGAAATGCCTCTATATTCCGCTACCTACCCCTAGTCAACCTTGGGAACCCATCTCCATGGATTACATGTCGGGACTTCCTTCTACTAAGCATGGAAACGACTGTGTTTTCGTGGTCGTCAACAAATTCTCAAAGATGGCCATTCTGTCGACCTGCAAGAAGAATATCACAACTGAAGCCACAGCTAAACTCTTCTTTGAATGAGTGTGGGTGCACTTTGGGATCCCACAGTCTGTCATCTCAGATCGGGACAACAGGTTCCTCAACACATTTTGGTCCAGCCTCTATTCAATCCTGGACACCAAGCTCACCAAGTCCACAACTTTCCATCCCCAAACAGATGGCCAGACAGAGGTTGTCAACAGGATGATTCTACACATTATGCACATGTACAATTCAAAGCATCGACACACATGGGATGAGATCCTCCCATATGTACAACATAGTTATAACTGGGCTCTCCATAGCTCAACCGGCTATAACCCCTTTCAGGTGGGCTTGGGATTCCAGCCACTATGTCCCCTTGACGTAGCCATGCCATTTGCGGCTACTCAGGTCTATTCAGCTCATGTCTAGTCTGAAGCTGACAAAGCGAACAACTTCATCGAGCGCATTCATCACATCCACCAATAGGTTCATGACATATTGGATAGATCTAATGCTAAGTACAAGCAACGACATGATCAACATTGTGTGCCACAACTTCCAGGTGGGTGACAAAGTCTAGCTACATTTGTTCAAGGAGCGCCTCACTGGACCCCACCGCAAGCATCGCCCGCTCCGATATGGGTCGTACACCATCACCAAGGCTGTAGGGAACAATGCCTTCAAGCTCATTATTCCACCATTCCTTGGTATGCACCCAATATTCAATGTGGACCGCCTTCGTCCCTACTTCCCACCTCTACTGGAGACCTCTAACATTGCAGAACAACTCACACCAACAGATTTAAAC
Organism: Pinus albicaulis; assembly: GCA_034641835.2. NCBI lineage: Eukaryota > Viridiplantae > Streptophyta > Pinopsida > Pinales > Pinaceae > Pinus > Pinus albicaulis. The sequence continues at coordinate 188,640,030 of CM076575.1, forward strand.
CCAGATTGCATGGAACAGGTCACCAAAGATTGTATCATGGACATGCAAATCAAGAACACTCGCCAATAGAAGATCCAACTGTATCGTGTTGTCAAAGCTGGTCAACTCTTACACCAAGGCAAGTGGTTCACCAAGGACCAAGTTTAGCAGAAGTTTCCTCATCTCATGGAGGAGCTCAATGCAATGGAGACCATTACGGGGAATGATCGAGGTGGATATTGGTGGCCATCTTCCTATTCTACTTGGGGCCCCACCATTGTCTCTTTTAGTTTTTTAGTTCGGCACAACTTACTATTTTTAGCAGTTTTTTTCGGGTCCTAAACTTTCGGAGCCGTTTTGAGGCCCTAAACGACATTTTTTCGGCATCGTTTGTTCAAAAAATATTAATGTGTTCCAAAACCTACATTCACAATTCATGATTGTAGTCCTCAAATAGATATTTCTAACGATGTATCATGTGCATCAAACAGAGATTGTATGCCAAAGTTACGACCCCAGGAAATTGATGTACCAATTTACCCTGTCGGGACCCATATTCTGGTGTTTCATCTCCTAGGGTTAAGTTTTTGGATTTTTAGGGTTTTCCATTATTTCTCAATAATATATAGACCTTCTAGCCTAATTGTAATAGAGAGTTCAGAGGCCTGTACCCGCCACATCTATTCTCAGAGATAAGCTACGAGCGCCCTAGCTAGTTTATTTCCATTTTGTTTGTAAGGAAATTTCAGTTCTTTGATATTAATGAAATTAAGTGTTATTTCCGATGCATCTTTGCATTTATGGTTATATGTGTATTATATTGCATTCCTGCATAAATCCATATCATTGGGCGGCCCGCCCTGTACCCTCCGTCGGCACCGTTGTAGCAAGTGGCAGGTGGGTTGGGGCCACGGGGTGTACTGTTGGCCCCACCCTTTATATGGTTGGCAGATCCCGTAGTATACAGGCGGGGTCCGGCAAGGTCATGGCTGCCGACCCCCCTTATTTTAATCAAATGTTTTTTTTAATGTCATATGGAGGGGTCGACGGGGTTTGGCCACCCGTCGACCTTTTTTTTAATATTTTTTGATTTTGTAAAACAAACTGTTCAAACTTTAAAATTCGGTTTTTGGGCATTAGCGAACATTTTAATTGTCCCACAATTTCTCCTAAAATCTAGCTGGAGCTGGTCGGAATATGGTGGGCGGATTTTGGCGAAATTGCACCTCCTTTTAGCCTGCTAAGTCACCAAGTCAACCCAAAACTTTGACTGCTCCTAACTCCTCCATACGTACTCGGAATTGAGTGTCGTCTGCACCATTGGAATAAAAAAGACAAGAACTTCAACCTGAACTTGGTTCGAGAGCAATCCAAACACTTTGATTATTGAGCCCTCTTTGTCCTATGTGTGTCTCTAGAGCCACGTGGATCATACATCCTCCACCTCGTATGCCACGTAACTCTGGATCCCACTTTAGAGTTTTCCCATATTATTTAACTAGGGATTTTCCCTTCATCGTTTTTCATTGGGACTTCAACGGGGCCCATTGTGCCATATCATCTTTGGGGTTTCCCTTGGTGCTCCCCTTGATACTTCGGGGGAAAAAGTATTGGGGTCATCTAATGACCATGACGCTCACCATTTGACAACCCATATTTCTCTTGCTTGAGCGATTGGTCACTATTCTTGGTCACGAGGTGGAAGGGGGTTTAGCCATTTCCTTCCAAAGTCTTGTGATTTAGACTTAAAAAGAATTATGGCCCTATGCTTAGCGACTACAATTAAATGTATAAGGGCCTTCGCCTAGGCCTCCAATACATAGTCTATAAATGTACAAGGATATATGCAGGCCTTTTCAGGCCATTCCTTTAGAGATTTGTTGGGACTCAACCATGGCTTTTAATCCATTACACACACACACATATATATGGCATTATCTCTCCTAAGCTTACCAAGATCTTGGCCCAACTTGACATGTAGACTGCAAGTGTGTGAGTGTGATTGTTAATCCTCTTGAGCTTATAATTATAAACCAAAGGCCTATTGGCCCCATTATTTTCATACGGTCATTCAACTAATTAACAGAGGTCATGTACTTCTTCATACTTGGGTCATTTATACCAATTTGTAACCATAGGATAGATATAAGAATAAACCATTTCCTAAGGAAAACATTCAAGAGCACTTCTACACTGGAATTCACATTCCTTATTGTTAACATGAGCAAGTTATCAATATGGTGACCAGATACACCAACAAGTCAATGCAAATAATTATTCATTAATAAATATTTTCATCTCTTCATGCTTAGGCAATCTTAGGTTAATTTCAAGCTTGGGATACCTAGAGGAAATGAACCATTTCATTAAATATTTACACAATATAATGGCATTCCTTACTTGTGCAAGACACAACACTCCTAAACATTAACGTAGCATTATTTCAACACAATAATCGAAGACATGATAATCACAAACACAAAACATAAAATTGTATTTGTCTTATAAGAGATTTGGCAATTGATAGTGGGACTCTAACTCTCCACCCAACCATAGATGAGTTGGTGCCAAGTCTTTCTTATTGTTGTCACCCTTGAGCCAAATTCCAAAGCGTGAGGGAGAGTGCTTACAAAGGAGTTTTAAACCAATGTTGTCAGTTGAAACAGGGTGTCTTGAGGTTGGTTGCCTCACCTCCACACACAAGCTATCAGGTAATCAAATTCAGAGGGACACACTTCCCTCAATTGTTCTCAATAGCATTTCCCATTGCCCTGTCACCAAGCCTTTACTTAATCGGCTTCAATGTAGGGGTTCTTTTTAAGTACATAGAATTCATGTCTCTAGCCCAGGATAGTTTCATCATAACATGGGAAGGTTCTACAACTGGACAAACTACTAATAAGTTAGTAGGTTCTTTAGTCCACAAGCTTCCTAATGGTTTTTTCAGTCCAAAAGACAAGCCACTCTTAGTGATAGAAGGAGAGTTTGTATGTAAACATGGTAAGGTTCTTCAACTGGAAAAACTATTATCAAGTCAGTAGGTTCTTCGGTCTACAATATTCCCAGTGTTTTCTTAGAGAAAACCACACTTGGTGGATTAATCATCCCTTAAGTAAACCACAGTAGTAGGAGAGTTCAACATGGGAGGTTTCCTCAGCTGGATAAACTACCATGGAAGCGCAGAGATCACCCTTTTTAGGTAGTTCTTCAGAGAATTCAAGCACCATTGTTCCCAGCTCAGGGCCACACTTAGTGTTTCCTCAACACCCAAGTACCTAAGTGTTTATGCCTCCTGTCTAGTAGTTTCTTTAATCCACAAAATTCCCAGTGGGTTCTTAAAGAAAACCACTCAAGGTGGCTTCATCGGTGCTTGGTAAGCCATTGCTCTCTATCCTCCACCAGCAAAACCACTCAAGATTCTTCAAATAGTTTGTTTTTAACTCTAAATTCTCTCTCTTTGTCAAATTATTTTCCTTTCCCTTCCTCTTTGTGAGGAAATATTTTCCTCCTTTCCCTTCATTGGCTCTTTCCCTTCGTGAACGAATGAATGTTACTCCATGGAGCCTCTTTGCCTCCTCTGCTTTTCTCCCCATGAGCTTGTCGGCCTCTTGTATGTGTGTGTGTGTGTGTTTATGTTTTTCTTTCAATTCTCCCTTTGTGTGCATCCCATCCTACTTTCTCAATGTGTGAGAATGTCCTTTCAGAATGTTCTCCTACCTCTCGACCATAATTAATCTATCATTCAGAGTGGTCTACATGATCCCAGAACCCTTGATAGCACATCCCATACTTTGCATTAAATGTTTGTCATTTTCTTGCTCATAACCTTTTCCCAACAATAACATGGGTTTCTTGTGTTTCCAAAAAACTTAATAACATTTTCATGTCAATTAAAACCACTTAGTCAACCCATGACAGATATTTAAACTAACCAACTTCCTTGAGCAATCTCCCTCGTCAAGCAATGGAATGTGTTTCCCTCTCGCAACCATTCTAATTTATAATTACATAATTACAATGGAAAAGTTTTACAAGGGGAATTAACCTGCAAGGGATGTCACATTGTAACTTTGTTTTTATGATTAAAATCACAAACTTTTTTCAAAAAATAAAATAAAATAAAATTGTAATCATCATATACATGTTGCTTTATAAGAACAAATATTGATATTTCAAAACTTTGTATTTAAGTGTAATTAATAACCATATAAAAACTTCATACTTACGAGGTAGAGAATGTTTGTGGCTACGAAGAGTGTTAGCCCTGCGGCTAAGGAGAAAAACAACCCTATGGCTGTAATCTGTTCAGAAATATTGCAACAACAACATAATTGTTTGTGGTATATGTTTACTTCAATTAATTAGCTTATTCTTTCACTTGTTTATTATTAGTGTTTTCTTCATCAAACACCTACCAAACCATAAAGAACATTAAGACAAAGGACATAATATGTATGCGATCAAGCGGGACCAAAACCTCTCCAACTATGAGGAAAACACAAAAGGAATTATTCTGTTCTTATAGACCTTCAATTGACGAATTCCAAGACCTATGACACTTAACCAAGACCCCTCCAAGACCAAGTCAAAGCTTCTCCTTGATGAGCTTCTCATTCCTAAATTCAATGTTTTTTAAAGTTGTTCCACAATTTCAGATTTCGACTCTAGCTCAAAAATTTCATCTTATTGTTGCAAACATGCAATTTCGGCTTCTTCTGTAGAAACCCTAGATCAAACGTGTGGCTTGAAAATGGACAAACTTGCCTCCTTTATTCTTTAGTTTCTATGACTTCCCTTCCTTGAAAATTCAGCTTGCTAGCCTTTCTTGACCCATAACTTGCCCCTTGATGATGATTGTAATCTTGTTACTTATTGTTGTTGAAGGATGTCCTAATCCACTTCGCACGTGTGAGAAGAATACCAAAAAATAGTCCTAGAAACTCGATTTTTCTTCTCTCCTTTTTGTCCTCCTCTTCCTTGCACTTATCATCTTCCGTGAACGAACTTGTGTGTGTTATGGGTGCACCATTGAATGAGTCTAAGTGCCCTATATATAGGCTTCCAGCCACGTCAAATTAGGCTAACTTGTCATTGTCTCTAGGCTGACTCGTTGCTTGTGTAGGCCGACTTGTTCATTGTATCGTGACAAGGTTTTGGAGGGTCTTTTGACTCTAATTTTGACTCAAATAATTTTCTTTACAACATGTATCATGCCCAATAAACATCTTTCACACATGACAATGACACTTTTTACTTGTAGACTCAATGACAAGCCCTAAAAGCTCTTAATGGGAGCTTGGCCTATAAATTAAGTTTCTCGTGAGCATGAAACCCATGCCTCAAGAACAACAATAACAAATTTATTTTTCTCTTTTCATTAAATACATAAGGTCATGATTACATGTGTCACTATGAAGACCTAATCTAGTTGCATATTTCAACACTCCCTCTTAAATAGGGAGGTATTCATAATTATACAAGGTAATCAGACATTCTCAATCTGAAGAATTCTCATAATAAGAGTCGGATTGCTAACCTATTTGTCTAGCATCATATCAACCAACATTGTCATATAGCAAGGCATTTACTAATAGATCTATCTCTTCGTGAGATCATAACATAGTATTGGCGAGACCAATTATTTATAAACATCATCATCATTGTCTCTCGAGGCACATACCCCACTTGGGTGTTCACGGGGTATGTCCTCCTAGGACTATTCTTATCCTATATTCCCAATCCTGAAAGAATATCGATCCTCCACGACTATGTTAGAGTTCAGCAGCGGAAATATTTAAATAAAACACAGACACACACAACATTCAACAATGAAAAAACAGAGATTTTAACGTGATTCACCCAACCAATCTGGGCTACGTCCACCTAACAAGGCATCGGAAATCTCATTCATCAACAGGAGAAAATACAATAGCAGAGTTTCTCATCTGCTCAGCTCTTCCTCACTACACATTCCTCATCATGCTCACTTGCCTCCACGGACTTACATTTTATAGCTATGAATGGCAACAGACTCATAAATTCTCTCACAACAAATATAGGATGCATTAACTCCTCATCAGAAATTGATGGAGCCAATGTAGCAACAAATCCTATTGTTGTCACCTGCATGAGATTTTCTCCAAATTTAATTAAAAAATAAGAAATAAAATCTCAACAATCCCCACCTTGACAACAATTAGCCTGATACCTTGTTTTATTATTATTTTTATCTTTTCTGCAAGCCAAGAGAAGCCAGACACCATCGTAGCTTCTCTAACAAAACTGGTTTCGTGAACATGTCTGCACAGTTTTCCTTTGTATGCACCTTTTCAAGAGAGACTCCCCTTTTAGTGATAACCTATCTTACAAAATGGTATTTGATAGGTATGTGCTTTGATTTTCTATGATAGGCGGGATTTTTAGCCAAGTGAATTGCACTTTGACTATCACAAAATAACTTGATGTTGTCCTGCAACCTACCAAACTCACCAAACAAACCTTTCAACCAAATTGCTTCTTTGCAAGCATGTGAAGCAGCTATGTATTCTGCTTATGTAGTGGATAAAGCAACAATGTTCTATAGCTTTGATATCCAGCTAATAGCTCCACCTGCAAGAGTAAAGACATACCCTGAAGTTGACCTTCTCTTATCCAAATCACCTGCAAAATCAGAATCAACATATCCGCAAACATATTCACTACTTCTATTATAAGTGATACAATAATAACTTGTGCCTCTCATATACCGAAGCACCCATTTCACTGCTGACCATTGTTCTTTTCCTGGATTTTCCATATACCTGCTGACAACCCCAACTGCATGTGAAATATCTGGTCGAGTACAAACCATCGCATACATCAAACAACCTACTACATTGACATATGGAATTCGAGACATATATTCCTTTTTTTTATTAGTGTTAGGACATAAACTTGAAGAAAGCTTAAAATGGGAAGCAAAAGGGACTGAAACAGGCTTCACATTGTTCATACCAAACCTCAAGAGTATTTTCTCAATATACTTCTGTTGTGATAGCCACAGCCTACCATTACTCCTGTCTCCGAAAATCTCCATGCCCAAAATCTGTCTTGCTGCTCCTAGATCTTTCATATCAAACGTCCTAGCCATCTGAGCCATTAACCTATTGATCTTTGTTATGCTTTTGCTTGCTAAAAGCATATTGTCAACATACAACACTAAGATAATGAACATGCCATTACTTAATTTCTTAAAGTAAACACAATGATCATATTCACTTCTTATATAATTTTGACTCATCGTGAAAGAATCAAATTTCTTGTACCATTGTCGAGGCGACTGCTTCAGACCATACAATGATTTCTTGAGCCTGCAGACAAATTTCTTGTTGCGATTTTGAACAAACCCTTCCGGTTGTTCCATGTAAATCTCCTCATCTAAATCTCCATGTAGAAATGCAGTTTTAACATCTAGTTGTTGTAACTCTAAATCAAGTAAAGCAACTAATGCTAACACAATCCGAATTGAAACATTTTTTACAACTGGTGAAAATATCTCGTGAAAGTCAATGCCGGATTTCTGAGAAAAACCTTTCGCGACTAGCCTCGCTTTGTACCTGTCTTCTGTATCATCAACACCCTTCTTCAATTTGTAAACCCACTTACATCCTACAGTTTTCCTGTCTTTAGGAAGTTCTACCAGATCCCATGTGGCATTCTTGTCTAATGCCTTCATCTCGTCCTTCATAGCCTCTTTCCACTTACCACTATTTGAACCTTCTATAGCTTCCTGATAGCACAAAGGTTCATCATCGTTAGCAGTTAAAGCAACTGAAGTAACGTAATCATCATACCTTTTAGGAAAACGTCTAATTCTCGTAGACTTCCTTAAAGATGTTTCTGGTACTTCCCCAATTTGCTGATTATTGTCTGTAGGAACTTCTTCACGATCAACATCTGAAACACGTTCATGATCTGCATATGAAACTTGTTCATGATCTGAATCTGAAACTTGTTCATCTGGACTGTTATCAGTATTTGAACTGGTTTCAAATTGAATGTGTTGAAGCTTAGGTGCATTATCCTGTTTAATTTCATCATCTACATCTGGATTTTCAAGTGAAGATTCATTAAATTTAAAATCTCTATTAATGATGATCTTGTGAGTAGTAGGATCCCACAACCTGTATCGCTTAGTCCCATCACCATATCCAACAAAGATATATCTTTTTTATTTAGGATCTAATTTAGAACGCTGATGTTTCGGAACTAGAGCATATGCATCACAACCAAAAACTTTCAGTTTAGAATAATCACATGGATAACCTTTCCATACCTCTTGAGGAATTTTGCATCCTATTACAGTTGATGGTGATCGATTTACCAAGTAACAAGCTATAGAAACCGCTTTTGTCCACAATTCCTTCTGCAAATTGGCGTTACTAAGCATACTTCTTGCTCTCTCTAAAAGAGTCTTGTTCATGCGTTCAGCAACTCCATTTTGCTGAGGAGTATATATAGTGGTTTTATGTGTTTCGATCCCAACGTCCTTGCAATAATTATCAAATTCCTTTGAAGTAAACTCCCCATCATTGTCAGTTCTTAAACATTTAATGGTTCTTCCAGTGATGTTTTCAACTAATGCTCTAAACTGTTTGAAAACTATGAATACATCATACTTCTTCTTTAACATGTAGACCCACACTTTTCTAGAGAAATCATCAATAAAAGATACAAAATATGATGATCCTCCATACGAGGTTATAGGAGATGGACTACAAACATCAGAATGGATATAATCAAGGATTCCCTTACTAGTATGTTTTCCAGTTTTAAACTTATGCTTGCTTTGTTTCCCAAACAGACAATGTTTGTAGAAATCTAACTTAGTAGATTTTAAAATTAGGAAGTAACTTACGATCAGATAAAATTTTTAATCCTCTTTCGCTCATATGGCCCAACCTTTGATGCCATAAACGAATAGAATTACTATCATTTTCAGATACTGTAGAAGCATGATCCGACTCTGTTCTTCCTTCTAACTGATAAAAATTTCCAACCTTCTTTGCTTTCATGACTAGTAAAATTCCTTTATAAACTTTCATTACTCCACCTTGAATAAAGGTTTTATATCCATTAGTGTCTAGTACTCCTAGTGAAATGAGGTTTTTTCTTAGTTCAGGTACGTGTCTTACATCAGTTAGAATTTTATTTGTCCCATCAAACATTTTAATCTGGATGCTTCCAATTCCAACAATATTACACAAGACATCATTTCCCATGTAAACAACTCCATCATTGATTGATTTATAAGTTTTAAACCACTCTCTATGAATGCACATGTGATTTGACACACCAGAATCTAACAGCCAATGTTGATCATGATTAGACAAACTAACTGATAACACTTCATCACTCATACCTGAAATGGATGTCAAACCTGTATCTGTCGTGTTTGCTTCTTTCTTCTCTCTCGAAGAGTCTCCTTTGGATGTTTGCTGTCTCTTCCAACAGTCCTTCTTCAAATGTCCTGATTTGCCACAAAACCAGCACTTTACCTTACTCTTCTTCCCTTTCGATTTTGAACGCGAGTTTTTGTGCTTATTGAAGCGTCTTTCTTTAGAACGACCTCTGACCATCATTGCTTCTGATGTAGAGGTTTTTGAATTTGACCTCTTTCTTGTTTCTTCGGACAATAAAGCTCCAACAACATCATCAAATTCAAGGGTTTCTGATGAACTAGGACTTATAGAAGTAACAAAATGATCCCATGTCTCGGGTAACAAGCATAATAAAGTTACAGCTTTATCTTCTGATTCAAATTTTACTTCTATACTTTCTAACTGCACCAGGAGAGTATTAAAGGTATTCATATGATCAGTTATCGTCGTACCTTCCTTCATGTGCAAGCTGTACAACTGTCACTTCAGAAGAATCCTATTGGTTAAGGATTTTGTCATGTACAACTTTTCAAGCTTTGTCCACAAACCAGCAGCAGTTTTCTCTGACACAATGTTAAACAAAACATCATCCGCCAAACACAGTTGAATGACGCTCAGTGCTCTTTCATCCAAATCACTCCATTCATCATCTGTCATGGTGTAAGACTGTTTGGCTTTTCCCAACAACGCCTTTGCCACGCCTTGTTGCACGCTTAGATCATACATATTTACTTTCCAGATCTCAAAGTTGTTTTTTCCATTGAACTTCTCGATCTCAAACCGGGCACTTTGTGTTTTTTCCATGTTTATTAGCTTGTGTCACAAAAAACTCCAATTGCAACTCTTAATAAATGAAGTGTTTAATTTTAATCAAAAAATTCATTTTTGATTAGAAAACCCTTGCCTTAAAAAAAAATGCCCTTAAGCTAAAAAAGGCCTTTCCTTCAATACCATATGCAAATGGTATTTACATTATTAAATGTCAAATCGATTTAACTTTTAAAACCATCACTCAAATCGATATACTATAACATCGATTTTTCAAATACAAAACCATTTTAATAAATCGATTTTAATAGGCCATATATCTGAAAGAAAGAATTATAGCAGCAGAAGGTTTGGGAAGAATTATTAAAGCTCATTTAGCTGAAAGAAAGATCCAGGGACTAAAACTGTGGGGACCTCACCTGCCTCTAACCCATCAGCAATTCGTTGACGATATCCTGCTCTTCTGCATGGCAACGTTAAGAGAATGCAAAGCGATCCTCAGAATCCTGGAAATCTTCAAGGATGCGTCAGGTACATAAATCAATAATGATAAATCGAATGTTTATTTCTTTAATTGTAATGTTGCAATTCAAAACTTCTTAACAATAACCTTACGATTCCGTAAGGGATCTCTGCCCATGAAATATTTGGGAATGTATCTAAATTCAGGTCCTATTAGACAAGCAGATTGGCAAGACATTCTTACAAGAGTGGAGAAAAGAATCCAGAATTGGGCATTCAGAGCCTTGAATGCACCTGGGCGTCTAATTATGCTGAAATCGGTCCTTCAAGCCTTACCAATATACCAACTTTCAGGCAGAGCATGTCCGAAAGGTATTTGCTCTGCATTGGTATCCATGTTCAACAGATTTCTTTGGCAAGGAGCACAAGACAAAAGGAAATGGGCTCTGGTATCGTGGGATAAACTACTTCAACTAAAGACAGCGGGAGGGCTAAGCCTTAGAGATCCTTTCATTTTGAATAATGTACTCGGAGCTAAGTTATGGTGGCGATGGCTAATGGGAGGGTCGGATCTATGGAAGAACATCTGGCAAGCAAAATATGATATGCCACGCACAATCTCTGGCAGATTGAAGATAGACATAGTCCCAAAAGGCTCTTTAATCTGGAATTTGGCTACTACAAATAGGCATTTAATCAGAATGCACAGCTTTTGGGAGATAAGAGAAGGAAGTACAGCCCTTTTCTGGGAGGACTCATGGCAACAGAGAGAAAAATTGTTCACTCGCTTAGATTTGAGGGAAATCTTCTTATACACAAACACACCAACTCATCGTTTAGTACAACATTACTGGTGTCTAAATAATAATGATGTCTGGAGAAAATGGAAAGATAAAAATGGATGGGAGGCAGCCCCACCTACACAACAATGGGACAATTTCACCAAAGAATTGAAAACAAGGAAACTTAGATGAGTTGCAGGGCCAGATATATTGAGATGGGGATACACAACAAAAGGACAGTTTACAATTAAAGAGGGCTACTACATCCACTCCCAACAACTTCACCATATTGCTCATCCGCTGTGGAAAAAGATTTGGGCACTTAAACACTGGCCTAAAGTAGAATACTTCCTGTGGCTTTTAAGCCATCGTAGGATCCTCACTTGGGAGAACCTTCAGAAAAGGGGTATGATAGGACCGTCTTATTATGCGCTTTGCCATGTGGATAATGAAACCACTGAACATCTTCTCAATACTTGTCTGTTCGTATAGCCGATCTGGAGAGACTTGGAGCTTCTGTTTCACCAAACGGACAAAAACAATGCTAGTATTGTTGAAATGATTATCAACTGGAGGAAAGGACGATATCATTGTCAAGTAATTAATAGAGCATGGACACTCTCATTAGGCTTCCTCCTCTGGAACATCTGGAAAGAAAGGAACCATCGTATCTTCCAAGATACAACCCAACCACTGCAGCACATCTGGCATCGTTCTATTGAAAACATCCGTGAAACAATCCTTGTTGAAAGATGGTCAGATGAGGACTGGCAAACGGTGCGAATAGAAGCCTGTATATTACAACAACTCAACCTAAAACCTCAGATGCTTTATAAAGGATTATGGAAATATAAACCCCCTGAACACACTATTGAGGAACATTGGTCACCTCCACAACCAAGTTTTATTAAACTTAATTATGATGGAGCATCTAAAGGTAACCCGGGTCAAGCTGGAGCAGGTGGGATTTTCCGCAATTCCCAAGGAACAGTTTGTCGATTCTATGCAGTTGATTTAGGCCATGCCACAAACAATGAAGCAGAGCTTATGGCGGTGAAGTAGGGCATCCTTATAGCTATCAGAGAAAACTATCACATAATTATTGTGGAAGGAGATTCAGCCATGGTAACTGGAGTTCTTCAGAAGTTGCAACAAGGCACTCCTTGGGAGAAAATAACCCAAAGCTGGAGGACAACAGCTCTTATTGAAGAGGTAAGTCAATTGCTCAAGCAGATTCAGTATTTAATCCCCAGCCACATCAAAAGAAAAGGAAATGCTGCAGCAGACTTCTTGGCTAATTGGGGATGTCAGAATATAAAGCGTTCCATTGACGCTCGTCCGAACCAAGCAATCTGGGATGTTGAGCTACACTCCCTACAACTGATTATCAACAAAGACCTCCAACCCCCCGATCGGGGTGAACAGCTGGCGAACAGGACAGTCCGTGGCAGTTTGACGGCACACCACCCTTCCGACAGTTAACAACTATGATAATGCACCGCCAAGCTCTATCAATAGTTAAGGTGTTCACTTGTGCGGGTTTAATGATGCAGAGATCTTGTCATGATAGTCTGTCAGCGCCCGGGACGGAAGGTATGTTTTCGCCCTCCCTCGTCCAAAACGCTCATGCAAAGCTTGCTGCATGTAAGAGCTTGGGAGACGAATAGGAGGCGCGCTCACCCTGTCAATTTCACAACTGCTGTTTGGTATGTATCAACCTCCATCCTCATTTCCATGGATCATAAAATTCATAGTAAAATCTGGCTGGATAACTGTCGGAATGTTTGGATTCCCGTTGGGGTGTTTTGGGTTCTTATTCCTCTAAAAAAACCAGTGCGTCCCTGTTTCCGGGACCCTTGTTCATTCTCATGTCTCTGTATCAGTAATGCTATACCCATTTCTAGACACAGTTTACTAGAAGCTTTGTGTGCGAAGCGGCTTCAAGCTATTTCGGGTTCGTTTTACCCCTGTCTTTGGGACCCTCGTGTTCATTTCCTTCTCTTTAGCAGACATGCAAATGACATCACTTGGTGTCTGTTGCGCCTTCTCAGTTTTATAGTTCTTCAAATTAAAAAGGGTCTGCTAAGTCTTGGGTTTTATTTGGTTTTACTCTCCGCGCTCTCTGCATACTCCCATCTTTCCAGACTTATCTTCAGTCACGCTCAATCCTGTTTTCATGCAACCCATATGCCTGTTCTCTGGCCTACCATCATCCTAAAGTTTGTGGGTTCCATTGTCTGTGCTTTTTTCTTTCTCTTCTGTGCATGCTCTGTTTCGTTGTTTGAAATGCATGTGCTCAAGGATTTCTGGTGGAATTGCTCTAGGAATTGTTCTCAGTTGCACTTTAAAACTGAAATTAATGAAAACAGAGGGCCCAACTGTACTCTAGTTATTACTCTGGTTACTATTTGTATGTATGTTCTCCTGAATAGGGACCAAGGCACCATGGGGAAACGCGGTCTGCGTTCTGAAATAGCCAAGGGGAAGCAGGTACAACAGGAACAGGTGTCAAAGAAACGTGGAAGGAAAACAAACCAGGAGCACTTGGAAAATCTCGTAGTAAACTACATTCTGGGCAATTCCTCTCCAACCCGAATGCAAATTCGTGGCTAGGAAAGAGATCTGCAGACAGACCCTGAAGACAACGAAGCTGAAGCTGACATTCTAGATTTCATTCACGACCCTGGTAACACCCGAGGTCGCCTCAGTTTATTCAACCAAACCATTCATACATACTGGTTAGTGAAATGCCTTCTAGCTAAAGCAATCCAAAGTGCACATCCTCCAGAGTTTAAAGTGCAGCCAAAGACAGAACATTTCCTTAAAGATTTGTTGGAGAATATTGAAAACCACCTGCAGCACATCAAAATTACCCAATATCAAGTAACTGATCGCATTCAGAGAATGGACAATAGGATAGAACGTATGGAGAAGTTGCTTCAGCAGATGCAACAGGTGGACATGTCTGGATCGCATGCCAAGGATCCAGCCCCGATTTCCTCTTCTGATGGCTAGTTTTTATAGGATCTTTTTTTTTTGGAAGTATGTGAACTTATGCTATGTTATATGCTTGAACTTATTTTATGTTATATGCTTGAACATGGTGAAGTAGTAGGACAGCTAGCTAATGCGCTGTATAGGATATAGAGACAATTTCAATTTTGGCAAGCGTTCAAAGCACTTAGACGGCCAACAGACCTGGTTTCCTACGGGCAGGTTGAGGCCAAAGTATAAATATTTTAATGTAGCCTGTCCTGCATTTATAAATATAAAATAGAAAGGTACCACCTAACTTACAAAAAACAATAGGCGATATATCAAGCTTTATGCTGTTGTCATTAAATTCAGTTGATTAATGGCTTTTATTATAAAATCCATACATACCACACATATTTGCAACGTGTAGCGTGATGCTGTCGTCATCCTCTCTATGAATTGCATTGAAAAAAGACATTGAAATCGATTTAACTGACTTTATGAACCATTGAACCTATTTAAAAAAAACAGCCGATCTCTTGATCACGTTTGGCTCAAATTCCAACCACCAGCTCTCGGTGTTGGTCAACTTCCAGTTCACGGCTTCACGTGCAGTTCAAACTCAGCATTCAGACTTATACTCAAATCAATGGCGGCTCTGCTCTCTGTGTATGCAGCATGAGCAGCGTTCTCAAAGTAACGCAGCTCCAGCTCTCGGCCTGGTAGTTCGACAACCTTATAAACTCACCGGTTCAACAACAACTCATGGGTTTGTATTCATTGATCAATTCAGGCATAGTTCATCCTTCTCAGCCTCCACACAGCCACGCAGATCTGCAGCCCATTACACTTGCAGAGAACCAGACATTTGATCCAGCTCTGATACCAAGTGTTAGAGTTTAGCAGGGGAAATATTTAAATAAAACACAGACACACACAACATTCAACATTGAAAAAACAGAGATTTTAATGTGGTTCAGCCAACCAATCTAGGCTACGTCCACCTAACAGGGCATCGGCAATCTCATTCATCAACAGGAGAAAATACAATAGCAGAGTTTCTCATCTGCTTAGCTCTTCCTCACTACACATTCCTCATCATGCTCACTTGCCTCTATGGGCTTACATTTTATAGCTTTGAATGGCAACAGACTCATAAATTCTCTCACAACAAATATAGGATGCATTAACTCCTCATCAGAAATTGATGGAGCCAATGTAGCAACAAATCCTATTGTTGTCACCTGCATGAGATTTTCTCCAAATTTAATTAAAAAATAAGAAATAAAATCTCAATAGACTACTCTTATCTTGGATGCCCTACCTCATCCTCAAATATTATTAGATGCCATGTGCTTACTCAATCCTCCATTCTTACTTCTAAGAGGAAGAAAAGAATGATGTGTCTATCTCTCCCTCTCAACTAGGGAGTATACACCCATTCCTATAAAAGGAATGTACCCAATCTCCCTCTTAACAAGGGACTTGTCCAAACTCCCTCTTAATCAGAAACTTGTTTTCCAACAACTACTCTTTGGTGGAGATCATGGCACAATCAACTTCTAGGAGAGATCCTCCTTTTGATGTCATCAATTTTCATATTTATCATTATGGAGCCTTCAACCCTTGGGACTTCTTCGCAAGGTATCCATCACTTTCACTCACGAACCATGTCAGTAATTTCATCCTTCCTTTCATTGGAAAGTCATCTACTAGTCCATATATGGCTTTTCCTTGTACAACTACCATTTCCACGTAATTTTTTCTTCAGTATTTTCCATCCCACTGCATGAGTACGAGTTGTAGGTGACATCTACAACTCTCTTTCAGTAGCCCTATCTTAGCCTATTTAGATAAAAAATAAAGAAATTAATATCGAATCAGAATTACCTTTTGGGTGGCCCTTCATTATGACATATGCTTGTTGCAACATCAACATCCTACATACACATTAACACATCTCCAAGATATTCAATGTAAAGGGTCTCCTTCCTTTCTAGATTTCATCAGAGTCTTTATATCTTTTCCATGGGGATGTCATGGTCAATTTTTCTAGTTATCGAATGTTGATTTCCTTTTCTACACGACCATAGTTGCATCTTTCAAGATCTCTTCTTTCTTTCTTCACATATTTCTCCTCACGAACTTCCATCCATAGTTCCTTCATTTTTGTCAATTACCTTGTATTCCTTATGAGGAAATATTATGTTGATTTGATCTTTACAAAATGTGAATCATGCCTTCTTGCATCTTTTCAACAGAAGAGATCCATTTATTTTTATCATACTCATGAGGTAGAGTATTCACCCATGTTTTCTACAACTATATTATGACATGACTTAATTTATCAAACATATGCATACATACCTATATCCCTCTTTTGGTCATCTAGGCTTCCTTCAACAATTTATTTCCTTGATTGAGAGTACTTAAACTATCTTGACATGTTGCATTCCTTTGTCATCATACCATCATGTTTCGAAACATTTAATCCCATACAAGGTGGAATTCTCAACGAGACACTTGCTTCTTCCAAGAGTTGAAGATTCCAATGAGGGATCTTGATTATCCTTATCCTGCAAATGCTCCTTCCTAATGATGTATGATGAGCTCTATACTATATCACTTTCTTCTACCCATAAGTACTACTTATGCCTTCAATGAGGTTACCAAGAGCTACTTCCTTCTAATGACAATTGCTACAAGCTTCTACTTTAGTTATCTTTGAAGCTTCTAATGAGGATTTCATGAGCTCTTATTTCAATTGTATGCTATTATGACGTCATCTATAAAATGATGCATCTTACGTGCTTATAACGTTTTATATCATGATAGTTATACTATACAAGAACCGAAAATAATTTGGTAGAGAAGATTATATCAGTCATAGTAGAGATATTTTACTTACTCTTTCTTTGATTTTTTCTTTTCAACTTCTTCCATGTATTTGGTGATATGGGCTTCTTCCCTTCCTCTTTTGTTGTTTTCCTTATTGAGTTTAGGAAATTTTCTCTTGTAGTGCCCATATTCATGACACCCACAACATTGGATTTTTGACATATCCTTCTTGTTTTTTATTTAGGACCAAACCTTCCAAATTTTCCTTTCTTCTTAGCCATGGCAGAAAATGTTTGTTCTTGTTCATTTGATCCTACATTACTTTTTGCCTTCATCCTAGTTTCTTCAATTTTACATAATGACCAAAGTTCATTGAATGGGGTAGCTTCCTTCTTTCCATAGATGCTTGATGTAAAGTTGCTCCATTCCTCGGGTTGTGCATTGAGCACTATGGTGGTCATTTCTTTATCAGATATTATTTCTCCCAATTCTTGAAGTTAGTCTCTTATTTTTTATACCCTCATAAAGTATGTATCTATTCCATCTTCCTTTGATATATTCATATTGTAGAGTTCTTGTCTTAATGGTATCACCTCTCCAACAATACTTACAGAGAATAATTCTACTAGCTTATCATATATTTCTTTTGATGTCTCCAACTTGGATACTTCCCCTTTCATATACCTTGCAAGAGCTTGAGCTTATACCTTTGGAGGTTTAGTGATTGAACCCTTAACATGATCAATGACTTGGATTTTTATGAGGATCAAATCTGTCCTCTTATTCCATGCAAGAAAGTTTGATGACCCAACCAATTTGTTGCTTTCATTGCAAAATGAATTCATTTTGATAGATTCACATGTGGACATAAAGATACTTACTTGTGAAGATACTCCCTAATGAAAATATATTCAACTTGATGCCTTCTTGGTTTTGATGATGATATTGATAATAGAAGATTTCTTCTTGATGAATAAGTCTTCCTTCAAAAGTAATTATTGAGAGAGAGAGATATCACCTTGGTTCCTTGATTATGGCAATGACGTCTTTCTTTTCTTTGATGTAGAAGCTTTGGGATGCTCCAATTTTTAGTCCTTTCTTTCTTTGAGTAGAGGTAGGGTATTTTAGGTTTCATTCTCCTTGAGGTGATGATTGTGCAAGGTTCCCAATATTGCTTCAGGTGTAGAGTCCTTCTTTGAATGAACTATGGTTTTGAGGTCTTCTTTAGTAGCTTCCATCTTCAATATGATGATGTAATCCTTGCCCTTGTGATGCCTTTTAGATGAGAGGTCCTTCTTGATGATTGATGCTCTTGATTATCTTTTAGAGCTTGGACCCTCGGGTGCCCTATTTTAAGTTGCCTTTCCTCGAACTATCACCTTAGCTTTTATTCCATATTGAGAAATCTAGGGGAAACAACATAGGATGATTTCTCTAAACTTGATAACCATTTGTGATATATTTTTAGTTCACTTAATTAGCTTCTTATTTCACTTGATTATTATTAGTGTTTTCTTCATCAAACAATTATTATAAAGAACAATAAGATAAAAGTATACAAGATGTAGGATTTCAGCCAAGGTCAAGACCTCTCCAACTAAAAGGAAAACCCACAATAAATCTTATCTTTTTATATGCCTTCAATTAACCAATTCCAAGACTTATGACCCTTGACCAAGAACCATCCAACACCAATTTAGAGCTTCTCCTTGATGAGGTTCTCTTTCCTCAAGTCAACGCTTTTCAAACTTGTTACACAATTTCAAATTTCGGCTCTAGCTCAAAATTTCGGCTTGTTGTTGCATACCTTGCAATTTCAGCTTCTTCTGCAAAAACCCTAGGTCACACGTGTGGCTTGAAAATGGAAAAACTTGCCTCCTTTCTTATTCACATGATATGAATTCCCTTCCTTGAAAATTCGGCTTGCTAGAGAGACCTTTCTTGACCCATAACTTAGCCCTAGATGATGACTGCAATTTTTGTACTTGTTGTTGCAGAAGGATGCCTTAATCCACTTCACACGTGTGAGAAGAATAGCCAAAAACAGTCCAAGAAACTCAATTTTTCTTCTCTCCTTTTCTCCTCCTCTTCCTCGCACTTATCCTCTTCCTTGATCGAACTTGTGTGTGTTCTTAATGTGCCCTTGAATGATGCTGAATGCCCTATATATAAGCTTCCAATCACATCAAATTAACCTGACTTGTCACTGTCTCTAGGATGACTTATTTCTTGTGTAGGCTAACTTGTTCATTGCATCATGAAAATGTATTGGAGTGTATTTTTTTACTCAAATAATTTTCTTTACAATATGTAACATGCCAAATAAGGGTCATTTATACACGGCATTGACTCTTTTTACCTGTAGACTCAATGAAAATCCTTAGAAGTTGTAACACCCTCCTCCCACATTTACCCAAGCTAACCGATCCACCCGGGTAAACATGTGACAAAGAGTTACTATGATATGATTCAACTTCCCAAGTATAGTTAAGGAAGTGGAATTGACAAGGCTAGACAAATATAACCTTTCTGAGATGCTACAAGACCTTCAGGAGACAACCAACCCTTCCAGGAGCTCAACCCTTGATACAACTTGTTGTTTGACTAATATAGAGCCCAAGTTGCACTAATGACAAGCCCTCCATGCGGTTGAAGTCCTTCAGTGATATGGACAAGCTTGCATCCATGCGACTGCAACCTGTTTCAGGCAGTTCTATGTTAGCGACCCCAGATTCTAATCCATTTTTTCAAAGCGAGGACTCAAGCCTCTGCCCATAATTTCATGAAACTTCCAAAAATTATAATTAACATGATGAAAAGACCTCTAATGCAAATCTCGAACAAGGACATGATCTGACAAGGCCTATCCATGAAAAACATTGTGTCAAACACATCATGAACATGTAATCCACAGGTCATATAAACACATGTGATCATAGGGACTTCATACTTATCTGAGATTTTTCAATAAGGTCTTATGCCCTCTCACGATAGTTGCATTTCCATCTATTGGGTCATAGATTTTCCATCACTAAGATTTTCCATAAAACCATGCTTATAACCAATTGAATAACAATGATAAGACAACCATTAATATCACATAATAACAATCACATTTACACATAACACACAAGAGGAAAATAGCTCTTATTAGCATATGTAAAATGCAACTAGTTCAAGGACTTCCACATACCACCCAACCATAGATTGGGCTGAACAAGATATTTCTTTCAGCCAAACACCGTTGTGCCATATTCCAAGCATGAATGTAGGACTGATGACAAAACCAATCAACGCTTCCTTTGGATTTACTGCAATCCACCAAGGGATTCCTAGGTCCAAATAACCAACATACTGTACAATATATACCGCAATCCCACCAAGGGATCACTAGGCCCTAAACAAGCATGGATGCCTCTAGATATCTCCTCCTAAATCGTGAGGAATTTATCCATCTCTAGTCTCTAGTATTACTATATATCCTATCTTTCACAGGTCAAGGATTCCTAGGCCTAACGAGACTCCACCCTTTAGGCTTTACCTTATATCCCGTTATTCATCGATAAAGTATTCCTAGGCATAATCGAGGTATTCACAATCCGAATTTACCACAATCCCACGGTCTAGGGATTCCTAAGCCATGTGTTCTTCTCCAAATATCCTACTCAGTTTCAAAACCATTCGACAATCCAGCTCAGTCAAGTAAAAGAGAACCCCATCACACCATGGCTATCCAGAAAATGGAAAGGCAAGGCTAAAAATCACAGTCACACCTAGAAAAACCCATGCCAATGACAACAAGAGAACCAAATACACACATGCATGCACCATGCATGTCAAAACTAGCAAGGAGATCATACATGCAACTCGATACTTGAAAGTAATCACGTTTTAGCAACTTGATCTTGCTCTTCCTTGCTTTAACATTGCTTCCCTTTACCTTTTTTTTTTCCTTCCTTTGCATTTCTTGATCCAACGCTAGAATGCACCAAGAAAACTTTAAGTGTGCAGGAGTTTGAGAGAGTAGAGAGAATACAAAGAGAGCTCAAAACCAAATAGACAAAAGACATGTATTGATCCTTATAAGCCTTTTTATCAATGACGCCTCTAATTTCTTTAATTTTTCATTATTTTCCTTCATTTTCCTCCTTACGTGCAACCTGTTACCTTTCACCTTCCTTTTCTCCTATTTTACATTATTTTCATAAATAAAATTCCAAATAATGCCGCTTACCTTTCCAAAGCCTTTTCCAATTTCTCTTAACCATAATAAACCAAATGAACACCCACACTAGGATGTTTTTCCCAACGCTGACCTTGGAATACTTGTCCCATGACCATGGTATTATTTTGCCTTTATTAGCTTTATTAAATGAATTTTTTTAACTCAGGGCTATTACAGACCCCTCCCCCTTAGGGGAACACCGTTCTCGGTTTTCAATGACACCAACTAACAACAAAACCATTGAAACCAAAACATATTGCTTATGAACATTTATAATTTTGCTCGATTTAGTATTTACAATGAATAACTAGCTGAGAACATAACCAACATGAAAAACATAACAACATGACACCCATATCGCTTATTAGATCTTTATAACATAGCTCAATTTGGTACTTACATCATACATATACACATATACCAAAACTGCTTTGCCTAAACTAGAAAACAAGGAAGGATACATAGCCCACATATGATTAGCCATCTTTTATGTAGCTTCATCGGACCGAAAGTGCTTCCACTGCAATTTAACTTGCTCGATTGCTCAATTTCAGAGCATGAGCATCTTTCTCTTCAAAATACACTAAGGTTATAGTTGGAATTCTCCTTCTGGTTCCACCTGTAATACAAACCAATCAATAACATAATTTACATATCTTTTAAGCAATGAAACGTGGAAAACATCATGGACTTTCACTGTCAAAGATAGGCAAGTCGATAGGCCACTAGTACAATCCTATAAAGGATCTCTAAAGGCCCACAATATCAAAGTGCCAACTTCAAACATGACCCAATCCTCAATAAACTCTTATTGGGCTTGATGTGCAAGTACACATGTTCCCCAAGCTAGAACTTCTTAAACAACCTGTATTGATCTGCATAACTATTTTTCCTGTCCTATGTTTCCTTTATATTCTTCTTGATAACCTGCATTCCTTTTGCTAACATGTCTGGTCCTATCAACACCTTATTCACTAGATCACTCCAATTGATGGGAGTATTGCAACTTCGCCCATGGAGTGCGTCAAACAGACTCATCCTTAGTGACTCATGATGCCCATTTTTGTAAGCAGACTCAACCAATGGAAGATACTCTTCCCACTTTCGTTGTTGATGCATCACATACATTCTAAACATGTCCTCCAAAATCCTATTGACCCTCTCTGTTTGTCCAGACAAGTTGTGTTGAAGGCCAACTCTGTACCCAAACTTGCAAATAATTCTTTGGTGAACCTATAAGTGAACTTAGCATCCTTGTTTGACATAATATACTTCGGTACACCATGCAACCTCACTACATCTTTGATGAAGACCTGTGCCACATCGCTAGTTGAATATGTAGACTTCACCTGAATGAAGTGTGCTACCTTCGTCAACTTTTCTAACACAACCATGATGGAACCATGTTGTCTATATGTCCTTAGATATCCTATAATCAAATCTATAGAAATGACCTCCCATTTCCACTCTGGAATCAGAATCATGTAGTAAACCTTTGAGATGCTTGCACTTTGACTTTGCCTCTTCACAATCCAAACATCTTGCTACAAAATTTTCCACTCCTTCCTCAAACGTGACCAATAATATAACTTATTTACCGTTTTCAATGTATTTTGATATCTCAGGTGACTTGAATACAACTTAGCATGAAATTCCCTCAAGATAAGCTTCTTGGGCTCACTGTTGTCTGACACATAGATCATGTCCCTAAATCTCATAAACCATCTGTTGTGAGACGATAGTCCACATCCTGTTCACCTATATCCTATTGTAACCTATGCATAATATCCCTATACCTGTCATCCTACTAACATGCCTACAAGATCCAATTTAGTAAATCTACCCCTTAAGAACTCATAACTACCTTGTTTTCCTTCCCCTTAATGTACATGATCTCGAAGTGAAACTCATTGATTGTCTCCAACCATCTAGCTTGGCTGGAATTCAAATTTGATTGATTAAATAAATACCTCAATCAGCTGTGATCGCTCATCAAGATGGGCTGCCTACTGAGAAGACAGTGCCTCCACGTATTCAATGCATGAATGATCGCTGCCAATTCAAGATCATGTGTCACACAATTATGCTCGTTCTAATTTATTTTCCTTGATTCATAAGATAACACATGTCCTTCCTACATAAGTACTCCACTAAGTCCTCTCTTGTAGATGCCATACACACCACAAATTCTTTATCCAGATTTTCAATCTTAAGAACTGGAGCTGCTTTGTCAACACCGTTTCAACTATTCAAAACTTGTTGCACACTCCTCTGTCCATTCAAATTTATTTAACTTCCTTTGCAATGATGTAATAGGACAAGAAATTTGTGAGAAGTTCCTGATGGACCTCCCATAATAAGTTGCCAACCCCATGAATGACCTCACCTCACCCACATCCTTAGGAGCTGCCCATTCCATGATAGATTTTATCTTTTTTCAAGTCCACTTTTACGCCTTCCTTGGAGACCACATGCCCCAAGTAATGTACCTTTGTTTGAAATAAACTTGTTGAGATTGCAATAAGATGATGAGCTTATTGGAAAGAAGTCGCCTTCACTAAGTGCGCCTACAGGCTATTTTTGGCGCAAAGTCTATTTTTAGACATATAGATCATGTTCTATGAGTTGCAGGATGCTATTTGTGGATGGTTGGTCAAGTCAGGAAAAATAGATGGACTTCTACTTTTAGACATATTGGGCAGAATCTATTTTCAGATTGCCAGTCTAAAAATAGATATGTCGAATATTATTAGCTCTTAATAATATTTGGACTATAAACATTATATTATTCTCTTGGAGCACTTCAGTTAAGTGCACAGATGTGGCACAGGAGCTGACAGAAGGAATTATGCTATTCCTCAGGGTTAAGTGGAGCTATTGCATGGATACTTCAGTTAGAACTCATGTGATAGATTTTGGTGGAGTTGATTGAGGAGTTAAGGAGTTGTGTTCAGTTTAACTAATCTAAACATAGTTGAGCTAGTTGTATTTAGTCTAACTGATTAATACACTAGTGATGAGTGGTGTGAATTAATTATTAATTAATTCACTAATTATAAACTCATTAATCAACTAAAGAATACATCAGTTAACTTCAGTGCATGGATAGTTTCAGTGGAGACCAGCGAAGAGATAGGTGAAAGAGCAGTGTGACTATCAGTTGTGACTATACAGTTACATGTTTTCAACAACCAGTGATTGGAGAAGCCAATGAGGATTGCGCAGTACAAGCCAGGTGGTTCGAAGTTATTTATGAGCCATTCTACAACATTGATTACGCAATAGAGGCTGGCTATCAGGTGGCAGAGATTAGAGCATGTGTTTTGCTAGATCTAGCTTGATTAGTGTGTAGCAATTCGAGGTTGTACTGAGAGCTTTTGAGGAGATTTGTACAATTATTGTTACATGATCTCCATGAAATATAATATACAGATAGTTGGGGTTTTCAGCTTTAAGCTTTCCCATGAAATACTGTGTTCATATGTGTGATTGTTTATGGTTTTAATGTGCGCATGCAATTGATTTTATTTCCGCATGTAATGATCAATGGTATAAGAGATTATGTATTGTGCATGAAGCTAAAATAGTGTGTGATTAGGAGAGTCTCGGTGAATAATATATCAGTTATTCAAATTTCTACATGGTATCAGAGCTATATTGATCTTTGGAGCAATTGCAAAACATTGAAGCGGTTGAGTTTTGTGCTGGTGGAATTTGAATTTGCAGTAGTTTTTTCTTGGTGTCGAAGTTGAGATGTCTTTCAACGAATTGCGATTGGAGTATGCCCTTGAGGGCAGCTCAAATTATATTGCATGGAAGGACAGGATGGAGGCAGTGCTAGATGAGAATGGGTTGAAGGAGTTCATAGATGCAGAAATTCCAAAACTTGCTTTTAGCGATGCTGCCGCACTGGACACATGGCAAAAGAAGACAACAAAGTGTCGAAGGATTCTATTGGAAGGTGTGAAGGATCACATAGTATCCAGCCTTCATGGTAAGGCTTCTCCATTCTTGATGTGGAAAGCTTTGACAGATTTATTTGAAAGCAAGAGCGACCAGAGGAAGTTGGCGCTCAAGGATAAACTCATAAACATAAAAATGGAGAAAGGCGACAGTATGCCCAAGTACCTCACAAAGTTTGTCCAATGCAGGGATGAGCTGGGAAGTGTGGGGGTGACTATTGATGACAAGGACTTGGTGAGATTGGCTCTCCTTGGGCTTCTAAAGATTTGGCATTCCTATTAGGACTCTGTCAATGGTTGGGAGAAATTGCTAGGATGGAAGCGACTTTGGTTGGATCTTGTGCAAGAGGAAATAAGGCAAAGTACTAGGGACGGATCTTCATCAAAGAACTCTGATGAAGAAAATTTCACTTTGGCTGCCAAAGCAAAGAAGGGGAAGAGAAAGAAGCATGCTTCTCAATCCGGTGCGAAAGGCAAGAAGCAGGACATGTCCAAGGTGAAGTGCTTTCACTGTCACCAACACAGACATTACGCCACTAGTTGTCCACAGAAGAAGAAAAATAAGCAGGCTGCTGGGACTGCAGCTGGAGAGGCCTTAGCCTCGTAGTTTGAGCTGGATTTTTCACTGATCCCATGCTTGGTCTCAAGTGTGACGGGTTCAGTGTGGTTTCTTGACAGTGGTGCGTCTTTTCACATGACAGGAGATCGAGATTTGTTTATTGATCTGGATGAGAAAGATCTTGGAGTGCACATCGAGATGGGCGATGATGGTAGATACAGTACGACCGGTATCGGTACCATTTCCTTTGAGAGGGAGTCTGGTAAACCCTTCAGATTGAAGGAAGTGATGCATGTTCCAGGATTGAAGAAGAATCTTATCTATGTGGCGATGTTAGAAGACAAGGGATATGATGTTGTCTTTAGCGAGGGAAAGGCTTTCCTGCGCAGTAAGGCAACTGGTGAGACCCGGAGGATAGGGGTTCGAGTTAAGAACCTTTATAAATTGCAGGTAGATGGCTGCGCAGCAATGGCATGCAAGGCAGAAGGAGTGGTGAGCCGGGATGATGGCGAGTTGTGGCACCAGAGATTGGGCCACCTTCACCATGGAGCTTTGAAGATACTGCAACAGATTTATACTGGGCTTCCTAAGGGTACTCTTGCACAGTCAGATTAGTGCAAGGGATGTACCTTGGGAGAAGAGCGAGACATACTCAAAGCGCTATGAGTTCAAGGCACTGGTTGAGAAAGAATCAGGGAAGCAGGTGAAGGCTCTTAGGAGTGACAATGGTGGTGAATTCATCTCTGGCGAATTCAAGGACTTTTGCAGTGAAAAAGGAATTCGAAGAGAGCTCATAGCACCTCATAACCCACAGCAGAATGGGGTTGTTGAGCGGAAGAACAGAACGATCATGGGTGCTGCACGGGAAATGTTGCATGATCAGGGCCTTCCCATACACTTGTGGGCTGAGACATGCAATACTGCAGTATATGTGCAGAACCGTTGTCCTCATAGGATACTTGGCATGAGTACACCCGAGGAGGCGTTTTCTGGTAAGAGGCTTGATATTTCCCATTCGAGGATTTTTGGTTCACCTGTTTACATTCATGTGACTAAGGATGCCAGGAAGAAGCTGGAGCCGACTGCAGAGGTTGGGATATTTGTGGGGTACATTGATGCACCCAACAACTATCGTGTGTATTTTCCAGACAGTCGCAAGACTGTTGTGCGACAGGATATCAAATTTCATGAGGAGAAAGCGATGAAGTGTTCGCTTGAGAGGGAGCCACACTTGTATGCAGATGAGGAGCTATTAGTTCCTAAGGATGAGTCTCTAGATGTGGATCAGCCACAAGAGGAGGTTCATGGAGTGGAAGAGACCACTCATGCAGCGCCAACCATCAGAGGGCGGAAGCACACTACAGAAGCTGAGTGACTAGCTCAAGATGCAGAGAAGGTTGTAGGAGCACCTACATCACAGCGCAGACAGAGATAGTCACCTGATCGGTATACTGGATACATGGCTCTTATGAGAAAGTGTATCGTGATAGAGCCATCCTCTTTCGAGGAAGCTGTTGAGGATCCCGCATGGGTAGATGCCATGGTGGAAGAGTATGATTCGATTGTCAAAAACAGTGCATGAGAGATTGTCCCAAGGCCAGAAGGGAAATCAGTGGTGGGTTCAAGATGGATCTACAAAGTGAAGCAGGCAACTGACGGGAGTGTGGAGAAGTACAAGGCAAGATTTGTTGCCTGAGGCTTCTCACAGATTGAGGGATCGATTATGAGGAAACCTTTGCACTTGTCGCAAGGTATTCTTCCATACGGACGATTCTTGCTCTCTCAACGCAGATGGGGTGGCACATTCATCAAATGGATGTGAAGACTGCGTTTCTCAACGGGGTGATTGAGGAGGAGGTGTACATAGAGCAACCTGAAGGTTTTGAGATCTTCAGCAGCAAGTCGCATGTCTGCAGGCTCAAGAGAGTGTTGTATGGGTTGAAACAAGCACCTCGTGCTTGGTACACACGGATAGACAATTATTTCACCGGACTTGGATTCTCCAAGAGTGAGGCAGATCTGAACCTATACCAAATTGTGGTGGAGGGTAAGTTGTTGATCATTGTACTTTATGCAGATGATTTGATTTTGACAGGTGATGAGCTGTTGATACTCTCATGCAAGGATGATCTTGCAAAAGAGTTTGAGATGAAGGACTTGGGCCTCCTTCATTATTTCCTGGGATTGGAAATTTGGCAGCGCAGTGATGGACTGTTTGTTTCTCAAGGCAAGTATGCCCGGGACATACTGGAGAAGTTCAACATGCATGGCTGCAAGCCTGTTGATACTCCTCTTCCTGGTGGATGGAGGAAGGAGGATGCTACTTCTACGGAGGTAGTGGATGCCATTGTTTACCAAAATTTGGTGGGGTCGCTTATGTATCTGGTCAATACACGACCCGACATATGCTATGTTGTTAACCAGATTTCACAAGCTATGGTTAAGCCTACCAAGCTCTACTGGAATGCAGGCAAGCAGGTATTAAGATATCTCGGAGGCACATTGGGATATGGATTATGGTATAGACAATCGGATGAGGTGAGGCTATGTGGCTTCACGGATGCAGATTAGGCAGGGAGCCCAACGGACAGAAAGAGCACATCCAGAGGTATTTTCAGTATCGGGTTGACAACAATTTCTTGGTACAATAGGAAGCAGAGATCCGTGGCACTCAGTTCAACAGAGGCCGAGTATATGGCAGCGAGTTTGGCTACATGCGAGGCTATATGGATGAGGAAGATCAAGGTCGGGTTATTCGGTTCACACTTAGATCCTACTGTGATTTATTGTGATAATCAGAGTTGCATCAAAATCTCGGTTAATCCAGTATTTCATGATAGATCTAAACACATTGACATCCGGTATCATCATATCAGAGATTTTGTGCAGCAGAAGATCATGTTACTTTCATATATTCCTACGGAGGATCAGGATGCTAATATCTTGACGAAGGCGCTCACCAGGAGCAAATTCGAAAACCACAGAGGCAGGATAGGGGTGGCAGATAATCCTTATCTTGTTGAGAGGGAGTTTTGATATTGCAACAAGATGATGAGCTTAGTAGAAAGAAGTCACCTTCACTAAGTGGGCCCGCAGGCTATTTTTGGCGCAAAGTCTATTTTTAGACTATGTCTATTTTTAGACATATGGATCATGTTCTATGAGTTGCAGGATGCTATTTGTGGATGGTTGTTCAAGTCGGGAAAAATAGATGGACTTATATTTTTAGACATATTGGGCGGAATCTATTTTTAGATTGCCAGTCTAAAAATATATATGTTGAATATTATTAGCTCTTAATAATATTTGGACTATAAACATTATCTTATTCTCTTGGAGCACTTCATTTAAGTGCACAGATGTGGCACAGGAGTTGACAGAAGGAATTATGCTATTCCTCAGGGTTACGTGGAGCTATTGCATGGATACTTCAGTTAGAACTCATGTGACAGAGTTTGGCGGAGTTGATTGAGGAGTTAATGGAGTTGTGTTCAGTTTAACTAATCTAAACATAGTTGAGCTAGTTGTATTTAGTCCAACTGATTAATACACTAGTGATGAGTGGTGTGAATTAATTATTAATTAATTCACTATTTATAAACTCATTAATCAAGTAAAGAATACATCAATTAACTTCAGTGCATGGAAAGTTTCAGTGGAGACCAGTGAAGAGATACGTAAAAGAGCAGTGTGACTATCAGTTGTGACTATACAGTTGCATGTTTGCAACAACCAGTGATTGGAGAAGCCAATGAGTATTGCGTAGTACAAGCCAGGTGGTTCGAAGTTATTTATGAGCCATTCTACAGCATTGATTACGCAATAGAGGCTGGCTATCAGGTGGCAGAGATTGGAGCATGTGTTTTGCTAGATCTAGCTTGATTAGTGTGTAGCAATTCGAGGTTGTGATGAGAGCTTGTGAGGAGCTTTGTACAATGATTGCTACATGATCTCTATGACATATAATATACAAATAGTTGGGGTTTTTAGCTTTAAGCTTTCCCATTAAATACTGTGTTCATATGTGTGATTGTTTATGGTTTTAATGTGCGCATGCAATTGATTTTATTTCCGCATGTAATGATCAATGGTAGAAGAGATTCTGTATTGTGCATGAAGCTAAAATAGTGTGTGATCAGGAGAATCTCGGTGAATAATATATCAGTTATTCAAATTTCTACAAAACTACATTTGATAAGCTTAACATACAGCTAATGCTCTCTTAGCAA
The DNA here is from genome assembly GCA_034641835.2 of Pinus albicaulis. Lineage (NCBI taxonomy): Eukaryota > Viridiplantae > Streptophyta > Pinopsida > Pinales > Pinaceae > Pinus > Pinus albicaulis. The sequence continues at coordinate 188,670,229 of CM076575.1, forward strand.
TCTCAATAATGCTGCTAAATGTTCAACATGTTAGACTTCCTCATTCTTATAATATATCAATATATCATTAATGAAATCAATAAAAAAAATTGTCGAGATAAGGATGAAACACACTACTCATCAAGCACATGAAAATAGCTGGAGCATTGGCCAAACCAAATGGAACTACAACAAACTCACAATGCCCATACCTCGTCCAAAAATTTATCTTGTAAATGTCCTCTTCTTCGATGTATACTTGATGATATCCTAATCTTAAATCAATCTTCAAGAACACTATTTCTCCCTTCAACTGATCAAACAAGTCATAAATCCTCAGCAACATATACTTGTTCTTGATGGCTACCTTTTTCAACTGCCTGTAATCAATGCATAACTTGAGAGTACCATCCTTCTTCTTCGCAAACAACACTAGTGCACCCCACAGTGATACACTTGGTCTAATGTATCCTTTTTCAAACATTTCCTTCAACTGCAACTTCAACTTTACTAACTCTGGTGTTCTCATCATGCATGGTGCATTTGATGTTGGTGTTGCCCCTGGTACCAACTTAAAAGAAAATTCCACTTCCCTGTGAGGCGGAAACTCTGAAATATTTGTGGAAAACACATCTTAAAATTGTTGTAGAACCGAGTACATGTTCAAAACCTGTACATCCTCAACATCCTTACCTTTATCATTGGAATTATGTACTGCATATAACACACACCCTATCTTGCGACTGTGATTTTCTTGCATAGTTGTGACCATTCTAATTAACGATGCATTCTTATTACCTTGTAAGACTCTCTGTTCCCCGTTATCATCCAAGCATTCAATAGTATTCTCATAACAATCCACCTTAGTCCTATGAAGACACAACAAGTCCATACAAAAGCATACTATACGATCCCAATAGAAGTAAATTCAAATGCACTATTGTAGGCATACCATTCAACTCAAATGCACAAGCTCTTACCTAATGATGAACTCTTTTTTTTTGTACCTGTAGCCAATTGAACTAACCACTATTTTGCATGCACTTCTTTATTCAAACCACACTTATCCACCAAGTCAAGGTTAACATAACTATAATTAGATCTAGGGCCAATCAAAGTAGAAGCAATTTTATCAAACAACATTTCATCCATCTCGATAATAGATGCACGGTGATCCTCCTGCCTATTATCCAATGCTGCATAGATTCGAGGAATACTCTACCCAACATCCCCAATAGTATACGCTTTTTATACATTGTAGATCTGAGGTCTGCCACACTGATTCTGCAGGCATTCTCTCTTTAGGTGCTCCTTACCACATGTCCAACACTGCAACTGTCCCTTACCATCACCTCTATTATGTCACCCTCCAGGCTGTGACCCATATCCCTTTCCAACTACATTAAACTTCCTGTAAGGTGCAACATTTTATTTATCACCTGCATCCTGGGGTCTTATCCTTTTCGGTTGCGATTTACCTTTAGCTTTGTCTTTCCCTTTCCAAACTTGTTGAGACTTTGTCTTGTGCTTTGATTGCTCATAACAATGCTTCAAGTTACTAATGACTTCTTCAAGTGACCGAGGCTCATCATGTTCAATCTGATTCGATCTCTAAATGCTAATAGTAATCCACTAAAAAAACTCTGAACTTTAGGTTTCTCATCCTTAAGATACGGTACATACCTCGACAATTCCAAGAACTTGTTCATGTACTCATCATTTATCATCGATCCCACCTTTAACTCATAGAACTCATTAGCCTTACTATCGTAGTACCTCTCTGACAAGTACTTCTTCCTGAAAAATCTCTTAAATTCATGCCAACTCACCTCTTCTGTCCTAATGTTTCTAACCCGCTTCACATCTTCCCACCATATGTCTGCTTTCCCTTTGAGGCTGAAGATAGCTATATTGGCCTTCATGTTCTTTGTATAATCATGAAACTCAAAGAATTTGTTCATCTCAAGTAACCATGCGTCTGCATTTTCCAGCTTCTTCAAATATCCATCAAATTTAAGTGGCCTGGCTTTCTTGAAATCATATGGAAAATATCCCCTGTCACTCCTCTTGTAAGGATGATAACGATGATGTTCATGATACATGTTAGAACCATAATTAGAATATAACTTGTTTCCATCACCTCTCTTGTCTGGTGTATCTAAGAACTTGTCATCTCTAATTGTGTAACCTATATCCAACCTGTTACCACCATGAGATTGACTAGCATATGCTCCATTAGTATTTTCCTCTTATCCATGATTGATCCTAAGCAGTCCCTGTCTATGCCAATCTAACAAACTCCGAAGGAAGACTGCATTAACCTCTGCTTTTTTCTCTTGTGCTTGAATGATCCTGTCATTATCTGCCTTGCAACTTCTTATTTATTGCTTCAAACTTCTCAAAGTGTCTGTTGTATTAGGAGAGAACCTATCACCATGTTGCTCATGTGATCTATAGGGAGAATCTTGTGAACTGCAGTCTACCATATTGTCGGTCATCTTTGATCTTCAACTCGCAAGTATACCATGTCAGCTAAACCAAATTATAACATAACCAACATACCTCGATATAGTTCAGGGGAGGATATCTTGTCTGCAAGATTAGCACGATACATGTATAATACTAATAATAATCAATATATCAATATCAGTATATAAACATCATCTATACCGTTATCCAGTTACCATGCACGACAATACCAATAGCATACCATGACCTCGTGCACGACAACTATATCCATGACAAGGCATGCACACATCCACATGGATAACAAACGTTCACAACAAATACATGTTCAACCAGCATGCATTCATGAAAAACACATCCCGCCAACAACATCATCAATTGCTACATGAAAACACAACTGCAACAGTGACCATCACCATGCATACACTCGATGGGCAGAATGTAACACTCTTATAGTGATATCAAAGTGATATGGGTGATATCACTTTGTAACACCATCCTCCCACATCTACCCTAGCTAACCAGTCCACCGGGGTAAACATGTGATGAAGAGTTCCTATGGTATGATTCAACTTCCAAAGTACAGTTAAGGAAGTGAAACCGACAAGACAAGACCAATCTAAGCTTCCTTAATTGCTACAGGACCTTCAGGAGCCAACCAACCCTTGCAAGTGCTCAACCCTTGAGAAATCTTGTTGTTTTACCGATCTAGAGCCCTAGTTGCAGTCATGAAAAGCCCTCTAGTCGAATGCACAAGCCTGCATCCATATGACTATATAGTTTTCTAGGTAGTTCTGTGCTAGTGACCCATGATTTTGAGCCACATTTTTTACGACTGGGACTTAGGCCTCTGCCAAAAACTTTGTGAAACTTACAGATATGATAAATAACATGATGAAAAGGCCTCTAATACAAATCTTGAACAAGGAGCTTATCTGACAAGGCCTAGCCGTGGCAGACATTTTGTCAAACACATCATGAACATGTAATCTACAGGTCATATAAACACATATGGGCATAGGGACTTCATACTTATCTGAGAATTCTCAATAAGGTCTGATGCCCTCTCACATTACTTGCGTTACCATATATTAGGTCATATATTCATTATCCATTCAATTAATAAACAAAACATGATAGAGTCATTAGTAAGATCTACTATAAAACCATGCTTATAACCAACATGGAACCAACATAATAACAATGATAATACAATCATTAAGATCACATAAGAACAAACACATTTACAAATAATACACAAGAGGAAAAGATTTTTTATTAACATATTCAAAATGCAACCAGGTCAAGGACTTCCACATACTACCCGATCATATATTGGGAAGAACCAAAATTTTCTTTCAGCCAATCACCCCCCTGACATATTCCAAGCATGAATATGGTACTCACAAAAAAACCAATCAAGGCTTCGTCAGGCTTTACCACAATCTATCAAGGGATTCCTATGCCCAAATAACCAACATAGAATACAAGCTTTAGAACAATTCCACCAAGGGATCACTCGTCCCTAAACAATCATGGATGCCTTTGGATCTCTCCACCAAAACCACGATGAATTTGTTTGTCTCTAGTCTTTGGGATTTATCGTATATCTCTCCATTCACCGATCGAGGGTTCCTAGGCCCAGCAAGACTGCACCCTCTAGGCTTTATTGTATATGTCGTCATTCACCGATCGAGGATTCCTAAGCCTAATCGATGGCATACACCTATAGGTTTTATCATATGATCCGGATTTATGCAGGAATGCAACAAAATACACATATAACCATAAATAAATAAATAAAATGGAGCGAAAATAACACTTCATTTCATTAATATCAAACAACTAAAATCTGTTTACACATAGAATGGAAATAAACTAGCTAGGGCGCTCGTAGCTTATCTTTGAGAAGAGATGTGGTGGCTACAAGTCTCTGAAATCTGTATTACAATGTGGCTCAAGGGCCTATATATTATTTAGAAATAATGGAAAATCCTAAACATCCAAAAACCTAACCCTAGGAGATGAAACGCCAGAATATGGGCCCCGTCAGGGTAAATTGGTACATCAATTTCCCAAGGTTGTAACTTTGGCATACTATCTCCGTTTGATGCACATGACACATCGTTCAAAAGATCTATTCGAGGACTAAAACTACTAACCATGGATATTAATTTCAGAATGGAATCATATTTTTTGAATAAACGATGCCCAAAAAAAATCGTCTAGGACCTCAAAATGGCTCCGGAAGTTTAGGACCTGAAAAACTGTTAAAAATAGTAAACCATGCTATTATTAAGGAAACTAAAAAACCAAAAGAAACAATGGTGGGGTCCTAAGTGGAATAGGCGGGTGGCCACCAATATCCACCTAGATAATTCCTCCCCCCTTAGGAAGCAATGGTCCCCATTACGTTGAGTTCCTCTATGAGATGAGGAAACTTCTGCTGAACTTGGTCCCTGGTGAACCACTTGCCTTGGTGCAGGAGTTGGCCAGGTTTGAACACAAGATACAGTTGGATCTTCTACTAGTGAGTGTTATATATATGCATGTCCATGATACAATTTGTGGTGGCATGTTCCATGCAGTCTGGGTTTAACTCTGTTGGTATGAGTTGTTCTGCAATGTCATAGGTGTCTAGTAGAGGTGGGAAATAGAGCCGAAGGCGGTCCACATTGAATATTGGGCGCATACCAAGGAATGGTGGAGTAATAAGCTTGAAGGCATTATTCCCTATAACCTTGTTGATGGTGTATGGCCCATATCGGAGCGGGCAAAGCTTGTGGTGGGGTCCAGTGAGGCGCTCCTTCTACAAATGTAGCCACACTTTGTCACCCACCTAGAAGTGGTGTGGCACCTGATGTTGATCATGTCTTTTCTTGTACTTAGAATTGAATATATGTAATATTTCATGAAACTACTAGCGGATGTGCTGAATGTGCTCAATGAAGTTGTCCGCTTTGTCAGCTTCAGACTGGACATGAGCCGAATCGGCCTGAGTAGCCACAAATGTCATGACTACATCAATGAGACATAGTGGTTGGAACCCCCGGCCCACCTAAAAGGCGCTGTGGCTGGTTGAGCTGTGGAAAGCCCAGTTATAACTATGTTGTACATAGGGAAGGATCTCATCCCATGTGTGTGGATGCTTTGAATTGTACATGCAGAATGTGTGCAATCATCCTGTCGACGACCTCTATCTGGCCATCAGTTTGGGGATGGAAAGTTGTGGACTTGGTGTCCAAAATTGACCAGAGGCTGGACCAAAATGTGCTAAGGAACCTGCTGTCCCGATATGAGATAATAGACTGTGGGATCCCAAAGTGCACCCACACTCGTTCAAAGAAGAGTCTAGCAGTGGCTTATGCTGTGATATTCTTCTTGCAGGGAAACATAATAGCTATCTTCAAGAATCTGTCGACGACCACGAAAACACTATCGTTTCCATGCTTAGTAGAAGGAAGGCCCGACATGTAATCCATGAATATGGATTCCCAAGGGTCACTAGGGGTAGGTAGCGGAGTATAGAGGCATTGCTTCTTGATGGTCGGTTTGGCAATGGAGCAAGCAGTGCAGGATTTGATGTACTTCCCAAGATCCTGTCGAAGGTTCGGCCAATAGAAATACTTCTGCAGTACTGCCATTGTTTTCTCGACCTCGAAATTCCCAGCGAATCGATTGTAGTGTGATTTCCAAATCATCTTGGCATGCTCGCTTGAAGGAACACAAAGATGTCTTAGGTGACATAGCAGTGCATATTGGAGGTGAAAATTTGGAACTTGCATACCCTCCAAGAGTGTCTTGTATGTGTGGTCGAATTCTGGATCACTCTTATAAAGAAGCGGCCAATTAGAAGTCTCGTGCCCACAAGAGTTGAGAATGGTGGTTGGTGCCATGATTGATGGTCGGCTGAGGTAGTATGAAACATTATTGGTGCCTCCCTTCTTATACTTGATGTTCAAATGAAATTGTTGTAGATATGTGGACCACTTCTGATGGCGATCATTATGCAACTTCCCTTGTGTCTGTATGAACTACAGGGGTCAGTGGTTTGTGTGGATGACCGTTTCCTTCCCCAAAATGTAATGCTTCCATTAGTGGCACACCTGCACAATGGAATACATTTCTTTGTCATAAGTGGGATACATGCAGATTGTGTCAAACAGTTTTTCACTGTGATATGCCACTGGATGCGCCTGTTGAGTAAGAACTGGCTGAATAGCATAGTCAGAGGCATATGTCTCGATCTTAAATGGTTGTTGCAAGTCTGGTAATGTGAGCACTAGGGCAAAACAGAGGCGATGTTTCAATTCTATGAACGCCTTATGTTGAGATTCCGACCAAAATAATTTTGCTTTCTCTCCTCCCTTGGTGACTTGACTCAAGGGCCAAGTGATATGAGAGAATCCCAACATGAACCTGCAGTAGAAATTAGCAAGACCCAGAAAGCTGCGAAGCTATGTTAAAGTGGTTGGGGCCGGCCAATCTCGAATTACTTGGATCTTGGTTGGATCCGCATGAACCCCTCGTTCATCAATAATTTATCCCAGATACCGAACCTGGGTCATGCCAAAAGTGCACTTCTCCAAATTGGCACACAACTTGTGTTTTTGCAGTGTTTGGAGGACCTGTCGAATGTGGTGGAGGTGCTTTTTCCAAGTCTCGTTGAAGATCAGGATGTCATCCAAGTACACTACTACAAAGGAGTTTGTGAATGGCCACAAGATATCATGCATCAACCTCATGAAGGTTGTGGGAGCATTCGTCAACCCGAAAGGCATGACGAACCATTCAAAAAGGCCCTCCTTGTCTTTGAAGGAAGTATTCCACACATCGAATGGTTCAATTGGCACCTGGTGATACCTAGACTTCAAGTTGATATTGATGAAATATTTCGCCCCTTTGATTTGATCCATAAAGTCATCCATCCGTGGGATCGGGTACCTATTCCGCACAGTGTTCTTGTTTAGCGCTTGACAATCAATACACAGTCTCCAAGTCCCATTCATCTTCTGCACTAACACGATCGGGCTCCCACAGGGCGATGCACTCGGCTGGATGTGACCTTTCTGTAGCAACTATTCAATCTGCCTCTTGATTTCATTGTTCTCCATAATAGAGCATCGATAGATTGGTCCATTAGGAAGCGGCCCACCTGGGGTCATATCAATGGGGTGCTTGACATGACATTGCAGAAGAACCCTTGTGGGTGAGGTGAAGATTTCCACGTACTCCTCGATGAACTTGTCCATTTGTTTTTGTCGTGTGGAGGATCCCTGTTCGGAGGTCGTGGCCATAGTCTTCTTCTTGCCCTAGGGGCAGAGCACTAGAAAAAAAAATTTCATGGTTTTGGAAATGAGCTTACTACATTGTTTTGCAGTAACCAAAGAGATAGTCGTAGCTGGTGGTACCTCTGGTATCATGTACAACTTATTGCCCAAAGTAACAATAACAACGCGAGACTGGAAATCATACAAAACATGTCGGTTCCATAAGTATGGTTGGCCTAATAATACATCACAAACATCAAGAGGAGCAATTTCACATAATACCTCATCCGTGAAGGGCTGGATGATGTAGGGAAGGTGGCACAGCTCGTTGACGCGGAGATCTCGTCCTTTGTGAAGAAACTCAATGGTGTACGGTTGTGGGTGTGCTATGGTTGGCAAGCCAAAACGATTCACGACCTTTGCTGAAATGAGGTTCTTTTGGCTCCCACCGTCGACAATGAACTGTAGCGAGGAACCCTTTACCCGCATCTCAGAGTGGAAGAGACACTCCTCCTCTTATGGATCTTCCGGTTCCTCCTTCTGGATCTTTGCAGTGGCAATGGTGGCGTTGGGCTCCGCATCAATAATCTGTTTCCCTTTGTCATTCCCCTTGTCAGGTTCTAATTCAGAGTCGAAGCATGCATCTAATTCATAATCCCTCATCTCGGCCACTAGTGACTTCTTGGCCTGCCACTCACTTATGTTGTTAATGGAGCTCTTATGGAACTCACACCACTTTGCCGTGTCCTTCTTCGGCTTCGCGGAGTTGTTCTTTGCTTGCAGATTTGGTAGGTTATCTTGGGCCATGCCTTGGATTTGTTCTTTTTTCTGTGGTTTGGGGCACCTTTCCCTTGCTTTTGATTCACAGATCCAAAGTCTCTCTTCTTCTATTTGAATTTTTGCTCAATCTTGGCAGCATACCGGTATGTCGTAACCAAGCGAGGAGATGTCGAGGAACTCTATTTCCTCCTGAATGTATCTGTGCAGACAATTGAGGTACTTCAGCACCAAATGTTTCTCCAAATATTTGATACCCAACTTTGTGCGCAGGGTATGGAATATATTCGTCAGCTCATGTACATCTTGATCCCTTTGTTGTCGCAACATAGTTCATTGTATGTACTTGTCCTCATAGCTCCCCACGGGATAATATTGTTCCTTGATGGAATATCAGAAAGAATTTCAAGTGGGTATGGCCAAGAACAAAGAGGGTTCCCCCTCGTCCCTTTTCTCACAGTAGGTTTCCCACTAGTCCTTGACATGGGGTGTAGCTTTGAGGAGTGCAAAAAAAATCTTCTCCTGGTCGGAAAATTCATGAACTGAGAAATATCCTTCTAATAGATTCAACCATATATCTACGACGTCTGCATCTATTTGGCCCTCAAATATGGGAATGTCAAATTTTACTTGTACCTTAAAAGGAGTTGCGCCTCCAGAGTGGCTGCTGGATGCAGATGTGTCGCTAGTGGGTAATCGTTGAAGGATCTAGGAAAATTTATCCATCATCGTGTTACTTTGTTTTTCGAGCGCCTCCTCAAGCATTATTTTGATAGGATCTCCTGCTCCCTCATCTTTATTTTCATCCCCCATGGGCGGTCGTCGGTGTTTGCGAGGCTGATCTTGCAAAGGTTCAACTAGATCGAGTCCTAACTCCTTATACCTCGATCTCGTTGGGGACATGCAAAGAAGGATCGAGAAAGAGAAGACCACGTTGATACCACTGATCCATATTTATGAAGGAACGCAATGGAATACACATATAACCATAAATATAAAAATGCAACGAAAATAACACTTCATTTCATTAATATCAAATAACTAAAATCTGTTGATAGACAAAATGGAAATAAACTAGCGAGGGCGTTGGTAGCTTATCTCTGAGAAGAGATGTGGTGGCTAGAGGGCTCTAAACTCTTTGTTACAATGAGGCTTGAGGGCCTATATATTATTGAGAAACAATGGAAAACCCTAAACATCCAAAAACCTAACAATAGGAGATGAAATGCCAGAATATGGGCCCCGTCGAGATAAATTGGTACATCAATTTCCCAGGGTTGTATCTTTGGCATACTATCTTCGTTTGACGCACATGGTACATAGTTAGAAAGATCTATCCGAGGAATACAACTGCTAACCATAAATATTTATTTCAGAACGAAATCCTATTTGTCGAATAAACAATGCCCAAAAAACGTTGTTTAGGGCCTCAAAACGCTCTAGAAGTTCAAGGCCGCAAAAAACTGCTAAAAATAGTAAATTGTGCTACTATTAAGGAAACTGAAAAACTGAAAGAAACAATGGTGGGGCCTCAAGTGGAATATGTGGGTGGCCACCAATATCCACCTGGATCACTGTATATCTCACCATTCACTAGTCGAGGATTTCTAGGCCTAATCAAGGTATTCAAAATCTGGCTTTACCGCAGTCCCACCTTCACCGATAGAGGGATTCCTAGGCCTTGTGTTCTTCTCCTGAGACCACCCCACTCAATTTTGAAACCATATAATAATCCAACTCAACCAAGTAAAAGAGAACCCCATCACACCATGAATATATGGAAATGGCAAGGCAAGGTTTAAAAACATTGTCACACCCGTCAAAACCCATGCCAATGACAACAAGAGAACCCAATACACATATGCATGTACCATGCATGCCAAAAATAGTAAGGAAATAATACATGCAACTTGATACCTGCAAGTAATCCCGCTGTAGCCGCTTGATCCTAATCTTCCTTGCTTTATCTTTGCTTCCCTTTGCTTACTTTTTCCTTCCTTTGTTTTTCTTGATCCAATGCTAAATTGCTCCAAGAAAACTCTAAGTTTGCAACAGAATGGGAGAGTAGAGAGAATAGAGAGAGAGCTCAAAATGAAACTGACAAAATATATGTACTGATCCTCAAAAGCCTTTTTATCAATGACCTCCAATTTCTTCAAATTTCCATTATTTTTCTTCATTTTCCTCCTCACATTCAACCTGTGACCTTCCGCCTTCCTTTTCTTCTATTTTCCATTATTTTCATAAATAAAATTCCAAATAATGCCTCTTGCCTTTCCAAAGCCTTCACCATTACCTTTTTCCAATTTCCCTTAGCCATAATAAACCAAATAAACACCCACATTAGGATGTTTTGACCAACACTCCACTTGGAATATGTGTCCCATGACCATGGCATTATTTTACATTTATTAACTTTATTATATTAAGATTTTAATCTGGGGTTGTTACGGAAGCTCTCAATGGGAGCTTGACCTATATATTAAATTTCTCTCGAGCTTGAAACCCGTGCCTCAAGAACAAGGATAATAAATTTATTTTCCTCTTTTAATTAGATACATAAGATCATGATTACATGTGTCATTATGAAGACCGAACCTAGTTACATATTTCAACATTCCCTCTTAATTAGGGAGGTATTAATAATTATACAAGGTACTTTGACGTTCTCAATCTAAAGAATTTTCATAAGAAGAGTCAGATTGGTAACCCATCTGTTTAGCATCATATCAACCAGCATTGTCATATAGCAAGGCCTTTACTAACAAATTTATCTCTTCACAAGACCAGAGCACAATGCTGGTGAGAGATTGTGTTTCCTTCAGGATCTTCCATCCCACCACATGAGTACTAGTTTTAGGTGACATCTACAACTCTCTTTAGGTAGCCTTGTCTTTGCCAATTCATATAAAAAATAAAAAATGAACATCGAATCAAATTTATCTTTTGTTATGGCCCTTCATCATGACATCTTCTTGTTGCAACATCAACATCCTGCATACACATTGACATGTCTCCAAGATATTTAATGTCAAGGGTCTCCTTCCTTTCCAGACTTCATCTGAGTCTTTATATCCTTCCCATGGAGATGTCAAGGTCAATTCTTCTAGTCATTGAATGTTGATTTCCTTTTCTACATGACCATAGTTGCATCTTTCACAACCTCTTCTTTCTTTCTTCACATATTACTCCTCATGAACTTCCATCCATAGTTGCTTCATTTTTTTCATTACCTTATATTCCATTTGAGGATATATTATGTTGATTTCATCTTTACAAAATGTGAATCATGCCTTCCTACATCTTTTCAACATAATATATCCCTTTCCTTTGATAATACTCATGAGGTAGAGTATTCACCCATGCTTTCTACAAGTATATTGTGACCTTAATTTATCAAACACATGCATACATACCTATTTTCTTCTTTTGGTCATCTAAGCTTCCTTCAAAAACTTCCTTTCTTTGATTGAGAGTACTTCAACTATCTTGACACGTTGCATTCCTTTTTCATCATACCATAAATTTTCCAAACAATGAATCCCATACAAGGTGGAATGCTCAGCGATACACTTGCTTCTTCTAGGAGATGAAGATTCCAATGGAGGATCTTGATTATCCTTATCCTGCAAATGCTCCTTCTTAATGATGTATGATGAGCTCTATACTATATGAATTTATTCTACCCATAAGTACTACTTATGCCTTCAATGATGTTACCAAGAGCTACTTACTTCTAATGATGAATGCTATAGGCTTCTAATTGAGCTATCTTTCAAGCTTCTAATGATGATTTCATGAGCTCTTGCTTCAACTCTATGTTATTATGATGTCATATTTAAAATTATGCATCCTATAATGCTTATAATATGTCCTACCATGATAGTTATATTATACAATAATCGAAAAGAACTTGGTGGAGACGATTATCTCAATCACAGTAGAGATCTTTTACTTCCACCTTCTTTGGTTTTTATTTTCAGCTACTTCCACTTCTTCGATTATATGGGCTTATTCCCTTCCTCTTTTATTATTGTCCTTCTTTAGTTTATGTTAATTTCTCTTGTAGTGCCCATATTCTTGACACCCATAGCATTGGATTTTCAACATATCCTTTTTGTTCTTTTTATGAGGACCAAACCTTCCAAATTTCCCTCTCTTCTTAGCCATGGTAGCAAACATCACTTTTTGCCTTCAACCTAGTTTCTTCAATTTTACACAATGAAAAAAGTTCATTGAATGGGGTAGCTTCCTTATTTCCATAGATTCTTGATGTAAACTTATCCCATTCCTCGGGTAGTGCATTGAGCACTATGTTGGTCATTTCTTTATGAAACATCATTTCTCCCAATTCTTGTAGTTGGTGTCATATTTTCTATACCCTTATAAATTATGAAGTTATTCCATCTTCCTTTCATATCTTCATCTTGTAGAGTTCTTGTCTTAATGATATCACCTCTCCAACAGTACTTACAAAGAATTATTATACTAGCTTCTTGTATATTTCTTTTGATATCTCCAACTTTGATACATAGGATATGAGGGCATCTTTGATAGATTCTATAATAATCCTTTGAGCCCTTACTTCCCCTTTTATATACCTTGCAAGAGCTTGAGTTTCTTCCTTTGGAGGTTTAGTGATTAAACCCTTAACATGATCAATGACTTCACTTTATATGAGTATCAAATATGTGCTCTTCTTCCATGCAAAAAAGTTTGATGACCCAACCAATTTGTTGCTTTCATTGCAAAATAAAGTCATTTTGATAGATTCAAATGTGGACATAAAAATACTTATTGGTGAAGATACTCCTTGAAGAAAATATCTTAAACTTTATGCCTTCTTGATTTTGATGATGATGTTGATAATAGGAGATGTATTCTTGACGAAGAAGTCTTCCTTCAAAAGTAATTATTCAATGAGAGAGAGATCCCTTGGTTCCTTGATGATGATGATAAATGCCTTACTTTTATTTGATGTAGAAACTTCAAGATGCTCTAATTTTTAGTGCTTTATTTATTTGAGTAGAGGTGGGGTCTTTGAGGTTTCATTCTCCTCGAGGTGATGATTTTGAGAGGTTCCCAAGAATGCTTCAGGTATATATTCATTCTTTGAACGAACTAGTGTTTTGAGGTCTTCTTTAGTAACTTCCTTCTTCGAGATGATGATGTAATCATTTTCCTTGTGGTGCCTTTGAGATGAGAGGTCCTTCTTATTGATCTATGCTCTTGATGATCTTCTAGAGCTTCGACCCTTGATTGTTCTCTTTGAAGTTTCCTTTCCTTGACTTGTCACCTTAGCTTCGATTCCATGTTGTGAAATCTAGGGGAAGCAACATACGATGATTTATATTACTTTAATAACTGTTTCGTGGTATATTTTTACTTCACTTTATTAGATTCTTCTTTCGCTTGATTATTATTAGTGTTTTCTTCATCAAACATCTACCAAACCATAAAGAACAATAACATAGAGGACACAATATGTGGGAAATCAGGCTGGGCCGAAACCTCTCCATCTGAGAGGAAAACCCACAAGAATTATTCTCTTCTTATAGACCATCAATTGACAGATTCCAAGACTTATGACCCTTGGCCAAGACCCCTCCAAGACCAAGTCAAATCTTCTTCTTGATGGGCTTCTCTTTTTTCAAGTAGACACTTGTTAAATGTATTCCACAATTTCATATTTCGGCTTGTTGTTGTAGACCTGAAATTTCAGCTTCTTCTACATAAACCATAGGTCACACGTGTGGCTTGAAAATGGAAAAACTTGCCTCCTTTCTTATTTGCTTGATATGAATTCTATTCCTTGAAAATTTGACTTGCTAGAGAGAAATTTCTTGACCCATAAATCGACCCTTGATGGTGACTGCAATTTTGGTACTTGTTGTTGCACAAGGATGCCCTAATCCATTTCGCACGTGTGAGAATAATACCCCAAAACAGTTCCAAAAAGTCGAATTTTCTTCTCTTATTTTTTTCCTCCTCTTCCTCACACTTCTCCTCTTCCTTAATCAAACTCGTGTTTGTTGCAAGTGTGCCCTTGAATGAGGCTGAGTGCCATATATATAGGCTTTCAGTCACTTGAAATTAGGCCTGCTTGTCACTGTCTCTAGGTCGGCTTGTTGCTTGGGTAGGTCGACTTATTAATTACATCATGACAAGGTCTTGGAGGGTATTTTGACTCAAATAATTTTCTTTGCAATATGTAACATACCCAGTAAGGGTCTTTCATACATGACAATGACTCTTTTTTATTTGTAAACTCGATGACAAGCCCTGGAAGCTCTCAATGGGAACTTGTCCTAAAAATAAGTATCTCTTGAGCATGAAACCCATGCCTCAAGAAAATAAATAACAAATTTATTTGTCTCTTTTCATTAAACAAGTAAGATCATGATTACAGGGCATAATTATGAAGACCGAACCTAGTTACATATTTCAACACTCCATCTTAACTAGTGAGGTATTAATAATTATACAAGGTACTTGGACATTCTCAGTCTGAAGAATTCTTATAAGAAGATTCAGATAGGTGACGCATTTGTTTAACATCATATCAAACACCATTTCATATAGAAAGGCCTTGACTAACAACTCTATCCATCCACAAGATCAGAGCGCAATGCTGGCAAGACCAATGATTTATAGACACCATCATCATTGTCTCTCAGGGCACGTACCCCACCCGAGTGTTCATAGGGTTTTTTTCTCCCAAGGTTTTTCTTATATTGGACTCCCAATCCTTAAAGAATACCGGTCCTCTACAAATATTCTTATCTTAGACGCTCTACCTCATCCTCATATGTCAGATGATTACCCAATCCTTCATTCTTTCTCACAAGGTGAAGACAAGAATGATGTGTCTATCTCTCCCTCTCAACTAGGGAGGATATACCCATTCCTATAGGAGGAATGTACCTCGACTCCCTCTTAACCGGGGACTTTTCCAAGCTCTCTCTTAATCAGAAACTTGTTTCCCAACAATAACTCTTTGGTGGAGATCGTGGCATTATTAGCTGTTAGGAGAGCTCCTCCTTTCGATGTCATGAATTTTCATCTTTATCATTATGGAGCCTTCAACTTTTGCGAATTATTCATAGGGTATCCATCACTTTGATGCACAGACCATACAAGTCATGTCATCCTTCATTCATTGGAAATTGATCTACTAGTCCATATCTAGCTTTTATTTATACAACTACCATTTCCACATCATGTTTCCTTCGCGGTCTTCTATCCCACCACATGAATAATAGTTGTAGGTGGCATCTACAACTCTCTTTCGGTAACCTTGTATTAGCCTATAAAGATAAAAATAAAAAATAAAAAAATGAACATCAAATAAAAATTACCTTTTGTGATGGCCATTCATCATGACATCTTCTTGTTGAACCATCAATGTCCTGCATACACATTGACACATCTCCAAGATATTCAATGTCAAGGGTCTCCTTCCTTTCCAGACTTCATCAAAGCCTTTATATCTTTTCCATGAGATGTCATGGTAAATTATTCTAGTTATCAAATATTGATTTCCTTTTCTACGTGACCATAGTTTTATATTTCACAATCTCTTATTTCTTCCTTCACATATATCTCCTTAGGAACTGCCATCCATAGTTCCTTTTTTTTTGTCAACTACCTTATATTTCAAATTAGGACATAATATGTTGATGTCATCTTTACAAAATGTGAATCATGCCTTCCTGCATCTTTTTAATAGAATATATCCCTTTCCTTTGATCACACTTGTGAAGTAGAGTATTCACGCATGCTTTCTGCAACTATATGATGACATGAATTAATTTATCAAACATATGCATACACCTCTTTTCTTCATTTGGTCATCTAGGCTTCCTTTAACAACTTCCTTTGCTTGATTGAGAGTAATTCAAATATATTGACATGTTGCATTCCTTTTTCATCATACCATCATTTTTCCAAACAATGAATCCCATATAAGGTGGAATTCTCAGCGAGACACTTGCTTCTTCGAATAGATGAAGATTCTAAAGGAGGATATTGATTATCCTTATCTTGCAAAATCTCCTTCATAATAATGTATGATTAGCTTTATACTAGATGAATTTCTTCTATGCATAAGTACTACTTATGTCGTCAATGAGGTTACCAAGAGCTACTTCCTTCTAATGATTAATTCTATATACTTATAATTTAGCTATCTTTTAAGCTTCTAATAATTATTTAATGAGCTCTTGCTTCAATTTTATGATAGCATGATTTAATCTCTAAAATGATGCATCCTATCATGCTTCTAATGTTTCCTACCATGATAGTTATATTGTACAAGAACTGAAAAGAACTCGGTGGAGAATATTATCTCAATCATAGTAGATATCTTTTACTTCCTCCTTCTTTGCTTTATTCCTTTCACCTTCTTCCACTTCTTCGATGATATGGGCTTCCTCCCTTAATCTTTTTCCATTGTTCTTGTTGATTTTAAGACAATTTCTCTTGTATTTCCCATATACATGACACCCATATCATTGGATTTCTGACATATCCTTATTGTAATTTTTATGAGGACCAAACCTTCCAATTTTTCCTTTCTTCTTAACCATGGAAAAAAATGCTTGTGCTTGTTCGTTTGATCCTACATCACTTTTTGCCTTCAGCCCAGTTTCTTCATTTTTACACAATGACCAAATTTCATTGAATGGGGTAGCTTCCTTCTTTCCATAGATTCTTGTTGTAAATTTGAACCATTTCTCGAGTAGTGCATTGAGAAATATGGTGGTCATTTCTTATCAAACATTATTTCTCCCAATTCTTGTAGTTGGTATATTATTTTTGATGCCCTCATAAAGTATGAGGCTAATCGATATTCCTCTGATATCTTCATCTTATAGAGTTCTTGTCTTAATGATATCACCTCTCCAACAGTACTTACGAATTGTTATTCTACTAGCTTCTCGTATATTTATTTCGACGTCTCCAACTTCGATACATAGGGTATGAGGGGATCTATGATATATTATATAAGAATCCTTTGAGCCCTTACTTCCCATTTCATATACCTTGCATTAGCTTAAGCTTCTTACATTGGAGGTTTAGTGATTGAACCCTTAACATGATCAATGACTTTATTTTTTATGAGGATCAAATCTGTCCTCTTCTTCCATGCAAAAAAGTTTGATGACCTAAACAATTTATTGTTTTCCTTGCAAAATGAAGTCATTTTGATAGATTCAGCTGTGGACATAAAGACACTTAATTGTGAAGATACTCCTTTATGACAATATCTTCAACTTTATGCCTTCTTGAGTATGATGATGATGTTGATAATAGGAAATGTCTTCATGATGAAGAAGTCTTCCTTCAAAAACATTTTTTCAAAGAGAGAGAGGTCATATTGGTTCCTTGATGATGATGACAATTCCTTGCTTTTCTTTGATGTAGAAGCTTAAAGATGCTCCAATTTGTACTCCTTTCTTTCTCTGAGAAGAGGTAGGGTCTTTGAGGTTTCCTTCTACTTGAGGTGATGATTGTGTGAGGTTCCCAATAATGCTTCAGGTTTAGAGTCCTTCTTTGAAAGAACTAGGTTTTCGAGGACTTCTTTAATAACTTTCTTTTTAAAGATGATGATGTAATCCTTTTCCTTGCGATTCCTTTGAGATGACAGGTCATTCTTGATAATTTATGCTCTTGATTATCTTCTGGAGCTTTGACCCTTGAATGTCCTTTTTAAAGCTGCCTCTCCTTGACTTGTCACCTTAGCTCTGATTCCATGTTTAGAAATATAGGGACAACAACATAGGATGATTCCTCTTAGGTTGATAATTGCTTGTGGTGTATTTTTACTTCACTTAATTAACTTCTTCTTTCACTTGATTATTATTAGTGTTTTCTTCATCAAACAACTACCAAAACATAAATAAATAAATAAAGACAAAGGACAAAATATGTAGGCAATCAGGCAGGGCCAAAACCTCTCTAATCGAGAGAAAACCCCACAAGAATAATTCTCTTCTTATAGACCTTTAATTGACGAATTACAAGACCTATGACCCTTAACCAAGACCTGTGACCCTTAACCAAGACCCCTCCAAGAGTAAGTCAAAGCTTCTCCTTGATGAGCTTCTCTTTCCTCAAGTCGACACTTATCAAACTTGCTCCACAATTTCAAATTTTGGCTCTATCTCATAATATTGGCTTGTTTTTACAGACCTGTAATTTTATCTTCTTCTGCAGAAACCCTAGGTAACACGTGTGGCTTGAAAATGGACAAAATTTCCTCCATTCTTCTTCGCTTTATATGACTTCAATTCCTTGACATTTCATCTTGCTAGAGAGACCTTTCTTGACCCATAACTCGCATCCTTGATGATGACTATAATTTTGGTGCTTATTGTTGTAGAAGGATGCCCTAATCCACTTCGCATGTGTGAGAAGAACACCAAAAAACAGTCCCAGAAACTCAATTTTTATTCTCTTCATTTTTTCCTCCTCTTCCTCACACTTCTCCTCTTCCTTGATAGAACTTGTGTGTGTTGTGAGTGTTCCCTTGAATGAGGCCGAGTGCCCAATATATAGGATTTCAGTCACTTCAAATTAGGGCAACTTGTCATTGTCTCTAGGTCGACTTGTTGCTTGTGTAGGCCGACTTTTTCATTGCATCATGACAAGGTATTAGAGGGTCTTTTAACTCTAATTTTGACTCAAATATGTAATGTCCTTCTCCCACGTCTAACCAAGTAACCAACCAAATGGGGTAAACATGTGACAGAGAGTTACTAAGATATCATTCAACTCCCTATGTGTCAATTAAGGAAGTGGAATCGACATAACACATACAACTTGACCTTCTACACATGCAACAGAACCCCAGGAGTCATCTAACCCATCCATGTGGCCAAACCCTAAGAAAAACTATCATTTTTCCACATTAAAGCCTCAGTCTCTCCCTTGACGTGGGAATTCATGCACTTGGGACCATCCAGTCGCTCCCACAACAAGGCATGCTTGCGACTGGGGACTCTTCTAGGTAGTTCTATGCAAGCGACTTTGGATTCTGTGCCACTTTTTTAGGGCCAGGACTCAGGCCACTGCCCAGAATTCCATGAAACTTCCATAAATGAAAATTAACATCCAAATAATGATATTAATGCAAATACATGAAGAAGGAATTGCCTGGACCCCTACTAACCATGACAGATATTTCGCCAAACATGTCACAAATATGAAATCTACAGGTGCCAAAAACAAATCTAAGCATATTGGTCTCATAATTATCTGAGAATTGTCTCCTTCCTTCTCACGTTAGTTGCATTGTCATCTATTAGGTCATTCATTCATTAAAATTTCACATACTAACCAAAACATGATGAGAGCCATAACTCAAGTATGACTTAAACCATGATCAGAACCAACATATAACCAACATAATAACATTGATAAGACAACCATTAAGATCACATAATAATAAGTACATTTACCTATCAATTACAAGAGGAAAGGAGCTCTTACTGACATATGAAAAATCCAACCAGGTTTGGGACTTCCACGTATGACCTGACCATAGATTGGGCTGAACCAAATATTTCCTTCAGCCAATCACCCTTGTGTCATATTCCAAGCATGAATGTGGGATCTCATAAAACACATCAATCAAAACCAAACTAGGGCTTCCAAAGGCCAAACCACCTCAATCCTCAACCAGTGATTCCACTTCATGGTCATACATGATTAACCATCACCATATTGGTCTCTACCCAAGTTTTTTAGGGCCCCCTGAGTGTTTGTTCCAACCAGGGCTTCCAGGAGTAGTAACTCAACCCATAGGTATCATCGGGCTTCCAGACTATTTATCCAACCAGAGCTTCCAAAATTAGTAACTCAACCCACCAAGGGCTCCTAAAGCCTTTGTCCAACCAAGGCTTCCAGGACTAATAACTCAACCCAAGCTGTTATAAGGATTCTAGAGCATTTTTCCAACCAATGCTTCCATGCGCTAATAACTCAACCCACAACCAAAGGAACATGAGAACCAATAAAAAAACGGAAGAGAAAGACTCCCACAACACCATAACTATCCACTAAATGGAAAGGCTAGGAAAAATCTATGTTGATCCCAGCAATCCTCCATGCCAATGACATATCATGACCAAGGAACCCCATGCATGTGCCATGCATGCCAAAAATAGTAAGGAAATCATACATGTAACTCGGTACGTGCAACCAAAACCAACTATAACTGTTGATCTCGATGTCCTCTTGCGCGTTCCTGCTTTGCCTTTGCCTTCTTGCTCCAAATCCAAAGTATGCCACACTTCTCCAAGAGTGCTCCAAGAAATCTCTAAGTATCCAAGAGTACGAGAGAGAGAATAAAATGAGAGATCCAAAACTAAACTGAAAAAAGTCTAGCAAAAGCATGCCAACTGATCCTCATAAGCCTTTTTATTAATGAGGTCTCTATTTTCTTCAATTTCCATTATTTTCCTTTAATTTCCTCCTCACATGCAACCTGTGACCTTTCACCTTCCTTTTCTTCTAATTTCCATTGTTTTCATAAATAAAATGCCAATAATGGCACTTTTCCTTTTCAATGCCTTTCCCTTTGTGATTGGAATTTTCCTTATCCATAATAAACCAAATGAACACCTACTAGGATGTTTTTCCCACCATTCGGCTTGGAATATGTGTCCCATGATCTTGCTCTTATATTTTTTACGTGGATTTTTTACAAGGGTTGTTACAAAATAATTTTCTTTACAATATGGGTCTTTCATACATGACAATGTCTCTTTTGAATTGTAGACATAACGACAATCGCTAGAAGCTCTCAATGAGAGCTTGACCTATAAAATAAGTTTCTCTTGAGTATAAAACCCATGCCTCGAGAACAATAATTACAAATTTATTTTTATCTTTTCATTAAATACATAAGATCATGATTACATGTGTCATTATGAAGATCGAATCTAGTTACATATTTCAACATAATTTAGGGCTTGAGGTTATGAATGGAAGTTGTCGGTGAGTAGTGAGAAGGTCTAAGTAGGTTGAAGGTCTATTGGAGTAAATTTTTCACTATGTCGGATGAAGGACCGAAGGCAGGGAACAATGAATGGTCTACAGGCCGGAATACTCCAAAGATGCGTAGAAATTTGGAAGAAAAAATTGGTCAAAAGGAAGATATAGTTGATTATGGTTTCAATTTAGGTCATTTCTAGCCCATATGGTCAAATATACTTCATTAAGGGGTTGAGGTGGAAGATTGGAATACAATTGGAGCCATGGAGGGGGGTAACATTCCTACAATCCAACCCTGAGAGATGGTTGTGTCATAAGGATATGAGGACATATCGTTGGGGAAATAGGGTCATTCCTCCCCCGGCAAATGGGGATCCGTATGAAGTGTGGGATGAAACCCTGGCTCAATCGCAGAGTGAAGGCTCAAAGGTACATAATTCTGGAAACCTCACTGATACTAATCTCAAGGTTGCATAAGAGGAATGGGGCCAAATCAACTTCTTAGAGGCAAAAGTTCTTCTCTTTGGGATTTTCAGTGAGGGTTTCAATTCAGGACTAGAAAATATCATCAAACCTACTTTGAAAAATTACGCTTTCCAAGGGTTAGAGGAATATCTTGTAAAGGGTTTATTTAATATCTCACCAAGTTCACATGCAAAAAAGAATTGGAATAAAGAGAACTCATAATGAAAATATTTGTTGGTGAAAACCCCAGGGTTTTAGGAGGGTTTGGTTAGAAACTCACGTCCTAGTAAGAAAAGGAAAATCAGTAAATGCTCTAAACTTGAAAGAACATATCAAAATTTGGTTGTAGGGGAGGATGTTAAGTTGGGGGAAGTGATGGAAATGGCGAAGATGGTTTTGGTAGGATGGGAAATAGGTACATAATTATCAGTGGAACTTATTTGCAGGTGGGACACAAAGGTATGGGGGAAACTAAAAAAGGATATTCCTAAGGTCAAAAACCTCAGGCAAAGTTGGTTTGTGTTCAAGTTTAATTTAGCAGAATCTGTTAGCTGGGATCTGGGAAAGACATGGTGCGTAGATTCTATGTCTATATTGTTGAAGATATGGAATGCGTTGTTTGATGCACACTGTGATAGGTTAGAGGCTACGCCGATTTGGGTTAGCTTCCCAAGTTTGGCACCACAACTATGGTCTAAGGATGTCTTCAAATTTATTGGGAAAAAATTAGGATCCTTTTGGGAGACTCATATGTTGTTTGAAACCAATGGTAATATGGTTATTGCAATAATGTTGGTTAATTTGGATCCTCATGAGTGTTATTTTGTGAAATTAAACATTTGATATAGGGGTTATGAGCACATATATAAAATAGACTACGAAGGAAATCCCTTTAGATGTCATAGGTATCATAAATATGGACACATTGTGAAGAATTGTTTGATCCCTTTTGTGGGAAAAAAGGAGAGTCAATCACCATATTTTGGAGACTATGATAAGGATAAAATGAAGCAAAATGGCAGTCCTATTGAGTTAGTTAAATATTCAGATAAGGATAAGGGCTCTCCACTTCCTATGCAAATGGACTAGGATGTATATTGGTGAGCCCTAGTATTGCACCAAGAGTGTTGCAACTCCCAGGGGCTGCCCTACTTTACTTTATCAACCCGGGCTTCATACAGACTTGGAGGTGACAGTGCTATATACACAGCAGATGCACTCTGTTCATGTCATTCTCTTCTGATTTACAAAAGGGTGCTATTTCTCAAACTATGATAAGAACATAAAAGTAAATTGCTGAAAGGAAATGACAGAAAGGAAACTAAACTAAATTGCTAAAAATAAATGAAAAGAATGAAACTAATTTAATTTTCATAAAGGAAGTTAAGGAAGGGAATTAATATAACTTGTTGAAAATAAATGGCAAAAAGGAAACTAATTCTAAACCACACTTAACTTTTCAAATTAGCTAAATGCACTCTACTTATCATTTAGTCTATCTCACATGCTTCTATCCATGCAACTAAACTATCCATGAGTTAATTCTACTTGAAAAGGGGTTGATTTGCAGCTTGGAGGCAAGAAAAGGGCTAAAGTGGCGAATTGAGGGCTTAGCGCATGAAACAAGGCTTAGAAATGGAAAGTGGGGGTTAAAACCTTATAAAACCTTATAATATGGCAAAAATGGCTTTGGAGCAAAAAAGAATGGAAATATGCGATGGAGGCAAAAGTTGCGATATGCGATATCGCAATCATAACTTCGCAAAATTGCAGCGTTAAGCGTTAAGTAAATAAATGAGAAACACGATTTGTGATGTGCGATGCAGAGTGGTGACATGGAGGTGGGGTCGATATCGCAATCGACAAAACGTGCGGTAAATGTAAAGGAAACAGGGGAATGGTGCAATTTGCGATATGCGATATCGCAAGATCGTAATCGGAAATGATGAGTGGTAAGTCTTAAAGAAAAGGGAAAAGAGTTACGAAGTGCGATTGCGATGCGGGAATTGCAGTAAGTTGGAAAGGAAACAGGAAAAGGTTGCGATCCATGATATGCGATGTCAAAATATCGTGATCGGCGAGAAGAGGAATAAGTGTTACCGGGAACGACGTAAACAATGTGAAGTGCGAAATGCGAAGTACGGTAGCAGGGGTTTCGAGGAGGAAAGGCGGAAGACGAGTTTCGATGGATTTTTTCAAGCGTTTAGTGTTAACAAGGTAAAGGCAACCATGAATAAGAAAAACAAAGGAATAAGGCGGTTGAAGGGTTTAAGTGTTGTTAGGGGGAAAAGGTGGGTGTAGCAGTTGAAAATGAGAGGAAAACATGAGAGGATGGAGGCGCACTAGCAGTGCTAGGAAGTGTAACACACCTATGGATTTATGCGTATAAAACTGACAAAAATGCGTGATAACAAAAATGAAAGAGAGACACGGAAGTGGTGATGCAGTTTCTTCCCTGAACTCAAATAGAAAGCAATTTTTGGCCCGTGGGAAGGTCTACCTTGCTCGAACTCTATTGACATAGATGAGAGGGGGAGGCATGACCACAACTTTTGGAGTTTTTCCTCTATCATGTTACTCACAAGCAAATGGAAAACTACAATAACAAATAGAAAGCAAATACTAAGCAAGAACTTGAAGCATAAATGAAATTATCAGAAGCAGAGCTAATGAAATGACATAAAGCAAATAACCAATACAACAAAGAGGCTGAGGCAAATGGACTAGGCCCTAACCCATGAGCCTAGCTCTCTGAAACTTAAATCAGTAAAATGAAATTAGTATGCTCATTTCATAAAAGAATAACCTCATACATCTCTGAAAGTTTGATCACTGAATAAATAAATAAAAAAAATCAATAGCTCACAACAATAGTTCTGAATGGAATTGAGACTAGAATATACTAACTCTTCCTAGCTCTAGCTCTGCTCTATTTATTCTAGAGGACAGCAACCAAAAACTCCCTAGAAAATTTTGATTGATTCTACTTGACTCCCAGTGAACAAGGATTGGGTGCACTCTTCTTTTAGTTGCTTGGTTTCCTTTGGAATTTGATTTACTGGAGAGAATCCTTGGGGATCCTTTGGCTGCTTTTGGAATTTGAATTGCTGGAAAAAATCTTTGGGATCCTTCGACTGCCTTTGAGGGTTGAAAATCCTCCTAGAATTCCTCTTTGTTGTCCCCTCCGAGTCTTTATGATAAAATACTTATAAAAATGATTAATAATTCATGATTTTCAGCACTCAACCTTATATTAGGTAGTTAGAGTATGTTAGCCTTAATAACCACCTATACTAGCATCATAAAACCAAATGATAATAAAAATTCAATAAAAATATATCTAAGAAGGCAAAAAGGTGACTATTACCCCCTCCAAATATGTCTAATGATGGAGCTCATCAGTTATGCAACAATGAAGGTGCCAACTGATTCCAGGATGCACGATGCGAATGTAGAACCTCCTTCTACATCAGGTCCTCTGGCGTCGGGTACTTCTTCTTTATCCCCTGATATATCGTGTTTAATTGGCTCTTTTAGTTCTCTTATCATGAATACGGAATCATCCTCTCCCTCTTCACGTGGTATGCTAGTTATCCCCTCCATGGTCACAATTCAATGCCCTATTCCTCCTCTTGATCCTATTAGGCCTTCTTCTATTTCTATCCCTCCTATTATTAGGGATTCCTCCTCTGATCCCAACCCCAGATATAACCTTCACTCTTCCATTTGTAAAGGGGATGCCATTTATAGTGTGGGAGGTTCCAAGCCCTCCTCCTCGGTTCAGATTGATGGGAGACAAAGGGGAAGGAAATCACATATTTCTAAGGTCGAATTCAAGGCTAGTCTGGATGTTGTAATGGGAAGACAACAATTTATTGACAAGGTATTTAGAGCAGTGTGAGGTGCTCGCCCATTTCCCTTACGATCTTTCTCTCCTTTAATTGCAATGTTTTACCTAGCCCGTCAAAGAAATTAGCTTTGAAGCACTTAACTTCCTCTAAGAATTTCGATATTATTTTCTTACAAGAGACATTAGGTGAGGGGCATAAGGTGGTTGGGGTTTTAGAGACTTTATTGCCTTGATGGGTTTTTGTTGCTTCGGATGCCAAAGGAAAATATGGGGGACTAATCATTGGATTAAATGAGAAATATATAAAACATATCGACATTTGGGGGGCAGGGGCGGTGGGGAGATGTTTATGGGGGTTGATATATTCTCCACAGATTTAGGGAGGGATCTTAATATTCTTGATATCTATGGGTCATGTAATGACAAAAAAACCTTTTGGGATGTTCTAGGTGGATATCTAGGTGGATAAATGGTGATTTTTGGGAAACAGTCAAACATTATACTTAAACTCAGGTTTGATGTCGAAATTTGTTTCCCTTGGATAGGCCTTTCTAATAGGCTATCATGCATGCAAAATGGAGATCATGTGTCAAAGTTATGACCCCAAAAAGTTGACACTCCGGATAACCCCATTAGGGTCCATACCTTTTGGTGTTTCATCTCCTAGGGTTAGGTTTCTAGATGTTCAGGGTTTCTCACTATTTCTGTAAGATAAAAATGCCTCAGAGCCTCATTGTAACACAATTCAAAAAGCATGTATCCATCACTTCTCTTCTTCAATATAAGCTATTATTGCCCGAGCTAGTTTGTTTCCATTCCACATGTCAACAATTTTCAACATTTGTTGTTTATTAATTAAAATTTTGTTTTGTTGTATGTCTGTGCATTTAATTAAATTTAAATGTGGATTATGGGATATGCTAATATTTAGATCTTTCATGAAAACAAATAATCTGTTGATTCGAGGTGATCTAAATTTTTCTATTGGCATCTTGGAAATTTGGGGTCCACAAGCCTGAGCAGACCCTTTATCTGATTACTTCAACTATATTCTTACAGATAATAAATTATATGATGTGAAACTAATCAAATCTGTGTTAGGTCCCTATATTACTAGCATAGTTCCTTATTGTTGTTAGTGTAATCCCCTTATTGTTATTATTGTAGCCCTCTAACCCCCATATTGTTATTATTGTGCCCTTAAATTATTATTGTTAGGTTGGCTAGGATTACATTGTGGCCCCATGGACTCCTATAGATAGAAAGGAGGTTTTGTAATTTGTATCATTCAAGAATCGTTCATTTATGTAATGTATTGGAGGCTGCCCCCTCGAAGTGGCTGATTTATAGGGCATTGATCTCTCTTTTCTTGTATTTTTGGAGTTTGTTTCACAACATTTGGAGTCAAAGCTTTGGATTCTAGGGTTTTGCTACTCCAAACAGGTCATTGTGGCATTTTCACTATAACTTTTTTCTACGAAGGTTCAAAAGTTGAAATTTTTAGAGCGTGAAGCCAAAATCCCGAGTAACATTTTCGCAAAATTTTAGAGTTTGGTTTGCAATATTTTCGAAGATATGATCTATGGAATTTAGGGCTTTTTGCAGACTCCTGAATTTAACCTAAACAGGTCATCATGGCATTTTCACTATAATTTTTTTCTATGAAGGTTCAAAAGATTAAAAATTTAGGGCGCGAAGCCGAACTCCTGAGGAACATTATCGCAAAATTTCAGAGCTTGGTTCACAATATTTTCGGAGATACGGTCTGTGGAAGTTAGAGATTTTTGAGGCTCCCGAATTTCATCTCAAAGAGGTGATCGTGGGAAAATCTTCATAACTATCTCTCTGAGCATCGGATTGGAATACTGTAAAAAGTGGCCGCAAAGTACATGGACCTTAGTTTCTTGTCTATCAATTTCAGAGCCAAAGGAGGAAACAGTGACATGTGGCAAGTCGTACAAGTTCGCTCTACTGAACTATTCCATAATTGGGTCATTGTGGGAGATTGGACATAACTTTGTCTTGAAGAATCAAAATCAGGTCAGACCTGTGGCATTTGAAAGAAGATTCAGAGGGCTACTACATGGCCAAATTTTAGATATTTAGGATCCGCAATTATAGATATAATTCAATTTCAATATCGAGCTCCTGAAAAGCAAGTAAAAGGTGTGTGTTATTATTATTATTATTTATTTATTTTTCTTTTTTTTTCCCTGAATTACATAAGTCTTGCTTGAAGAATCAAGTTGAATTGATTCTAAGGGCATATTGTAGAATAGATATCAATATTGGATTCTAAAATGGCCCCTAAAAAGAATTCAACACCCATTAAGCCTTTAGAAGGCTCTACTATGACTCATGAAGACGAAGAATGGCAACATGACATATCCAAATTACAAGAGCAAGTGCAACAAATTTTACTCTTGCAAAGAGCAACAAAAAATGACATGGAAGTTTGGAAGAAATGCGTGGAAACTAAGATGGATGGTTTGAAGAAAGGCATGGAAACTAAGATAGATGGTTTGAAGAAAGGCGTGGAATATAAGATGGATGGTTTGAATAATGGCATGGAAGCTAAGATGGATGGCATTGAAGTTGGCATGGAATCTAATATGGATGACATGGAAGCTAAGATGGAAAACATGAAGAATGATCTAAAAGCAGACATAGAAGGTTTGACAAAGTTGATACAAGAAATGTTTCCTAATGGTGAAAAGATAGTAGAGGAAACTCATGATGAGAACAAAATAAATGCTAATCGTGATTTCATAAACTATAATGTTGGAGGAAAGAACCACCATATTCCAAAAATGGATATGAGTAAGTTTGACGGAAAGGATCCTGTAACATGGATACTACAGATGGAGGAATATTTTGATCTCAATAATGTTCAAAACACATAAAACGTACGCATTGCAACTTTACATTTAGAACAAAATACATTTGTATGGTATCGATGGCTTTGCTCCCATAAAAAAATTGTCACTTGGTCAATTTTTACGGAGGAAATGATAGCACATTATGAGGATGCAAAGAGCAACACCTTCTTTAGCCAATTGATAAATCTCAAACAAAAGGGTTTAGTGGGGGAGCACATTGAGGACTTCCAAAAATTGAATATAAGGGTAACTGATATTCCAGAGGAACACATGATTGATCTCTTCGTAGGTACTTTAAAGGATAACATCCAACGTGAAGTTCGCATTTTGGAACCTAATTCATTGGAGAAGGCATTCAGGTTGGCAAGAAAAATTGAATGTAAAATTATGACGACAAGGAAGCCTACCACTCACTTCTATAAAGAAGGAAGTGTTGCTACGCCTAGATTTCCACAACCCACAAGGTTGACACCACAACAATTGGAAGAAAAAAGAGAAAAAGGGCTTTGCTATAGTTGTGATAGCAAATACACTAAAGGTCATAAGTGTGCTGAGAAGAAATTATTTTACATAGATTGTGAAGAGGAAGAAGAAAATGAACAAGAAGAGGATATACACCGGGAACCAACCCTAGAAGAGGAAGAAATGAATCCGACCATATCGTGTAATGCACTGGCAGGAATTACCACTCCTCAAACTCTCAAGATACAAGGACAAATCAAGAAGAAAAAGGTAGTAGTGTTGATTGATTCAGGTAGCACCCATAATTTTATTCATTGTAAGGTAGCCAAGGAATTAAATTGTTTCCTATACCCAGCACCACAATGTCAAGTGATGGTTGCAAATGGAGGAACTATAAATTGCTCTGGAAAATGCCATAATATCAAGCTAACCATGGGGGAATATGTATTGACTAGTCCAATGCTTTCCATTCCTATGGGAGGTGCTGATGTTGTACTAGGGGTACAATGGTTACAATCTTTGGGGACGGTAGCTTTTAATTTTCAAGAACTTTTCTTGAAATTTTTTTCAGAAGGAAAGGAAGTCGAATTACGGGGTATTGCGGGGAAGCCAGGAAGGATAATAAGCTCTAATGTCATCACAAAGCTTCTAAAGAAAGAACAGCGAGGCCTAATTGCACAATTATGCTCACTAGAAGTTCCAACATCAAAATCATCTATTTCTGCAGATCTCCAACAAGTCTTGGACAATCATTCCAAGGTGTTTGAAACTCCCAAAGGACTCCCACCTATTAGTGATCATGATCATGCTATTCATTTGATTCCAGGAAGTGTTCCTCTAAACATCAGGCCTTATAGATATCCTTACATCCAAAAGAGCGAAAGTGAACGTATGATTGCAGAAATGTTAGAAGCGGGTATAATTCAACCTAGTCAAAGTTCTTTCTCTGCTCCTGTAGTATTGGTACACAAGAAGAATGGATCATGGCGAATGTGTCCGGATTATAGGGAGCTCAATAAGCTCACCATTAAAGATAAATTTCCCATTCCTGTGATTGATGAATTATTGGATGAATTACATAGAGCAATTTATTTTACCAAGTTGGATCTTCGTTCAGGATATCATCAAATTAGAATGAAGACTGAAGATATTCCGAAAACAACATTTCGAACTGATGAGGGTCATTATGAATTTTTGGTCATGCCTTTTGGCCTTACTAATGCACCTTCTACATTTCAAGGGTTGATGGATTCCATTTTCAAACCCTTCCTTAGAAAATTTGTGCTAGTTTTTTTGACGATATACTAATCTACAACAGGTCTTGGAAGGATCATGTTCAACATGTTGACATGGTACTCAAACTATTGTAGGAGAAACAATTATATGCAAAAACATCCAAATGTTTCTTTGGAGTACAAGAGGTGGAATATCTGGGTCATATTGTATCTCACGAGGGTGTTAAGGTAGACCCTAACAAAATTAAAGCCATTAAGGAATGGAAATTCCGCACAACCATAAAGCAGTTGCGAGTATTTCTAGGGTTAACAGGGTATTATCGCAAGTTTGTTAAGAATTATGGGAGAATAGTAGCACCTCTGACAACATTATTGAAGAAATATGCATTTTCATGGACTCCTGAAGCAACTAAGGCCTTTGAACATCTTAAAGAGGCAATGTGCCTAGCACCGGTCTTAGCTACGCCAGACTTCATAAAAACCTTTATTGTGGAATGTGATGCCTCAGGAAATGGAATTGGTGCAGTTTTAATGCAGGAAGGAAGACCCATTGCTTTTGAAAGTCGTCCAATCAAAGGAAAGTATTTACAAAAACCTATTTATGAGAAGGAAATGTTAGCAATACTGCATGCACTAAAGAAATGGCGAAGTTACCTAATGGGAAGACACTTCAAGGTAAAAACTGATCACGATAGTCTTAAACACTTTTTGGAACAAAGACTATCTTCAGAAGAGCAGCAAAAATGGGTCACAAAGATGTTGGGTTATGACTTTGAAATAATATACAAAAAAGGAATGCTTAATTTGTTGCAGATGCACTCTCAAGAAGAATGAAGAGGTGGAAGCATTGCTTTGTGCCATTTCTATTATCCAACCAGATTGGATAACCGAAGCAAGAGATGAATGGAAGAAGGACAAAGATGTATGGACACTCATTCAAAAGTTGCAGCAAGATCCTAGTACATCTGATACATTTAGTTGGAAAAATGATTCCTTGTGGTACAAATATCGCTTATATCTTTGTAAGAATTCCCAACTAAAACAAAAGATTCTTCTGGAATTGCACACTTCTCCTTTAGGAGGACACTCAGGATTTTTAGAAACTTACCACAGGGTGAAGAAAGAATTTTTTTGGGATGGCCTTAAATCTGATATTCAAAAGTTTGTGGCGGAATGTTTGGTTTGCCAGCAGAATAAAGTGGAGACAATTAAGACCCCGGGACTTCTACAACCTTTATCCATTCCAAGTCAACGTTGGGAGGAGATTTCAATGGATTTTATCACGAGTTTACCTAAGTCCGAAGGAAAGAATGTCATCATGGTGGTAGTTGATAGACTTACCAAGTATGCACACTTTTGTGCATTATCTCATCCATTTAAAGCAAGTACAGTTGCTACTACATTTATGGACAGAATTCAAAAGCTACATGGAAGCCCAAGGGTTATTGTGAGCGACAGAGATCCCATTTTTACTGGAAATTTTTTGATGGAGTTATTTTCTTGTTTGGGTACTCAATTAGCTCATAGCTCATCTTATCATCCTCAATCCGATGGTCAAACTGAGATAGTAAATAAATGTTTGGAAGGATATCTTTGTTGTTTTGTATCTGATAAACAAACACAATGGGTCAAGTGGTTACCTCTCGCTGAATGGTGGTATAACATTTCCTTCCATGCTGCAACAAAAATGACCCCATTTATGGCACTTTATGGATATCATCCACCGTCCATCACATCATCTTTAAGATAAAATTCGAAGGTTCAAGCAATGGAAGATCACATTGAGCATCAACAAGAAGTTCTCAAACTCTTAAAGGATAACCTGAATTTGGCACAAAATCGAATGAAACAACAGGAAGATCAACATCACAGCGAGAGAAGTTTTGATGTAGGAGATTGGGTATTTTTACGGCTACAACCATACAAACAAATATCCCTCAAGCAAGCTAAGAAGGATAATAAATTATTGCCAAAGTACTATGGTCCTTACAAGGTGTTGTAAAAGATTGGTACTATGGCATACAAATTGGAGCTTCCTGCTTCTTCACGAGTGCATCCAGTTTTGCATGTTTCACGTTTAAAGAAGGTTATAGGTGAAAATATTCCAGTTCAAACAATATTGCCAGAACTTGATGAGGAAGGAAAAATCATGTTGGAACTTGAAGCGGTCACGGAAACAAGAACTCGAAAGCTATGAAATCGATCAATTTTAGAGTATCTCATCAAGTGGAAGAACTTACCCACTGAAGATTCTACATGGGAGGATGAGAATTTTATACAGAAGCACCCAGAGCTACTCAAGCGTTGAGGACAACACTTTTTTGAAGGAGAGGGGCATGTTAGGTCCCTATATTACTAGTATAGTCCCTTATTGTTGTTAGTGTAATCCCCTTATTGTTATTATTGTAGCCCTGTAACCCCCATATTATTATTATTGTGCCCTTAAATTATTATTGTTAGGTCGACTAGGATTACATTATGGCCCCACTAGGATTACATTGTGACCCCATGGACTCTTATATATAGAAAGGAGGTTTTGTAATTTGTATCATTCAAGAATCATTCATTTATGTAATGTATTGGAGGTTGCCCCCTCGAAGTGGCTGATTTCTAAATCGTTGATCTCTCTTTTCTTCTATTTTTGGAGCTGGTTTCACAATAATATAAGCCTTCCTGGAGGAATCATAGATCAAGGAAGGAAATGGTTGTTAGACATAAAGATGGTTTTATGATGGCATAAGTGTTGATGGAAAGTACACCTCAATTTTGACAATGGACAGGCATTGGAGGAGAGTCTCATCACCACCCTATCTTTCTTGGAATCAAAGGGAATTAAATTAAGCTTGGAATCCTTTTTAAATTTAATGCTTCATGGCTTAAGGATGCATCTTTCGTAAATTTGGTCTCTGAGACTTGGATCCATTTTAATCTCGATGAAGAGATGTCGATGGCAAATCAATTTTTGGAGAATCTCAAAAGGGTCAAACAAAATACGATTCAACGGTTAGTCCATAAGAGACTTTAAGAGGAGGAGGAGGAGCTTAAATTTATGGAGGAAGAACTAGAGTGTTTGTAAGCTCCTTAAGGTGGGGGGTATTTGAATGAGGACTCAAAACAAATAATTATTTAGTTGGAAGCATTTAAGAAAATAATTTTGGAAGAAAAATAAGAGGATTGGAATATGAAAACATAGCTATCTAGTTAAGAAGTAGGGATGAAATCATTCAATGAGCTTACTGCTCTAGGGAAAAATCATTCATGTAATTTTTTCAAGGCTCATACTTAAGATTTTATAGCAATAATTATATGACTCCCAGAATTTTCCCCTCGATTTACAAATGAAGAGGATAATCGAAACCTATTGAAGCCTATCATTGAGGAAGAATTGCATAAATTTTTTACAACTTTCCAAAGGATGAAATCCTGGCCCCAATGGATGGTTAGTGGAGTTTTTTTTATAGAATTATATGATTTATAGGGGCCAAAACTTCTAAGAGGGGAGGAGGACTCTCATTCCTTGGGTCAAATTCTTGACTCTTTCAACTCAACTTATATCGCACTCATCCCTAAATATAAAACTTTCGAGTCCTTTGCTGATTGCAAGACTATATCCTTGTGCAACTATATTTACAAAATTATTGCCAAAATCATTGCAAATAGGATGAAGGCCATTCTTTATTATAACATATCAAAGGAATAGTTTGTGTTTCTTGAAGGAAGGCGGATCCATGAAGCTATTAGGGCAACGCAGGAACGGGTCCATAACCTAACATATTGGAAAATTAAAGGTATGATGCTCAAAATTGATATCTCAAAAGCATACACAAAGTTAGTTGGATATACTTGCAACACACCCCCTTATTTGCCTCAATATGGAGAGTAGGTTACTATGAAGAGTTGATTCTCAATGCACAGTTATGAGAATGAGATCTTAAGGTTATGCTCTATTTTTCTTTTTGCATTTTCTTTTATTAACGTTGACTGTGTAGGGGATCTCTCCCACCCTACACTGTAAAACACATCAATTTTTACCCTAAAATAACAAGAAATGTAGTTAAAATCAAATCATTTTGTATCTAATCAATTCTTCCTATTCATGATATATCAATTCAAAATTACATTATAGGTATTGGGTTCTCATATCTAGTTTCATAGAAGTTATGGTAGTTGTTGCTTCAATCGTTTCTATAGTTAAGTAAACTAATGTTCCCCCATATAAGTTTCATTTTTGTTCTAAAAACTCCTAGTTCCAGAGTTCATGTGGGAAGGAACACAATTGGATCCAAACTGTTGCAAATGGTATGGAATCGTTTGCAACTTTAAACCTTTCTATGGGGTATTCCATTTTCCACTACGAATCTTACTCTTAGCTTATGTAATCCTATAAAGTTAAAGCATAAGTCATCCTTGAGTTATTCTCTTTTTGTAATCAATGCTAGTGAATACTACAATGTAAAGGCTTTTGTGCAAAGAATAATATGTAATTCTCCCTTTAAATGCTAATTATATGAGATCTATCCCCTTAATTCTTCCTCCAAGGGTGAGACACTTATAAATTTACAAATAAAGAAATGGTTTCCTAGATAGCTTACCTCCTCTACTTGGTGTATTCTCTACAAATCTGATGAGGAATCCGTCAACCACCTTTTTCTCAACTTTCCTTTCATGAAAGGGGTATGGTTGGAATGCTCTAGATTGTTGGGCCTCCCGTGTAGATGGGAGGGCTTTACAATGTCTCATGCATGAGATTCGTGGTGGATGTCTAATGTTGAGCCTAATCTTAAAGCCTTGCCTCTGCTTGTCCTTTGGGGTTGCTGGCTGGCTCGTAATCGCCTTCTATTTGATGAGGCTATTAGTACCCCAGAGATCACAACTGCCATGACTATTGGTTTACACTCTACGTTTCCTTATCATATTTGTGCTGCTAATCAGAGGGAGCTTCTGGTTTTGGAGA
The DNA here is from genome assembly GCA_034641835.2 of Pinus albicaulis. NCBI lineage: Eukaryota > Viridiplantae > Streptophyta > Pinopsida > Pinales > Pinaceae > Pinus > Pinus albicaulis. Next base: position 188,705,565 of record CM076575.1, read on the forward strand.
TTGATAGGGGGACCCCTAGGGGTTTTTTTGATGGGGCAGCGCAACATAATGTACGCGGAGGAGGGGCTCTGCTTTATCTTTCTGTCTCTCATTTTTTTGAGCTCTCTGTTGGGCTTAGGGAGGGCTCAAATAACCTTGCTGAATTGTTGAGCCTCAAGCTTCTCCTGTTGTTTGCTGCTGAGAAAGGGTGCTAGAAGATAAACTTCTTTGGGGACTCCATGAATGTAATAAATTGGATTAAAGGCATTCAATAGTGCAGAGTTCTTCATCTACAAAATCTGTTACTTTCTGTTCAGGAGCTCCTCATTTCCTTTGATTCTTTCTCCTGACAGCATATCTATAGAGAAAATAATGGAGAGGCAGATCAGGCTTCCAATATGGGGCTACTGTTGGCTGTGGGAATCTGGAAGGTTAGAGAGCACAAGGATGGAGAAATACAAGATTATTTTCATCCCTCTCTATTCGATTGAGCTGTTCTGGTTTCTTTTTGGCCTGGTAATCATCAATTCCTCAGGCTGTCTCTCTCCCGGTGGTGTTGGTGTTTCCATTTTATAACAGAATGATAGATTGAGGGTTTGATTTCTGTTGTTTGGTGTTAATTTCTTCATAGTGCTAGCTGTAGAGGGTTGAGATTTTTCCTTTTTTTACTCACCTGGAGATTTTGCGGTTCCCCTGGGTGGTGGATCAAGTTTTTTTGTTTATTGCTGTGGATTAGGCTCTCATTTTTTCTGTTGGCTATCTTGTGTTTCGACTGGCACTTCGTTTGACTGGGCAAAGTTCTTTATTGTCTCTGTTGCTGTTTCAGTTGGAAAACCTCAGTGATCGTTGTATCAACTTATCATTGCAGGTTTTGGACTGTATTTTTACTGATAGCATATCGTTGATAGTAGTAGGACTGATTTTTTATGAACATTTTGTTTTCAGAATGGTCAGTGGTAGAAGCCGGATCTGGTTTTTACACAAAGTTTTCTTGCAATGTCATTTGTTTTAGACTGTTACCCTATGGGTTGACTACAAACTTTCTGGTTTGACTGATAGATCACAATTTTATGTGTTTCTTATTTTAATTTTGTACTCATTTGCAGTAATAAAATTACGCTTTTTTCTCGAGGAAAAAAAAGCTTACCTCCTCTTCTACCACTTTTAGCCTTGTTAAGTTGTTTGTGTTTTATTTCACGTTTGGGAAGCATCCATTCAATAACAATTTTGAATTTTATGCATTTTGATTAATAACTTATTTAAAAGGTAAATGTTGGTACTTTCCAAAACAGGGCAAGTAATGAGTACTCTATCACGCAATATATGTGTGTGTGTGCGTAATGTTAGATGTGGAAAGCCTCAACTATGAGAGGTATGGGGAGCTTATTGGTGACAAAAAATAACACAGGTTGTTTACTATTAATGAGATTATCAGAAAAATAGGAAGTAGACATAAAGCTTATATAAACTAGGATACATGACCAATAGCAACAATGTGATAGATAAAAATAAAAATGAGGAGAAAAAATTGAAGTAGCATTGATTTATGTTAGTGAAGGCTAGAGCTTCCCAAAAGAGGTAACTAGATGTAGAGAACAAAATCTCTCTCAATGTTTTTGAGAAATATCAATATAGATTGGGCCAATCCAAACAAAGTGTATTCTTCATGTGATTTTTTTGGTCCTACACACCAAATTCAAGTTGATTTAATGATTGTCACAACAATAGAAAGTTTCATCAATTTAGATGATACAAAGAACGGAGAAAAATTATGTAACTTGTACTCAAAGATCACCTATGTAATAGATAATGCACGCATATCTCAAAAAACACTGGACGCTATGGTTTAGAAAGAAAATACAAATGATGTTAGAACGAAAAGCTTCAACATGCAATCTTAAAAGCAACACCTTAAGAAATTTGTTATAAGACCTTTGCCACACAAATTTCAAATTTTAAAAACTTATCTTAGAAATATGATTTTGGAACCATGTGTTGACACTAAAATAACCAAAATGATTCAATTTGCATGTTTTGTGACCCCTCGCAAAAATTGTAGCTTAGTCAAAGAAACTACCACAAAGTAAGCCATACACAAATATAGGGCACATCAAAATAAATATAGAGACTTTCAATGTTAAGCAAGGCCTGAGCAACAATGATAAAAGCAACAAAAGGTACTCCATCAATACAACATATAAGGCATTGGATGACAACTACACTACTATTCTATCCACTTCAAAAACATATATTACTAGCTAGTTCACCACCTTATAATATTAAAACTATGATCTTACATTCCACTTTTTGTGAATGAGAGATTATATTCCATTGGTGATACGATTACAAAATGAGAATAGAAGCAAAACCCTAAGAAAACAACCTTCTTATATCTCTGCTACAGGTTCTAAATGTAATTAGGAACTCCTTTCACCAATAATGTTTTAGAACCATGTATTTCAAACTAAAATAACCAAAATGTGAGTTCAACATGTAAATTATATGACAAGAGGGGCCACTGCAACGATAGCCATAGCTTAGTAACAAGTATGAACAATACGAATCACTTCCATTATTTCAAGGATAGTGTGTGTCCTTGTGGTGATTATTGGTGACGTTATGTGTGAAAAGAAGAGAAACTAGAGCTTCGTTGATTGATTCACTTGCTTTGTTAGTCCTTCCTTCTATTTTGGAAACTGTAATTTTTGGAACATGTGGCAACATTACATGATTTTCACTATTCTACATTTAGTGTGCACACCATCATGGGTATCAGTTATAATCTCTACTTAACATCAGATAATGAAGAGGATATGTTTTTAGATTATAGTTGTTCAAAACTAGGAATGATTTAAGTTGTAAGATGAGAATATGGAGATACATGGTTCATTATATTGGAGAGAGGAGCATTCTCTTGATCTAGTAGGTGATGATGAATATAAAATTGATAGTTGTGCACTCAATGGCTACAGATTCACTTGTTTATAGAGAGAAACTAGATACTATTATGAACCTATGGAGATATCTCAAATTATTGAAAAGATAATTATTGAAGCCAACAGATTGAAATGTCGTGAATGAAATAAAATCTAAGATCCATACAATGTCGTTACTATGTAAAAATGATAAATATTTAAGTGAATGACATTAGGTTTCGAACTGCTAGGGAGTCACAATGTCATGATCAATAGTGTCTCATGACGAACTGTTAGTGGAAACAACTCTTAAATCCAGACATCAACGGTGAAATGTCCATGGTCTAGTACATAAATAAGTACCATTACACAAAAGCTATAGCTCATAGAAAAAAACTAGTTGCTTTATTCCTTCCAAAGAGTAACATGCACAATTTAATCCAATAATGAACTACTTATGAAAACACACGACAAACTGCTCATGTATTCAAAGTATTATTATGGTTAATTAGGGAGAATACTTTCGAGAATTAGAACAATCATTTCATTTGTTATTTAGGGGATGATAGAGTAGGTTAATAGAAAGGTCGGTGGAGTCTATACTTTTAGCTCTCATCCAAAATATCACGCGAGACGACCTGCCATATATAACGACAGTTGTGAAGGCATGTACCTTTGCTTGTAAAAAAATTTAGCATTATTAATCATTAAGGATGGACATTGCCCAGTGTCGAGATGACCACAAGGTAACTTGCACAAGTTGATTACAAACGTTGCTCACCTATAAATGCCTATGCATGGTTCAGGTTTTAAACTTACAAACCTTTAAATATTCTCCTCTATGCACGGGGATATGTAGGTAAACCTTCAGTTTTGATAAAAAATTATATGAGTGTTTCGTATTAGAGTCATCCAATCTTTAAACTATTTCATTCAGGTAAAGCATTTTGTATTGCACGTTTAGGTTATTCATCATGTATGAGTTTTATTCCTATTATTTTGAGCACTCTCGAAAATCTGCATTCGAAAATCATTAGAAAACTCACCCAAATGCGACAACTAGAGTGCAATTATATCTATATTTATGGAATGTGATGTGCTTATTCAACTAATTTGTTCAACGGTGCATCATTACGAACTAGTGTGGTTGTCAACCATGTTCATCCAACCACACAATATAATGTTCACTAACACTTGAGGACAATTTAATAACCTTGTGGTTGAGTATAAAATTTATGTACGCTTATAATTACCAAATGGGAACTACCCGTATAAAGAACTAATTCTAAGACATTCAATGAAAATTGTTTAGTAGTATAAAGATATAAAGGAATATTTATCTCGATGATGGGTCGGGAAACTGAAATGTGGCCTCTGTTTTTCCACCCAACCATAGATGAGTTACAACTAGTGTCACTTGCAGCTGTCACCCTCGATATTGATTCCACGGCATGGGGAGGTTGTTCAAAGGACCAAAACGATTATGTCAATAGGACTAGGGGCTCCAAATATGCTACATAGCCAATCGAACCAACCCTTCACACTTGAATATATCATTGTCTGTGCTACCTTAAGCATAGCAACAATATTAACAACAACTTAATATCCTCTCTATCCGCATAAGCCTTCACCCTCGACCCCCTGTTGAATACTTGCACTCAGCAGGAATGATATTAGGTAAGTATCTCCCATTGGAGATACACCAACCAATAAAATAGAAGCATCCTTTTGAGCTTTCTGAACTCTGGTTTTGGGTGGTTAATTTCTAGTCTAGACTAATTATTTTTTGACCAATTTACACTACTCCAATTGTCCTTTGTCCCCTAATTTTTCTATTGGTTAGCCCTGTCATCCTTAACTTGTTTTTATGTCTATCTGCCTAATCTTGTAGGCCAATCACCATCATTATACCTACCACCTTTCTTGCCAACTATCAACCTTTCATGGTTGCTATAAGAGTCCAAAATATGCCCCAAGCAAAATCCTCATCAACCCTAAAATCAATGTCCCTTTGACTTATCCCATGTTTAATTTATTTAATTTACAATAAACAAAAAATGAAATAAGGGTTGTCACAATACCTTCATCTACTCCTCGCTCATCTTGGTTTTGAAGTCCCTTTTATAAATTGGGTGACGAGTTGCGTCACATCAGTGTCCTTTATTGTTTTGATAAATGGAGCGACCTCTACATTTTTTCATGTCAAGTTTGGTCTTCATCAAGGATGTCCCCTATCTCTCCTTTTATTTATTTTGTTGGTGAAGGTTTGAGCAAGATGTTGGAAAATGAAAAAAGAAGGGGGGGGGTTTAAGAGGTGCTCCACTGGCATAAGATCTAACCATAACACATCTATTGTTTGTAGATAATATTTTATTATTTTGTGATGGTTCTAGAAATGACATTGTTGTCGTAAAAAATGCTTTGAATCTATTTTATAGGGCAACTAGAATGTTAATAAACATTCACGAATCATCCATCTCTCCTCTCATTTTATTTAGGGGTGAATTTTTCAATGCATAAAATTTATTTCCCTTCCACCCACTCAATTTTAATGAGGGGTTAAAACACTTGGGATTCCATTTGAAACCTAATGATTATAAAAAAGTATTCTTCCACTAGCTCATTGTGAATATTGAGAGTAGATAGAAGATATGGAGCTATAGGTGGCTATTTAGAGTGGGCATATTTTTTCATATTAAATTTGTTTTTGAGGCAATCCTAGTTTTTTGGATGTCATTATCCTCGATCCTAAAATTTTTCTTGAGTTCCATTCCCAAGATTTTCTATCGATTTGTATGGATTGGTTCTAAGGAAGGTTGTATCTTCTCATGGTTTAAATGGGAAAATAACACTACGCCTAAGATCTGGGGTGGATTAGGTCTTAAGAATTTGTCATCTTTCTCTGAGGCGTTGGAAACAAAGGTGGCTTGGAGGTTGATCTCAACGTACAACTTATGGAAGAGAGTCATATAATAATAATAATAAAAAGAAACATCTTCCTACTCTTGTTAGAAAACTGGATTTGTCGATTTGAGGCTTTTGCAATCTGTGTTGTGTGTAGAATTTTCCAGATTTATCGCATCCTTTTTTTGTTTGTTAGAATCGACGTTTCAAACCAATCTTCCATGGTTTATCATCAAGATAGAATAATGAGTTTATTCAGATCTCAAACCAAGATATAAATAAAGGTGAGTGAAAGTGAACGGATGGAAATGGGGAGGTCGACCTACAATGAAAAAAAGTGAAGGAAAATTATTAAGCAATATTTTAATTATTATCTTTTTAATTAATAACTATAAAATCATTTGTTAGTTATACTTATTTATATGGTTTTTTATAGTTAGGCTGGAATAATAATAAATAATTATTATCTAAAAATTATTTATACTTGTAATTATATTTGATAATATAGTTATACTTAATAATAAATATCAACGTTAAGTAGTTAATTACTTATTAATGGTTATTAAAAATTGTTACTAACTATTTTAATTTATAGATTAGGATTGAGATAAATAGTTTTAATGTTAGATGATTAATAATTTATAAAATTAAATTAATAATTAACAAACAATATTGATAATTTTTCCAAAATAAAAAATCAAACAATCTATTGAGTATATAGAAAGTTACATAGTATATGCACGTAGCATTCAATGAACTGCATTTTTCTCCCTTTTTGGCAAGGAAGAAAGATTGAGTTTCGGTTGATTAGGAGGAAGAAGGGTTTTAGACCAATCCTCCCAGCCCTATTAAAAAAAAATGAATAATTACGTCTGCTTCAGCCCCCGGGCTTCCCTAATATTAGGAAAAAAACGCCTGAAACAGGGGTGGAAACAAACCTGTTTCTATTTTTCCACACACAAAACATAATCTCGGTGGTAAACAACGATCCATATTTTTGAGTCTTCAGTCACACAATACAAAAAACGAGGAAAAATTGTCTCCTGTATCTCCTCTTAAGAGGAAAACAATCTGAAACAGAGATAGAGAAGTTTTCAGTATATGGTTCAGTGCTGAAATGAAACTTGACAAAAAGTACATAATCACCAACAATAAAACAATATTGACAATTAAGAATTGTATTAAAATGGTTTTATTTTTAAATTAGGATTAATAATTGTATTTATAATTTCTATTATAGTTATAAATACTAAAAGTCTAATACAAGTTTAATAATTATTAACAATGTTGGTAAATATAAGAAATTTTAATTCTTTAGATTGAGAAGTTGGTATTAATAATTTCAATAGTTAGAAATTAATAATTATAACAAATAAATTCATAATTATCAATTAATGTTTATAATTAAGAATTTATGTAAGCAGGTTTATTTTAAATTAAGATTAATAATTTTTAATAAAGGTAAATATTTAATAATATGATATTAAATGAGATTATTAAATTGAATAATTATAAGGATAAGACTAGATTTGTTGGGAAAATAGGAAAAGGCCTGAAATATTTGTGGTTTGGGGAGCTATGTTATTGTCCTTTTTCAATAATTGAGGAGGGTTTGGCTTAGAAAGTTGGTAATGGATCAAAGGTAAAAAATTGACATAGATCATTGGGTTGGATGTGGAGAGTAGTTTCAACTGCCACAATAATTAATTGTTCTACAAAATAACAATGGCGTAAATACTTTAAATCAAATAGTTGATTTTGCACAAACCACTATCTAGGGTCAAGGGTGGAGGACAACCCTACAACTAAATCTTCATGGTGACTTTGCAAACATCTAACATAATTATATTGTAGCACTAAACACTTATCATGTGCAAATAAGAGAAGAGGAAGACGCCCTTGCATGGGTTCACACTTTGTCTAGCAAATACATGCCCAAAGCAAGGTATATAGACATTACTGAAAATAAGAAATCTGTGGTTTTGGGATGGTGGTGGAAGAAGCTCTAGAAGCTCAATTTTCTAGCCAAAGCACATATTTTTCAATGGTGTGTTTTGAATAACGAGATCCCTACAAGAGACAAACTAAAAAATAGGAACTTGGCAGGCCCTTACTGGTGTGCATTGTGCAAGAATGATGAGGAATCGGTAAATCATCTTTTTCTTTGTCCTTTTGATAGCAAGGTTTAGGACTCGAATAAATAGCCATTTGGGGTTAACTCTTAGATGGAAAGGTGACTCTTTAAATCAAGCTTGGAAGAATTGGTGGGAGGGTGTATCGCCTAAGGAAATGAGAAGGCTTCCCTCTCATATTTATTGGGGTATTTGGATCTCCCGAAATAAGGATATTTTTCAAGATGTCATATAATCTAGACATTGTGGCTGCCCAAGTTTTAGCTATTATGTCCCTTATCCCAGAGACTATATCTGTCCATCCTCCACATAACATCACCCCATAAGGGATTGGTCGATCCATTCCGTGGTCTTAATTTGATGGGGCTTCCTCTTAAGAGGGTGATTATGGGGGAGGGGTTGTTATTTATGTACAGGAAAAACATTACTTCAATCTTCAAAATGGTCTGGGCAGAGGTTCAAACAACTATGTTGAAATCCTTAGTCTCAAGCTCCTTTTTTTTCCACAAAACAAAATATTCAACATATTCAAATATTTGGAGATGCCATGGTTATTATTAATTGGTTCAATAATGTTCAAATATGTCATGTGCACATATTGGCTCCTATCTTAAAACAATTTTTCATCTTAAGCATGAATATGACAGAATTTCATTTCTTCATATCCACAGGGAGAGAAATGGATGGTCTGATGTCCTTTCTAAAGTAGGCATTCGACAGGCTATGGGTACTTGGAAGATCACATAATGGACAAAGGGAACATCTTTTGAGTACTATCATAGGCCCTTTATAGAGGGCATGGAATAGGAGCAAACATGAAAAACACTCCCACTCATATTTAGTTTTATTTTTTCTATATATAGACTAGATGATGGATAATGTATACTGACATATACATGTTATCACTTTTTAGTTAACATTCATACTAGACAGTGCCATAATAATAGGTTGGTTTTTTTTTTTAATCTCTGAGGGGTTTTGATGACCCTTTATGTATACATGTATGAATGGATATATTACTACTTTATGGTTTGGAGGGGACCTACATGGACTTTTGAGTGCACAATAGTGCCTCTACAAAATGTTATTTCCATTTTTTTACTGGAATTGTCGTGCTGGCAAGAAAAATTGCCTAGGTAAATGCAAGAGGGAATAAGGAAAATCGAGGTCGTTGCAATCTTAGTGTAGGGCTATAGGTGGCAATGCAGGAGTGGGCCAATAGAAGAGGAAAGGTCATACAAACCAGAGAGGATGACAACAAATGAGAGGAGTTCAGTTGGATAAAGAAGAGAGAACATATGTGGAGGAGAGGAACAAGCATCACTCTTGGCATAGAAGGAGAGGAAAGAGAGAAGGTGGACTGAAAGATCAACAAAAAGGCGTGGTTCACAAAATAAACAAAGAAAGGAAAAAGGAAAACTTGAAGGAATAATTCAGTTGAAGAGAAGAGAATAATTTCAGTTGAGCATTAGAAGAACTAATAGGCATCTCTCAGGTGAAGGGTCAAGGTCTTTGGATTCCCTATTTTAGTTGGAGGGTGGAGATGGTTCAGTCTTTGAACTCCATTGCTTAATTGGTGGGTGGAGGCCTTGCATTTTGGATTCCTGGTAAAGGAGTGCCATGTGTTTTTCTTGCTTGCTTTATGGTTCATTTCCCAGTGAGTTATGGACTCCCAGTTTTGGTTGGAACCCTTAAGGGCTATTATCTAAGGGTGTAGGTGGTGTAATATCTAGATTCCCTTAATCAATTGGTCGGTGAAGGTGTTGTAGCATATGGAATTCTTGTTTCATCTAGTGTGTGGATACAATGTATTCTTTGGATTCTCTGTTGCAGCTGAAGGGTAGAGGTGGTGTAATCTCTAGACTCTGTTAAGTCCCTATATTAATAGTGTAGTCCCTTATTATGTTAGTGTATCCCCCCTTATTGTTATTGTTGTACCCCTATAACCCCCATATTGTTATTATTGTGCCCTCACATTATTATTGTTAGGTCGGCTAGGGTTACATTGTGGCCCCACTAGGATTACATTGTGACCCCATGGACTCCTATATATAGAAAGGAGGTTTTTTCATTTGTATCATCCAACAATTGTTCATTTATGTAATGTATTGGAGGTTTCCCCCTCGAAATGGCTTATTTATTAGGCGTTGATATCTCTTTTCTTCTATTTTGGAGCTGGTTTCGCAACATTTGGTATCAGAGCTTTGGATTCTAGGGTTTTCGCTGCTCCAAACTGATTATCGTGGAATTTTTGCTATAAATTTTTTCTACGAAGGTTCAGAAGATGAAATTTTTAGAGTGCAAAGCTGAAATCTTGAGGAACATCGTCGCAAAATTTTAGAGCTTGGTTCGCAATATTTTTGGAGATATGATCTGTGGAATTTAGGGCTTTTTGCAGGCTCCTGAATTTAACCTAAACATGTCATCGCGACATTTGCGCCATTAATTTTGGTCTACGAAGTTTCAGAAGCTGAAATTTTTAGAGAGCGAAGCCGAAATCCTGAGGAACATCGTCGCAAAATTTCAAATCTTGGTTCACAATATTTTCAGAGATATGATCTATGGAAGTTAGGTCTTTTTCAGGCTTCCGAATTTCATTTCAAAGAGGTTATCGTGGGAAAATATTCATAACTCTCTCTCTGAGCATCAGATTGGAATTCTGTAAAAAGTGACCATAAGTACACAGACTGTAGTTTCTTTTCTATCAATTTATGAACCAAAGGAGGAAACAATGACACATGGCAAGTCATACAAGTTTGCTCTATTGAACCAGTCCATAATTGGGTCATTGAGGGAGATTGGACATAACTTTGCCTTGAAGAATCCAATTCAGGTCAGACCTATGACATTTGAAAGAAGCTTCAGAGGGATACTGCAAGGCCTAATTTTAGATATTCAAGATCCGAAATCACAAAGATAGTTTAGTTTCAATATCAAGCTCCTCAAAAGCAAGAAAAAGGTGTGTATTTTTTTCGAAGTACATAAGTCTCGTTTGAAAAAATTAGTTGAATTTATTCCAAGGGCATATTGAAGAATATATATCAGTATTGGGTTCTAAAATCCCCCCTAAAAAGAATTCAACACCAATTAAGCCTTCAAAAATCTATACTATGACGCATGAAGAGGAAGAATTTCAGTATGAGATATCAAAATTATGGTACCAAGTGCAACAAATTTCGATCTTACGAAGAGCAACCGAAGATGACATAGATGGTTTAAAAGAAGAAATGGAGGCTAAGTTGGATGGTTTGAAGGATCAAATAATAGCTAATATGGATGATAAATTAGTGGAAGATCACATCGAGCATCAACAACAGGTTCTCCAACTCTCAAAGGATAACCTAACTTTGGTGTAGAATCTAATGAAACAACATGAAGATCAACATCACATCGAAAGAAGTTCTAAAGCAGTCACAGAAACAAGAACTTGACAAGTACATTCAATTTCAGAGTATCTCAGCAAGTGGAAGAGCTTTCCTGTAGAAGATTCCACATGGGAGGATGATAATTTTATACAAAAGCATCAAGAAATAATCAAGCGTTGAGAACAACACTTGTTTGAAGGAGAGGGGCATGTTAAGTCCCTATATTAATAGTGTAGTACCTTATTATGTTAGTGCATCCCCCCTTATTGTTATTGTTGTACCCCTGTAACCCCCATATTGTTATTATTGTGCCCTCACATTATTATTGTTAGGTCGGCTAGAGTTACATTGTGGCCCCATGGACTCCTATGTATAGAAAGGAGGTTTTTTCATTTGTATCATCCAAGAATTGTTCATTTATGTAATGTATTGGAGGTTGCCCCCTCGAAGTGGCTTATTTCTAAGGCATTGATATCTATTTTCTTCTATTTTTGGAGCTGGTTTCACAACAGACTCCCTTGATTAACTAATGGTGGATTGGATTGACTATTGGATTACCTATTTCAGCTAGTGCCATTGGTTAACTCCTTTGAGCACTCTTCCTTAAGCTCTGAAATCTAGCTCGGGGGTGATTGGTTGCAAGAAAGGTTTTAGTGCAAACCAATATAAGGTTTAGTGGAGAGTTGAAGTCTCAATATTAGTTGTGAGACTTCTCTTATAATAAAATTGATTATTTAAATCCTCATGCATTGGATATTATGTACATGTTTATTGTGTTGTTGAATTACTTATGATAATTTCGTGTAATGATTTATTTCTTTTGTAATAAAGAGGAATGTTAGTTTCCTACAAGTTAGTGAGGAGTGCTTTAATCCATATGTGATAATGAATAATTAGCCAACTTTTGTGTGTAATAATTGAGCTTGAATTCATTATAAATACCTGAGTATGAGAGACGAGTGAGTCCTTATCGTATGATTTAATTTTTGTGTTTTAAATGTTTTGAATAACAAGCCCGAATATGTAATTATAAAGCTTAGGAGGAATAGTTTTGTATTAAATGCAACCTCAAGGGAGACAACATTGTGTATATGTGTTTATAGATCCACATATATATTAGCTCGAGGAGGGAGGGAGTGTGACAACGCTCAGGAGGGAGTTGTTTAGAAATACAATGTTAAGTACTAGTGGACGACCCCCTATGACGAATAACCCACATACAAGTCCACGCAACCAGAGAGAAATTGTATACAACACTCAAATCAACATTAATTCCAAATGATTATGGTAAGTTACAAACCTATGTGCGCTTTTATATATATCAGGGTTGTACAAACTGAAACATCTCTAGCTTGAGTCTCAACTATTGGTAGAGCAGTAACACTCCCCTCACCTAACTAGGAATATAGTAGGGCCATGGAAAAAATCGATAAACCATGTTCCTTTACCTTAGCATTTTTGCTAGTGGAAAGGCTCACACGGCCATGCTTATCACCATGGGCTCATATCTCAATCACGGGCTTTAAACCGTGATCATTCTTGCCACTGCTAAAAACCTCTCGAAATCAAGTCCTGCGATGGAAAATTTGTTTTCAACTCATGTAAAAAGGAAGTCTATCTTGCCCCGATACTGAGGTTGAAAAAATGGTTGAGCATCGGGGAAGAGGATCAGTAGATGGAGGCTGAGACAAGAAAAATTCCCATCAACTCATGTAAAAAGGAAGCTTGTCCTACCCTAGGGCTGAGGTTGATAGAATGGTTGAGCGTCGGGGAAAGGGGTTAGTAAACAGGGTCTAGGACGGGAATATCCCTGTTAGATTCCATGGGTTGAAATCCCATCACTTTGAGGGGATTTATGTTTTGGGACATAATGTGGAGTGGGTTCCACACATGCTTTGGATTGGTCCTGTGAGCCCTAGCCAGATGTGGCATACCACAGTGGCAACCATGAGGTAAGGTGTGATGACATGGACACGTTCGGGTGACGACATGAGAGTATGATGAAGTGCCAAGTGGACACCACGTGGTCGTGCTTGATGACATGGTACATGGTTAATTGTTGCATCTTTAAATGGCCATATCTAATGATTCAGGATTCTAATTGAGGAGAAATTTATATCGTCGAAAATCTCTCGACAAGTTGGATGCAATGACAATCTTTCTTTTGAGTTTTGAGAAATTGAAAATTGATGAAGATTTAAGACCCCATTTTCCATGACAAGACTATGGAGGTTGGGTCAAAAATAGTAACAACTCTTTCTACCCTTAGCATGGGCAATGAGTGGATGAGGGGGTTTGTTACCTCCTCCATGCTCATGATACCTCATGTTAGTGTATGTCACCTTTTTACACACATTTTGGCTCTTAGACATCATGTGTCATTTATCCCCCTTTGTGAATGTCATGTCAACTTTATTTTTATTTCACTTATATATTAATTACAATTTGCTAATCTCTAACTTCATAGTTCAATTACTGTCTAATTTACATGATAGTAGACTTATTTCTCATTTATAGTTTAATTATTATATCCTTATATGGTAATTAAGCTTCTTTGTTCCCCTATTCCATAGATCTTGCTTGACATGCATCACCTACTTCCCGATCTTTCTTTTCCTTTTTTTATAATTCCATGATATCCTTATAACCAGTAGGGCATCCATTGTGGCTCCACCTTGCACTAATACTTAGAGAAAGTGGGCATCCACACCTAGAAGGGGATATACAGGCCCAACCAATGTAGCAATCCCTAGCGATAATGTCACATGGGATCACATGACAAGAATCCCTTGATTACTCTTTTGAACTTGCTTGCTTCTTTCCTTACCGCAATTCATTAATGTTCCCATCTGATGTATAGAAGCTCCCACAAGGATGACAGAATGTAGCATGTGAAATATATGCATGGGTGCTCACATACGCTTACCATTGAGGAGGTTTATTGCATATTCTACCCTTGTGTTGGACTCTTGTGACCCAGTATGTGATAAAAAAAATGCATATTAATTAATGTCTTATGCAATGGATGACTTTCTTGGAGCCTCTCATAAGCATAGACATGAAACTTCTCTAGGATGTCTAATGTTGGTGTGGGTTCCTCATTTATTTTTTCTTCCTTGGTATCCTACCCTTATCATTATTTTGGCCCATTTTGAACCCCTAGGGCACCTATTCAAGGCCTTTCCAACTTAATGGTCTAGCTAGGGGTATAAACCCCTGAATTTGGGTTGATATCCACCCATAACATTTTGGGATTTACTATTTATGGAGTCAAATTAGGTAAAATTCATAAACCTTCTTAATTTCTTAGCACTAAAACACCATAGATTTTCTTTTTGGTACAACAAATTTTAATCCATGTGTCATGTAATATATGGTATTTTTGGGCCTAAAATCTCCACGTATCATTGTGGTACACAACCAAAAGGCATGTTATGATGATTCAGTATAAAATAGCTTCCCCAATGGCTAATAAATTTCTCTCTTGCACTTTGATATCACTCGTCTATAAATACCTCCCTAGCCTCTTTGAAAAGGTATTTAACTCGTGAACTCCACTTCTATTTATGTTTGTAAAAACTTTAATTTGTTGGAATCTCTTAGGTTAATCATAAATATCCTCCCTCAAGTTGTTAAGGATACTTGAACCTATTAAATATATCACCTTATAGGGATTCTTTTAGCCATCTTATTTGTAATATTTAGGTTGGATTTACTAATCACAAGGCACCTTCATTAGCGTGAACCACTCGTGCCTTTGAAGTTTAAACCCTAAAATCCTTAAGGGAGGCTCCATCCAAAGTATGGAAAGTGGGTTATCATGGTGACTAAGGGCACTAAGTCAAAATATTATGCATGCTTCATTGATTTGAATATACAATAGCAAGTCATGTGTGTGCATAACTTACTTCTCAGGGGTCATCCTTCCTATGCGTGCATGTGAGTGGATGTAATTGTTGTTTTGTCTCTTATATTGGAATGTCAAACTGTTAACACATAATCAAATCTTTAATTTTGTTTTAATTATTTCTCCCTTAATGCTTTGTCATTGGTGTATTTATCTCATTCACCACCTTTTGATAAATCCAAATCCCATATGACTATTTATCTTTCATCTCATACAAACATTAATGGGGTTGGGAAACTTATCATGCTTCTTGGGTTGGCATTCTCATATACGGTTTCACTTTTCTTTTGTGTTGTAACTGCATATAAATGTTGCTATTGACTTTTGTGTTGGATTTTCTCACGGGGGGCATCAAGTGAATGATATCATAGGGAGAACCATAACTAAATGAATATCACCACTGAATTATAATTGAAATACCAACCAATGATGCATGGGTTCTATTGCTATTTAATTTATATTTGAAGTATATCGTTGAAAGAACATGAACCTAGTCCATTTAGAGGAGTTATATTTCAAGCATGGTTTACGCAACAAGGCCTTTTTTTCACATGTATTAATCCATAGATATTCTACATATGTGATTTGTTAGGCCACCAACCCATATATGTGTGGTTGAATTATTGTTCAAGTTGAATGAAACATATATTCATGTCAGTTTGGTATGAGATATGTCATTCCCTTACATTGGCACTATGCGTTGATTTTTATTTATCGAAGAAAGCTTAATTCATACCACCATTCTTACTTGGAAGAATATATGTTATCAACGAGTATTTTTGTGTATTATTTCATTGCACTAAGTTCTTTCTTACCCAAACATGTCATAGCAAGTTAATGTCATTATTCATTTTATCTAGGAACAACTCTAAATGTTATGCGTGTTATCTTAACAAAGTAGAGGTTAATCAATTTTGGACAATAGAAGTAAATTCATTTGAACTTGTTGATGGTTATTATTGGCCAATGGTACCAAACCAATGATTAGGCCTTCAACCAAAATTTGTGTAGATACTTCATGTCTATATAATGATCAATGAAGCATATTCTCAACCTTGATCATATTGATAGATTCAGTTTAGTTAGATGTAACAACCCTGGGTTAATTTTTCATGTAGTAAAGGTTAATAAAAGCAAATAAGGCCAAGGTCATGAAACACGTATTCCAAGTTGAATGTTTGGAAAAACTCTATAGTGGGCATCACCTGTTGTTTATTGTTGTTAAGGAAATTGGAAAAGGCAAAGAGGAATTAATTGACATTTATTTATGAAAATAAAGGAAAATAGGAGAAAAGGGAGATGAAGGGTCACATATTTGCATGAGAGGGAAATTGAAGGAAAATGAAGGAAGATGAATAAAAATAGAGGCGTCAATGAGAAAAATACTTTTGAGGACAAGTTCATGTCCTTTTGTCAGTTTGGTTTTTGAGTTTGCTTCAGAGAGGAGAAGAGCACCAAGAGAAGAAAAAAGAAAGAAATCAACGGAAGGACGAGGAAAGGAAAGAAAGGAAAAGGACAAGCAAGGAAGGTTGGATCAAGCAAATTTAGCAGGATGATTTTTCACGTAACAGGGATGTGTGATTTCTTAGCTAACGTGTTAATGCATGGTACATGCATTTGTTTATTTGGTTCATTCGATGTCATTGGCATTGATTTTAATTGTTTTGACAGAGGTTTCAACCTTGCAATGTCATTTCATGGATATCCATGGTGTGATGGGATTATTTTTTGGTTGAGATTTGGATTGTTGGAAGGCTTTGGAAGTAGCTGAGGTGGTCTCAAGAAAATTCCCATGGGTTAGGAGTGAAGGTGGTTTAATATACGGGAAGCCCTCGACAGGTGGGTGGAAATAAGAAAATTTCTTAAGGAAATGGTGAAGACACTATGAAGCATCCAAGCCTGTCTGGGCTTCGCAATCTCTTTATCAATTTTGGTGAGATCGTGATAGTCTAAGGGTGGAGGTGGTTTAATCTTCAGGAATCCCTGGTTGTTTATCTCTTGATATCACACAATTACGCTTGGAATATGGCATGGGGGTGATTGGATGAAAGAAAGATTGTGTTCAACCCAATGTACGTTTGGGTGGTACGTGGAAATCCCTGACTTGGTTGGTTTTTTCATCAGTTAATAAGAATTATTTTTTCTACTGTAATCTATGAGCACTTGTACTTGTTATTATGATAATTTTTATGTCATGGTTAATAATCTGGTTATATGATGGTTATAAGCATGGATTCGTAATTTGATCTAGTTATGACTTTTTCATGATTTGACAAGTATATGAATGGCTGATGAATGCATGGAATAACAAGTTTTATTGCAGCTAACATGATAGGGCATTAGAAATTCTTGATGATTATCAGATGGACCACAAACTCTTAAGATCATATATGCATCCATGACCTGTAAATCGCATGTTCACCATATGTTTGACGAAATGACTGTCATGGTTAGGGTTGGTTAAATCAAGTTCTCATTCAAGTATTGTATGACTAACATTGTCATTATGTCATTTATCATTATGAGAAGTTACAAGTAGTTATGGGCAGTGGTCTGGAGGTTGGCCTAGAAAGGTGGCTTAGATATTGGGATCACATCCTTTGAACTGAAGATTTTGGGCTATAAACACAGGGAAGGAGGCTTGTGCATACGAATGGAGACCTATAACCACACCCTTTCCTTGTCATGCATGCAGGTGTGATCCAAATTCAATGAAAAAGCAATCCAACTCAAATTTTGGTCACCTGGGGTGGTTCTTTTGCCCCCTAGATTCTTGTAAGCCTTGAGGGATGTTCGTGAGTTGTCAATTGTCAGCCCCACTTCCATAACTAAAGCTTGGAGGTCGGTTCATGTCATAGTAACTCTTTGTATCATGTTTACCCGGGCATGCCATTGAAGTTGGGTAAATGTGGGAGGGGGTGGTTACAAGGTGGTCTTAGAGCTTCCAAGTTCAAACACTTGGACTGGATCAAATAGATGCATGTTGTTATGCATGCATTATCATGGTTATGGTTATCATACATGAGGTCCTTGTATGCAGTTAGTGTTATCATTCATGATGTAAATATATTGATATGATTATTTATATACATGTATCATGCTAATCTGGACTTATTTGTGCATACGAGATAACCTCCCCTGAACTTCACTAAGGTATGTCAATTATTTGGTTATCTGAAAAGGTATGTTTGCAAGAATTAGAAGATCAAAGATGACAAGCAAAATGGTGGATTACATTTCACATGACTCTCCTTATAGATCATATGAGAAACTAAGAGATGAGTACTCTTCAGAGACAATAAATACCTTGAGAAGTATAAAGGAAGAAATCAGAAGTTGCAAGGCGATAATGCCAGGATCATTCAATTGCAAGAAATACTTGCCAGGGCACAGGAATAGTAGGCAGAGGTCAGTTCAACAAACCTTTAGACTTTATCATATTGGCATAGACGAACAACCACAAATTAGTTACAGGAAAGAGGAAAGGACTAATGGGGGATATGGTAGCAGATCTCATGGAGGGCATAGGTTGGACATAGATGACACAGTCAGAGATGGCAAGTTCTTGGATACACTTAACAGGAGAGGCAATGGTTACCAGTTATAATCTGGATATGGTTTAGACAACCATCATGGTCACCATTGCAATCATCCTTATAGGAGGAGTGAGAGGGGATACTTGTTGGATGAGTTCAATAAATCCAAGCCTCTTACATTCGATGTGTTAGTGTCAATATTTGCATCCTGCCATCAGTGATAAGAAATTCTCTTTTCATATCATATTAAGGTCCCATTCTAAAATTTTATTCATTCCACTAGGTCATGCAAAAATTTACTCACTGATGGTAGCCCCAAGTCAAAAAAATTAACTTTTTATAAATTTCCATTAGTTGTTGGCTCAATTTCATACCTTGCTGACTGTACATCATCCATAAAGCTAATGTCATCATGAAAACCACTCTTTCAAAGTCTCATTAGGTATTTAGGGTTTTTTCAAGGTTTCATTAGGTTTCTAGGGTTTTTCAAGGTCCAATAATAACACCATTTCCATTGCATAAAGCCAAAAAAGTAAGAGAGTGAACAAGATAACATATCTTTACCATGTAAAGATGATTTGAAAAGATTTAATTATGATTCCAAAGTTGTGATTTTCATCCTAGAATGTAATTTTTATTCCAAAAAAATGTAACTTTTATATTTATTTTGTAATTTTATGTCATTTAATATGAAATAAGTACAAGGTTCCCAAACTGCCAACTCAGAGTTCCACATGCCAACAAAGAAAATATCAAAGTGCAAAGAGTCCCTAGTCCATCAAATGATCAATTTCCAGAGAATAAAGTCAAAGTGAAAGGTATAGTTTCAAAAATTTAAGGTGAAAGTGAGAGATAAAATTGGGTCCCAAAGCTCAAAACATCCAATACATCAAGCATAAAGCCCATCCAAATATCAAAAAGACATTCATTTTCTCTTTATGTCATCGATCCATCACTCACACAACTCGAAAACCAAATTTTAAAGGTGAAAAGTCGAGTTTCTGGGAGGCACTGCGCACCTGGAACAAGGCAGTGCTCACCTGGGACAAGCGCTACACGTAGAGCAAAGGCGCTGCACACAGAGAAAAGGTGTTACACACTTGTATAATTTCATCTGCAAGCTCCGAAAATTTTCACATGTGCTCCAAAACATCAGCAAAGGGTTTCTCCACCTCCTAGCAAGTAAGTAAGGCTTCATCACACCCTCCTTCCATTTCTTAAGTGAAAATTTCATGGTGTTAAGTTTCTTGTGTGAAATTTGGAGTTTTCAAAGCTTGAAAACCCTAGATTCATTCCCACAACTCCAAATATGTTCCTAAGACCCTACTACCCTTCCCACATCATATTAAATCCCTATCCCAAAGTTCCTCTCCCCTAAACCCTAAGTCTTAGGCATCTCAATTTCCTAGGTAGCCCTATTAACCCTGTAATAAAATTCTAATTCCTAATCCCCTAGACATTTTGACCCCCTATCACCTCCCTAAGTTCCCTAAACCTTTCCCCTGCTTCCCCAATTTTTCCCACCCCATTCCCACTGCCTTAACTTATCTCCCACTCCCATTTCCTCATCCCTAGGGTTTCAAGACTAAAAACATCATGGAGGAGGAAGATAGAGATTTCATGGAGGAGGAAGACAAAGAAGAAAGAATGCCACACAAGGGAGGAAGAATTATGAGGTTTGAGCATACCCACACCAGAGAATGAATGGCCTCACCCATGGTATTCACTTTCTTCAAACATGTGGGCTGCTTCGATTTCTGTGAATTAGTCCAAAACTACAAACCCTAATCAAGCAGAAAGAGAAGGGTAAGCTGTATTTGCTCATTGATGCATCCATGATAGCATATCATACCATATCAGTTCTCCATGAAGTAATTATGAAGAAATTTTGAGGAAATTTGAAGATTTTTTTTAAATTTTGAAAAACTCTTCGAATGCACATTTTCCAGAAATGTCATGTTTGGTCACCTTTTTGAAGAACATATTGTGGCCAAAAAAAATGGATTATGGGAAACTGGAGGATCGTTTTGTTCCTAATATATCAAAGTACAAAAACCTACTCACGTTTTACACAGGTATTACAGAATGAGAGATCCATTCACATCTTCCTAGCCTATTTTTCTGTCTATGCAAAATCCTGTTTAAGACACCTTTTTGCAGAGAATATTGTGGAAAAATAAAAATGAATTTTGAGAAACCAGAAGAATGTTTTGTTCAAAACATGCCAAAGAACTAAAACCTCTCTCAGGTTTACAAAACAACTCATGTTTAGTGAGATATCGCTCCATCTTGGAGGCCACGTTTTCCAGAAAATTCAGAATTTTTACACAGTTTGACTATCTTGTGCGCAACACCCTAGGCGTTCCACACCTTCAAAATGCCTCCAAATAAAAAACCAATACCACAATTGGATTCAAAAGGCATAAAACATGCAATTTTGACTATTTTCACACCAAAATTGGGAAATTTGGTAGGTGAAAAAGTAAAAAAAAACATTAAAAAAATCACAGTTCTGCCTCCTTTTTCACCTTGGCGTTGCGCACCTGAGCAGTCTTGGGAGAATCAGTTTTTGGGAAGTCAAATCAAGTCAACTCTACAAACCAAGCACATATTTGGAAATTATATTGGATAATATTTCCAATGATCTATCATGAGCTCATTTTGGACACCTGCAAACCCATCCAAAACTAAGCTGCAAGATGGAGGGTACACCTGAGATTGGTGTTACGCGTCTGACCAGTGTCTGATTTTTCTGAGTTTTCTCTGCAATTTTGATTTTCACCTTGAGAAATCATGTTTTTACTTATGTAATTGATGGAATTAAATGTAATTATGGTTTTTTACACTTACCTGGGATAAATACATTCGGTGAAAACTTTTGATGACATGTAATGAATCAATTTGCAAAGGTGAGGGATGAGTCACTTTGACCTCCCTACACTCTAGGTATTCAACTCATTTTTTTGTGGAACTGCTCCTCCTCTCATGGATTCGACCCCTGAGTTTGGGAGACATTTTTTTAGGTCTATATCAAGTACTTTTTGACTCATTACACAGGTTGGATGTTGATGCATTGATCATAGACACTAGTGTAATCTATTTGGCAGGAAATTAATGAATTGGTTGCAGCTATTTATTTGGGATACCTGTGGTATGGAAATTTAGTATTGTTCTTCTTATGTCTCATTATGTATGAATGTTTTGTTTCATGATCCATTTAATTTCTATGATATGCTGGTTTTTAAGTTGATAAACAAAATACATCTTTCATGCTTTGTTTTGGGAAAACCTTCATAGTTTGCCCATGTTCTTCAGTTTAGAAAGAATTCATGCTTAGCCTTTCTCTTTCTATCTCCTCACCTGTCTGATCCATCCCACTCAAGAAACCTTAAAGTGTTAGGTTTTCTACCTACCTTGCCCCATTGAATCTCTGCAACCCTAATCTTATTTGCCCTGACTTAGCCTCTTTGACCTAATCCTCATCCAAAAACCCAATTCAACAAAATCAAACACCTGTACTCATACATAGCCTAAAACCCTAATTTATCCATCCCTCTCGGCTGTGATTTGTGGAGAGATCCCTCTCTGGCTTGGAAGGGTTAGCTACCAAGCTAAAATATTGGTTTGTGGTTACCTTTGTTGGGATTTATTCTTCAACCTTAGAGATATGGCGAAGTGATAACACGATGGAGAGTTAAAGAAATCAAAGGATGTAGAGAATTATTTCTTGGGATGAAGAAGTTCTTCGAACATCATGACTACACAAAAAATATGAAATCCAAGATAACTATTTTGAGTATGAAAGGAAAATAAAACATTTGGTTGGAAAATGTGAAGCATGTCAGAGGAATCAATACAAAGGAGTTGAGTTGGTATGACTTTAAAAGATTCTTCCAAAAGAAGTACTTGTTAGAGAGATACTATAATAGTAAGGTTAAGGAGTTCTATGAGGAGTACATGAATAAGCTTCTAGAATTGTTGAGGTATGTGCCTTACCTCAAGGACGAGAAGACGAAGGTTCAAAGTTTTATTAGTGGACTGTCATTAGCATTCAAGGATAAAATTGAATATGATGAGCCTCAGTCGCTGGAGGAAGTCATTTGGAAGTTGAAGCACTGTTACAAGCAATCAAAGTGCAAGGTTTAGCCTAAGTGAGACTAAAAAGGCAATTACAAGACTAAAGGAAAGTGGCCACCGAAGCGAGCAAGACCTCAGAATGTAGGTGAGAAGGAAGATGTTGCTCCTTACAATAATTTTAATGTAACTCATAAGGGACATGGATCTTAGCTTGGAGAACAAAAAAATAGAGGTAGTGGCAAAGAGCCTTTGTAGTGTTGGATTTGTGGCAAAGATCATCACAAGAAGGATTGTCCATTGTATCGAGGTTGTGGGCCTCATATCTATAGTTCTTAGGAGACGCAGATAGTTGGGGATGTGGGCCAAATAATTCCTTAGATCTATGCAGTATTTGATAACAAGCAGGAAAATCACCAAGCATCCATTATTGATATGGAAGGTAAGCTTTGTGATCGATTTGTTTCCATTTTCATTGACCCTAGATCTAATTATAGTTATGTTAATCCTAACCTGGTGGACAAGTGTGGTTTGAGAAAAGAAGTGCATGCAGAGTCTTGGTTAGTACAGTTGGCTACAGGTACTAATAAAAGGGTTCATCACTGGGTGAGATCTTGTGCATTTGATTTGAATTGTATTTCTACATCAACACATCTAAATGTGCTTCTATTGGGATCATATAGTATGCTTTTGGGTATGGGTTGGTTGTATCTTCACAAGACCAAGGTATATGTAGTACACTCCTCTCACATTTACCCAAGCTAAGCGGTCCACAGGGGTAAACATGTGACAATAGGCCACTATGATGAGATTCAACCTCCTAGGTCACCTTAAGGAAGTGGAACCGAAAAAATGCAACCAAAGGGACCATCCACATGTCATATAAAACCTCTAGGAGCCAACTAACCTTTATAGGTGCTTAACTCTTGAAAAAACTTGTCTTTTACTGACCAAACACCCCAATTGCTCCAATGATAAGGCAACAGTACTACTGAAACCATCTAATCGCTCCCACAGCAAGGGAATCCCAACGACTGTGGACTTTTTCAGTTATTCCTTGTTGGAAATGTTGTCATTGATGGCAAAGGAGCACAAAGGAGCAGCACCTGAATCAGTAATAAGGCAAAGTAGAAGACAGGGAACAGAGGCAGCAGAGATCTAGCAGAGGCAGCAAAAGGATAAGAATTAGTCAAGGAGCAAAGGGAGCACAAAGGAATGAAGTAGTAAAACACAATAGTTAGACCAGTAAGATCAACGAATGTCATTAAGACAGATAGATAGAGGAGTGCAGCGATTGCTCAGAGAGACTCTGTATTTTTTATTGAAACAGATCACATGTATCATCCCTTGAATGGCCCGTGGAGGCCAAAAAGGGGAGACTGTGATTGAGTGTTGGGAATCTGGCCTGTGTGGCCAATTTCATAATGGGCAGAGGATACCTATGGTGCCGAGAAGAAGCCCCATAATGGAGTTCTGGGATTCTACACTCGTTAGAAGATGCGAGGTTATGCCATCGACCGTGTGGTTTGAGTTAGAAGTGTCGAGGTGGATAAGGAGGGACGTTAATCTCGATTCGAGAATTCCGAAGCGATGGCATGGTCCTGAAATGAAACATTAGAACTGTGCGACAGAGCGGTCTGACTACAAATGAAACGTTGTTAAAGAGCACGACGGAACCCTGAGGGAAAAGGAGAGGAACCACGAGCGCTATGAACAGTGACAGTGGGTTTGGAACCGACCCGACGGTTTTCGTGTTAATTCAAGATGGTAAGCTGCATTTACAATTCGAACGCGATATATGCTAGGAGCTAACACGTGGTCTTAAGCGGGTTGGAGAAACCGCTCTCATCACGTGTTAACTGTCGACGGTGAAATGAACGCAATGTTGGATTATGGTCATCGGATCATCCTGGACGACGCAATAAGCCTCCCATCATCGGATGAGAAGGGTGTGTTGAGAGGCTAGGCCCCAGTTCATCGCATGGCTTCTGAGAGTTAAATTTCATATCGTTTAATCGTGCGATTGTTGTAGGATCGGAGGGTTGGAGCGCGATAAGACATGCCCATTGGATGTGAATGGGAAATGAACTGCTGTGATCAACCACGTATATGTGTGAAGTTGTGGGCCCGAGGAAATTACATAGGTTATTGTTTGAGGTTTAAACCTTAGTCGAGGCGTATATTAATGTTATAACAACTGATGCGATGATATGAAGTTTTAACAAGCCGTGGCTTGAATCAAAACCGTAATATATGACGTAATGCCATACATTGATGATAAATGTAATATGAAGTGTTGGCGGGGTTCATACCTTGGAGGTTATGCCATATTCATTACATGATGAGTTTAACAAGTTACAAAATGGGTTTTGGTACAAAGTTTTCATTTTAATTATAAATGTTAGTGAAAGCGAAAATCAAAGGCTGTTATAAAGATTCTTAACATTCGAGTGGGGGCCATATTATATTATGGATATTGATATTATAAAACGTCGGATATCGATTCAAAGGCTTTGGTATATGTTGTGGGCCAGAGTTTTATGTGTAACGAGTTATATGGTTATCTAGGGATTAAAATAAATGTTTAAGCTTTGGAACTATTATAGTTCACACATTATTTAATAGGGCAAGGATGTAGTAATAAGGCACCAACCATATAACTTAAACATATGCACTGTATATGACTATTGTGGGCGGGTTAAAGGAATAAAAAGGAGAGGTATACATACGCGTTATGCATTCGTCGGCGATTGAAAAGTTTTAATGTTAAAGAAGTGAGCACAGTATTTTGATTTTTTATTAACCAAAGTCAAAGTTTATATTAACGAATCTTCATATGAGCGCCTATACGGAAGTTATTAAAGGTTTGAAGCCAAGAAGTAGAACCTCCACAATGAAGAGAGATTGCCCAAATTAGACATATTGTGGACCCTTTTTGAATGATTAATTGATGCATGAGACTATGATATTTATTGGTGAGCTAAACTTATAAAACAGGCATATATATAGCAGATACACAACTACAGTGAGCTTGGAGAATATGTACAGAGGTAAAAAAAGATTGCAGAATTGAAGAGGTATGCAGTGAAGGGATTTAAAATTTCAGTGAACAGGTGTACATGCATAGGTGCTCAGAGTTGCAGTAAACAGAGGTATGCAGGACAGTTGCATGACAGCAACAGAAAGGACAAAACTAGCAAGCCAAGGGCTGAGTGAAGTTTATATACTGTTACTAAAAATTTAAATGTTTTAATTGTTTTATATTGTTAGTGATGCAAAGGCAAGTATCCGAAGGAAAAGAAAAATCCCACTGCAACATTGAAATTTGCACATATTGTTATACTTTTTTAAATGAGTTGGACAAAGGAATGAGAAGGCAGAAGCCAAAGAGTCATGGTTGTTCACTCCAAATTCCTTATGGAATACAAACAGTGATGTGATGAACTCTATATATAATATCAACTTGATATGCATAGAGTGGTTAGAGAGAGTGAGTATAAAGAATGCAGAGTATGGAAAATTGAGGCAGAGAAGATAAGAAGAAGGAGGAGCAGAACGAGATGCTGTGAAAATTTAGAGAATGCAGAAATGAAGCAGTGAGGCAGAGAAGAAGGAGGAGCTGAGCAGAGAAGAAGGAGGAGCTGATAGTGAATCTGAGAAGATGCTGAAATGATATAAGGCAGATATGAATACTGATGCACAACAGTGAAGATGGTACAGAACAGAGCTGATATCCAAGGTAAATCAGCAAGTGTTTTTCTTTTGAAAGAGTAAGGAAGTTGGAGCTTCCCTATCAAGTTGTAGCTTGATAGATGTCAGTTGTAGCTGACTGAGGTAGGAGCCTCCTATAGGTTGGTGCTTGCAGAAAATAGATGGGAGTTGGTGCTTCCACATCAAGTTGTAGCTTGATAAAATGTCAGTTGTAGCTGACTGAGGTTGGAGCCTCCTGTAGGTTGGTGCCTGCAGAAAATTGATGGGAGTTAGAGCTTCCTTGCAAGTTGTAGCTTGTAGAATTGAGGTAGAAGCCTCCTGTGGGTTGGAGCCTACAGAAAATCAGTGGTGAGAGGGAGTTGGAGCTTGCCTTTGCATCACAACAATAATAAGATGTGGTTTTCTCCATTTATGGGTTTCCACTTATATCTAGTGTCTATGTGCATGATGTCTATGTGTTGATATGTTATATCTATTCTGCTAATACTTGCTGCTCACATATTAAGATTGTTGGTACATTATCTAATTTGCTTATTAATTGCTGCTCACAAATAAAGATTGCTCACACATTATGTTGATCATGAAATGAAGGTGTTAATAAAGTTTAATGAAAAGTTTTAAAAGTCCATGAATGTGTTAAACTGATTCACCCCTCCCCCCTCAGTTTAACTAAGGGTTCAACAATTGGTATCAGAGCCGGTTCCTTTGGTGTAAGCTTAATAGCTTGAAGGAGATCTGGTTGAGTCATGGACTATCAAAATGTACCTGTGTTAAATACAACAAACTTTCCTGAATGGAGAGATAAGGTTAAAACAGGATTATTGGCTTATGAACCTGAGGTATGGAAACTTGTATGTGATGGTTACTGCACAGACTCTCCCTCGGTGCAAGAACAACATAGGAATGCCAAGGCAAAATGTGTGATATTCAATAGTCTTCATAATAAGGATCTTGAGTTAATAATGGATTTAACCTCTGCAAAAGAAATATGGGATAAATTGCATTTCATGCATGGAGTAGACACTAAGGACAGCAGTGTCAAGAAGGAGAAGAGAATTAAGAAGAAGAAAAATTTAGGTCAAAAGGAAAATATTCAATCAAATGAGGTACCTGCTAGTGTGAATGGTAGTAAGAACCATGAAGAAATTGCAGCTGAAGAAAAAGCCAAACTTGACACAGCCTTGATTGAAATAGAAAGACTGAAGAATGAAAACAAATACCTTAAGACAGTGGTGCGAATATGTAATGAGAAAGAATATGAAGATATGAAAGAAATTATTGGCCTGAAGACACAGCTTGAAGAAGCAAAGAAAGTAGAAGACACTCTACTGGAACAAATGAGAGAGAAAAGTCTTGAATGTGAAAAATTGGAAGAAGAAGTAGTGAGCCTAAGAAAGAACTTCGGAAAATCCCAAAGAGAACTATTAATGAATACACCTCTAATGAAAGGCTCTGGACAGTTGGACCAGATTCTCAATGCTCAAAGGTCACCTCACATAAAGGTTGGGATAGGATATGAAGCAGAAACCAGCAAGTCCAAGGTTGAAGATAACAGGAATATCGTTTTTGTAAAAGCTGTAAAGGACAATGAAGCAACTCAGAATATTCCTACAGTAGTAGAAGCCAACAAGAACATGAGTTGCAGAGAAACAAATAGAATCAAGCAGCAACATGAAAGGACAGAGAATGAGAGGATGAAACAGTCAGCTGAAAAAGTCTCATACACTCATAAGGATGAACTAAATAAATTTGGAAGATGTCAAAGAAGGTTCTTTCCTCCTATGAGAAGTATCACTTGTTTCTCCTGCCACAAACCAGGACATGAAGCAGCACATTGTAAGACAAAGGGAATCAATGTTAACCAGCAAAAGATGTATCAGATGAAAAGAACACCTCAAGCAAGCAAAGGGAAAAGACAATCTTTTACCAGGTACACAAATCATTTCCATGGCTATTGTTATGCATGCAATAATTTTGGACGTAAACTTTTTTATTGTAAATTATGTTCAAAGAGGGGAACGAAATATTATACTCCATCTCAAATGTACTTTGATAAAATAAGATGTTATGTATGCCTCAAACTTGGTCACAAAGCAAAGGACTGTAAACTACCATATATATTAAAGAACTCCAGACAGATGATGAAATCCAATCCAATTAAACAGAACTATGAATAAAAAAGGAGTACAGACATTATGATGAACCCCAATAGAGTATGGAAAGAAAAGAGAAAAGGGGAGCCTATCATCTCAATAACATAATGAATCTAGCATAGTCTCAGGGGGAGTTGCTCTAGAAAACAAAACAAATATCCAAACAGTGACAAATATGAAGCAACATCACAGGGGGAGAGCAGTTCATAATTATTCCCCATGAGAGTAATCTGAGAAGAGCTCCATGTAATGAGAACATCTATGAGATTAGGAAGGGAAAGGAAATTCCTCTAACAGAGATCTATAGAGGAAGAAAATCATCTGAAACAAACAATAGCCAACAAGGTAATAGAAGGAGAAAAAGCATCAAGCAGCCATGATGATAGAGGAAGCCTTAACAATGAACATGTAAGCTAAGAAGACTTCAACACATTAAAGTGATGATCACACTGTGCCTCATACTACTATAATTAACAATGAATCACATTAATAAGGATGAGTGCCTATCATCAGTTCATCACATCTTTCAAAAGGTCCACTTGGAGAAATGCCGTTAAGTGAGTAATAAGTATTTGAGTAATTAGCCCATGAAGCTTCATAGAAAAGAAATTGAAGATGTCTTCCTGAAGATTTGTATGTTAGAACAATTGAATTGAATATAAAACAGCAATGATTCTGGAGCAGTCCTAGAAAGGAACATGAAATGGCTTTCCTTGGAACAGAATGTCAGAGTAAGTAGCAGGTTAATGATGCCAAGATCTAATTCAGTATATTGATGGTTGTTGGTGTGAACAGTGAAAAGATCAATAGTAGAAAGTATGGGTTCATGTGCAAACTAAAGTGAAATCTTTGCATGTTTTATCAAAGTAATATCAATTGGTACTTGGTACAAGCAGCATGCCTATCGACATAATATCAAGTGTTATCATGGAGCAACAGTAAGGTACAGGTCCTCAGGATCAAAGGATTATGGCAAGAGTACATCCAGCATAAAATAGTCAATGAAAAGGCTAAAGGATCAGTATTTTTGTTTACTCTTGAAAAATTATATTGAGCATTGAAGCAATATCTTTTTCTCTATAATTGAATGCCTTTCGTAAGTCAGCACTTATATATCTTCAAGGCCTCTGACTTAGGATTATTCATAAACTGTGTGAAGTTTGGTTGCTGAGACTTCAATCAAACAACTTTAAGTTGTGTGGAAGATCATCATGATAGAACAGTTAAAATATCTGGAGTATGAAGGACTATTTGATCAATAAAGAGAAATTGACCATTGACATACATACCTCCTTATGTCATGAAGAAAATTGCATGATTGTGAAATTGCATGATTGATAAGTGAGTTTGACTAATACATTGAATGGGTCTAGCCTCAAGGGTTTGTTCTTGAAAGTGCAGTGTGCAAGCAATAAAGTTGGTATTTTGTCTCTTAAATTGAAAGATCACCTAATCTCACAATAAGTTGTAAACTTTGGTTTGATTCATTGTTCACAACAACAATAAGGACCTTTCAGCTATTAACTGTAATATCATTATCAACATCCTAGCTCATATCATCACCAACAGGCAAGAAAAGTGAATCGTAGCTATAAAAGATATATTGGCATAATTATCATAATTGAACAAGTGTGGTACTGCAGATGTGTATTGCAGAAGAAGACATACTCCAACTACAACTTCCTCAACAGATATGGATTTCAGATGAAGATTATAATATAGACAGAAGTATAGCTGAAGAAAGCTTTATATGTCACATGGAGCATTCACAATCCTTAAGTATTGATCCAATGATGCATCCTTGATTATACAAATATGATTATATGTGATTGTCATCACCTATGTATAGACAAGTTCAAATATTCTCAAAAGTGTTCTCTCAACAACTCATGTACACCAGTTTGGAGCACCAGGGTACAAATTCAGAAGAAGAAGGCCTAAACACATCTCAAAGAGAGGAAATGAAAATATAGAAAGCACACTAGGAAATGTGCAACCCTTTGCCATTGATGTCAAAGGGGGAGAAAAAGCAAGTAACATAAGATAGGATTTTCTAAAAGAAGCCAGGTAGAGGAAGACTTGGAGGAAGCATTGGATTATTGGTGAAGGTGTTGCCATCAATGCCAAAGGGGGAGACTATTGGAAATGTTGTCATTGTTGGCAAAGGAGCACAAAGGAGCAGCACTTGAATCAACAATAAGGAAAAGTAGAAGACAGGGAACAGAGGCAGTAGAGAGCTAGCAGAGGCAACAAAAGGATAAGAATTAGTCAAGGAGCAGAGGAAGCACAAAGGAATGAAGCAGTAAAACACAGTAGTTGGACCAGTAAGATCAACGAATGTCATTAAGACAGATAGACAGAGGAGTGGAGCGATTGCTCAAAGAGACTTTGTATTGTTTATTGAAACAGATCACATGTATCATCCCTTGAACGGCCCGTGGAGGCCTCGAATGATTTGTTTTTTCTTGATTCCTTGACGATGACCTGCATAGAGACCTGCACCGAGCTGCATAGTGTTAGGAAGCCAGAGAGGGCAATTAGGAGAATAGAAGGCCATTAACTTTGAAGATCTGGCCAAGGACCAGAAGATTGTAAGAAATTTCATTTATATGAAGAACCTATTTATTCTTATGCGCGCATTCCTGTTGGTCTTATGTGTACATTGATTTATTCATGGATGGCTAGATTCCTGCGTTGAGGAATTGATATATATATATATATATATAGTGTATGTGAGAATGGTTGGACCTCTGTAGCCAACTGTGTAATTGAATTTTGATGTATGGGAGGTTATGGTGTTACTGCACACCTTTGGTAGACAAAGGGGAGACTGTGATTGAGTATTGGGAATCTGGCCTGTGTGGCCAATTTCATAATGGGCAGAGGATACCTGTGGTGCCGGGAAGAAGCCCCATAATGGAGTTCTAAGATTCTGCACTGGTTAAAAGATGCGAGGTTATGCCATCGACCGTGTGGTTTGAGTTAGAAGTGTCGAGATGGATAAGGAGGGACGTTAATCTCTGTTTGAGAATTCTGAAGCGATGGCATGATTCTGAAATGAAACATTAAAACTGTGCGACGGAGCGGTCTGACTACAAATGAAACGTTGTTAAAGAGCACGACGGAACCCTGAGGGAAAAGGAGAGGAACCACGGGCACTGTGAACAGTGACAGTGGGTTTGGAACCGACCCGACAGTTTTCGCGTTAATTCAAGATGGTAAGCTGTATTTACAATTTGAACGCGATATATGCTAGGAGTTGACACGTGGTCTTAAGCGGGTTGGAGAAACCGCTCTCATCGCGTGGCTATCGCACGTTAACTGTCGACAGTGAAATGAACGCGATATTGGATTATGGTCGTCGGATCATCCTGGACGGCACAATAAGCCTCCCACCGTCGGATGAGAAGGGTGTGTTAAGAGGCTGGGCCCCAGTTCATTGCATGGCTTCTGAGAGTTAAATTTCATATCGTTTAATCGTGCGATTGTCGTAGGATAGGAGGGTTGGAGCGCGATAAGACATGCGCCGTTGGATGTGAATGGGAAATGAACTACTGTGATCGACCATATATATGTGTTAAGATGTGGGCCCGAGGAAATTACATAGGTTATTGTTTGAGGTTTAAACCTTAGTCGAGGCGTATATTAATGTTATAACCACTGATGCGATGATATGAAGTTTTAATAAGCCATGGCTCGAATCAAAACCATAATATATGGCATAATGCCATACATTGATGATAAATGTAATATGAAGTGTTGGCAGGGTTCATACCTTGGAGGTTACGCGATATTTATTACACGATGAGTTTAACAAGTTACAAAATGGGTTTTGGTACAAAGTTTTCATTTTAATTATAAATGTTAGTGAAAGCGAAAATCAAAGGCCGCTATGGGAGTTGGAGCTTCCTCGCAGTTGGTTGTAGGGGACTGAGGTAGGAGCCTCCCCCAGTTGGAGCCAAAAAATCAAAGGGTGAGAGGGAGTTGGAGCTTGCCTTTGCATCACAACAATAATAAGATGTGGTTTTCTCCCTTTATGGGTTTCCACTTATATCTGGTGTCTATGTGCATGATGTCTATGTGTTGATATGGTATATCTATTCTGCTTAATACTTGCTGCTCACATATTAAGACTGCTGGTACACTATCTAATATGCTTATTAATTGCTGCTCACAAATAAAGATTGCTCACATATTATGTTGATCATGAAATTAAGGTGTTAATAAAGTTTAATGAAAAAGTTTTAAAGTCCATGAATGTGTTAAACTGATTCACCCCCCCCCCCCCCTCTTAGTTTAACTAAGGGTTCAACAGTCCTATGTCAGCGAACCTGAATTTTGTGCCACTTTTTCAGGGCCAAGACTTAGGCCATTGTCGAGAACTCCATGAGACTTCCATAAATGATAGATAACATTGAAAAAAGGTAATAATGTGAACATTTGATCAATGAGTTGACTTGTCCCCTACTAGCCATGACAAGCATTTCATCAAACATGTCACAAATATGCAATCTACAGGTATTAACAACAAATTGGAACATATGGGTATCATACCTATCTAAGAATCGCTAAGAAGCATTGATGCCTTATCACATTGGCTGAATTATCATCTATTAGGTCATATATTCCTTATTCATTCATTTGAAAAAGAAAAAGAAACGATGAGATCCATACATCATTACTGCCATAAAACATACCCATAACCAACATATAAACAACAAAAATAGCAGGGATATAATAGCCATAAAATACCACATAATAGCAAGTACATTACCCATCAAATAGAAGAGAAGAGAATCTCTTATTATCATGTGTAAAATGAAACCAGGTCTGGGATTTCCACGTACCACCCTGTTATCACAAAATCTGACCCTGATAGGCTGCTTCATTAAGTAGACTCTAACTCTTTCAAACCAATATTTTGGCTGAGGCTTAGCCTCCTCAACCTGAGAGGGCTCTCTCAATAGGTTTAAGATTTTTGATTAATGATTAGATGGCTAAATCTAGGAATAAAAAGGATAAAAATGTATAACTAGTTGAATCAAAGATTAGCAACCACTCATTGGGCCATGGAGTCAAGATAGTTTTCAACAAAACATCATAATCTGTCAAACATGGAAGTCAAGGCACTTGGAGTCTAGGTTTATGAGGAAAATAGTAACACAATGATAAAACACAGTCTATTTGCATGTGAAGGAAGTTAGAGCATTGTCAAATGAATTCTAAGTAACACATACAAATCCTACTGCAAGTAGGTAATTAAAAAGGCCATTGAAAAATGATACACTTAAACTCCTTGTGAATCTTGAGTAGTCAAACAAATCTCTGTATTAAGTTGAGAAGAACATAGTGACATATAGTAACACAATTTCCTTGCTAATGAAAAATGCCAACCTTGGTGAATTTGACCTCATGTTTCATATAGAGCATTTACTATCTTGGATTCCATGATCCATCATTAGGAGAATTCGAATTTCCATTCTTGACACCTATTCTATTCATAAAACAAACTGACAGCTAAATTGTCTTTTAAGAGTCCTAATACAAATAGGAGTGAAACTCCTAAAATGTTTGAAACAACCTTATATAAACCTTTAATGCTTTCTTGACAGCTACAAATCCATGATTTCGAACTTTGATGATGCCTTCAACCTTGTTGTAAACCTGTTGATTCATGACCTAACTGTCCTAAAAACTAGGAGACAGAGTTCCTGCTTTTTAGCCCTTTACCTCCATGTTTATCTTTGAGCAACTTTGTTAACATTGATGATTGTTTCATATGTGTCACATGTGCTAGTATTCCCTTGAAAAATTTACTCCTCCACCTGTGCAAATATGAATATGTCTCTGCTATGAAAGTAGCCTCTTTTCGTAGTGCAGTTTGTAGGTAATTGAAAAACTCTCCTTTAACCCCTTTTTTCTCTTGTTTTACAATTGGAGCCTTTACCTGTAGCCTTCATGCTTCCACCAGCAACATTTAAACTCAAGACCCATCAACCCTATCTCCAAAAATCATATGTAAAGGTGCAAAAATTCATCTTCAGTAGTTTTGTAGCATGCTACGAAACTGCTGTGTAGGCTCTCTTTTTACACACAGTCTTCAAAAATTTAAAGTTTGAGGATATTCAAAGCTTTTCCAGGATTGATATCAACATCAAAAAGCAAAACAACTTAACTTTAAATGTGTTTTTACTCAAAATGGTCTTCTTCTTAATGACAAATTGATTTAAGATTTATCATTTACTGCCCTGTTTCATTACCATGTTGCACTGTTGCTGTAGTTTTTCTTGAGATCTTGTCAACTGAATTTCTAGGTCTTCAACTTGTCTCCTTAACTTTCTGTTGGTGGCTCTCAACTGAGTATTTATTACTCTCACAAATCTGGCTTCTTTTATTGTTGGTACAGTCCAAGTGAAATATTGTGTTTCACTGCTAATCATTTTAGGTTTAGCAACCCTTTCAACTTCTCAGAGGGCTTTCATCCTCTTGAAATTTTTCTTTTCAACAACATGCTTTCTTGCTCTCTTCCTTAGCTTGGAAATTTCAAGATTGGTTGATTTCAACCTTTCCTCCATCTTTGCATAACTGATTTTTTCTATTTGAGTGGGGAATACTCTGTTTTTTACCCTTTCTGGTACAGGTGATGAAAGGTTTATAATTTCTTCATGAACAATGGAAGCTTCCTCTGTTTTCTCCAGCTCAACATGCTCTTGCATCTTTTTGGACTGTCTGGTTACAGGCTTCCTTGCCTTGAACACAAATGCTGCAACTTCATCTTTGAATACTAGTTTATTGGATGACTTCATCTTTTTCTGCTTTCCTTCATCAATTTTTATGAAATCAACTCGAACCAAAGGGGACTCTTTTATATCAATGGCTTGTAAGATATCATCCAAGTTTCCCTTTAAGCCTAGAGTATCATTTGCTCTTGAAATCACTGCTTTACACTTTTCTTTTGCAATTTGACTCCTAGTCAATCTTCATTGAACCTGTTTATTAGTTGATTATTCCTGTGCAATCTCTTTAACTTCATCTATCCTTTGTTTTGTAGGTTGAGGATTTTCAATAATAACCACTGATGCTTGTCCTATTGGCTCTTTCACCTGTTTCATAAGTTTTAGCTTAACAAACCTTTTTGACATTGTCACTACAGGCTTGCTGGATTCTATAGGTGGAGTCCCTTTTCCTTTAGGGTTACTGCCTATAGTTTGCACTGCCACTCCAAAACCACATAAAAACAAAAATGATGACTATTCTCTGTTGATCTTTCGGAGTTCATGTAGGACCATCAAACTAATTAAACCATGGTGGAATAAGGAGGTTTCACACCCTTCAGACTTCATTTGAACCTTGTCTTCCATCTTAGTTATACTTCTATATAGAAAAAATGGAAAATCTAAAGATATCATGCCAGTAAAGTGCAACAGAAGTTTAAAATGATATGAATATACTTTATGATACCTTCCCTCATAGGTAAAATACCTCTGGATGTTGTATAGCAAATTGGCATATGAGTCTTTGATGCAGCTCTTGGGAATTACGTTGTTTAAATCCATTTCTGCAAACTCTAGCTTTAGAAACACTTTGCATGCCTCCATGTTAAATATAAAACCTTTGAACCATGTCTCTTTCCCCCCCTAGGAATCTCTGTTACTAAGGCAATAATCTCAGGAGTAACTAACAAGTTTAAGATTCCAATTTTTGTGTTTGAGCCAGTAAAATGTAAAGAAAACTCCTTTGTCACCTAACTATGTCCTCCCTGTAAGTTTTCACAAAATTTCAAACACCCTACCTTCTTGAAAGCCTCAAATACCGATTTGTCTTTAGCTAGGGTTCCTATGCTTTTAGGCTCTGTCCTTAAACAATGTCCTGACCTGTGATTTTTCTTCTCCTCGGTCATTTTTGTCTTTGAATTTCTAAAAGTTTCTTGTGAACTATGATTATCAGCCCTTCTTGAATTCAAAATAGTCAGCCTCGCTTGATTAGAGTAATCATCCTCGCTTGTCAACCTCGCTTGATAATGGATAATAGAAGATTTGGTGTGAGATTACCACAAGCTTTACTCTACTCTTGAAAACGGTTTGTTGGGGTGTTTTGCATGAAAACTAGAATAAGAAACTAGCTAACCCTTTCAAATTTGGACCTAAATTTCATAAATGAAACCTCTATGAATGCAATGATGATTTTGAATGGCTGTTTGTCTTGGAAATGACCTCTAACTAATACCTAATGATGAAAAACTAACATAATTTGAATGATTTGATGATTTGACATGATCTGCTATGAATCCGCGCTTTCGTAGCACGCTTAGTGTATCTTCAGAGAAATGCGGTACGAAAGTAGCAGCGCTTTTGTAGCACAAAACAACTTTTTTCCATTGACTGCACTATGAAAGTATGGTTTCGTGGCTAATTTCAGAAAACTTTTCAAAGGGTTAAAATATGACTTCCAAACAAAATATGGGACCTTTAAACCATGGAATGAGGTTGTCAAACTTTATTTGGAAATTAAAATGACACTTTTGAGACTCTAACCCTATCACTTACCCCTTAAAACATGAAATGACTCAACACCTATCTAAGATCGTGACTAGGAACAAGGTAAACTCTCAAACTTAAAAAGAAAAGAAAAAAAAATTATGGTGATAACACACCCGACCATAGACTAGGCTGAATTAAATATTTCTTTCAGCTAGTCACCCCCATTCCATATTCCAAGCATGAATGTAACATCTCGTGAAACACATCAAGCACAACCAAACCAGCGCTTCCAAAGGTCAACCACCTAAATCCTCAACCAATGATTCCACCTCGTAATCAGACATCACTAACCACCACCAGATCGGTCTCCACCCAAGTTGTCCAGGTCACTAGAGATTTTTTTTCCAACCAAGGCACCAGGAATAGTAACTCAACCCACAGTTGTTGTCGGGCTGCAGATCGATTATCCAACCAAGGCTCTAGGACTAGTAACTCAACCCACCAAGGGCTCTGGAGAATTTGTCCAACCAAGGCTCCAGATATAGTAACTCAAACCAAGTTGTTACAGGTTTGCAGAGCGTTTTTCCAACCAAGGCTCAAGGAATTAATAACTCAACCCACAACCAAAGGAATATGAGAACCAACCAGAAAAAAATGAAAAGGGAAGACACCCACAACACCATGGTTATCCAGGAAATATCAAGGCTATGAAAAAACATTGTCAATCCAGGCAATCTTCCATGCCAATGTGTTGAGGGTCTTGAACGACTACATTGACATTAGGGATAACCACCCATTCAAGACCTTAGAACAAATCCTTTTCCATTTTGGAATGATGGCTCCAACTAGAGTTATGGGACCAGTTTCCCTTTCTATAAGCTAATGTGAAATGAAATGATTAAGGATATATTTCTCTAATATAACTAAAAATTGAAACAAAAATTAACATACTATTATCTATCCCCGGGAAAGCTGATGAAATCTGTGTTTAGAAGGATTTCACAATTATCATAACAATATAGATCATCGTGTAATTATGAATTTAACTAAAAGAAAGAAAACTCATTTAACTCAATTAGTTTTTTTAATCATCACACATATTGAGATCTCGTTATTCACATATAGTTAACATGTTTCAATCAGACACAACAATAATGATTATGAAAGGTTGATTTAACACATATATGGTGAATAATAACAAAATTCCACTCTACTATAAGCAAATAAAGAGATAAAGAATAATAGTACCTGATAAACCATATATCTACTCATCATAGAAAGACGATGCTTCAACTTCATATTAAGAAAAACTTAGTTACAATAGTGCAACTTAAGATTTCTTTTTGAAAAAATTCAAAACCCACCCTCTATAGTTTAGAAACAATTTATAGTTTGTTTACAAAAAGATAAATATAGAAAAATAAAACAACCCTTCAAACAGTTCTTAACAGAAGAAACAATAAGAAACAAATTATAACATAGTTACAATATTTTCTTAAGCTTGGGAGGAAGATTGTCCTCAATGCACTGTATCAAGTCAAGGATGTCAATCAAATTCTTCAGTTCTGGAGGAGACTATTAGCCACCTATAAAAGTTTGGCAAGCAAACAGGTGGCTAAATATGTTTCTAAGTCTTCAAGAGAAACATTTTCCTTGAAAATCTATCATTCTTGAAGCCCTCATGTGCCTTCTGTCCTTTGAAGAAATCCTCACCACTGTTTCCATTGAAAAGCCTTGCTATTTTGGGAAAAATATTGCTTTAAAAAGGCCTCCATTTGCTCCATTTCATTCTCGCAAAGTCTCCATTTTCACCACTTTTTTCCCTCACAGAATCCTCCAAAACCCCTTCATTAACCCTCTAAATCATCAAAATTTCCTTTTTAAAACCTTATAGTTCCCTTTATTTGGTTTAAAGGTCCCCTTTTATGCCTACCGGAACCCCCTCATTTGGCTTAAAAACACTGATTTTAGGCCTAAAAACACCCTGTTTTCACTATAATAGGCTTAAGCCCTCGAGGGCTTATATCCGTTAGCCCCTTTCCTCATATAACCCCAGCCCCGCAACCGGGCGCTTATAAACACTAACCCCGCTATTAAAACCCTTAAAAAACCCCTTTTCTCCTTCTATATTCATGTGTTCTAACGTTTTGGACCAAAGCAGATCTAGACCGTTGATCTGCATAGATCAACGGTCATCAGGCCATCTTTTCTCCGCCTCATTAACCCGCTCCCCTCATCCATGCATCTTGCCTCCCATCGCAATTTTTCCGCACCGTCAGATCTTCCCGCCTCCATCCGATGGCTGAGAATGCATTTCGCCAAAATTTTCCGCGCATGGGTTAACGTTCCGAACCCCCCCCCCCCCCCCGCGAAATGGGCGATATTAGGGAGGACATGCGTCAGAAAACGTACGGAATCTCATTTTATTTTGAAAAACCGCATACCTCCCAATCATTTTGCGAAAACCGTTGTCGGTTTTCCGCCTTACCGCCTATCCTCCACAATGTAATTTCTCGTTCAATCGTAGACGTGGAAAGTTATGATCTAACGGCTCCGATCTAACCTCGCCTCCAGCCATTATTCATTCATCCACCCTCCAAACAACCTTAGCGACGAACCTCCACTGTTGATCATCATTAACTAATCTAATCTAACAGCCCATCTTAAATCTCATCTCCCATTCATCCAATGCTCCCAAACAATTCCATCATGCAATCTCGACCATAGATTGCTGCTGTTTGATTTAATTTGACAGTCCAAAACGCTCGACGCACAGACCTCCATCAGACCAATTTTTCCTCCTTCCGCCATGATTTTCACCTGTTTTTCGCCTGCATCCACCATTTTCATTGTTGTACCGCCATTTCCCCATACCTCATAAACAATCCTCTCCCACTCCCACCATTTTTCTTAATATTTTTATTGTGTTTTTGCAAGGTTACAGATGGTGAAAATCATTCCTTCTACACAGTCACTGTCATGGTGATACAGAGTGCAAAACGCCAATTTTAGAGCCATATATCGCAAAAGACATCCCTAAGGAGGTTTAAAACATGATTTCCATTAAAGATTGGGTTATTAACTCTGATTTAAACCCTCCTGCGCCATCAAAACTTGCACATGCATCAAAAACAAGTCAGCAGAAGCGGTAAAGTGTATCAGTGAGAAAATTAAAGGATTTAAGCCCATTATTGAAGATTTAATGCTCGTAATCCAGTATTTAAAGGATAAAGACACAGATGAAGACCATAAGAACGATCAAGAAGAGTTGATGAAGCCTTAAAAACACATGAAACAAGCCATATCAATTTTTTCACATCAACATAATGTTCTTTTTCTAAAAAGGACAAGTTCCCGCAGCATTTCCTATTCCACATTGAGCCCAGAGCAGTTACCTATTCTGACAGAAAGTCCTAAAAAACTGTCAGTGCAGTAGTTACAAAGCATGGAAGACCTAAAAGGAAAATCTTCATCCTTTCTTGTCTCAAAGTACAAACAGAGTGCCAACAGCCAGAAAGTACCTCAAGGAACAGACCCAGGGAGTTAATATCAATCTGTCGAAGGCCCCTATTTCATCTAAAGGGTACTAAAGGTCAATGTGAAGCTATTAAAACCTTGCAGCTCTATCAGATACTCAAGTTGACTTAGATTTACCAAGCAACTTGCCAAGAACTAAGTCACTCAGTGATATAGATCAGACATACCTTGAGCCTTCAAGTTCATCACCACATAGTGGTCAACATATTAGGAACAAAGAAACTCCTCCATCAACACCTCCTGATATCTAATTCATTCATAACTGGGGTCTCTCTCACCCTAAATCTGCTCAACAGTTTGTAGCTGGTCCAAACATTTATGCAATCCATATACCTGCTTCTCAAGCCAATCCTTGCCTCCACAAAACACTATCATGGCAGCATGGTATGCTCACCTAGTGTTGCCATAGCCTCTAGCTCCTTTACCCAATGACTATCAGTCTAAAATTCCTCATTTCACTGGTAAAGAATCTACCATATCTCAACACCATGTAGATAGGATGGAAGATGCTTTTGATTACATATAAATTGAAGATGAAACCATTAAGATGAGAATATTTGCTCAAAGTTTAGGAGGAGAAGTAAAAAATCGGTTTAAAACCTTAACTCCTAATAGCATCCATGAACTTCCCTCCTTACATCAAACTTTCATAAAGAAATGGGAAGTCAAAAGCAACCCTCTCCAGATACTAGCAAAGTATAAGAATCTTAAAAGAAATCAGGGAGAGAGTGTTCACGATTATTCCACCAGATTTAACAGAGTCTACAATGCCCTTCCACCTCACATGAAACCTCCCCAAGGCATGGCCTTGGTAAAATATCCTGAAGGTTTTGATGCTGATATGGCCTATCAACTAAGGGAGAGAGACTACGGCACATTATAAGACATGCAGAAGGGAGCAGTGAGTGTAGAAGAAAACTTGATTGAAAAAAGAGATAGGATGAGGGATGAAAAGAAGGTTACCTATAGGGAAGACACCACAACTTCCACATCTGATTCCAAATATGATGATATAGCCAAAAACATTAATAGGCTAGAAAAAATGATGGAGAAGATGGTTGTCCAAGTCAATAATTAGAATAGAAATCAGACTCAAAACCAGAACCAAAACTTTAGGAGAAACACTCCTCCAAATAGACAAAGGGACTCTGACTAACAAGTCATACCTCCATTCCAAGAGAACTTCCTTGATGAGGATGAAGGAATAATAGAAGAGTCAGAGGGAACTACCATAAACATGGTGGAAGTAGAACACCAAGATCACACCTTTTCCTCAGAAGACAACCAGACCTCATATACACATTGGGATGAGGAAGGGTTAGAATCTGAAGAATATAGGTTAGGGTTCAAGAATGGCATCATGCAGGTCCGAGAACAATATGACCTCAGAAGTAAAAAGAACCCTGAAACTTCCAAACCCAAAACCTCTGAGGTCACTATCAAGAAAAGGCCTGAAAAGACTCCTAAAGAAACTGTTGAAAACACCAAGACAGTAGCTAAAAGTTCTGGTAAAACCAAAGTCAAGGATATCCAATCCACTAATAAACCAAGTCAAGAAACCAGCAGCACTAGCATTCTGCTAATGCTCCTGATAAAATAGTTTCAAATAATGTACATACTAAGAATCATCAAGCCGATTCTACCAAT
This sequence comes from Pinus albicaulis, assembly GCA_034641835.2. Lineage (NCBI taxonomy): Eukaryota > Viridiplantae > Streptophyta > Pinopsida > Pinales > Pinaceae > Pinus > Pinus albicaulis. Next base: position 188,747,905 of record CM076575.1, read on the forward strand.
AAAACAGTGACCAAAAAAACGGAGTTGAGCCTTTCAAAGAGTCAATCTCCTTTCAGTTTGGAAAGTGAGATTGCCAAAATCAAAATTTATGTACCTCTCACTAATTTGGCCACCCAAGATGTATATAAATGTCAAATTTTGAAAGCTTTAAACTTAGGAGAAAACAATGATTCTTTCAACTTAAATGATGATCAGCCAACTCTCTTGTTTGGCCCAAAAATTGAAGGGAAATTTCAAGAATGAGTAGTACCTCCTTTCTATGTCAGTCTCAAAATCCATGACAAAATCTTACACAATGCTATGCATGACTCAGGGGCTTCACACAACCTCATGCCCAAAGTGATCAGGGAAAGATTAGGCCTAGAGATAACCAGACCCTATAAGGATTTATATTCTTTTGACTCTGCCAGAGTAAAGTGTTTAGGCCTGATCAAAGACCTCTACGTGAATTTGACCCAAATCTCGACCAAGTGCATGGTAATGGATGTTGTAGTGGCTGATGTGCCTCCTAAGTATGGCATGTTGCTGTCAAGATCATGGGGTGCCAAGTTATAATGTACAATGCAAATGGACATGACACACGCAACTATTCCTATTTTTAGCCAACTTAGAAGATTTTATAGGAAAGCGCACATGAAATTCATGGTTAGCAGCCCGGAAAAACCAGAGAATTCCCCTCTTTACTCTGTCCATACAGACCTAGACTCTTTCATCCTTTACAATGATGAGTTTATAGATGAGCAAGAGCTAGAGAATAAAAGTCCAAATAGTAGAGCAGAGGCCACTAATCTGAACATAATGGCAGCTCTGGATACAGAGGAAAACAAGGGAGGAACATCATAACATTTTGCAGAATTAGGAGATCAGAAACAAGACTGTAGAGAGCAGATTACCCATCAGCCTGCTAACCTTAACAAACAATATGATAGTACGGGTGAAACTAATAACAAATATGCAAACAACCCCTTAGGGAACCTGAGTTTTGATGGATCTTGCACTAGAAGAAGTGCAGGAGCTGGGGTATGGCTGCACAATACTGAAAATGATTACACTGAGAGTCATGCTTTCCAGCTAAACTTCAAATGTACAAACAACATAGCTAAATATGAAGCTCTCCTCTTAGGATTACATTTATTGAAAAAACTAGGAGTTGAGAGGATATTTGTTCATGGAGACTCAGAACTGGTCATCAAACAAATAAATGGGGAGTACACTGCAAAACATCCCAGATTAAGAGCATATAGGAATGATGCTATGGATCTTCTGCAAACATTTGTGGAATATGAGCTTGTATTTGTCCCTAGAGGCCAAAATATACTTGTCGATGGATTAGCTTGTACTACTCGTTTGAATCAAAAACCACTCAGTGACAAACAACTCACTATTCAAACAAAACATAGACTAGCAGTACCAGATAACGAAAAATATTGGCAGGTCTTTAAGGGTGACAAACAGATAGAGGACTTCTTGCTTTCTAGGAATGAGTTTGTAGTACCAGATTGAAACTCTAAGTCTGATGAAGAACCCCCTGATGAAGATAAACCATTCCCTATTGTAGAAATAAACATGCTGACCAGAGAATTTAAAAATCAAACTGAAGAATACAAGAACGTGGATAAAGAAGACATAGAGGTAGTGCAGTCTAAAGATAAAGCATACCCAGAGGACTACCACCCCTAGGGGACCTTTTTTATTTTAATGATGTGGCAAAGAAGCCCACTATAGAACCCATAGAATCCGATGTGGAAGAATGCAATATATGCAGCAAGGACAAGCCTAAAATGATCAAATTATCTAAAACCTTGCCAGCACATATCAAAAAAAAATACATTGATATATTTAAAGAATTTTATGATGTTTTTTCTTGGAGTTATGAGGATTTGAAAGCTTATGATACAGAGATCATCCAACATAAGATTCCATTGAAAGAAAACTAGAAACCTTTTTAGGCAAAAACTGTGCAGAATCAACCCTGTACAATTACCCCTAGTAGAAAAGGAAATTAAGAAAATGTATGAAGTTGGAATCATAGTCCCTGTGAGTTTTTCAGATTGGGTATCCAACCTTGTGGCTGAAAGGAAAAAGACAGGAGAAATTAGGCTGTGCATTGATTTTAGAAACTTAAACAGAGTCTCACTAAAAGACAATTACCTTTTACCCAAAATGGAACACATCCTACAAAGGGTAGTTGGTTCTAAGAGGATTCCACTATTAGATGGCTTTTCAGGTTATAACCAGGTCTTAGTACTCCCAGAGGATCAACTCAGAATAGCCTTCACCACTCCTTGGGGCACTTTCATGTACGTGAAAATGCCCTTCGGATTAATGAATGTTGGTGCCACTTTTCAAAGAGCTATGGACATTACATTCTATGAAGAAATAGGGTACTTCATTGTAATTTATCTTGATGACATTACAGTCTATTCCAAGACCGATGAAGAACACCTTAAACATTTGAGAAAGGTCTTTGAAAAGTGCAGGAGGTTTGGGCTATCTTTAAATCCCAAAAAGACAGTGTTTGGTTTCCAAGAAGGTAAACTTCTTGGTCACATTATATCTGAGAAGGAGATTAAAATAGACCCAAAGAGAATTGAGGGAATATTGGAGATTAGCCACCCAAGAAACATCAAGGAATTGCAGTCCTTTATTGGGAAAATTAATTTCTTGAGGAGGTTTATACCCAACTTAGAAGAACTCCTTAGAAACATGACAAACATGCTTAAAAAAGAAGTAGGAGTTAAATGGACTCTAGAAGCCAAGAAGTCTTTTGAGCTGGTAAAACATGCACTCACCCAAGCACCAGTTCTCATCAGCCCAGATTTTTCTAAAGATTTCCTTATATTCCCATTTGCTTCAGAACATACTCTGGCTGTTGTCCTATTGCAGAAAAATCCAGAGGGACAAGAGCAGCCAATTGCATTCTTTAGCAAGGCACTAAGAGATGCACCCTTGAAATATAACATCATGGAAAAATAGGCTTATGCGTTGGTAAAGGCCTTAAAAGATTTCAGGGTGTACATTTTACATTCCCATATTATTTCCTTTGTGCCTAACATAGTGGTGAAAGACATTTTATCACAAGATCCAGATGGGAAAAGAGGCAAGTGGATTGTTGTGATACTAGAGTACGATTTAAAGATCAAACCCACTAAGCTCATCAAGGGTCAAGGCTTAGCACAATTAATGGTTGAATCTAACTTACAAGCCCTTGACATAAATATGGTAGATGCATTGGATGAACATGAAGGATTACCTGCTCTACTGTTGAAGAGAAGTTCCGAAACTCACCTTGGTATGCTGATGTCTTGTATGTGCTTGAAAATCTTAATGCTCCTCCTGATTTATCTAAGACAAAGGCAAGGTTTTTAAAGTTGCAAGCTAGAAATTATTGCATTTTGAATGAATGTTTGTATTGGAAAAATTCCAATGGTTTATTTCTTAAATGTTTGCCTGAAGTTGATGTAGAGAGAATCAAGCATGAATCTCATGAAGGAGAGTGTGGAGGCCATCTCTACTAGAAAACCACTGCCAATAAAATCCTTAGAGTTGGCTATTACTGGCCCACCCTATTCCAAGATGTCCACAAGATGATAGTTGCCTACCACAAGTGCAAAATTTTTGAGGGCAAAAGAAAACTCCTTCCTCTACCTTTACAACCAATCGTTGTTGAAGCTCCTTTTCAACAGTGGGGCCTAGAATTCATAGGGGAAATCCATCCTGCTTCATCTACCCAACACAAATGGATACTCACAGCCACTAACTATTTCACAAAATGGATAGAGGCCATCCCTTCCAGGAATGCCACAGATTCTGTTATCATAAAATTCCTTGAAGACCATATCCTATCTAGATTTGGCTGCCCTAGGAAGATTATCACTGATAATGCTGTTGCTTTTGGTTCCAAAAAGATGATTGATTTTTTTCACAGTGATCTAGGTGGATATTGGTGGTCACCCGCCTATTCCACTTGGGGCCCCACCATTGTCTCTTTCATTTTTTCAGTTTCGGCACAACTTACTATTTTTAGCAATTTTTTTGGGTCCTGAACTTCCAGAGCCGTTTTGAGGACCTAAACGACGTTTTTTTGGGAAAACAGATAGATCTTTCTAACGAGGTATAGTATGTGTCAAATGGAGATCGCATGCCAAAGTTACGCCCCTGGGAAGTTGAACCACCAATTTACCCAAACGGGGCCCGCAGTTTTGGCGCTTCATCTCCTAGGGTTAGGGTTTTGGCTGTTTAGGATTTCCCATTGTTTCTAAATAATAAATAGGCCCTCGAGCCTCATTGTAACTCAGTTCAGAGGCCTGTAGCCACCACATCTATTCTCAGAGATAGCTACCAGCACCCTAGCTAGTTTTATTTCCATTCTGTCTGTAAGCAAATTTCAGTTCTTTGATATTAATGAAATGAAGTGTTATTTCCACTGCATCTTTGTATTTATGGCTATATGTTTATTCTGTTGTGTTCCTGCATAAATTCGAATCAGTGGTATCAAAGGGTCTGCTTTTTCTCGATCCTTCTTTGCATGTCCCCAACGAGGTCGGGGTATAAGGAGCTAAGGCTTGATCTGGTGGAACCTTTGCAAGATCAGCCTTGCAAACCTCGACGGATGCCCATGGGGGACGAAAAGAAAGATGGGGGAGCAGGAGATCCTATCAAAATATTTCTCGAGGAGGCCCTCAAAAAACAAAGGAATGCGATGATGGATAACTTTGCTCAGATCCTTCAACGGCTGCCCACCGGAGGCGCATCTGCATCCAGCAGCCACTCTGGAGGTGTGACTCCTTTTAAGGTAAAAGTAAATTTTGACATTCCCATATTTGAGGGTCAAATAGACGCAGATGCCGTAGATAGATGGTTGAATCTATTAGAAGGGTATTTCTCTGTTCATGACTTTTCAGATCGGGAGAAGATTATTTTTGCACTCCTCAAAGCTACCCCCCATGTTAAGGACTGGTGGGAAACCTACTGTGAGAACAAGGACCAGACAAAACCCTCTCTGTTCTCGACCGTACCAACTTGGAATTCTTTCCGAGACGTCGTCGAGGAACAATACTATCCCGTGGGGAGCTATGAGGACAAGTACATACAATGGACCACACTGCGACAACAAAGGGATCAATATGTGCATGAGCTGACGAACCTATTCCATACCCTGGGCACAAAGTTGGGTATCAAAGATTCAGAGAAACATCTGGTGCTAAAGTATCACAACTGTCTGCACAGATACATTCAAGAGAAAATGGAGTTCCTCTACATATCCTCGCTTGGTACGGCATACCAGTATGCTGCCAAGATTGAGCAAAAATTCAAACAGAAGAAGCGGGACTTTGGATCTGCGAATCAAAAGAAAGGGAAAGGTGCTTCCAAACCGTAGAGCAAAGCACAAATTCAATGCATGACGGCTAAATACAACCTGTCGAAGCCACAAGAAAAGAACAGCACCGCAAAGCCAAAGAAGGACACAGGAAAGTGGTGTGAGTTCCATAAGAGCTCCACTCACAACACGAGTGTCGGGCCAAGCAGTCGCTAGTGGCCGAGATGAGGGCTTCTGAGTCAGATGCATGCTCCGACTCCGAATCAGAACCTGAAAAGGGGAATGAAAAAGGGAAACAGATTATTGATGCGGAGCCCAATGCCACTGTTGCCACTACAAAGATCCAGAAGGAGGAACCGGAAGATCCAGAGGAGGAGGAACGTCTCTTCCACTCCGAGATGTGGGTAAAGGGCTCCCCTGTACAGTTCATTGTCGACAATGGGAGCCAAAAGAACCTCATTTCAGCAGACGCCGTGAAGCGGTTGGGCTTGCCGCCCACAGCTCACCCACATCCATACACCATCGGGTGGCTTCACCAAGGACGAGATCTCCGCGTCAGCCAGCAGTGTCGCCTTCCCTATAGCATCAAGCCCTTCATGGATGAGGTATTATGTGACATTGCTCCTATTGATGTTTCTAATGTATTATTAATACAAACATACTTGTGGAAGCATCATGTTGTGTACGAGTCTCGACCTCGTGCTGTTATTGTTACTTTGGGAAATAAGTTGTGCAGGATACCAGAGGTACCACCTCCTGCCGCTATCTCTTTGGTTACTACAAAACAATGCAGTAAGCTCATTTCCCAAACCAGGAAATTCATTTTCCTGATGATCCGCCCCCAGGGAAAGAAGAAGATTGTGGCCACGACCTCCAGACAAGGCTCCTCTCCACGACAACAAAAAAATGGATAAGGTTGTGGAGGAGTATGGGGACATCTTCACACCCGCCACGAGGGATGTCACAACTGTCGAGGTCAGCACCAGGTGATGGGCCAGGAATAGCCGCTACCCAATGGACCGATCTATCGGCGCTCTGTTCTGGAAAATGATGAAATCAAGAGGCAGATTCAGGAGCTGTTGCAGAAAGGTCACATCAAACCAAGTTCATCGCCCTGTGGGAGCCCGATCGTGTTGGTACAGAAGAAGGATGGGACGTGGAGACTCTGTATTGACTATCGGGTGCTGAACAAGATCACTGTCCGGAATAGGTACCCAATCCCACGGATTGATGACCTTCTGGACCAACTCCAAGGTGCAAAATATTTCAGTAAGATCGACCTGAAGTCTGGGTATCACCATGTACCAATTGAACCCTCTGATGTGTGGAAGACTGCCTTCAAAGCTAAGGAAGGCCTTTTTGAATGGCTGGTCATGCCTTTCGGGTTGACGAATGCTCCCGCAACCTTCATGAGGATGATGGACGACATCTTGCGGCCATTCACCAACTCATTCGTAGTGGTGTACTTGGATGACATTCTGATCTTCAGCAGGACTTGGGAAGAGCACCTTCATCACATCCGACAAGTCCTCCAAACACTGCGGCAACACAAGTTGTGTGCCAATTTGGAGAAGTGCACGTTTGGCATGACCCAGGTCCAATATCTGGGATACATTATTGATGAAAGGGGGTGCATGTGGATCCAGCCAAGATCCAAGTCATTCGGGATTGGCCAGCCCCGACTACTATAACAGAGCTTCGCAGCTTTCTGGGTCTTGCTAATTTCTACCGTAGATTCGTGTTGGGATTCTCTCATATCACTTGGCCCTTGAGTGAAGTCACCAAAGGAGGAGCGAGAGAAAAATTCTTTTGGTCGGAACCTCAACAGAAGGCGTTCAAAGAATTGAAAAATCGCCTCTGTTCTGCCCCAGTGCTCACCTTACCAGACTTGCAGCAGCCATTTGAGATCGAGACAGATGCCTCTGACTATGCTATTGGGGCAGTTCTTACTCAACAGGGACATCTAGTGGCATATCACAGTGAGACATTGTCTGACACAGTTCGCAAGTATCCCACTTATGACAAATAAATGTATTCCATTGTGCAAGCTTGTCGACAATGGAAGCATTGCATTTTGGGGAAGGAAACAATCATCCACATAGACCACCGGCCCCTGCAGTTCATATAGACACAAGGGAAGTTGCAGAATGATCGCCATCAGAAGTGGTCCACATATCTGCAACAGTTTCATTTGAACATCAAGTACAAAAAGGGTAGCACCAATAATGTTGCAGACTGCCTCAGCCGACCACCGATCGTGGCGCTCACCACCGTGCTCAACTCTTGTGGGCACGAGACTTCTGATTGGCCGCTTCTCTATGAGAGTGACCCAGAATTCGGCCACACTTACAAGGCACTCTTGGGGGGTACGCAAGTTCCAAATTTTCACCTTCAAGATGCACTTTTATGTCACATGGGACACCTTTGTGTTCCTTCAAGCGAGCGTGCCAAGATGATATGGGAAGCACACTACAGTCGAGTCGCTGGGCATTTCGGGGTCGAGAAAACAGTAGCAATACTACAGAATTATTTCTATTGGCCGAACCTTCGAAAGGATGTCGAGAAGCACATCAGATCCTGCATTGCTTGTGCCATTGCCAAACCGACCATCAAGAAGCAAGGCCTATATACTCCACTACCTACCCCTAGTCGACCTTGGGAATCCATCTCCATGGATTACATGTCGGGCCTGCCCTCTACTAAGAATGGAAATGACTATGTTTTCATGGTCGTTGACAGATTCTCGAAGATGGCCATTATGGCGGCCTGTAAGAAGAATATCACAGCAGAAGCTACTGCTAAACTCTTCTTTGAACGAGTATGGGTGCACTTTGGGATCCCACAGTCTATCATATCAGATCGAGACAGTAGGTTCCTCAGCACATTTTGGTCCAGCCTCTGGTCAATGATGGACACAAAGCTCACCAAGTCCACAACTTTCCATCCCCAAACAGATGGCCAGACAGAGGTCGTCAACAGAATGATTGTACACATTCTGCGCATGTACAATTCAAAGCATCCCCGCACATGGGACGAGAGCCTCCCCTATGTACAACATAGTTATAACCAGGCTCTCCACAGTTCAATTTGCCATAGCCCCTTTCAGGTGGGCTTGGGATTCCAGCCACTATGTCCCATTGACGTAGCCATGCCATTTGAAGCTGCTCAGGCCGATTCAACTCATGTCCAGTCTGAAGTTGACAAAGCAAGTAGCTTCATCAAGCGCATTCAACACATCCGCCAACAGTTTCATGATATATTGGACAGAGCTAATGCGAAGTACAAGCAATGCCATGATCAACACCGGGTGCCACACAGCTTCCAGGTGGGCGACAAAGTATGGCTACATTTGGAGAAGGAGCACCTCACTGGACCCCACCGCAAGCTTCGCCCGCTCCGATACGGGTTGTACACCGTCACCAAGGCTGTAGGGAACAATGCTTTCGAGCTCAGTATTCCACCATTCCTTGGTTTGCACCCAGTCTTCAATGTGGATCGCCTTCATCCTTACTTCCCACCTCTATTGAACACCTCGGACATTGCAGAACAACTCACACCAACAGAGTTAAATCCAGACTTCATGGAACAGGCCACCACAGATTTTATCATGGACATGCAAATCAAGAACACTTGCCAGCAGAAGATCCAACTATATCGGGTTGTCAAATCTAGCCAACTCCTACACCAAGGAAAGTCGTTCACCAGGGACCAAGTTCAGCAGAAATTTCCTCATCTCATGGAGGAACTTAACGCAATGGGGACCATTGCTTCCTAAGGGGGGTGGAATGATCCAGGTGGATATTGGTGGTCACCCATCTATTCCACTTGGGCCCAACCATTGCCTCTTTCGCTTTTTCGCCTTCGGCACAACTTACTATTTTTAGCAGTTTTTCGGGTCTTAAACTTCCGGAGCCGTTTTGAGTCCCTAAACGACATTTTTTGGGAAAACAGAGAGCAACATGGATCCATGGACCGATGTTGCTCGTTCAAAAGTTGTACTCCTCGGATAGATCTTTCTAACGAGCTATTTAGCGCGTCAAACGGAGATCGGATGCCAAAGTTACGCCCCGGGAAGTGGAACCACCAATTTACCCAAACGGGACCCACAGTTTTGGCGCTTCATCTCCTACGGTTAGGGTTTTGGTGTTTAGGATTTCCCATTGCTTCTAAATAATAAATAGGCCCTCGAGCCTCATTGTAACTCATTTCAGAGGCCTGTAGCCACTACATATCTTCTCAGAGATAGCTACCAATGCCCTAGCTATTTTTATTTCCATTCTGTTGGTAAGCAAATTTCAGTTCTTTGATATTAATGAAATGAAGTTTTATTTCCACTGCATATTTATATTTATGGTTATATGTTTATTCTATTGCGTTCCTTCATAAATCCGATCACACAGTATCATATTGCACTTGGTCACTGCATCGCTTTATTACCCTCAAGGTAATGGGCTAGCAACTTAATCATCAAATAAAATTTTGGTGACCATCATCAAAAAGCTGCTTGAAGATAATAAAAAATCATGGAACAACAAGTTGGTGCATGCTCTATGGCCAGACAGATTGACCACAAAGAAATCCATAGGAATGTCTCCCTATCAGCTTGTTTATGGTGCAGATGCAGTGTTCCCTACCAGCTTAGGAGTACCAGTGATAAAATTGGTCCAAGAGATACAGTCAGAAGAAGATAGCATGGTAAGGAGGATCAATCAAACTATACATCTCCAGCAGACAAGGGAATAAGTCTACAACAGAGCTCAGAAAGTGCAAGAGAACATCAAAAAGTTGTTTGATAAGAGAACAAAGGCTTGTGACTTCAAAATTGGAGATAAGGTACTAAAGTGGGACTTTAGAAGAGAGGATAAGGGTAAGCATGGCAAATTTGACAATTTGTGGCAAGGTCCTTACATTATTCAGTCTTCTATTGGTCCAAATGCCTTTTTTTCTGCAAGAATTAGATGGTACAGATCTGTTTGGGGGTCCTTTCAATGGCAGGATGCTCAAGCATTAATTCTGCTGATTTTTAGTTTATATTCTTCCCTTCCATTGTAAATACCATTGCTCTATTTTAGTTCTGAAAAGAAAAGAAAAAGTACAAAAAAAAAAAAAAGAAACGAAAGGTTCAGACAAGCTCAAATCTTGAACCTATATAAAAAGAAGAAGAAGAAGAAGAAAGAATGGCTCAAATTAGCTCAAAACCTGAGCCAGAGAAAGAGGGAAAGGAATGGTTCTAACATGCTCAAAACTTGAACCAACAAAGAAGAAGAAACAGCTCCAAAGGGTCAGAAATTAGAGCTGAAATGAAGAAAGAAAGGTGGCTCTAACAAGCTCAAAATCTGAGTCACACAAAAAGGAAGGATGCTTTAATTTTCAGAATTTCAAGCCTTCACAATTTTTTTTAAATCTCTGCAAATTTTCAGTTCATGTGCAACTTATATTTATGCCATGGACCCACAGCAAACCAAACAGTCTAATCCTAGTTTGGCTGTGTTTCAATTTCTGTTTTAGAATGTAGAGAAGGGAATCTGCCAGATAGTTTAATCCTGGTAGATATTAGTTTAGGTAGATAAATTTATGAGTCCAAATGTTTAATCTGGTCTTATGGAGAAATAAGGGTAGAATTAGATTAGTTTTTCTACTTTCAATAAAAAATAATGAAGAAGTTCTACAAATCTAAATGCACCTTGAAGAAAAAATGTTAGGACAATAGGATGGGTAGGTAGATTGTTTGGGAGAATATTGCTGCTGACATAATGTCGTTATGATTGTAGCAGTTGCTCAAAGAAAAGAAATATGGTCAAAGATTAGGCATCTGGCCTACTTCCAAGAGATTATTTTTGAAGTTCTTGACACCTTCAAGAAGATGCCATCCCCATGTGGAGCCACTGTTAGCCACCTATAAATTTTTGGCAAGCAAACAGGTGGCTAAATATGTTTCTAAGTCTTCAAGAGAAACATTTTCCTTGAAAATATATCATTCTTGAAGCCCTGATGTGCCTTCTGTCCTTTGAAGAAATCCTCACTACTGTTTCCATTGAAAAACCTTGTTGTTTTGGGAAAAAGATTGTTTTAAAAAGGCCTCCATTTGCTCCATTTCATTCTACAAAGTCTCCATTTTCACCACTTTTTTCCCTCACATAATCCTCCAAAACCCCTTCATTAACCCTCTAAGTCATCAAAATTTCCTTTTTTAAACCTTATAGTTCCATTTATTTGGTTTAAAGGTCCCCTTTTCTGCCTACCAAAACCCCCTCATTTGGCTTAAAAGCACTGATTTTAGGCCTAAAAACACCATGTTTGCACTATAACAGGCTTAAGCCCCCGAGGGCTTATATTTGTTAGCCCCTTTCCTCATATAACCCCAGCCTCGCAACCGGGCGCTTATAAACACTAACCCCGCTGTTAAAACCCTTAAAAAACCCTTTTCTCCTTCTATATTCTTGTGTTTCGACGTTTTGGTCCAAAGCAGATCTGGACCATTGATCTGCATAGATCGACGGTTTTTGGGCCATCTTTTATCCGCCCCATTAACTCGCTCCCCTCATTCGTGCATCTTGCCTCCCATCGCAATTTTTTTTCGCACCGTCAGATCTTCCTGCCTCCATCCGACGGCTGAGAATGCAATTCGCAAAAATATTCCGCCCAGGGGTTAACGTTCCAAAAAAACGCGAAATTGGTAGTATTACGGAGGACACGCGTCAGAAAACGTATGGAATCGAATTTTATTTTGAAAAACCGCATACCACCCAAACATTTTGCGAAAACCACTGCCGGTTTTCCGCCTTACCACCTATCCTCCATAGTGTAATTTCTCGTTCAATTGCAGTTGTGGAAATTTATGATCTAAGGGCTCCGATCTAACCTCACCTCCATCCATTATTCATTCGTCCACCCTCCAAACGACCTTACTGATGAACCTCCAATGTTGATCACCGTTAACTAGTCTAATCCAATGACCCATCTTAAATCTCATCTCACATTCATCCAATGCTCCCAAACAATTCCATCGCGCAATCTCGATCGTAGATTGTTGCTGTTTGATTTAATCTGACGGTCTAGAATGCTCGACGCACCAGACCTCCATCAGACCAGTTTTTCCTCCTTCCGCCATGATTTTCACCCGTTTTTTGCCTGCATCCACCATTTTCATTGCTGCGCCACCATTTCCCCATACCTCAGAAACAATCCTCGCCCACTCCCACCGGTTTTCTTAACATGTTTATTGTGTTTTTGTAGGGTTACAGACGGTGAAAAGCATTCCTTCTACACAGTCAATGTCATGGTGATACAGAGTGCAGAACACCAATTTTAGAGCCAGAGATCGTAGAAGACATCCCTGAGGAGGTTTAAAACATGATTTTCATTAAAGATTGGGTTATTAACTCTGATTTAAACCCTCCTGTGCCATTAGAACCTGCACATGCACCAAAAATAGGTCAGCAGAAGCGACAAAGTGTATCAGTGATAAAATTAAAGGATTTAAGCCCATTATTGAAGATTTAATGCTCGTAATCCAGTATTTAAAGATAAAGACACAGATGAAGACCATAAGAATGATCAAGAAGACTTGATGAAGCCTTAAAAACACATGAAACAAGCCAAATCAGTGTTTTCACATCAGCAGAATGTTCTTTTTCTAAAAAGGACAAGTTCCCGCAGCATTTCCTATTCCACATCGAGCCTAGAGCAGTTACCTATTCTGACAGAAAGTCCTAAAGAATTGTCAGTGCATTAGTTACAAAGCATGGAAGACCTGAAAGGCAAATCTTCATCCTTTATTGTCTCAAAGTACAAATAGAGTGCCAACAACCAGAAAGTACCTCAAGGAACATACCTAGGGAGTTAATATCAATCTGTCGAAGGCCCCTATTTCATCTAAAGGGTACTAAAGGTCAATGTGAAGCTATTAAGACAGAATGGGCTTCATAGACACCTCTCCTTCTATTTTAAATGAACCATTTAAGTTTTATCTACCACTACTATCACTCTTGCTTCTATAAGAACCCCTGAGAAATACATTGTAAAGGGTGGGTTGGTTGGTTGAATATTGAAAATCACTGATTGTAAGATGTTTTCATTAAGTTAGAGTTCTGTGAGTAGTATTTGTAAATAGGCTGGGAGATTATTTTTGGTTGATATCAAGCTATTGGACAAGAATGTATGTGACTGGTTTTGCTCTTCTAATATGACAAGCATGTTCATTGGATCCTGATCTAAATCAGTGGTGATGTGTTCTTTCTTTGTTATTTTTTCCCTCTGTTTAACACCATGTTCATTTTTCTCTTATAAGAAAACAATAAATTTAGCTTAGGATATACTACTGCAAGTACCCTAATGCTTACTGATTTTTCTTATTTATATGTTTTCTGCTAATTGTGTATCTTAGAAGAAATCTCATATAATATGTTGAATATTGCAACAAGAAATAGTGAAGGAGGCATCCTGAAACATCTTTCCTGATCCTAGTTGGAAGCATCACTCAAAACTAGGTAGGCCACATAAGTGATTTTTGTCGCAAAGTCTATTTTTAGACTAGTACTATTTTTAGACATATGGATCATGGTTTATGAGTTGCAGGATGCTATTTATGGATGATTGGTCGAGTTGGTAAAAATAGATGGACCTCTATTTTTAGACATTGGGCGGTTTCTATTTTTAGACTACCGGGATAAAAATAGAACGTTAAATATTATTAACCCTTAATAATATTTAGACTATAAACATTATCTTATCCTCTTGGAGCACTTCAGTTTGATGCTTGGATGTGGCAGATGCAGCCGACAGAAGGAAATATGCTTTTCCTAAGGGTTAGTTGAGCTATTTCATGGTTGACTTCAGTTAGAACTCATGTGGGAGAGTTTGGTGGAGTTGATGAGACAGTTGGTGGAGTTGTGTTCAGTGTAACTTAGTTGAACTAGTTGTATTTAGTCTAACTGATAAATACACTAGTGATGAGTGGTGTGAATTAATTATTAATTAATTCATTAATTATTAACTCATAAATCAACTAAAGAACACATCAGTTAACTGCAATGCATGAACAGTTCAGTGGAGACCAGTGTTAGAGGTGGGTGAAAGGGTGAGTGTGGCTATCAGTTGTGACTATACCTGTGCATGAGATTTGCACACACATTGATTGATATTTCCAATGAGGATTGCGCTGTACAAGCCAAGGGTATTCGAACTCGGATCTCATTCATTCTCATCTTGGATTGCGCAGTAGAGGCAGGCAGACTTGTGGAGGAGATTTGAACCTGTAACTTGTTCAAATCTGAGCTAGTTTGTGTGTAACTTTTGGAGATAGTACTGAGTACTTGTGAGGAGTATTTTACTATGATTGTTACATGATTCTCTATCATTATAATATACAGATAGTTGGGGGTTTTCAGCTGTAAGCTTTCCCCATTATATATTGTGTTTATGTGTGCTTGACTATTGTGTTTATGTGCGCATGTGACTGCTTTCTATTTCCGCATATTGATGATCAATTGTAGAAGAGGTTATGTATTATGCATGAAGCTTAAATAGTGTGTAATCAGGATAATCTCAATGAATAATTCAACAAATTATTCAAATTTCTACATAATTTAACCAGTATAGAAGTTGGTCTGTCCATACTCACTGATGTATGAATTTAGAGTTTGTTTCTTAGATGTTCTTGTTTGGTTTTGCTGAAAATATAGGAGAGTAGGGAGTTGTAGTGATTATTCTTGTCCCCTAAGTTCCTATCCAACACTTGGCCTTCCTAAGATCCCTTTGAGTTGAATGCCAAAACAAGAGAAGATTAAAAGTCTTTCTTTGATCTTAGACTTCACTCTGTGTCAAACTTAATGTTTTCCATCGTCTGAAGGCAGTCAGGAGGACTGCTAGATTGTTATTTTAAGAGTTAGCCTCATTAGGAGTTTGGATCATAGAGGTATAAGGCTTGTCCTGTCCCTAGACCTACTCTGAAGTGGTCACCTTGGAAGGTTTTCCTTGTCATTCCCTTTCATTTCCTTATTGTTTCATCCCATACTATCATCTTAAGAGATCCTCTGTTTTAGATGACTAGCCCTTTGAAAGCCTTGGATATTTGAATTGCAAGTAAACCCTTTCATGACCCCATTGCCCAATAGACTTGTGTTCTCTTTGAATTATCTCCCCATTGCCAAAGTCCTTCTCTACCCTTTCCTTTACTTTATATTGAACCCTTCTTTCATGTTTATCAACCAAACAAACAAACAAAACAAATAACAACCCTCGTGCCCTACAACTAGCCTAACACCTTAAATTGACCTCTAAAGACACATTATTTATTTACCTTATAGAGAGATCCCTCTTTAGATCTAGGAGGGCTAGATCTTGAGATCCCAAAGTGGTTTGATGTTATCTTGTCATTTGGTTTTTCCAGATCTACCAAATCATAGGAACCCTAACAGAGACTTCGACTGAATCCACATTTGGCTAGTGAAGATGGTATCCCTCAATGCTAGAAGCATCTGTGTGGTGGTGTTTGATAAGCATCGAAGCATTAGCCACTAATTGTGTGGTTTTACCAAGAATTTACAATGGAGCTCTAAGTCGATCTTGTTCAATTGATCAATAAAATTAGCCCTTTTCTTGGAAGATTTGTGCCATGTCTTCATCAACAACTTGATGTCTAGTAAGGTAAATTCAAATAAACTCAGAATAAGGTTGGATTAGATTAAATTATCAATGATTACCTCAGTGATACCATTAGAAATGTCTCGAGCCTGATAAGATGTTGCTTCAATTTTCTTAATGTGAATGTCCCACTCTCTGAAAATTATTTCTTTATGATTTTTTTCAAATTTAGGTAGATTTGATAATCTACCTTCTTCACCTTCCTTCCACGTTAAGAAACTATAAAAATTTTCCTCGATCTCCTCAATGTAATTTTTAATATCAAAAGTTTGATTGAATAAGGAGTCTATAGTCTTAAACTGATAATGAATAATTGAAAATTCATGGCAAATACTATTTTTTGTTGGGCCAGAAGAGTGTTCAACTCTTTAGCCTCTTTCTTGAATTCGACCAATTATGGGTTGACACTTAGATGTTGAATTATTTCTTGCAATTCCTGTATTTGTGCATCTCTAGCATGTATATCTGCATCATGTTGAATCTTGAGAGAATCAAATCTTTGTTGAAGCTCTGTCATCTAGAATTGCCAGTGCCTTGTGATCTTTTATTTTATAATTTCAACATTTTTTTATAACAACGCAATTCTCCCTTATTTTTTTGTAAGTTGTTGTTGTACTTCTATTGCTTTATGAATAATAATTGAGGCATAAGCACCTGTAAACTGTGGGAGCCTGCCCAATTCTTTAGTTGGAGTGGCTTAGGAGCCTTTCCACAATACTTCAAAAGATGCATTACCAGGGACTAAAGCCTAGGACTGATTAATCTTTCTCTTTTATTTCCCTTTTCACTACAACCTTGTGTTGAGGACTGTAGAAAATGTCCAATGGAGGAATTTATTCAATCTTCAAAACAACCTTAGAGGAGGGAAATGCTGGTATTATTTCTATATCCCTATCCTCTGAAGGTTCCTTAGCTTCCTTCATTATTTTGACAGTTTGTTCAGGATTCTTTAAGGTTTTCTGAACCTTCATCTGTGGAATAGTCTAAACAACCTGAGATTCATCAGTCTTAAAATTTAAAGCTTGACTATATTCTTTCCACATTTCTTCCAACTTAGTATCAGACACAACTTCATCTATTTGAGAAGAAGAAGAGGAAACTATCGTTTTTTCTTGAGAGGAATCAACTGACTATGTGAGATCAATTATATCATCATTAACAATTTTCATTTCAGAAACCTGTAATGAATCCATAGGAATATTTACCAGCATAGAGGCTATGTATTGGATAAACTGGTTCATTTCTTCAGGAGTTAATTATAAGGCCCAATAAGATAATCAATAACGTACTTACCACTTTCTACTCTTTTATGCTTATTTGAATCTTGTCACCAACCTCTAATTCACTCCGATGCATGTCCATGTTGCTCGAGGAATGCTTCAATATATGATTTGTCACATTTCAATTTTGCTTCGAGCAAAGGATACATTTTTTGTAAATCTTCACTAGTGAAAGACCCAATGACCATGCATTTTCTTGTAACAACCCTCCTATCATTAATACTCAAATTATCCATAACCCATCGAACCATATCAGTGTAAGGCATAATTTTGGATCAGGATGAAATTTTATGCAGAAAGGAATTTGTTGCATCACTAAAGGTAGTCTTTGAAACTGGGGAAGAATCATTGACAATAACTATTCTCTTAATAACTATGGGTTTTTCATCCTCGAAACATTGATATATCACTTCCCATGAATAATTTCCAAAATCCCTCGTGCAAACTATATCATAGAATAATCTCGAAGAAGGGGCCTTTTCATATTTATTTTCGACCACGGGAGAAACAGATTGGTAATGTATGAGAAAAAAAGATCCCTTTCCTGCCTTCAACATTTCTTCAATATTCCAGGAATCAAAGTGCACCTGTAACTAAAAGCACATAGATGAGCATGGTGCTTTCTTTTAGCCGACACTTAGCAATAACAATACAACACATAACAATAACTATTTTCCCTAAAGCAAATATTCACTATTGAGGTAAATTAAATGTGAACATTTATAATTTCGAGAACCATTACACATGCATCATCAATCATTGAATGTACAAGTGAGAAAACACATGGGCTAGTCATATCACCTCATCGCAGGGATAATATCAAGAGTTTAAATTTGAAGAGTTACAATAACTAAAATCTACGAGATGAAGTAGTTCTAATAAAAAGGTCATGAGAGATTAAAAAAGCTCCAATAAAAGGAGTATAAGCATATCAGGTATTTTCACAAAATGCCCCAATGAAACAACTCTGATGTGAAAGTTCCAATATAGATATTAAAATATTATTAAAAAGATATCGGAGGAAATAAATATCAGGGGTGCGCGATATCAAAAGAAATTGATATCGGTGGTGAATGATATTAGAGGTGTTGGATATTGTAAAAATCTTCAAAAGAAAGTTATGATAGAATGAAACTACGATATAACACACGCCAATATAAGTACAACGTGGGTCCGACAAGAGTTTTATAATAATGTTTCATGGATAAATGGGCTTAAACCTTAATAAAACCCTTTGTGAATTATTGTTGAATAAAGTAAGAACTGGTGAGAAACATATTGGGGATCTGTTTTATCATAACTCGTTCCAAAAGAAAGTTACGATATAGTGAAGTTTCGATATTTCGATAATACTTTTGCTTTATGAGTAGGGCCTATCAGAGCCTCGGGGTGCACTAGTGTTATTTATGAAGAAGAAGGATGGTAATCTCAAGTTGTGCACTGATTACATGAAATTGAACAAGGTGACGATCAAGAACATGCACCCAATGCCTCAGATTGATGACTTGTTTAATCAACTGAAGGGAGCAATTTTGTTCTCGAAGATTGACTTGAGATCATGATATCATCATGTATGCATTAAAGAAGAGGACATTTACAAGACCACATTTCAAACCAAGTATGGGCATTAAGAGTTTTTGTGGTTCCTTTTGGTTTGAATAATTCTCCAATTTATTTCATGTGTTTGATGAATAGTTTGATGTGTCCTTATCTGGACAAGTTTGTGATAATTTTCATTGATGAGATATTGATATATTCTAATAATGGGGAAGAGCATGCATAATACTTAGCAACAGTGTTAATATTGTTGAAATAATATCATTTGTGTGCCAAGCTTAGTAAGTGCAGTTTCTTTCAGACAAAAGTTCACTACTTAGGACATATTGTTTCCAAGGTATAGAAGTGGACTCGGAAAAGATCAGAGCTATCATGGAATGGGAAGCTCCTGGGAATTTGGATGAATTCGTATCATTCATGGGATTAACAGGTTATTATAGGTGTTTTATTTGAAAATTCGCATGGATTTTCTATTATATTACATCCTTGTAGAGGAAAGAAAATAAATTTGAATGGACACATAAATGTGCAAGTAGTTTTGATCAATTGAAGTAGTTGCTTACAAATGTTCCAGTATTGAAGACTATAGATCGCAACAAGGAGTTCGCGGTGTGCACTAATTATTGCAAGAGAGGAATTGATGGAGTCATTATGCTGGAAAGACAGGTCGTATATTATGAGTCAAGGAAACTGAATGAGCACGAGCATAATTATGTGACTCATGATCTTGAGCTGGCAACGATCATTCATGAATTGAAAATGTTTAGGCACTATCTTCTTGGCAGTAGGTTTGTTTTGATGAGTGATCACAGTGGGTTGAGATACTTGTTTTTCTAACCTAATCTAAATGGTTGGCCACGCTCATTGAGTTTTGACTTTGAGATCAGGTACATTAAGAGTAAAGAGAGCAAGGTTGCAGATAATCTTAGCAGAAGAGTGCAGGTAAATCACATTGTAGCCATGAGTTCATATGGGACAGATTTGGAGGAGTAGATCTTGGGGGTAGGGCAATAGGATGACATGTACTGGAAACTTAAGCACATGTTACAACAACACAAGTGATCAAGATATGGATTATTGTCTCATGGAAGATGGTTTGGTGAGATTTATCTTAATTTTCACATTACTCTACGTTGTTTCAATTAGTTTTAGCCCAATTCAATTATTCAATTAACAATATTTTCAATAGCAATTATTTCCTTTCATCAACATTAATTGAAGATATAACAATAAATGCAATGATAAAGGCAACAATCAACACATCAACAAGAGACACCAATTTTGTTCAAATACCAGGGAAAAAACCCCACACGGGGGAAAACCCTTTGAAAATTATTCTTTTATTAGATTGTCATAAAATTTTCAGCATAGAGTATAATGAGGCCAATACAAAATCATCCAGCAAAATAACCGAATCACATTCAAAAATATCTTCACATCATCAATATATATCGTAGACAACTTTTCTTATTTACGGTCAGATGTCAAATTTAGCCCTAGAGCCCAACCGCATGGAGGAAGAGGTGTGGATGTGTTTGAGACCTTCCAACTGCATCCTTAAGCACACTCTCTGAAAATTATTTCTTTATGATTTTCTTCAAATTTAGGTAGATTGGATCATCTACCTTCTGCACTTTCCTTCCACGTTAAGAAACTATAAGTATTTTCCACTATCTCCTCAAAGTCATTTTCAATATCAGAAGTTTGATTGAATAAGGAGTATACAGTCTTAAACTGATAATGAATAATTGCAAATTTATGGCAAAATACTATTTTTTTTTGGGCCAGAACAGTGTTCAACTCTTTAGCCTCTTTCTTGAATTCGACCAATTATGGGTTGACACTTAGATGCTCAATTATTTCTTGCAATTCCTATATTTGTGCATCTCTGGCATGTATATCTGCATCATGTTGAATCTTGAGAGAATCAAATCTTTGTTGAAGCTCTGTCATCTAGAATTTCTAGTGCCATGTGATCCTTTGTTTTATAGTTTCAACATTTTTTTATAACAATGCAATTCTCCCTTCTTTTTCTTTAAGTTGTTGTACTTCTATTACTTTATCAATAGTAGATGGGGCATAAGCACCTGTAAAATGTGTGAGCTTTCCCAATTCTTCAGTTGGAGTGACTTAGGAGCCTTTCCACAATACTTCAAAACATGCATTACCAAGTACTAAAGCCTAGGACTGATTAAGATTTCTCTTTTTTCTTTCCCTTTTAACTGTAGCCTTTTGTTCAGAACTATAGAAAATGTCCAATGGATGAATTTATTCGATCTTCAAAACAACCTTAGAGGAGGGAAATGCTGGTATTATTTCTATATCCCTATCCTCTAAAGGTTCCTTAGCATCCTTCATTGTTTTGACAGTTTGTTCAGGATCCTTTAAGGTTTTCTGAAACTTCATCTGTGGACTAGTCTAAACAGCCCGAGATTCATCAGTCTTAAAATTTTAAGCTTGACTATATTCTTTCCACATTTCTTCTAACTTAGTATCATACACAACTTCATCTATTTGAGAAGAAGAAGAGGAAACTATCGTTTTTTCTTCTGTGGAATCAACTGACTATGTGAGATCAATTATATCATCATTAACAATTTTCGCTTGAGAAATCTGTAATGAATCCATGCGAATATTTACCAGCCTAAAGGCTATGTATTGGATAAACTGGTTCATTTCTTCAGGAATTAATTATAAGGTCCAATAAGAGAATCAATAATGTACTTACCACTTTCTAGTCTTTTATGCTTATTTGAATCTTGTCACCAGCCTCTAATTCGCTCTAATGCATGTCCATGTTCCTTGAGGAATGCTTCAATATATGCTTTGTCATATTTCAATTGTGGTTCGGGTAGATGATACATTTTTTGTAAATATTCACTAGTGAAAGACCCAATGACCATGCCTTTTCATGTAATAACCCTCCTATCATCAATACTGAAATTATCCACAACTGATCGATTAATGGATGCTTCAACCAGCAAAGTCTGAATATGGTCCGCCAACCAACAATGTCACACAACCCTCTAAGACAGCCAAAATGGTCAACACAAAATTCAACCCAAAAGTTAGCGATGCTAGTCAATAGTCAACGCAAACAGCAGCAACAACTAGGTCAACACAGCCAACTCAAAGTCAATGTATAGCCTCGAGAATAGTGCCAAAAAATGCGGATTTTGAAAATCGAAAATTTTGGAGAGTTTCAGGTATGTTTGACCTTGTGTTGACCAAAGTCAACGCTGGTCAAAGATGTTGTAGAAACACTAGGCTGAAAACGGAAAATAACTGCTGCTGAAATTTTCCCACGTGTGGAGAGTAGAGCCTCCAAGGTCATTGAACCAATTAGATGAGGAGAGAGAAATGTGTGAGGATGAGATGAGTAAAAATTTCCTGCGACGTTGAGCAATATATATCCATCAATGAGGGTGTGTGACACAATTGCTGGGGCACAAAACCTTAAGGTCGTCCTTCACATATTTTGAATAAATTCAAAATAAATGTTCTAATCATCAGATTAAGGTGATCTTTAGATCGATCTTGCATCTCTACGAAAGAGGAGTCCAATAAAAATATTGGCATCTTCATCTGAGCATCACAACATGGATTTTGGACCTAGTTGTAAAAAATTAACACTCCCTCTCAACTAGGGAGAACTCCATCCACATGTGCAATCCAAACATCGTGCATCATCCTCCCGTAACTTGTGTTGCTGACTTCTTTATTTCAGAAAAATAGTGGGTCAGTCACAAAGACATCATTCTCGGCTGACAGATTTAGCCCAGAGGTCAGAAACCTCTATAGGAATCATAAAGAGTCTTATACCAACCCGAAGTTGGTTTACTTGACCTGAAGTTGGTTGGAGGTTCGAAACCTCACTTGGACTCAAGAGAGTCATATACTAACCCGAAGTTAGTTTCACTGACCCGAAGTTAGTTGGAGGTCCGAAATCTCACTAGACTTGATCCCAGATCAAGTGGTTGGACCGTGCCATCCTAGATAGAGAGTACGACAATCTCTGATGCCTCCAACAGTCTTTTCTACTAGTCTCTAGCTTTTCCCACCTCACTAACCAAATGAGAGGTACTCCCCATGAGTCCAGAACTCAAAGGGGTAGGATGCATACGGGGCACAAATCATGAGAGGTGAACCAAATCAATCATCATAATGGTGGGGCAGAAGCACACCAACAAGGTTCGGGAAGCCTAGCCCTTTTGTTGCTTATAGCTCCGAGAATCTATCCCCAAAGCCCCCCAGAGCTCCAAGATCTCATCGTCCAACAAGACCCTCAACATAAGGTCATTCCACGATTCCAATATTCTCATGGAAGATTAGGAACATGACCTTCCCCAAGGGCATTGTGAGAATATGCGTGACCTGCTCATCAGTTCCTATATGATCGAGCCTTGCAGCTCCTCGTTATACCATATCCCGGTTAAAGTGGTGCCAGCCATCAACATGCTTAGATCGATCGTGGAACACGAGATTATTTGACAAATGAATCCCCCTCTGGTTATCACAAAGGATAATAGTGGCATCTAGCACATGCTCGGACAACTCACTGAAGAGATTTCACAACCAAGTGACTTCACAACATGCCATACATGCTGCAATGTCTTCGGCCTCAGCGGTGCTCAAGGCTACCGACTTCTGCTTCCTGCTTGAAGTAGACCTACGTGTGAAGCAACATCCAGATGTGCTCTTGCAATCCACCACACTGGCAGCCCCATCGGAATTAGTATATCCATGGAGTGTCATGCTCCCAGAAGTGTATCTCAACCCATGATCTATCGTGCCCCAGATATATCTCAAGAGTTTCTTGGCACCAACCCAGTGAATGTTATGATCAACCATGTGTTGACTCAAAGTGTTCACTACACAATATACGTCCGGACAGGTGTTCACTAAGAACATCAAGGCCCCTACGAGTTGATGATACTCAGTAGGATTTGCTAGCACGGGCCCAGCAGCACTGCCACTCAACTTCTTAAAGTTGAGCTCCATCGGTGTCGTCACAAACTTACAGTCCACCATACCACATCTTTTCAGAAGCTTCACAATGTATTTTCCCTGAGAAAGGAAAATCTCGCCAGGTCTCTACCAGACCTCCAGGCCTAGGAAGTAGTGCATCAGTCCTAGGTCCTTCTTCTCGAACTCACAACAAGCTCCCTCTTGCACTGATGAATAAGAGGGTTAGCACCTGTCAGGAAGAGGTTGTCCACATACAGCACCATAATGAGAGGCTTTTCTTTATCAACCTTGAAGTAAAGGTTCAGACCATCATTACTACGAGTGAAGCCCAACTTCATCAAGTAGCTATCTAACCTCTCGTACCAAGCTCTGGGTGCTTGCTTCAACCCATAAAGGGCTTTCTTCAATCTGCAGACATGGGTGTCCCGATCCTGGACTTCAAACCCCAAAGGTTGCTCCACATACACCTCTTCCTTTATCGCACCATGCAAAAATGTGGTCTTCACATCCATTTGATGAATACTCCATCCTTGTGTAGCAGCAAGGGCTATGATATATCAGGTGGTGGTATATCGGGCCACAGGTGCAAATATATCATCATAGTCTACGCCTTTCTTTTGAGATAAGCCACGGGAAACGAATATTTCCTTGAAATTTTTAGCACTCCCATTAGATCCATGCTTGATCTTGTAGATCCATTTTGAGGTGACAACTGCTTTGTCCTCCGGTCTTGGAACCACATCCCAGACATCATTCTTCATTATGGACTTGTACTCTTCGTGCATATCATTCTTCCATACTTGATGCTTTACGGTTTCCTCAAAGGATCCAGGCTCAAATTGTACAATAGTACTCATGGCTACTAGACACCCTTGGTATCTATTCAGCTTCTTTCTTTCATGGAATGTCCCCCTTTGGGCCTTATATCCCTCGGAATCCTTGAGAGTGTCCCTGAGCCATGATGGTATCTTCCTTATCGAAGGAGGTGGATCAATCAAGTCCATCGGTCCTTCAACATCAGGCATTGTCTCATCCTTCGATTCTTCTTGATTTTCAGGCCTTTCTTCATGATCTTCCTCAAATCTCGGAAGATTGGCTACTTTCCTCAGGGAACCGTCTTCGTCAAAGGTGACATCGTGGCATATCTCCACTTCCCTTGGACCAGGAACCTATAATCTATAGGTCTTCGAAGTTTCGTTGTAGCCCACAAACATTCCCTTATTCCCAGAAGCATCCAACTTGCTCCTCTTCTCCTTCGGCACATGAAAATAAACAAGACATCCAAAAACTCTAAAATGTGAGACGTCAGGTTTCTTACCAGAGAAAACCTATTCGGGAGTTTTGGAGTCTAGAGCGGAATGTTTTTGTATGTACACAACAGTGTTCACAGATTCTCCCCACAGAAACTTCTGTAGACCTTGGTCACATAGAATGGCACAGGAAGCTTCCACAATGGTCCTATTATTTTGTTCAACAACACCATTCTGCTCAGGAGTATAGACAGTTGTGGTCTCCCTCTTGATGCTAGCTTCTCAAAAGTTATTGAACTTGTTCATCTCATATTCAATGCCATTATAGGTTTGTCAGATAGTATCACATGTCATTGCTCCTAGTGGACTTCCTCCAACCTGGTAGAGTGTATCAACTCTAAACCCAATCATTATAGCTTGCTTGAAACTATTCTTCCATATGTGCACCTTCCCATCAATGAATGCCACATTGAAACCTTTGTCTTCCATGGCCGATATAGAAACAAGGTTCTTCTTCAAATTAGGTACATAGAGTACATCCTGCAAGCGGAGGACTTGACCTTGAGACAAGTGGAGGGTGACAGTCCCTGTCCCTTTCACGGGATATGTGGCATTATCTCCAAGGATAATTTCCAGATCAATATCCTTCTCAACCATATCATAAAGTGCTTCCTTGACCCCATTGATGTGCCTTGAGGCACCACTATCTATCAACCAGACATCCATAGTGTCGTGTGGAGATGCAGCAGAGAGGGAAGATACAAGAATGAATTCATTTCTTTTATCAACAACATTTGATTCCTCACACCTGGAATTTAGCGACCTTTTGAAAGGTTGACCATTTATGTCGGAGGTAGCCTTCCTCTTTCCCTTGAACCTCTTGTTCCTTTGATTTCCATTCCTTCGATTATTGTTGTTGTCATCATCATCGGGAGAATCCTTCTTGAAAGGGAATTTTTTAGCATAGTGACCTGCCTTGTGACAAGTGTAACATTTTCCCTTCTTTCCTTGGGCCCCTGCTCTTCCTTTGTTCCTTGGACCACCAAATTTCTTCTTCCTAGAATGAGTAGTGAAGGCAACATTTCCTTCATTTTCATATTCCTTCATCCTTGTCTCTTCTTGTACGCATCTCGATAGTACTTCGTCAAAATTAGGTATCAAATTGTTATTGAGGATGGTAGTGTTGAATGCATGCTATTCGAATGAGAGATCTCCAAGTGCAGTGAGAAACATCTCTCGATAAGCTATTGTCTCCCTAATAACCAGTAGATTATTCCCGATCTCAGTCAGCTTCAGAAAATATAATTGAACAGACTCATCCCTGCCTTTCTTTAGATTCTTCAATTGATTCTTGAAGAGTAGGACTTGATTCGCATTGTTGGCCTTGAACATGTTGACCATAATATCATACATCTCCTTGGATGTGCCCAACTCAGAGATGTAGGCAACCAAACTCTTATGAATAGGGTCCCTGATCATCAGCTTTTCTTTGATTTCTCCTTTCTTGTACTTTGTTTATGGCAACAATAGTTGCAGTGGATGGAGGCTCTTGAACTTTACCCTGCACATAGTCCATGACATCTTTGTATTCCAACATAAGATCCAGTGTCATCTTCCAAGCATGGTAGTCATCCTTCCTAGTCAAATTGTCATCGACCTTAAAGCCATTGTAGTTAGAGGAACCCGTGCTCTTCTTCAGTGATTGCTACAAACTGGGGCTTTGTCTTCACCTCAACTTTGATACCATGCAAATTTCTATAAATGTTCTATGCTTGATGCAACTTTACTTTTTATCCCATTATCAGTAAGCAATCACATAAACAACAAAGTAAAATGCTGATAGAACATACCAGCAGAAGACAAGCCAAAAATATATAAGTGTGTTGGTGCGTTATGGCAATCAGCAGGATGCTTCAACCAGCAAAGTGTCAATATGGCCAGCCAACCAGAAATGTCATGCAACCCTCTAGGACAACCAAAACAGTCAACACAAAAGTCAACCCATAATTCAATGCTACCAATCAATGCAAAAAGTAGTAGCAGCTAGGTCAACATAACCAAGTCAAAGTCAACGTTTAGCCTCGGGAATAGTGCCAAAAAATTTGGATTTGGAAAATCAAAATTTTAGGAGAGTTTCGGGTCCATTTCACCTTGTGTTGACCAAAGTCAATGCTAGTCAAAGCTGCTACAGAAACCCTAGGCCGGAAATAGAAAAGAGATGCTGCTGAAATGTTCCCACGTGTGGAGAGAAGAGCCTCCAAGGTCATTGAACCAATCATATGAGGAGAGAGAAATGTGTGAGGATGAGATGAGTGAAAATGTCCTCCAACATTCACCAATATATATCCATCATTGAAGGTGTGTGACACAACTGTTGGGGCACAAAACCTTAAGGCCGAGCCACACATATTTTGAATAAATTCAAAATAAATGTTTTGCTCATCGAATTAAGATGATCTTTAGATCGATATTGCACCTCTATGAAAGAAGAGTCCAATAAAAATATTGGCAACTTCATTTGAGCATCACAACATGGAGTTTGGACCTAGTTGTCCAAAATTAACAAAATAACAATAATTATTTTCCCTTAAGCAAATATTCACTATCGAGGTAAATTAAATGCGAGCATTTATAATTTCGAGAACCATTACACCCGCATTATCAATCATTGAATGTATAAGTGAGAAAACATGTGGGCTAGTCATATCGAGAGTTTAAAGTTGAAGAGTTACGATAACTCAAATCTCCGATATGAATAAGTTCTAATATAAAGGTCATTAGAGATTAAAAAAGCTCCAATAAAAGGAGTATAAGCATATCAGGATAATTATATCGGGGATTTTCACAAACTACCCCAATGAAACAAATCTCATGTGAAAGTTCTGATATAGATATTAAAATATTATTAAAAAGATATCAGAGGAAATAAATATCAGGGGTGAGTGATATAAGAAGCAATTGATATCGGGGGTGAATGATATTAGAGGTGTTGGATATCGTAACAATCTTCAAAAGAAAATTATGATAAAATGAAACTCCGATGTAACACATGCCAATATAAATACAATGTGGGTCTGACAGGAGATTTCTAATAATGTTTCATGGATAAACATGCTTAAACCTTAATAAAACCCTTTGCGAATTATTGTTGATTAAAGTAAGGACTAGGGAGAAACATATTGAGGATGTGTTTTATTGTAACTCGTTCCAAAAGAAAGTTATGATATAGTGAAGTTTTGATATTCCGATAATGCTTTTGCTTTATGAGTAGGGCCTATCAGAGTCACGGGCGTTTGTATTATATTTTAACTACTACTCTCGTATAAAGTTTTGATAAGGGGAAAGGTGTAAAGCTTACTAAAATCATTATGATTAACTCGAATTTGTTCTTTATTTCCTAAAACAAACAGTTTATCAAAACGAAATAAAACATACAAATCAAAAGGGTCCCCATTTATTATTAAAAACTAAGTCTTAAAATGGTGGGTTGTTGAATGCTACAAAAAAATGACAGATCATGACCAAGAAACCACGTGCATGTGTCATGCATGCCAAAAATAGCAAGGAAACCATACATGCAACTTAGTACCTGTAAGAAAAACCCATTGTAGTTGTTGATATCGATGTCCTCTTGTGCTTTCCTACTTCTCCTTTTCCTTCTTGCTCCAAATCCCAAGTATGCCACACTCCTCCAAGAGTGCTCCAACAAAACTCTAAGTGTCCAAGAGTATGAGAGAAAGAGAATATAACGAGAGTGCCAAAGACTGAACTGAAAAAATCACATGAATTGATCCTCATAAGCCCTTTTATAAATGAGGTCTCTATTTTCTTCATTTTCCATTATTTTCCTTCAATGCCACACTCCTCTAAGAGTGCTCCAAGAAAATTCTAAGTGTCCAAGAGTATGAGAGAGAGAGAGAATATAACCAGAGTGCCAAAGACTGAACTGAAAAAAGCCCATGAACTGATCCTCATAAGCCTTTTTATCAACAAGGTCTCTATTTTCTTCATTTTCCATTATTTTCCTTCAATTTCCCCCTCACATGCAATTTATGATATTTAGCCTTCTTTTTCTCCTAGTTTCCATTATTTTCATAAAAAAAATGTCAATTAATGTCTCATGCCTTTCCAAAGCCTTTGCACTGCCTTTTCCAATTTCCATAGCCATTAATAAACCAAACGAAATCTGACTAGGATTTTTTGGCCCACCATTCAGCTCGGAATATGTGTCTCATGACCTTGGTCTTATATTTTTTTACATGAATTTTTAACGAGGGTTGTTAGTGTAGATTGTTATGAGAAGGCTATTGAGTGCTTGGATGGTGATGGAGAAAAGAGAATCTTGCAGGGAAAGAAGAAGCCTACGTCATTAGGAATGGTTACAACAATGCAGGAAAAAATTAGTTGCAGGAAAGTGTGTGTATTGTTTACAGTGGTAAAGGTAAGGATGTTAAGGATGTAGAAGTCTCGAAGAGGTATCCAATTTGGCAGCAGTTTTAGGATGTATTTCCCACAAATATTTTAGATTTGGCTCCTCATAAGGAAGTGGATTTCTCTATTGAGTTGCTACAAGGAGAAACAACGGCATCAAAGGCACCTTATAGGATGAACACTCATGTGTTAGTGGAACTTAAGTTGCAGTTGAAGAAAATGTTTGATAAGGGATACATTAGGCCAAGTGTATTGCCTTGAGGTGCACCGATGTTGTTGATGAAGAAAAGGATGATAATCTCAGGTTGTGCACTGATTACATGAAATTGAACAAGGTGACGATCAAAAACATATACCCAATGCCTCAGATTGATGGCTTGTTTGATCAACTGAAGGGAGCAGTTGTGTTCTCGAAGATTTACTTGAGATCATGATATCATCACGTATGCATTAAAGGAGAGGACATTTACAAGACAACATTCCAAACCAAGTATGGGCATTAAGAGTGTTTGTGGTTCCTTTTGGTTTGAATAATTCTCCAATTACTTTCATGTGTTTGATGAATAGTGTGATGCGTCCTTATCGAGACAAGTTTGTGATAGTTCTCATTGATGAGATATTGATTTATTCTGAGAATGGGGAAGAGCATGCATAACACCTGAAAGTAGTGTTAAGATTGTTGAAATAAGATCATTTGTGTGCCAAGCTTAGTAAGTGCAGTTTCTTTCAGACAAAATTTCATTACTTAGGACATATTGTTTCCAAGGTATAGTAGTGGACTCATAAAATATTAGAGCTATCATGGAATGGGAAGCTCCTAGGAATTTGGATGAATTTGTACCATTCATGGGATTAACAGGTTATTATAAGTGGTTTATTAGAAACTTATCATGGATTTTATATTCTATTACATCCTTGCAGAGGAAAGGAAATAAATTTGAATGGACAGAGAAATCTGCAAGTATTTTTGAGCAATTGAAGCAGTTCCTTACAAATGTTTTGGTATTGAAGATTATAGATCGTGACAAGGAGTTCGTGGTGTGCACTGATGCTTGCAAGAGAGGAATTGGTGGAGTCATGATGCAGGAAAGACATGTCATATATTATGAGTCAAGGAAACTGAATGAGCAGGAGCATAATTATGTGACTCGTGATCTTGAGCTGGCAATGATCATTCATGAATTGAAGATGTGGAGGCACTATCTTCTTGGCAAGAGGTTTGTTTTGATGAGTGATCACAGTGGTATGAGATACTTGTTTTTCCAACCTAATCTAAATACCAGGCAAGCTAGATGGTTGGCCACACTCAATGAGTTTGACTTCGAGATCAGGTACATTAAGAGTAAAGAGAGCAAGGTTGCAAATACCCTCAGCAGAAGAGTGCAGGTAAATCTCACTATAGCCATGAGTTCATATGGGACATATTTGCAGGAGAAGATCTTGAAGGTAGTGTTAGCCACCCATAAATTCTGTCATATGAGGTGGTGGCTAAATGATGTTGGATAGCCTTCAAGAAACAATTTCGTTGCTAAAATTGCTGATGCTTAAAGTCTTTTGATAAAATCCTATCCTTTGGATAATCATCATTGCTTTTCCCCTTTTCAACTCAGAAATTCTACTGTCATTACATGAAGAAAAACTGCTACAAGCACCATTTTCCTCTTTCTCCCTTCTTCCAAAACTGACCTCATATTTGCTTTCTTTTTCCATAAAATCCCTCATTTTCATGTTTTTCCCCTTTCCCCTTCATCAAAATCCCTTTGATAAGGTTCTAAGACCCTTTCTTAGCCTTATCGAAACCCACCAACTCCTTTGAAAATCATTGAAAAATGCCTAAAAAACACATTTTCATATTATGGACTTAAGCCCCCTTGGGCTAAGTCTTTAGCCCTCCCTTCCATGCGCCCTAGTGCTAGAACCGAGCGCTAGCCTTCCAAGCGCTTATCGCATTGCCCAATTGCGATTAGCCCCTCCTTTTTAATCCTCGGTCATATGTTTCTCCATGCGCCCAAAGGCCCCGCAATCAGGTGCCAAGCCATTTTGAATATTAATTATGTCTGCCAAAAGTCTGAACCTTAGTTTTATTTAAATTTGTCAGATTTATTATGAAATAACCTTTCCGCCAGTTCAAAGTTTCAGTCAATCCCCACCGTCGATCTGATCTGCAGATCGACGGCATGCAGTCCATCACCTCGATGGTCCTCGCCATCCACTCGCCATTGCAAAACCACTCGGTATCCATCGCACCACCTTCTATCGGAGGGCGGCTTTTTCCCGATCGACAACGATTCTATACATCGCCCGACACGTGTCTTGAGCACTGTTCAGAAAACCGCCGCTCATCGCACGTTAAATATCGGACGTGGACCCAGCACGATATTGATGCATGTCGTCTGATCTGAGGCTGCTCATCGAACGATAGTCGCTCTACGAAGATGCCCGACAGTTAACCAAGCTACGGCTCGGCATTTAAAAGATCTCCACCGTCGATCTAATCTGCAGATCGATGGCCCACCATTCATTGCCCTGATTCCTCCACTTTGAATTTTCGCCTCCGCTCCTGACTGTCGATCTCTGCGCGATCGACGACTCCAATTCATATTCATTTTCCACCTTCCCTTTGAATTCCTCTAATCGATCCCGACCGTTGGATGATGCCATCCAACGAACACGCTCCCTCCACGTGCCTTCTGAATCAGTTAGTCCATACATGCAGAATTTCATAATATTTACTCATATTTTGTAGGGTTAATGGTTTTTCCGCCATGACTGAAGTTTTTCAGAGGCAGAGGGTGACAATCCTCCCGCCTCCGATTCAGCAAAGAAAATCCTTCGCAGAATCTAAAATTCACGTTTCATCGATGTTTCATCAGGCATTGATGCCATATCATCCCTGCGCGACCCTGCACACCAGCGAAAAACACAGTGAATCAAGCACAGTCAGAAAAGTATTAGTGCCGAAGATAAAATATATCAAGATAGAAAATTGAAGACAGATCTATAGGGATTACGGATAAAAATGGATTATCAGAAGCCTAAACCACAGTTTAAAAGAAAATCATGACTGTTTTATCGGAAAAGAGACCTTCACTGTCACCTCAGGGGCTAATTAAAAATTCCAGCCACTGCAGAGCCACCTACAGCCTCAAAGCAATCAAAGAAGGTCGAAGTTATTACCAGACCAGGAGATATTTTGCATCAATACAGCTTAACAGTTATTTCAACCAAAGGAACTTATCGTAGCTGTCAGCAGAAGTTATTACAAGGATGACAAGAAGCCTTGAAGTCAACAAATTCTTTCCAGCAAACCTAATAGTTAATGTAAATGATTTTATACAGAGGAAACCTATGTAAGTTGCTTCATTGAGCCCCCAAAGGCCAAGAAGCCATTTAATTCTGTATTAATTAGTTGTTGAGATCTTTTATCAGATCTCACCTCCTCATTCCTCTATATATACTTATGAAGAAGATGAGTGAGGGGTTGGTTGATCACTAGTTGTAATATTGGAACTCTCTAAAATAATATATAGTCTGTTGAAGTTGAAGAAGAATTTGAAGTCTTGAAGCCCTAATGATGTTGTTGCATGCTTGTTACTGTGAAGGCTCTATCATGAAATCCATGAGCTTGGCTGTTGGTGAAGTATTCTGAACTGTTTTATGTTTTTCCCCTGTTTTCATTATGTTCCATCATTTCTTACTACAGTAGGTTGAAAGTTTTAGGCTAAGAAATGACTCCTAGAAGCACCTTAGACCTGTTCATCCTTCACTGTTTTATGTTTTCTTCTGCTAAAGTATTTTAGAGTCTTTAATCTCTCTCTTTAATCTTCATGCTTGTTTATTTCCTTAATAGTTTGAATAGTTGGTTTCAGCATGATTTATGGTTCTCCCTACTTGTCTGATGCCACTTTAAAACTGTTATTGAAGTCTCCCTTTGTAGTTTTATATTTACCGTGAGTCAAGGAGGTCTGTTCCGATCTTTCCCTTTGTCCTTACTTAAATAGTTGTCTCAAAGGTCTTTGTAGTTGTTATCATAGATGTGTTAGGTGTTCCCTCTTCTATGACTACAATTATCAGTGAATATTTTATGTTTTCTAAATCATTTGAAATAAAATCTTTGAGGAAATAGGGTGTTCCCCGAATCTTAGATTTTGTTTTAAAAGTTGTTTTGAAATCATTGTTTGCTTAAAGGTGTGATTTGTAGAATTCATGGTTAGCCTTGTCTATCAAAAAGCTCTTTATTGTTCAAATTGTGTTTTCAAATTCCCTTTGTTGAGAATTAAACTTCTTTTTCCAAATCATTGATGTCCATCTCATTCCAAAAACCAAAGGATCTTGCGGCCAAGTTAGATTTTCCCCCTGATATCCCATAGTCCTGATAAGTATGTTACGACCTCTTTTTGACTCCATTGCCCAATGAAACAGATGTTCCTCCATTCTATATGTCTTTCCTAGGCCTTTCATGTTATGTCGTGTCAATCCAACCAAACAAACAAACAAACACCTGCACTTAATAACTAGTCTAAAATCTATACTCTAAGCACACAAGATAAACCTTTGCAAAAAAGCATTCGAGAGATCCCTCTTTGAGAATAGGAGGACTAGATCCTGGGACTCTAAAGATTGGTTCTGATGTTGCCTTGTCTTTTGATTTGCCAAACTATCAAAACACGGGACACCAACAGGTATGGCAATAGGATGACATGTACTGGCAACTTAAGCACGTGTTACACCAACACAAGTGATCAAGATATGGATTATTGTCTCATGGCAAATGGTTTGGTGAGATTTATGTTAATTTTCACATTGCTCTATGTTGTTTCAATTAGTTTTAGCCCAATTCAATTATTCAATTGACAATATTTTCAATAGCAATTAATATTTCCATTCATCAACATTAATTTAAGATAGAATAATAAATTCAATGATAAAGGATACAATCAACACATCAACAAGAGACACCAGGTTTGGTCAAATACCAGGGAAAAAACCCCACACAGGGAAAACCCTTTGAAAATTCTTCTTCTATTAGAAACATAGTTACCGATGAAATAGGTAACCTGACCTCAAAACGGGAACTCTAGCCCAAAAACTCTCAAAAAACATGAAAAAACACCCCCAAAAAAAAAAGTGTGTCTTCCAGAACGCACTTGTTTTTTTTTTAAGGTCAAATTTCAATATTTTCTAAAATTATGCTAAAAAAAAATTGTTTGTTGAAAAAAGGATTGAAAAAACACCCCCCCAAAAAAAAGTGTGTCTTCCAGAACGCACTTCGTTTTTTTTTAAGGTCAAATTTCAACATTTTATAAAATTATGATAAAAACAAAATTGTTTCTTGGAAAAAAGATTGAAAAAACACCCTCAAAACGAAATTAGTTGATGCTAGAATAACAAAAAAAAAAATTGTGTCATACTTTTGGCATTTTTAAAAATAGAAGTAACATTTTTAAATTTTTAAAATTCAAACATTAAAAAAAAACCTAAAATTTAAGAAAAAATAAATTTAAAAAATAAAAACATTTAAAAGCTTAAAATTTAAAAATATATGAAGATAAAAAAAATTAAAATAAAAACAAAGTAAAAATTTTAATTCAATCATTAAAAAAAACACCTAAAATTCAAGGAAATTTTTTTTTAAAAATAAACCAAAAAAAAATTAAGATTAAAATTTCAAAAAATATAGAAATTAAAAAATAAAAATAAAAACAAAATAAAAATATTAAATTAAAAAAAAAAAAAACAAGTTAAAAAAAAGGAAAATATAAAAAATAAAATATAGAAATTAAATTTAAAAAGAAAAAGAAAATGCTTATTAAATTTAAAAAAAGAAAAAAAAAAATTAAAACAAATAATTAAATTTAAAGAAATATATTAAATTTTAATTAATTTAAAAATTCAAAATTTAAAAAAAAAACACTATTCAAATTATAAAGAAAAAAAAAAGAAAAATTAATTAAAAATAAAAAATAAAAATAAAATACAATGAAAATATTAAATTTAAAACAAAATATATTAAAAAAACAAATAAACTATAAAAAATAAATTAAATTTAAATTATAAAAATTAAAATATATATAAACTTAAATTAAAATAGGTATATACATAAAATTTTATTAAATGAAAAACTTTAAAAATTTTAAAAAAAATATTAAATAAAAAAAAATTTAAAAAAAAAAATTTAAAAAAATTAAGTTTCATTAAAAAAAAAATCTAATTTTAAATACACAATTTTAATTGAAATATAAAAATATAAAAATTTTATGTAATTAACAAAAAAATAAAAATAAAAAGGTAAAATATTAAAAAAAAATATTAAATCCAAATAAATTAAAAAAATATATATATAATTTATTGAATTTTATAAAATTTTATTAAAAAACTAAACGTAAAATATATAAAATTATGAAATTAAAAAAAAAAAAAATCAATTAAATACAAAAAAATGGCAAAATTTAATAAAAATTATTAACAAAAAAAAAAATAATAAATTTAAAACAACAAAATAATAAAATTAAAAAAAGTTAAAACAAAATGAAATTTATTTTAAATAATTTAAAAAAAAATAATATTTTAAAAATAAAAAAAAAAATTAAAAAAAAAAAAAAAAAAAATCAATTAAAAAAAAACAAATTTAAAAAAATTAATTAAAAAAAAAAATTTAAAAAAACAAAATGCGGAGGTGGTTGTTGGCCCGAATCGCCCCTCCGCCCGTCGGGGGCCGGGAGGCCGGCTGGGCCGCCCCCGGTGGCGCCGCCCGGCCGGCCACCGCCGCCCAGCGGGCGGGCCAACAACCACCACCGCATTATTTTTTTTTAATTTTTTTTTTTAATTAATTTTTTTTAATTTGTTTTTTTTTTTAATTGATTTTTTTATTTTTATTTTTTATTTTTTTTTAAATTTCAAAAAATAATTTTTTTTTACAAATTTTTTTTTTTTTTTTAATTTAATATTTTTATTTAAAATAAAATTCCTTTTTTTTTTTTTAAATTGTAATATATATATATACAACTATTTTTATTTGATTTTATTTATTTTTTTATTTTATTTTTTTTAATTTTTAATATTGTTATTTTAATTTGATTTTTTTTTTTTAAATTTGAATTTCAAAATATCTAAAATTATTTCTTTTATTCAATTTTTTTATTTTAAATTCAATTTGTTTAATTTCTTTTATATTTAATATTATAGAATAATTATTTTTTTAAATTTAAAATTTAAAAATTATTTATTAAAATTTTTGAATTTTAATTTAATTTAATTGTTTTTCTTACTTTTTTCGTTTATTTAGTTTTTCATTTTAAAAATCTATAAATGGTTTCATTAAAAAAAAAAAAAAAAACACTAAATTTATGTATATTTGTCTTTTAATTATTTGCACTAGTTTTTTTTCATTTTTCTTGTTTTTTAATGATAGGTTTTTTTTTTTTTTTTTTAATTTTTTTTTTCTTTATCTTTTTCAATTTTAATTGGTTTTTTTTTTAATTTGTTTTTTTTGTAAATTTTAAAATTTGTATTTTTTTCCTTATTATTATTATTTTTTTAATTTAAATTTTTAAATTTAATTTCTTTTTTTTTTAAATTTTTTTTTCTAAATTTTAATTTTGTAATTTTAATTTTTAATTTTTTTTTTTTTAAATATATATATATATATTTTAATATATTGTTTTTTTTAATAAGTTAGAAAAAAATGTTTTTGATTTTTTTTTTTTTAATTTTTTGGTCAATTTTTGTTTTTTTTCTTAAAATTATGTGTTTTTTTCTTCAAATTTTGTCATTTCCTTTGATATAATTTTCAAATATTTTTGTTTTTTTTAATTTATTTTTGTTTAAATTTTTTATTTTTATTAGCTATTTTTGTTTTTTTTACATTTTTATTGGGTTTTTTATTGTTTTTATATATATTTTTTTATCTAAGTTTTGTGTTTTATTACCAACATGAAAATCACCACTCTTAAAAAAAAAGGTTGATGCAGCATCAATACGTTTCAAAATTAGCATGAAAATCACTGCTCTAAAAAAAAAGGATGATGCAGTATCAATACGTTTCAAAATTAGCATGAAAATCACTGCTCTAAAAAAAAAAGGTTGATGCAGCATCAATACGTTTCAAAATTAGCATGAAAATCACCGCTCTTAAAAAAATAAATAAAAAAAATTTGATGCTGCATCAATACATTTCAAAATTAGCATGAAAATCACTAACATTTTAAAACAAATATTCATACTTCATAAATGAAAATTTTAGAGTGTCAAAAATGTGCACCAAAAAAAAAAATGGTGATTCTGCATCACCACTTTTCAAAATCGGGTGCTTTTTATGCTACAAAAAAAAAGTAGGTAACATTGCGGTTACCTATTTCATCGGTAACATTGTTTAGATTGTCATAAAATGTTTGGCATAGAGTACTATGATGCCAATACAAAATCATCCAGAAAAATAACTGAATAACATTCAAAAATATCTTCACATCATCAATATATATCGTAGACAACTTTTCTTATTTGCGGTCAGATGTCAAATTTAGCCCTAGAGCCCAACCGCATGGAGGAAGAGGTGTGCATGTGTTTGAGACCTTCCAACCACATCCTTGAGCCCACACTCTGAAAAATATTTCTTTATGATTTTCTTCAAATTTAGGTAGATTGGATGATCTACCTTCTTCACTTTCCTTCCACATTAAGAAACTATA
The DNA here is from genome assembly GCA_034641835.2 of Pinus albicaulis. Lineage (NCBI taxonomy): Eukaryota > Viridiplantae > Streptophyta > Pinopsida > Pinales > Pinaceae > Pinus > Pinus albicaulis. The sequence goes on from CM076575.1 coordinate 188,786,042, forward strand.
AATCTTTTCCTCTATCTCCTCAAAGTCATTTTTAATATTAGAAGTTTGATTGAATAAGGAGTCTACAGTCTTAAAATGATAATGAATAATTGAAAATTTATGGCAAAATACTATTTTTTGTTGGGCCAGAAGAGTGTTCAACTCTTTAGCCTCTTTCTTGAATTCGGACAATTATGGTTTTACACTTAGATGTTGAATTCTTTCTTGCAATTCCCATATTTTTGCATCTCTAACCTGTATATCGACATCATGTTGAATCTTGAGTGAATGAAATCTTTGTTGAAGCTCTGTCATCTAGAATTTCCAGTGCCCTGTGATCTTTTATTTTATAGTTTCAACATTTTTTTATAATGCAATTCTCCCTTCTTTTTCTTTAATTTGTTGTTGTACTTCTATTGCTTTATCAATAGTAACTGAGGCATCAGCGCTTGTAAAGTATGTGAGCCTACCCAATTCTTCAGTTGGAGTGGCTTAGGAGCCTTTCCACAATACTTCAAAAGATGCATTACCAGGGACTAAAGCCTGGGACTGATTAAGCTTTCACTTTTTTCTTTCCCTTTTCACTACAGCCTTGTGTTGAGGACTGTAGAAAATGTCCAATGGAGGAATTTATTCAATCTTCAAAACAACCTTAGAGGAGGAAAATGATGGTATTATTTCTATATCCCTGTCCTCTAAAGGTTCCTCAGCATCCTTCATTGTTTTGACAGTTTGTTTAGGATTCTTTAAGGTTTTATGAACCTTCATCTATGGATTAGTCTAAACAGCCTGAGATTCATCAGTCTTAAAATTTAAAGCTTGACTATATTCTTTCCACATTTCTTCCAACTTAGTATCAGACCGAACTTCATCTATTTGAGAAGAATAAGAGGAAACTATCGTTTTTTATTGAGAGGAATCAACTTGCTATGTGAAAACAATTATATCATCATTAACAATTTTCGCTTGAGAAACATGTAATGAATCCATAGGAATATTTACCAGCCTAGAGGCTATGTATTGGATAAACTGAGTCATTTCTCCAGGAGTTAATTATAAGGCCCAATAAGAGAATCAATAACGTACTTACCACTTTCTACTCTTTTATGCTTATTTGAATCTTGTCACCAACCTCTGATTCGCGCTGATGCATGTCCATGTTCCTTGAGGAATGCTTCAATATATGATTTGTCATATTTCAATTATGGTTCAAGCAGATGATACATTTTTTGTAAATCTTCAATAGTGAAAGACCCAATGACCGTGCCTTTTCCTGTAACAACCCTCCTATCATAAATACTCTAATTATCCACAACCCATCGAACCATATCGGTATAAGGCATAATTTTGGATCGGGATGAAATTTTATGCAAAAAGGAATTCAATGCATCACTGAAGGTAGTCTCTTAAACTCGGGAAGAATCGTCGACAATTACTATCCTCTTAGTAGCTCTGGGTTTTAGATCCTAGAAAAAATGATATATCTCTTCCCATGAAAAATGTCCAAAATCTCTCGTGCAAACTATATCATAGAAAAATCCCAAAGAAGGGGCCTTTTCCTATTTATTTTCAATCGCGGGAGCAACAGGTTGGTATTGTATGAGAAAAAAAAGATCCCTTTCCTACCTTCAACATTTATTCAATGTTCCGAGAATCAAAGTGCACCTATAACTAAAAGCACATAGACGAGCATGGTGCTTTCTTTTAGCCGACAATACAACACATAACAATAATTATTTTCCCTTAATCAAATATTCACTATCGAGGTAAATTAGATGTGAGCATTTATAATTTCGAGAACCATTACACTCGCATGATCAATCATTGAATGTACAAGTGAGAAAACACGTGGCTTAGTCATATCACCTCATCAGAGGGATAATATCAAGAGTTTAAAGTTGAAGAGTTACAATAACTCAAATCTCTGATATGAAGAAGTTTTGATATAAAGGTCATGAGAGATTAAAAAAGCTCCAATAAAAGGAGTATAAGCATATCAGGAGAATTATATTGGGTATTTTCACAAACTACCCCAATGAAACAACTCTGATGTGAAAGTTCCGATATAGATATTAAAATATTATTAAAAAGATTTCAAAGGAAATAAATATCAGGGGTGAGTGATATCAGAAGCAATTGATATCGGAGGTGAATGATATTAGAGGTGTTGGATATCGTAACAATATTCAAAAGAAAGTTAAGATAAAATGAAACTCTGATATAACACACACCAATATAAATACAATGTGGGTCCGACAAGAGTTTTATAATAATGTTTCATGGATAAACACTCTTAAGCCATAATAAAACCCTTTGCGAATTATTGTTGAATAAAGTAAGGACTTGGGAGAAACATATCGGGGATGTGTTTTATCGTAACTCATTCCAAAAGAAAGTTACAATATAGTGAAGTTTCAATATTCCGATAATACTTTTGCTTTATGAGTAGGGCCTATCAGAGCCTCGAACCTTTGTATTATATTTTAACTACTACTCCGATATAAAGTTTCGATAAGGGGAAAGGCTTAAATCTTACTAAAATCATTGTGATTAGCTCGAATTTGTTCTTTATTTCCTAAAACAGATAGTTTATCAAAAGGAAATAAAACATACAAATAAAAAGGGTCCCAATTTATTATTAAACACTAAGTCTAAAAATGGGGGGTTGTTGAATGCTACAACACAATGACAGATCATGACCAAGAAACCACATGCATGTGTCATGCAATCCAAAACTAGCAAGAAAACCACACATGCAACTCAGTACCTGTAATAAAAACCCATTGTAGTCGCTGATAACGATGTCCTCTTGTGCTTTTGTGCTTCTCCCTTGCCTTCTTGCACCAAATCCCAAGTATGCCCCACTCCTCCAAGAGTGCTTTAAGAAAACTCTAAGTTTCCAAGAGTATGAGAGAGAGAGAATATAACGAGAGTGCCAAATACTAAACTAACAAAAGCCCATGAACTGATCGTCATAAGACTTTTTATGAACGAGGTCTCTATTTTCTTCATTTTCCATTATTTTCCTTCAATTTCCCCCTCACATGAAACTTATGATATTTCACCTTCTTTTTCTCCTAGTTTCCATTATTTTCATTAAAAAAAAATGTCAATTAATGTCTCGTGCCTTTCCAAAGCCTTTTCATTGCCTTTTCCAATTTCCATAGCCATTAATAAACCAAACGAAAACTGACTAGGATGTTTTGGCCCACCATTTAGCTCGGAATATGTGTCCCATGACCTTGGTCCTATATTTTTTTACATGAATTTTTAACGAGGGCTGTTAGTGTAGATTGTTATGAGAAGGCTATTGAGTGCTTGGATGATAATGGAGAAAATAGAATCTTGCAGGGAAAGAAGAAACCTACGTCATTAGGAATGGTCACAACAATGCAGGAAAAAAGCAGTTGCAGGAAAGGGTGTATTGTTTATAGTGGTAAAAGTAAGGATGTTAAGGATGTAGAAGTCTCGAAGAGGTATCTAGTTTGGCAACAATTTTAGGATGTATTTCCCGCAAATATTTCAAAGTTGGCTCCTCATAGGGAAGTGGATATCTATATTGAGTTGCTACAAGGAGCAACACCAACATCAAAGGCACCTTACATGAAAAACACTCATGTGTTAGTGGAACTTAAGTTGCAGCTGAAAAAAAATGTTTGATAAGGGATACATTAGGCCAAGTGTATCGCCTTGGGGTGCACCAATGTTGTTTATGAAGAATAAGGATGATAATCTCAGGTTGTGCACTGATTACATGAAATTGAACAAGGTGACGATCAAGAACATGTACCTAATGCCTCGTATTGATGGCTTGTTTGATCAACTGAAGGGAGTAGATCTGTTCTCGAAGATTGACTTGAGATCATGATATCATCGTGTATGCATTAAAGGCGAGGACATTTACAAGACCACATTCCAAACCAAGTATGGGCATTAAGATTTTTTGTGGTTCCTTTTGCTTTGAAAAATTCTCCAGTTACTTTCATGTGTTTGATGAACAGTGTTATGCATCCTTATTTGGACAAGTTTGTGATAATGCACATTGATGAGATATTGATATATTCTAAGAATGGGGAAGAGAATGCATAACACCTGGCAGTAGTGTTAAGATTGTTGAAATAATATCATTTGTGTGCCAAGCTTAGTAAATGCAGTTTCTTCCAGACAATATTTCATTACTTAGGACATATTGTTTCCAAGGAATAGTAGTGGACTCATAAAATATCAGAGCTATCATGGAATGGGAAGCTCCTAGGAATTTGGATGAATTCATATCATTCATGGGATTAACAGGTTATTATAGGTGGTTTATTAAAAAATTCTCATGGATTTTCTATTTTATTACATCCTTGGAGAGGAAAGGAAATAAATTTGAATGGACAGATAAATGTGAAAGTAGTTTTGAGCAGTTGAAGCAGTTGCTTACAAATGTTCCAGTATTGAAGATTATAGATCGTGGCAAGGAGTTCATGGTGTGCATTAATTCTTGAAAGGGAGGAATTGGTGGATTCATGATGCAGAAAAGACAGGTCGTATATTATGAGTCAATGAAACTGAATGAGCACGAGCATAATTATGTGACTCGTGATCTTGAGATGGCAATGATCATTTGTGAATTGAAGATGTGGAGGCACTATCTTCTTGGCAAGAGGTTTGTTTTAATGAGGGATCACAGTGTGCTGATATACTTGTTTTTCCAACCTAATCTAAATACCAGGCTACCTAGATGGTTGTCCACGCTCAATGAGTTTGACTTCGAGATTAGGTACATTAAGAGTAAAGAGAGCAAGGTTGCAGATACTCTTAGCAGAAGAGTGCAGGTAAATCACATTGTAGCCATGAGTTAATGTGGGACAGATTTGCAGGAGCAGATCTTGTAGGTAGGGCTAATAGGATGACATGTACTAGCAACTTAAGCACATGTTACAACATCACAAGTGATGAGGATATGGATTATGTTCTGATGTCAAATGGTTTGGTGAAATTTATGTTAATTTTCACATTTCTCTACGTTGTTTCAATTATTTTTAGCCTAATTAAATTATTCAATTACAATCTTTTCAATAGAAATTAATATTTCCATTCATCAACATTGATTGAAGATAGAACAATAAATGTGATGATAAAGGAGACAATCAACACATCAACAAGAGACACCGGGTCTAGTCAAATACCAGGGGAAAAAAACCCACATGGGGGAAAACCCTTTGAAAATTCTCCTTCTATTAGATTCTCATAAAATGTTCAGCATAGAGTACAATGAGGCCAATACAAAATCATCCAGCAAAATAATCGAATAACATTCAAAAATATTTTCACATCATCAATATATATTCTAAACAACTTTTCTTGTTTGCGGTCAGATGTCAAATTTAGCCCCAGATCCCAACCGCATGGAGGAAGAGGTGTGCATGTGTTTGAGAACTTCCAATCGCATCCTTGAGCCCATTCTCTGAAAATTATTTCTTTATGATTTTCTTCAAATTTAGGTAGATTGGACGATCTACCTTCTTCACTTTCATTCCACGTTAAGAAACTATAAATCATTTCCTCTATCTCCTCAAAGTCATTTTTAATATCATAAGTTTGATTGAATAAGGAGTCTACAGTCTTAAACTAATAATGAATAATTGCAAATTTATGGCAAAATACTATTTTTTGTTGGGCTAGAAGAGTGTTCAACTCTTTAGCCTCTCTCTTGAATTGGACCAATTATGGGTTGACACTTAGATGCTGAATTCATTCTTGCAATTCCTGTATTTGTGCATCTCTCGCCTGTATATCTGCATCATGTTGAATCTTGAGAGAATCAAATCTTTGTTGAAGCTCTGTCATCTAGAATTGCTAGTGCCCTGTGATCTTTTGTTTTATAGTTTCAACATTTTTTTATAACAACGCAATTCTCCTCTCTTTTTCTCCTAGTTTCCACTATTTTCATAAAAAAATGTCAATTAATGTCGCATGCATTTTCAAAGCCTTTGCATTGCCTTTTCCAATTTCCATAGCCATTAATAAACCAAACGAAAATTGACTAGGATATTTTGGCCAACCATTCAGCTCGGAATACGTGTCCCATGACCTTGGTCTTATATTTTTTTACATGACTTTTTAATGAGGGCTATTAGTGTAGATTGTCATAAGAAGGCTATTGAGTGCTTGGATGATGATGGAGAAAAGAGAATATTGCAGGGAAATAAGAAGCCTACGTCATTAAGAATGGTTACAATAGTGCAGGAAAAAATCAGTTGCAGGAAAGTTTGTGTATTGTTTACAGTGGTAAAGGTAAGGATGTTAAGGATGTAGAAGTCTCGAAGAGGTATCCATTTTGGCAACAGTTTTAGGATGTAATTCCCACAAAGATTTCAAAGTTGGCTCCTCATAGGGAAGTGGATTTATCTATTGAGTTGCTACGAGGAGCAACACCAACATCAAAGGAACCTTACAGGACGAACACTCATGTGTTAGTGGAACTTAAGTTGCAGTTGAAGAAAATGTTTGATAAGGGATACATTAGGCCAAGTGTATCGCCTTGGGGTGTGCCAATGTTGTTTATGAAGAAGAAGGACGATAAGCTCAGGTTGTTCGCTGATTACATGAAATTAAACAAGGTGACGATCAAGAACATGTACCCAATGCCTCAGATTGATGACTTGTTTTATCAACTGTAGGGAGGAGTTGTGTTCTCGAAGATTGACTTGAGATCATGATATCATCATGCATGCATTAAAGGAGAGGACATTTACAAGACCACATTCCAAACTAACTATGGGAATTAAGAGTTTTTGTGTTTCCTTTTGGTTCGAATAATTCTCCAGTTACTTTCATGTGTTTCATGAATAGTGTGATGCGTCCTTATATGGACAAGTTTGTGATAATGCTCATTGATGAGATATTGATATATTCTAAGAATGGGGAAGAGCATGCATAAAAACTTGCAGCAGTGTTAAGATTGTTGAAATAAGATCATTTGTGTGCCAAGCTTAGTAAATGTAGTTTCTTTTAGACAAAAGTGCATTACTTAGGACATATTGTTTCCAAGGTATATTATTGAACATATAAAATATCAGAGCTATCATGGAATGGGAAGCTCCTAGTAATTTGGATGAATTCGTATCATTCATGGGATTAACAAGTTATATAGGCTGTTTATTAAGAACTTCTCATGGATTTTATATTATATTACATCCTTACAAAGGAAAGGAAATAAATTTGAATGCACAGATAAATGTGCAAGTATTTTTTAGAAGTTAAAGCAGTTGCTTACAAATGTTCCGGTATTGAAGATTATAGATCGTGGCAAGGAGTTTGTGGTGTGCACTAATTATTGCAAGAGAGGAATTGGTGGAGTAATGATGCAGGAAAGACAGGTCGTATATTATGAGTCAAGGAAACTGAATGAGCACAAGCATAATTATGTGAATCATGATCTTGAGTTGGAAATGACCATTCATGAATTGAAGATGTGGAGGCACTATCTTCTTGGCAGTAGGTTTGTTTTGATGAAAGATCACAGTGGGTTGAGATACTTGTTTTTTCAACCTAATCTAAATATCAGGCAAGCTAGATGGTTGGCCACGCTCAATGAGTTTGACTTCGAGATCAGGTACATTAAGAGTAAAGAGAGCAAGGTTGCAGATACTCTTAGCAGAAGAGTGCAGGTAAATCACATTATAGCCATGAGTTCATATGGGACAGATTTGCAGGAGCAGATCTTGAAGGTAGGGCAATTGGATTACATGTACTAGCAAATTAAGCACATGTTATAATAGCACAAGTGATCAGGATATGGATTTTTGTCTCATGGCAGATGGTTTGGTGAGATTTATGTTAATTTTCACTTTGCTTTATGTTGTTTCAATTAGTTTTAGCCCAATTCAATTATTCAATTAACAATTTTTCAATAGCAATTAATATTTCCATTCACCAACATTAATTGAAGATAGAAAAATCAATGCAATGATAAAGGATACAATCAACACATCAACAAGAGATACCAGGTTTGGTCAAATACCAGGGAAAAAACCCCACATGGGGGAAAACCCTTTAAAATTTCTTCTTCTAATAAATTGTCATAAAATGTTCAGCATAGAGTACAATGATGTCAATACAAAATCATCCATCAAAAGAACAAAATAACATTCAAAATTATCTTCACATAATCAATATATATCGTAGACAACTTTTCTCTTTTGCGGTCAGATGTCAAATTTAGCCCTAGAGCCCAACCGCATGGAGGAAGAGGTGTGCATGTGTTTGAGGCATTCCAACTGCATCCTTGAGCCCACTCTCTGAAAATTATTTCTTTATGATTTTCTTCAAATTTAGGTAGATTAGATGATCTACCTTCTTCACTTTCCTTCCAGGTTAAGAAACTATAAATATTTTCCTCTGTCTCCTCAAAGTCATTTTTAATATCAGAAGTTTGATTGAATAAGGAGTCTATAGTCTTAAACTGATAATGAATAATTACAAATTTATGGCAAAATACTATTTATTGTTGGGCCAGAAGAGTGTTCAACTCTTTATCCTCTTTCTTGAATTCGTCCAATTATGGGTTGACACTTAGATGTTGAATTCTTTCTTGCAATTCTTGTATTTGTGCATCTCTGGACTGTATATCTGCATCATGTCGAATCTTGAGAGAATCAAATCTTTGTTGAAGCTCTGTCATTTAGAATTTCCAGTTCCCTGTGATATTTTGTTTTATAGTTCCAACATTTTTTTATAACAACACAATTCTCCCTTCCATTTCTTTAAGTTGTTGTTGTACTTCTATTTATTTATCAATAGTAACTGAGGCATAAGAACCTATAAACCATGTGAGCCTGCCCAATTCTTCAGTTGGAGTGGCTTAGGAGCCTTTCCAAAATACTTCAAAAGATGCATTACTAGGGACTAAAGCCTAGTACTGATTAAGCTTTCTCATTTTTCTTTCCCTTTTCACTACATCCTTGTGTTGAGGATTGTAGAAAATGTCCAATGGAGGAATTTATTCAATCTTCAAAACAACCTTAGGGGAGGGAAATGATGGTATTATTTCTGTATCCCTATCCTCTGAAGGTTCCTTAACATCCTTCATTGTTTTGACAGTTTGTTCAGGATTCTTTAAGGTTTTCTGAACCTTCATTTGTGGACTAGTCTAAACAACTTGAGATTTATCAGTCTTAAAATTTAAAGCTTTAATATATTCTTTCCACATTTCTTCCAACCCAGTATCAGACACAAATTCATCTATTTGAGAAGAAGAAGAGGAAACTATCGTTTTTATTGAGAGGAATCAACTAACTATGTGAGATCATTTATATCATCATTAACAATTTTCGCTTGAGAAACCTATAATGAATCCATAGGAATATTTACCAGCCTAGAGGCTATGTATTGGATAAATTGATTCATTTCTTCAGGAGTTAATTATAAGGCCCAATAAGAGAATCAATAATGTACTTACCACTTTCTACTCTTTTATGCTTATTTGAATCCTTTCACCAACCTCTAATTCGCGCTGATACATGTCCATGTTCCTTGACGAATGCTTCAATATATGATTTGTCATATTTCAATTGTGGTTCCGGCAAATGATACATTTTTCGTAAATCTTCACTAGTGAAAGACACAATGACCGTGCCTTTTCCTGTAACAACCCTCCTATCATCAATACTCAAATTATCCACAACACATCGAACCATATCGGTATAAGGCATAATTTTGGATCAGGATGAAATTTTATGTAGAAAGGAATTCGCTGCATCACTAAAGGTAGTCTCTGAAACTGGGGAAGAATCGTCGACAATTACTATTCTCTTAGTAACTCTAGGTTTTTCATCCTCGAAACATTGATATATCACTTCCCATGAAGAATGTCCAAAATCCCTCATGCAAACTATATCATAGAATAATCTCGAAGAAGGGGCCTTTTCATATTTATTTTCAACCACGGGAGCAACAGGTTGGTACTATATGAGAAAAAAAAGATCCCTTTCCTGCCTTCAAAATTTCTTCAGTATTCCTGGAATCGAAGTGCACCTGTAACTAAAAGCACATAGATAAGCATGGTGCTTTCTTTTAGCCGACACTTAGCGAATTGGGCACTTCAATAGTCAAAATTGGTCCTCTCGAAAAGAGGAATCCATACCCATAGTTGGAATTTGTCACTGAGATGCCAAATTAACACTCCCTCTTAGCTAGCAAAAAATTCCAACTGCACCATGTCATGAGTATCATGTCGACATGTCATGTACCATCTCTACGCAACTATGTCTGTTGAAACATTATTGAATATAAAGAAGAATAATATTCAAGGAGTTAAATCTACCACACTCTTAGACAATGAGTAAGGTCCTATTGGACACTCTTACCTCTTTTGATCTCATCAAATAATATGTGAGATACAACATACCATATAAGATAAGCACCACATCCATCCTATTGCCTGTTGATCTTCCCATAAATGACCCTTAAGGATCATGTGGTAGAACAACTGCATCATAATCCAATCTTGACTGAGATACCTAAGTTACCAAAGGTAAGGATCATACACCCATAAGCCTCCTTAACCCATTGGCCAAACAGAGAGGGACAATCCCAACAAGCCCGATTTGTGGGTATGATGCCAACTGGGGTATACTTTGCTAGACCAAGATAGGGGAGATACCCGACTTGTCAAAACATACAAGGATCACACACACCCTGTGGGTGATGGATAGGGGTGATACCCTATTTTTTAGAGATCCCTCAACCTTAGGAGCCCTCCATGTTAATTCCATAACCTAGGAGCTCAAACATGGGGTAAGAGCTGGCTTAGTGTCCTTGATTAGCAATGCCCCTTATCAGGAGGGGTCACATCTATCATTCCAAGCTAATCTCTGAAGACCAAGAACTTCCCTTTCGGCAAAGCCTTGTTGAGAATAACTGCAATCCTCTCATCTATCAATATGTGATGGAGTCTAACTACTCTTCTAGAATGAAATGACATCAGATCTCTATGTGCTTGGATTTGTCATGAAATATGAGATTCTCTATGAGATGGATCCCCCTCTTATTGTTGCAATATATCACTAAAGTGTCTAGGCCTTGCTCAAATAGATCTCCAAAGAGCTTCCTCAACCAAGCTACTTCATAGGTAGCCATGCTAGCAGCAATGTACTCTGCCTCGGTGGTACCCAATGCTACGGACTTTTGCTTCCTTCTCATCCAAGATATCACGGTAGATCCAAGACTAAAACAACATCCAAACGTACTCTTCCTGTCAACAACATTTCCTGCCCAATCAATATCAATGTATCCTTAAAGTCGAACATTTGTGGTAGAATATCTCGAACCAAGTGTGACTGCCCCATCTAAATATCTCAAAATGTGTTTGGCAACAATCCAATGTGCATGGAGAGGCTCGGTCATGAATTGAATCAATGTATTCACTGCATATCATATGTCTGGATGAGTGTTCACTCATAGCATCAGAGCCCCAATCAATTGTCTATATTCGGATAGATTCACCAAATCGGGTTTTGTAGTTTCTCCACATAACTTCATGAAATTCATTTCCACCAGTGTGGGCAAGGACATGCATTCTGTCATTCCAAATATCTGCAACAACTTCACAACATATTTTCCTTTTGAAGGAAAATCTCACCGCGCCTTAGCCACACCTCAAGGCCTAGAAAATAATGCATGAGTCAAAGGTTCTTCATCTTGAATTCAGATGCTAACTCCCTTTTACACTCGATCATCAGGGGCTTACTACCTGTCAACAATATATCGTCAAAATATAAAACCAAAATCAATGACAAACATTTGAATACCTTGAAGTAAAAGTTAGGATCGACATTGCTTCTTGTGAATCCCAAATTTACCAAATAACTGTTTATGCGGGTGTATCGTGCTTTGGGGGCTTGCTTCAAACCATATAATGCCTTCTTCAAACTACAAATGTATGTCTTTATATCCTCTAGTTCAAATCCCTGTGGCTGCTTAATGTACACTTCTTCATGTAACATGCCATGAAGGAAAGCAGTCTTCACGCCCATTTGATGTAGGGTCCATCCTTGACTTGCAATAAGAGAAACTATTGAATGAATTGTTGTATATTGAGTCACAGGTGCAAATATTTCATCGTAATCTTCTCCCTCTTTTTGGGAGAATACTTGAGCCACAAACATTACTTTATATTTCTCAATGCTACCATCAACTCCATGTTTAATCTTGAATAGCCACTTTGAATCCACCATGGATTTCCCCTTCGGTCTTGGAACAACATCCCATTCATCATTCTTCATAATTGATTCATATTCTTCAACCATAACATCCTTCTAAACTTTCTCTTTCATGAATTCTTCATGGTTGCAACATAACCCTCGTACCCGCATGGCTTCTCACTTTCTGTAAATAATATTCAAACGAGAACTCATCTTACATCATCTTGCAATGTGTCGTGGAGCCATAGTGGTCTCTTCCTGGAAGGGGGATCACATGGAGGAGGATCTAAGGGATCCATGGGCTCCACGGGATCATCAACAATATCTGTCCTGGATTCAAGCACAAAGGGTCCATCTAATATATCCATATCATCGTTCTTATTTTTAGGAGGAGGAGGTGAAGGAAGGTCCCTTTCTTTCCCAAGGGAAACATCTTCATATAACGTCACATCCCTGCTAATTTCAAACTTCCTTTAACCATGAATATATATTATAAATGCCTTAGAGTTTTCATAATATCCAACAAATGTACCTTTCTTCTTGAGGCTTCTAGCTTGTTCCTTTTGTACTTCAGCACGTGGTAATATACGAGAGAACCAAAGATACATAGATGGATAACATCGTGCTTGAAACTTGTGAATACTTCTTCGGGGGTCTTGTTATCGAATGCTTAATGAGGCACCATGTTTTGAACACATACGATAACACTCGTTGCTTATCCCAAAAGGAACTTTGACCAATTTTGAACATGGAGCATAGCACAGGAAACTTATACAATAGACGTGTTCTTCCTTTCAGCTACTCCATTTTGCTTAGGAGTACAGGGAACAATTGTCTCTTTCTTGATACCTTCCTTCTTGAAAAAATCGATGAACTCATTCGAAATGTAATCTCCACCATTGTTGGTCTTTAATATCTTGATTTTATTCTTCGTTTGATTTTTGACCAAAGCTTTGAACTCCTTAAACATTTTGAAGGCTTCATCCTTATGCTTCAAATAATATATCCATGTCTTTCTTGATAATTCATTAATGAAAGTGATGTAGTAGAGATAACCACCAATAGAATGCACGAGCATCAAACCACATGTGTCAAAATGAATGAGATGGAAGATGTCATTTGTCTTGTTCTCATTAGAGGGAAATGGTCCCCTTATCTTCTTTCCACTGGCACAACTTGGACATACTCCATCATGTTGGGTTTGAACATCTGGAATACCAGAAACCAATTTCTTCTACTTCAAAAAAGCATCATAATGTAAATGGGCCTATCTTCAGTGTCATAGCTCACTCAAATAATTTGTATGATGGACCATTGTTATAAGAGGTATTCCAGTAACCCTGTAGAGTCCTTCAAATCTTGATCCTAATGTAAATTCATCTCTCATGGGTGATCCAATAGGCCAAGTAAAATCCTTTCCCCTGATGAAGGTTCTTCTTCAATCTCGACACACACATCGCATCATGGAGCAAAACAAATTCCCCATAATTAAAATGAAATTTGACAGACCCAAAGCCTTTAATGGATTGAGTGGAGTTGTATCCAATAATAATTTCCAAGTTTGACTCCCTCTCTACCAAATTAGAGAGAACTTCCTTATGCCCATAGAAATGACGAGTGGCCCCACTATCAACCAACCAACTATCCTACGAATCCAGAGGAGAGGAACTAGTATGGGAATAAATAAGAATATAGTCAGATTGATTACTAACATTACTTTCATACCTGGAGTATCTTACTTGCTTTTAGGATGACGATCTTCTTCGTGGTCACTTGGACCATCTCTTCCATTGTGATCATTCCTCCAGTCATCTCTTCTTCTTTTATGATCAAACTTGTTGGTTTTTATTCTTCTATTGTAGCGTGGACCATTGTTCTTATTGAGGCAATATAGAGCATAGTGACCTCTCTTATGAAAATTTAAGCATTCAATGTGCAATGATTCCTTGGATCTCCCAAACCTTCTATTTGAATTTCAAGGACGAGGCTTTCTTGAATTTGATGGACCTCCTTTTCCTTTCTTCTTCTTCTTGTTGTGAGTGATGAATGCAATGAGTTTTCCTTCTTCATGCTTTGTATCCTGCCTCTAGAACCATATTTTATTCTTCTTGAGTAAGCTTTCCAGTAATCTCATCGGATGACAAAAAATTGTTGTTATTGCTTGTAGTGGCGATGGAGGTTTACCAAATAGGAGGGAGACCTCTAAGAGTTACAATCACCAATTCCCTGTCACTCCAACATTTTGCAATTGATCTCTAAGAGAAGATATCCTCATAATGTAGGATTGCACAAAATTTCCTTTGTTCATCTTCATATCTTTGAGTTGATCTTTCAAGGAGAGGATTTCATTCAAATTGTTGACTTCATACATACTAAATATCTTATCATACATGTCCTTAGACTTCCTCAAATTTCCAACATATGCAAGTAAACTATCTTGTAGACCATCAACTATAATTTGATTTTCTTTTAATTCACTTTTCTTGTGCTTGTTCTTGGCAGCAGCGGAAGCATTCTCCGGAGGATCAAGTACTTTTCCTTGAATGTATTCTGAAACATCATTGTTATCGAATATGATCTCTAACTTGATATTCCATGTAACAAATTTAAATGAGTCACCCAACTTGAGGAATACATATTGACTTGATTAGATAGGCTCCTTCAACTTTCCAAAGATGATTGCTTCAATGCTTGTCTTCTTTTGGGCTTGTCCTTCACCTTAGCTCTGATACCATGATAATTTTCACACTGCTCTATGTTGTTTCAATTACTTTTAGCCCAATTCAATTATTAAATTAGCAATATTTTCAATAACAAATGATATTTCCATTCATCAATGGTAATTGAAGATGTAACAATAAATGCAATGATAAAGGAGACAATCAACCCGTCAACAAGAGACACGAGGTTTGGTCAAAAGCTAGGGAAAAAACCCCAGAAGGGGGGAAACCCTTTGAAAATTCTTCTTCTATTATATTTTCATAAAATGTTCAACGAAGAGTACAATGATCCCAATACAAAATCATCCAGCAAAAATAACATTCAGGAATATGTTCTCAGCATCAATATATATCAAAGAAAACTTTTCTTGTCTGCTTTCAATTGCAATCATATGTCAAATTTAGCCATAGATCTTGGCCAAAGCAAGGAAGAGGTGTGCATGCATATGAGACCTTCCAACCGCACCCTTGAGACTTATACCTTATTGTTATAGCTGGAAATTGCCTTTGATGAGCCTGCGACTATGATCCAAAACCCTAGAACCCATGCGAGCATTAGACCCTGTATTTTCGGACTTGTGCGAACCACTTTCCTCGACCTTGCCTCAAACCCATGTGAACCAAACAATGAACAAGAGAAGAAAAAGTTGCTTGGTGATGTCCAAATGAGCTTGAGGTCACTTATATTTATAGGCTTCCAAGGGTGACAATTTCATGTTAGGGTCGACCTGTCCAAATGTGCATATGTGGGATTTTCTTCATAAGTACACTTTCCCTTGTCTGAATTGGGTGCTTCAATAGCCAAAATTGGTCCTCTCGAAAAGAAGAATCCAGTTCCATGGTTGAAATTTGTCACTGAGCTTCCAAATTAACAATTTAGGGACACAATATATGTGTCAGACAATAGTGAACTCGAGAATCTTATCTTGAGGGAATTTCATGTTAAGTCGTATTCAGGGCACCCGGGATATCAAAATACTTTAACAACTATGAAGAAGTATTACTATTGGATGAACTTGAAAAAGGAAGTGGCTAAGTTTGTAGCTAGATGTTTTTACTGTCAACATGTAAAAGTAGAGTGCAAGCATCCACGTGGTTTATTGCAGTCAATTTCGATTCCATAATGGAAATGGGAGGTCATATCCATGGATTTCATCATAGGTTTGTCGAGGACATCTAAACAACATGATTCCATCATGGTTGTGGTTGATAGGTTGACCAAGGTAGCTCTCTTCATTGTAGTTAATTCTACGAATTCAGCTAGTGAGGTAGCTCAAATTTTCATCAGGGAGATAATGAGATTGCATGGTGTTCCCAAGAAGATTGTATCAAACAAAGATGCCAAGCTCACTTTAAAGTTTTGTAAATAGTTGTTTTCTTGTTTGGGGACAAAGTTGGCCTCCAGTACAACTCATGGTCTGCAGACAAATGGACAAAAAAAGAGGGTTAACATGATTCTCAAGGACATGTCAAGGATGTACGTCATGCATTGACAATGGAAGTGGGAAGAGTATATTCCATTGGTTGAATTTGCTTATAATAATGGGTATCACAAATCCTTTAGGATGAGTCCATTTGAGGCACTTTATGGGCGGAGTTGTAATACTCCCATCAACTGGAGTGATCTAATGAAAATGGTACTGATTGGACCAGACATGTTGGCTGAGATGGAACAAGAAATGCAGGTTATCAAGAAGAATCTAAAAGCAACACAGGATATACATAAGATTTATGCAGATCAACATAGATAATTTAAGGAGTTTCGGGTCGGGGATCATGTGTATTTACACATCAAGCCCAAGAGGATTGGATCATGTGCCAAGTTGGCACCTTAGTATTCTGGGCCTTTTGAGATCCTTAAGAGGATTAGTCCAATGGCATACAAACTTGCATTGTCGCCAACAGTGAAATTCCATGATATTCTATGTTTTATTGCTTAAGAGATATGTGAAAGATGTTGATCATGTGATTGACTGGTTTGTATTGCAGGTGGAGCCAGAAGGAGAATTCCAGTTGGACCCTTAATGCATATTACAACATAAATAACTCATGCTCTAAAACAGATCAATTGAGCAAGTTAAAGTGTAGTGGAAGCACTTTAGGCACGATGAAGCTACATGGGAGACGACTGATCAGATGCAAGCTACGTATCCTTCATTTTTTATTGTTTAAGGCAAAGGAGTTTTGGTATATGTACATATCTATGTATGGTTTCTATTGTAAATATAAGAATGAGCTCTATTATAAAGCTCCAGTAAGCAATATGATAGTCATGTTGTCATGTTTGTCATGTTTTTTTTGCTTTTCAACAAGTTTTTCATTGTAAACACTGCATCGAGATAAGTTATAAAGCTCTATGGGAAGTATGTGTTGGTTTTCAGCGGTCTTGTTGGTCATATGTGTCATAGAACACTGATGACAGTGTTTCCTTAAGGAGGAGGGGTTTGTAACAACCATGGGTTAAAATTTCATGCAATAAAGGTTAAAAAATGCAAATAAGAAAAAGGTAATGGGACACGTATTCCACGCTAAGTGTTGGGCAAAGCTCTATAGTGGGCATCACTTGTTGCTTATTATTGCTAAGGAAATTTGCAAAGGCATTGCAAAAGGAAAAGAGACATTGCTTGACATTTATTTATGAAAATAAAGGAAAATAGGAGAAAAGGGAGATGAAGGGTCACAAATTTGCATGAGAGGGAAATTGAAAGAAAATGAAGAAAAATAGAGGCCTTAATGATAAAATGGCTTATGAGGACCAGTTCACAACCTTTTGTGAGTTTGGTTTTGGAGTTTGCTTAAGAGAGGAGAAAAGCACCAAGAGAATAAATAAAACAAGCAAGAAAAGGAAGGACAAGGAAATCAAAAGAAGGAAAAGGACAAACAAGGAAAACAAATACAAGCAAGGAAGGTTGGATCAAGAAACTTCAGCAGTAGGCTCTTACAGGTAATAGGTTACATGTGTGATTTCCTAGCTGAGGTGTGAATGCATGGTACATGCACTTGTTGCCATTGGCATGGGTTTTGCCTAGTTTGATAGTGGTTTCAACCTTGCCTTGTCATTTCCTCGATAAGCATGGTGTGATGGGATTCTTTTATAGTTGAGCTTTGGATTGCTGGAATATTTTGGAACTAGGTGAGGTGGTCTCAGGAAAAATCCCAAGGGTTGGGGGTGGAGGTGGTTTAATCTTCGGGAAGCCCTTGACAGGTGGGTGGAGATAGGAAAATTCCTTAAGGTAATGGTGAGGAAACTCTGAGGCATCCAAGCTTGTTTGGGCTTCGTGATATCTTGACGAGTTTTGGCGAGATTGCATTAGTTTGAGGGTGGATGTGGTTTAATCTCCAAAAAGGCTTGGTTGTTTATGTCTTGAGATCCCACATTCATGCTTGGAATGTGGCACAAGGATGCTTAGATGAAAGAAATAATTTATTCAACCCAATCTATGGTTAAGTGGTACGTGGAAGTCCCTGACTTGGTTGGCTTTTGCATCAGTTAATAAGAGATAATTTTCCTATTGTAATTTATGATCCCTTGTTGTTGTTATTATGAATATGATGATTTGATGATTGTTCCGTCATGGTTAATAATTTGGTTATATGCTCGTTATAAGCATGGATTCGTAATGTTCTCTAGCTTATAATTGTTCACGATTTGATAAGTATATGAATGGTTGATGAATGCATGGACTAACAAGTGTTATTGTAGATAATATGAGAGGGCATTAGACCTTATTTATGATTATTAGATGGACCACAAACTCTCAAGATAAAATATGTTGGACATTGGGTTCAACGCTCCCCGTGTGTTTCACGACATGGACTAACCGCCTCTCGTGGATCCTAACTCTGGCGATTGTAGCGGAGACTAATGCCTGGGGGTTTTGGTCTGACGAAAATTGTGATTCCAACAAGTAGTATCAGAGTGACAAGTCTCGAGTTCGAAACTCACACAGCTCGCATTGGGGGGGAGCTTGTTAGACATTGGGTTCAACGCTCCCCGTGTGTTTCGCGACATGGACTGACTGCCTCTCGTGGATCCTAACTCTGGCGATTGTAGCAGAGACTAATTCCTGTGGGTTTTGGTCTAACGACAATCGTGATTCCAAAAAAATATGCGTTAATGACCTGTAACTCACATGTTCACCATAAGTTTGACGAAATGACTATCATGGTTAGGCCTGGCTATGTCAAGTTATTGTTCAAGTATTGTATGAGTATCATTGTCATTATGTCATTTATCATTCTAAGAAGTTACAAGTAGTTCTAGGAAATGGTATGGAGGTTGGCATAGAAAGGTGCCTCAGATCTTGGTACCGCACCCTCTGAACTAAAGATTTTGGGCTATAACCATAAGGAAGGAGGCTTGTGCATCCGGTTGGAAGCCTATAACTACACCCTTGCCTTGCCACGCATGAGGTTGTGGGCCCAAGTCAGTGAAAAATAAATATAGCTAAGGGTTTGGTCACCTGGGGTGGTTCTTTGACCTCTAGTGTCTTGTAGGCCTCGAGGGATGTCTGTGAGTTGTCAATTGTCGGCCCCACTTTCATAATTGAAGCTTAGAGGTCAAGTCATGTCATATTAACTCTTCGTCTCATGCTTACCCTGACAGGCCAATTAAATTGGGAAAATGTGGGAGGGGGTGGTAAAACTATATATCAATGTGCAAAAGAGTTGCATTGAACACACTATTCGTGGTGACAAGGTATTTGTAGAGTCTTTTTTTATTGACTTGACTTTTATTGTGTTTTTAGTTAGTTAACATGTGTAAGTTACACCAGAGAGAAAGCCATACTCATGATATTGAAGAACAATGACATTCATAACTAAATTGAGAATGGAGACCTTGTAGTTAATTAAAGAACACAAATATTTGCAAAAGTTAGAGAAATAGAAATTGGAATGATAATTTTGCCAAGTATCCATGTTGGTGAAACGAGCTAGCCAAAGAGAGGAGAATGCGTAGAGAGTCATCTGACTGCATTTTGAATTTGATTTAATGATGCATGGGTTTTATTGCTATTTAATTTATATTTGAAGTAGACCATTTAGAAAGCACATGAACCTAGTCCATTTAGAGGAGTTTTACTTTAGGCATGGTTTACACAATAAAGCCTTTTTCTCTCATGTATTAATCCATAGCTATTCCACATATGCGATTTGTTTGGACGCAAAATCACATACCTGTGGTTGAATTACTGTACAATTTGAATGGAGTATAGTTTCATGTCAATTTGGTATAATATATGTCATTCCCTTACATTGGCACTATGAGTTAAGTTCTTTTATTGAAGAAATATTGATTCATGACACCATTATTACTTGGAAGAATATAAGCGTATCAACGAGTATTTGGGTGTATTGGTTCAATACACTAAGCTCTTTCTTGTCTAAACATGTCATAGCAAGCTAATGTCATTATTCATTTTATCTAGGAACAAATCTAAAGGCTATGCATTGTTATCTTAATAAAGTAGAGGTTGATCTATTTTGGACAATAGAAGTAAAGTCATTTGAACTTGTTGATGGTTATTTCTGGCCAATGGTACCAAACAAGTGACTAGGCCTTCAACCAAAGTGCGTGTAAATCCTTGACGCCCCTATAATGATCAATGAAACATATTCTCAACCTTCATCATATTGACAGATTTAGTTTCGTTAGATATCAACATGCAAAGGAGTTGCACTAAACACACGGTTCCTAGTGACAAAGTATTTGTAGGTTTTTTTTTATTGCCTTGACTACTACTCTGTTGTTAGTTAGTTAATGTGTGTAAGTTACACTAGAAAGCAAGCCATACTCATGATCTTGAAGAATAGTGGCATTCATAACTAAATTGAGAATATAGACCTTGTAGTTGTTTAGAGAGCAAAGATATTTACATAAGTTAGAGAATTAGGGATTGGAATGTTAATTTTGCTAATTATCCATGTTGGTGAAGTGAGCTAGCCAATTAGAGGAGAATGTGCAGAAAGACATATGATTGCATTGTAAATCTTATTGTTAAAATATGATTGAGTAAACATTTCAATGCTTGGTTTTTTCCCCTTTGGGTCTCCCTAGGTGAAATTATTGTGTCCATTATGTGATTGATGTTATGTGTCTCTTCTACATGTTAGAGATGTTTCCTTTTTAATTTTTTAATAGCCATTAATGTTTTGAATGGAAGCTACTTTATGTTAATGGTTGTCTAGTATTGATGTTAGACTTAACCTCTCGATCACATTTGAGGAATTCTCTTATCGTTCCGCTCTCCATTTCTCTAAGATGAATTCCAATAATGTTATTTCCTCCACTGTTGATTTTATCCTAGTATTGGAGAACTATGGACACCATTATATCGTTGTTGCACTATTGAGAGATTTTTAATTATGGTTTTTAAAGTTTATTGACTATTGTAGAGAGAGAGAAACATCTTTCTTGCTCTTAATGACTGTTATTGGCCATCATTTTATTTTTTGAAGGATCTATTACTACATGCATGTGGGCATCCTAAGGACCATACTCAGCCACAACAGTTTCTCCACAAGTTGTATCGATTGATTGTGTGTTGTTGGGGCAACCTCATATTTCTCGAGGTTCACCCTCCTCTCCTTGCATGTGAGTGGTTTCAATTGTTGTTTTATCTATTGTACTAGAGTGTCAATGATCCATAATCTGTCGTGGATATTCCACTGGACAATTTGTCACAATAGATCTGGTAATACTATATGAAAATATTGAAATTTTACACTATTACAGTTTTATTAAAATTATAGATTTGTAGATTAAATTGTAACTGTGCATGCATGCAAATGGAAATTATGTAGAAAAGTAGAGAACGAAAAAATCAGCTCACAAACACACACACACTTAAGACACACAATATTCTCTTCAGGAAACCATTTCGGGAGAAACCCAACTGGAAGGTGAGATCGCTTTGCTCTCTTTCTCTGTCTAGAAATATGATTGCAGGTACAAATAAGTAATGCCCATGGCCTGTGGGCTACTACAATGCACGTATCCTCTTTGTGTGCTCTACATCCTATCTCTCTTAGCTACCTTTTCTTTGTTACGGAACAAAATGCTTTCCAAAGAATGGAATGCCTCTTCCTCCTAGTGGCCCGGTTATAACACAACCCGATAACCTACTAGTGGTTAATTTTGACTACATCAACTCTTAACTATAGCTCAAATATAAACACTTCTAGAGTCTTTTACATCATAAACACATGTCTAGTGTGAAAATTTATAAAAGTTACTTTATGCATAAATCTACTATTAGATTTGGTTATACTTCTCCTACTTAAAACAAGTTATTAATGCTGAAATCTTCAGATTAACTTCGAAGTAAACACATAACGGACTTTGACCAATTTAGATCTAAAACAGAAAAGTACATGCACATAGACAAAGGACACACAAGATTTTCTGGACAATTGTTCCCAGAAAAACCCAATGCGGGAAAACCAATCTTCTGGCTGCTGGAGGGTTTATATTATTAAGTAGTTTTTTGAATACAATAAATTTGGGCACCTTACTGGTTAAACTGACAGAGAAAAATATAGATCTGCAGCTAACCTGTTGTTATGAGACCAAACCCTTGACTGATTCACACCCTCAAAAGAGATTTCTAAGACTTAGCCAAATTCTGGCCCTAGAAACCCCAACGCTTCCCTTGAAGCCCCCGTGTCAACCCTGTTAGCCTCTGTGTGGCCCTGCGCTGGTCTGGAGAGGGCTGCGTAATCCCAGAATGGGTGACGTAGACCCTACGCTACCCTAGAAGGGTCTTTGCGTAACCCTGGTGGGTCCCCTACTGCCCAATGTTGCCCTAAAAGGGACTGCGTAACACTTGCGTAGCTGAAGCTGCTACGTAATTGTTGTTGCTGTCTCTGCTTCTCTGCACTGCCTTTGATTGCTGCTCTCTGCCTCTTATTGATTCTTGGCACTCGGATCATACCATCCCCTTTGCCAAAACTACCCCTTGTTGCAGCTGAAACACTTATGGAAATTCTTAGCAAACCATGCCCTAGAATTCCAGCTTAGTCTCAGTGCTCTGCCTCCGTGTGTATGTCCTCCAACTGACCCCAAGCCTTTCCTTTATACTTTCTCATTGGGAAACCAAAAACCTTGATCGGATCTTGAATCAATGGCCAAGATTAAAATAAAGCTTGATCTGTGTGACTGGAGTCAATTCCATCACATGTTTTAATTAATTACCTTTAATAATTTAATTTTCCTAAGTTAGACTTAGGGTCTTTAATTAAAATTATTAATTAATTAATTATTTCCCAAACTGGATGGAATTTCCCAAATCATTTTATGGGTCTTGGATACTTGATGTACTCTAGTCCCCCCATAAAGTTTCAGTGCTAGAGCACATTCGATGCTACTCCAATACACAAAATCTCAATACTCCCTCTTAGCATGGAGTGTGCTCTAACAATACATCACACCATGTATCACGAGATCTTGACATTGGTCTCTATGCTACTGATGCTTGGCTTGCTTCCCTGCATTACTACGATGTTGCTGCCATTCTATACTACTGCCCATGACGTTTCCATATCTGTACTGCAGCTCCCTCCTAATCTACTGTATTATGCTGCCACCTACTGCACTGCATCTTTAGTTGCTGAGAGAAGCAACTAAAACTCCTACCCAATCCTTAACAAACAAGTCAGTTGGGCTGCACCCTCATCACTGAAGCTCCATTGGTTGCTGATCTATGTAGAAATCTAGAGGATGATGCACATCTACAACTCCACACTACGTAAGCAGACTCCCTCTGCACTGTTGAAGTCACATCAGCCTCTGTGTTGAAATCTCCCACACTACTGATGCGCTACGCTGTCCTCCTGAAGTCTCTACGTTGTTGCAGCTCTACTCTGCGTAAGCAGCTCTGCTCTACGATGTTGAAGTCACATCAGTCCCTATGCCACTGTTGCATCTGCACTGCGCTTCTCCGCCTCTGCTCCATTTGTGATTATTTGCACCAACTTCTCCACTTGTCCTGCTACTATCCCAAGGCTCCCGTAGCTCAAATGTGATCCAAGAGATGAGTCGCTCAAGCATCCCGCCCGCACTCTGTAGTTGCTATACAGATCCATGTCGCTCCACTTTCATGGTTCATGAGCACTCATGGCTATGTCATATTTTGACCCATCATCTGCCACAACAACCTTGGAAGTAGAAGCTTCCTTGTCCTTTTTCTTCTGAGGACAATTGCTGGTGAAATGTTCTAATTCCCCGCACTAGAAACACTTGATCTTGGATAGATCATGCTTCTTCTTCCTTTGTTGCCTCTTTGATGCCAAGGCTGCATCTTCTTCCTCTTCCTTCTTCACCTTACTGGATCTTGACCTGTACTTCCTCTTGGTGAATCAACGGAGTTCTTCTTTACGAAGGATTGCCCACATATTGTCCCATTCGGGAAGGTCCGCTCTGCCCAAGACACTTTGGACAAAGGTTTCCCACTCTTATGTGACTGCATTTATTGTAGCCCTCACTAATACATCATCCTCCACCTTTGCTCCCATGACAGACAAATTATCGCTGATCACCTGTAGTTTGAAAAGGAAGGGCTCTATTTCTTCACCCTTGGTCATCATGAATGACCGCAACTAATTCTCTAGAAGCATTCTCCTTTGGATGAAATTTCCCTCATATAGGGTAGTTAGGGCCTTCCACATCTCATTAGCCTTTTTATTCTCGGCTATATATGGAGCTATATGGTCCTTAGCCCCATCCATAATGAAACGTTTGGCATGTTTCGCAGCTTCCTCATGCTTCTTTAGGAGATCTGCAGTGGTCGACGTGGGCAGGACTTTTTTTGCATGGTCTCTTAGACCGTATGCCTCCATGACTACCAGGATTCTGGCCTTCCAGATTACAAAGTTGGATAGGCCGTCAAACCTATCATGGTCACATAGTCCGTGAGGTGCCATTTGCTCAGATCTACTCAGTCAGATCTTCCTCTCCCCGCTTCTCTATTGAAGCTCGGATCTAGGGTCCTTGGCGAAAAAAACACCCTCTGCTCCCTCTGATAATTGATTTCCTCTTGGAAATCTGCCAAAACAATGAAACAACTCTCTACAATCCTCTAATCGATCTACAGATTTATTTGGCTAGAAACTCTCTGAGAATTTGATCTCCTCCCGCTCTTTTTCACCCAGTTCTTAGGCTAAATTTTTGATCTTCATAAATTTAACCCCACCAGCAACTTCTGAAGTTCTGCAGCTCTATCTATGGCACTTTTGAATCATACAACTTCAGATTTGCATTACCCTAGCTGGCCGCTGCGTGAGTAGAGAGTCCCAACACGGTCTCTGTGTTGTCTCTACACAGTAAGTACGTGGGCTTGCGTGGAGACTGCGTAGGACTGCGTCACCCTGACCTCTGCGTGGCTTTGCTCCCTCTGAAACTACGCTGTCCCTACAGATCTGGTTTTCTGTTGTTGTTGCTACTCTCTTTGTTGCTTTTTGCAACAAGATACTTCAGTCTTCTGCTGGTGACTTTGCTAGATCTGCAATCCCTCTGATACCATGTGAAAATATCTGAAAGTTACTTTATGCAGAAATCTACCGTTAGATCTGGTTATACTTCTCCTACTTAAACAAGTTATTAATGATGAAACCTTTAGATTAACTTCGAAGTAAACACATAACAAACTTTTGACTGATTTAGATCTAAAGCATAAAAGTAAATGCACATAGACAAAGGACACACAAGAGTTTTTGGACAACTATCCCTGGAAAAACCCAATGCGGGAAAACCAGTCTTCTGGCTGCTGGAGGGTTTATATTATTAAGTATTTTATGAATACAACAAAAATGGGCACCTTACTAGTTAACCCGACAAAGAAAAATATAGATCTGCAGCTAACTTGTTTTTTTTAGACCAAACCCTTGACTGATCCACACCCTCAAACGGGATTCACAAGAGTCAGCCGAATTCTGGCCTTAGAAACCCTAACGCTGCCCCTGAAGCCCCTACATCAGCCCTGTCAGCCTTTGTGTGTGCTTGCGTTGGCCTGGAGAGGGCTACGTAACCCTAGAATGGGTGATGCAGATCCTACACTGCCCTAGAAGGGTCTCTGCGTAAGTTTGGTGGGTCCCCTGCTACCCAATGCTGCCCTAGAGGGACTGCGTAGCACCTGTGTAGTTGAAGCTGCCCTCTGTGCTGTGCAGCTGCTGCCTGTGCTTCTCTGTGCAACCTCTGGTTGCTGGTCTCTGCTTCTTGCTGATTCTTGGCACAGGGATCAAACCATCCCCTTTTCCAAAACTACACTTTGCTGCAGCTGAAACACTTTTGGAAATTCTTAGCAAACCACACCCTAGAATTCCAGCTTAGTCTCAGTGCTTTGCCTCCATGTGTGTGTCCTCCAATTGACCCGAAGCCTTTCCTTTATACTTTCTCATTGGGAAACCAATGACCATGATTAGACCTTGACTCAATGGCTAAGATTAAAATAAAGCTTGATCTCTGTGACTTAAGTCAATTCCATCACATGTTTTAATTAATTACCTTTAATAATTTAATTTCCTTAATTAAAATTATTAATTAATTAGTTATCTCCCAAACTGGATGGAAGTTCCGAAATCCTTTTCCGGGTCTTGGAGATCTGATGTACTCTAGTCCCTCCACAAAGTTTCAGGGCTACAACATATTCGATGCTACCCCAATACACAAAATCTCAATAGCTAGCCCCTTTTCCATGAATAATGGGGGCTGACACAACATCCTCCTGAATTATAGGAGTGAAAATAGGAAGGTCAACTTCTGAGTGACATAAATTTTGCATATAGAATTCAATTGACGCACATCTTGCATTGTTGGAAAGATCTCTATGTGTAGAACAACATGGAATGGTGTTGTGCTATAGCAACAAAGTTTTACCCCAAAAAAATGTCATTTGATGCCTCAAAACGCTTTGGGAAGGTTTCAAACCCCATTTTGCCAAACTGGGTCTCACCAGTGAAAATGGTGCCATGAGCTGATTCCTCCAATTTTCCCACTCCAAATGCATCAATATGGATGACAAACAATATAATGATTCAATCCGGATTAGTCAAATCCTTGCCACATACTTAGAGCTTGAATTATGTCTAATTGTTGTTCCCTTAATGCTTTAACATCGATGTATTTTTTCTCATTCACCACCTTTTGATAAACCTAGTTCTCATGTGATCATTTAGTTTCCATCTAATACATATGTTAATGGGAGTGGGAAACTTATGATTCTTATTGGGTGGTCATTCTTATTAATGGTTTCACCTTTTTATTGAGTGTTGGAGACACACACATATGGTGTTGTTTTGGATTTGCTTACAAGGTTATTGTGGGAATGAGATCGTAGGGAGCACCAAAGCTCCTCCATTATCATAAATGAATTGCAACTAGGAAATTTATTAAAAAAATACATGTTGGTTTGTATTTAAAGTAGACCATTATAAGCACATGAACCTAATGCACTGAGACGAGTCTTATTTCAAGCATTGTTTACATGATAAAGCCTTTTATCATGTGTATTAATCCCTAGCCATTTCACATATGTGATTTTCTTAGCCACTAATTCTTATTGTGGGTATTCAAGTTGAAGGGAGTTGTGTATAGATAAATGACAATTTGGTATGTGACATGCCATTTCCTTGCATTGGGATTGGGTATTAGATTCTATTTATCGAAGAAAGATTGATTCATGACATTATCTTTACTAGAAAGAATATAAACATATTGATGAACATTTCCTTGTATTGGTTAATTGAGCAAAGTTCTCACTTATCCAAACATGTCATAACAAGCTAGGAGAATTATTCATTTTGTTTGGAAATTTCTATAAATTATACATTATTATCTTAACAAGTAGATGTTGATCTATTGCTAGCAATAGAAGTAGAGCCACTTAAACTGATTGATGGACATTGGTGGCCTATTTTACCCAAGTCGTAACTAAACATTCAACCTAAGCCTATGTAGAGCCTTCATGGCCATATAACAATCAAAGAAGCGTATTTCTTAGTCGTAATAATCTTGATAGATTCAATTTAGTGGGATGTCAACACGCAAAAAAGTTGTACTAAAGACAAAAATCTTAGTGACAAAGTATTTGTAGAGTCATGGTTGTTATTGTCTTTGATTATTATTGTGTTGTTAGTTGGTTGTTCTATGTAGGTTAACTGGAGACTATGGCCAACCTCTATTCTTAAGTAGTTGCACTCATAAATAAATTGAGAATATGGATTTTGTAGCCATTTTTTTCATAAGCTAAAGTCCTCTATTATCAAGATAAAGTTGCATAAATGATTGGCCTTTACTTGTGAATGGCGTGCCACTACAAAAACCAAACCGTTCACAGAACAAGACACTGTCTATCCTTGAAAATATATCATCTAAAATAATGACAATGTTTACTAGAGCATATTATTTTTGCCATGTTACTATGCAAAATCTATATAGAGATCACATCATAGCCTTATCAGGCTTGCCACTTAACACAATTGACAAAGAACATACAACCATAATGTAAATTAGGAGGAATTGGAGGCATCAATCTCAATAGGAGCATTTTCACAGTGTTGTGGCTACTCGATCGAGGGCCTAGAGCCATGCTTACTTCTATCCACACCAAACTAATGTTCATTTCCTTCAATTGTAGGACAATATCTGCTAGAATCATGATTGTCGTTAGACAAAAACCCGCAGGTGTTAGTCTTCGCTACAATCGCCAGAGTTAGGATCCACGAGAGGTGGTTAGTCCATGTCGCGAAACACACGGGGAGCGTTGAACCCAATGTCCAACAATCTCCCCCCCAACGCGAGCCGGGTGAGTTTCGAACTCGAGACCTGTTGCTCTGATTCCACTTCTTGGAATCATGATTGCCGTTAAACCAAAACCTGTAGGTGTTAGTCTCCGCTACAATTGCCAGAGTTAGGATCAAATAGAGGCAGTTAGTCCATGTCGCGAAACATACGGGGAGCGTTGAACCCAATGTCCAACAATATCATATAAGACCAGGAGTATTTTTTCCTTGCCATCATCGCTATCAAACAAGACATGACCTAGATGTGACTTCATACAACAATAGAGATCTATTATTTATAAATACTGATTTTGCCAACTATGATTATGCTCCCTGATTAACATCAAAACCTCCATTGCGGTCATGACTTTAAAATTTGACAATAAATTACATTCACCAACCATATTATTCTCTACCTCTTACAACTCTCTTTAATGATTCGTGGAATTTGTTCCTAAAATAACCTAGAAGTATTTCCACCTAAACATATTAAAAACTCAATTTTGCTCTCTCTCTCTCTCTCTCTCTCTATATATATATATATATATATAATGTTATTGTAAACGTAGTAGTACCTCGCTATTCATTCAAATTGACAAAATGCAGGTTACATGAATATGTGTTTCTGTTGACTTCAACTTGCTCATAGGAAACCAGGTCTGTTGGCCATCTTAGAGAGTTATAGGCCATCCAAAACTTAAAGAGTTTAAAGCGATCTCTTGCTATCTTTAGAGGTCAATTTTCTATCTTAACATATATAAACATATAAAAAAAGTAAATGCTATCCGTAGTATGCATAACAACAAAAAGATAGGAATTCAAATATTCAGTCTTCAGATGATTCAACAGGTGCCGGGTCTTTGACACTTGACCCGAGATGTCAACTCGGTGCAAATTCTAGAGCTGCCTATCAATTCGCCCTAGGTGGACGTTCTGATGATGCTGTTGTAGATGAATCTCTTGAATGTCTCTGCGTATTTCAGCCATAATTGATGCAGCCTGCAGATCCCCCCTAATCTCTTACACTGTTACAATCACTTTAGCCAACAAACATTTCAGGGTCCAGTAAATACGAATAGAATGTTGAAAAAGTGACAGTCTACCTCGAGTATGGCCAGGATTCATTAGAATTGGATCCATGTCTTTCTCAGGAAGGTCTTCCTCGACCTTAGTTTTGACATCCTGTTCCCACCTAGAAATCATAGATTTAACATGGCTGGGTGTTCCTTCTGAATAACCCTGAAACAAATTCTCCATAATTTCTTTCCCAGATTTCCTTCCTCTTCTGTTTGTGCCCGCTTTAGCCTTCCCTTTATCTTTACCTTCCTTCCTACCCGACTGAACTTTAACCATTTTGACTTGAAACTGGTCTCCCAACAAATGTGCATTCACCTGCTCCACACCAGGACACTGACCCGACGTGCAATGGCCTGAGGGTGAAAATTGCGAGGAAGACCCGCAGAAGAAGACAACATAACAATATTGAGGTTAAAAAGGTGGTTTATGATGATGTTCTGATGAATAGGAGCCAATAGTTGTCTGTCAACTTGGCCATAAGTTATTACCGACTTCATAATTAGAGACCCCCTTCCACCCAGATAGGTCGTAGCCTCCCTAATATCATTAGGTTTACCCTTCCCAATATTAACCCAGACCATGAGGTTTAAAACAAGACCAGAAAGGACCCCGATACTCTTTACAGTGACTCCCATACAAACCTAGACCAAATAAGAGATAACCCCCCCAACCAGCCTGAGAAATATTTTGTCGGTTTTGCTCTCATTGATGTCGCTAATGGTATTGACTGAACCTCTAAGACTCTCACTGCTTGAAGCAATATTACCATTCTTAACCGAACTTCTAACCACAAATTTGTCATTAGATGACATGCATTCAATTTCCCATAGCCATATAACATCAAAACCGTTGCAGAAGTAAGTATGCAAATTTCCAATAGTGGTTGCAATAGAGCCATGCAGAGTACAAAATATTCAGGAGGGATATGAAACATGCTTTCATAACAGAGAGGACGACAGTGAGGGATGCAAAATAGACATGCAATGTCTTCAATATAACATGCAAGGGTTACAAAAAAATATAATTCGATGTGATACGAACATGCAAAGTGAAGAGGGTAATTAAACTAACCATGGTCATGGCATTGCGCCACCACCTCCTCTGCCATTTCCATGCCTAGAAGGTGAAACAAAAACCAACCAACCAACTGCAGAGCTGAAGTAGAGTCATCAAAATTAACTAGAACCGACTTACGAAACTCAATTACGACCCAAAAATCAGAGACACAGATCTTATCAACCGTGCCAGACCCCACCCATTCCTCTTATCCAACCCATCATTATTGGGAGATTGGTAGAGAGTCATTCCAAACAAGGACTGAAGAACCATAACATACAAACCAACAATTATCTTCATCTCAGAGGTAAATTTACCAGGGAGAAAGCTAAATACATACCCGCGCAGACGACACACCAATGTTGCCAGAGCCTACAGCTGATCCACTGTCTTCTTTCTGGTGTTTTGCATTCCCTCCTTTGCTATAATCCAAAACCCGATAGAGAGAATGTTTTTAACATGTCTCCACATCCTCCCGCCCCAACGTTTTCCCCTAGACCCTCTTGACATGCCTTTCTGTCTAGCAAGTTGCTTAAATGCATTTATTAATCAGTTCGCCACGTCACACGAAGCCGCTTCCCACATAGGTCTTTAAGCACTCTATACATTATGGTTTAAAAATCACTTATTTAATAATAACAATAATTTCAGATAAGTACGTAACTTGACATCAAATTGAAGCATAATATCCCTCTTTATAGTTTACAGGATAAACAACCCCTTCCCTTACCATTTAACTATGTAATTTATGGAATTGTATATACCTAAGAAAGTATAACTTACATACAAGAAAGGCACTACTTCACCCTTTCGGTTCACAATTTAGTTTCAGGAGTTTTATATTACCTTAAAAGGTGTAACTCACAGTGGTAAAAGTGTTTGTGCATAAATAGAGGTCTTCAGATCGAACCTGGCTAAGTCAGCTTATTCAAGTTGTTCAGAAGTGCTGGGAACGTCCATTGTTCGAATCCTGGGAAGGCCATTTTAAAATTGGAGAATGGCGACCACTCCCCTTTCACAGGCAGGAGGATTAGGAGGGATCATGATGGAAGGCATGCCCCCTCCTCCTGGCACCGATTTGACAGGCATCTGTTTCAGAGATCAACTTTGGCTTAACAGTTTTCCCCTCGACCGAAACCTCGTCTTCGATTATTTCGCACTCTCTCCTTTCTATGACTTGACTTGCAATAACGAGCAGCTTCGGATGCGCTCTGTTCACCCCCTTGACATCTCCCAGCTCTCGTATGTTCTTTCACTCTCATTCTCTCTTTCCAAGCTTTTTTTCTTTTCACCATTTAATTGTTACTCCATGGTATTCCTCCACGAAGATACGTTAAAATCTTTTATTTCCTTGCTGAAAATTAACTGTAATTGTGGGGGTAAATGTGTCACATTCCATTCATGAATTTTCCGTATCAAACAAAAGACAGAAATTAAGTCCAGGGGAGAATAATTATGGCTTAGGGTTAGGGTTACTTTTGTGAACAACTTCTGCAAAAGATAAATCTAGTTCAACGGACTGCCCTATATACAAGCTGGCTAAAATACAACCAGCGCGAAGAAAAAGATCCATCTATTAGAAGCGACATCTGGCCCTAGTGCATGATTCCGTTAAAAGAACAAAACTAAACTCCAGATTTAGTAGAACACAGAAGAGATAAAGATGGGGGTATTGTACTTGTTCATGAATACTTTTAGGCTTCACCACATTAGGCTAAGCTACATATATAGTCATTTTAATCTTCGTTAAACACGGTCTTTGATACAATTACTTGCTTATTTTGGTTTCTTTTCATATATTGCTCAACAGGAAATTGACAGGCATTGAATATATGTTGAATGAAGTTATGGAACCTCATCTTTTTGTTATCCGTAAGCAAAAACGCGACGGGCCTGAGAAAGTCACACCCATGCTTACATATTATGTTCTAGACGGTTCCATCTACCAGGCACCTCAGCTCTCCAGTGTTTTTGCATCTCGGATGGTATTTGACTCCCGCCCTCTCTCTCTTTCGAGACATGTATGCTGCACATACACACATGATAAAAACAAATTTGTTGTTCTAATTGGTGAGTGCTAGTTGGCATGTGGTGTCCTTACTCCTAGAAAGTCATTTCCCTTGCACTTGGCATAGGAAGGATTTTATGCCATCTTAACAGCCTTGCCCTTCATTTTTTATTACCACATGTAAGGGTAGAGGTATGGGAGACTGATCTCTGGAGTTTGATAAGATACTTATACTAATTTCATATGCTTTTAGAAAGGAAAGAGTGATCTTCTGAACGATGTGGCAATAGGTGTTTGCAGTCATTGGTGAATATGAATACACGGATACTAGCCATCACATTACCCATTTCTGATTGGACTCGCAGAGTATTTGTTTGGCAGGTTCGAGCTCTATATTATATATCAAAATCTTTCACGGCTGCAGCCTCAAAACTAGAGAAGATTGGCTATGGTACAATATAATTGCTCCACTTTTTCATTAATGTATACATCTTTAGTTATGTATCAATCAAACTGAGTTTTCGAATATGTATGGTATTAATGGTCCTCCTCTCTTTACTTTGTCTTTATTTGTCTAGAAATACTAATTCTTTTGCTCAAAACTCCTATTAGATCTTTGCCTTACATATACAAGTGGGAGAGATGGGGACTAGATATTCATCTGCTCTTATATCCATCTTATTTGACATTATTGTAGCCCAAGTGAGTGTTTGCTTGTAAGGGGTCAACGAAATCCAAGAGACGTGTTAACAAAGGTAAAAAAATAAAAGAAAAATAAGTTATGACTATATTGCACTACTTATTATAGAAAGGGGGGTGAATTTTAAGGGGTAGTTGGAGAGACTTTTGGGATGAGTTGAAAATATTCTAAAAAAATAAAAGTAGATCATAAAAACACAAATTATTTGCTGCCAATTGGGTTGTGATTCAATGGTTAAGATAGTGGTATGTTTGGGCACCCCAAAGGTTTGATTATCAAAAGACATGTTTCTATTGATTAGGGTTAGGTGCAAGTCATGGTTGACTTTGATGTCAGCTTTTAGTGCAATTTCAAAAGTCTTTACACCATGCTGGGGGTACTTCATGTGATGTGGAGTGCATGTTGTATGGATGACGTTTAGTTGTTTCATGATGGACATACACATTGGGGTTGGTTTGCTCATTGATTGTTATGCCTTCTCTTGATGCTTGTGTGGCATTCTTTCTTGCAGCATTGTAGACCGCTTCGTGACTTCTTCACGCACATGGAGAGTTGTTGCTTGCCTAGGAGGATGACTTGCTTTGGAGAAGAGTTAGGTACCTTGGAGGAGGGTATCGAGGCTTAGATAGCACAGGGACATTCGGTTGCTTGCATGGAAGCTTGTACTTTGGTTGAGGACGCTTGGGTCAAGGAGGGATCATGGAGGTGTGGTGGATCAGGAGATGGCGATATGCATGGCTTAAGAGGTAGCATTGGAGGTTTGTGGAGGTGAAATATTGGAGCCTTCTTGAGGAGTGTTCAATCTTGGATCTTTGCTTGTTGGACATGCATACCTTAAAGCTCGACATGTGTCACCTAGAGTTGGGGCAATCCACATGTGGGGCCACATTATGTAGTATTGGGTCTCTTCAATCTTGTGGTAGACTAGGTCCATTTGTATTGTTTTCCACCCTCACCTTTCATATAGATAGAGGGAGGAGAGGGTCATTTCACACACTTTGACTTCATTATTGTTCACTCATATAATCACATACTTGTGTTAGAGATGTAAGAGCAAGGGGAAACTTGTCTACTTGTACTCCTTGTTATTTGCATTTGTTGTCTTTATCTTGAGTGGTAGGGTTCTTGGAGGAATTTCAAGGGAAGACTAGGGTTAACGTTTTACCTTAAGGAAACAAAGGAGACTAGGGTTTGTGATAAACCTAAAGGAGGAAAGGAGCATTTGATCTTGTAGTTGTTGTGAGAAAAATAATAATAGTGTCTTATGGCATACAACAACCCTAGTGCTATTTTGTGTGCTTGTTGTGGAGATGAGAGAGGGAGATGATCTTTTACGCTTATGGGATGCAAGTGTTGCTACCAAGGAGAACTTGTTGGTGTGTATGCTAGCTTGTTGAGGATCTTTGGTGGGGCTCATTCAATTTAAGACCTTAGTTTGCATGAGTGTCCAACAAGGGATATGTTGTAGTCTAAGTGTTGGCATTTGCAATTACATTAACAAGGAAAGTCTCACTCGAAGCATTATGTAGAGACATAAAGGGTTGTGCCAGGCTTTAATTAGTACGGTTGACATGATCAACTCCATCCCAAGAATCATTCTTAGCAAATAATCAATACTATAGACCAAGGTTGCGGGGAAGCTTCACCCCCCCCTCGTTCCCATTTCCGAAATGCGCTTAGTGTGGGAGCGTTTTGGAAACGTTCGGAAATGTGCTCCCGAAAACGCTTCCTGAGGGGAGCGTTTTCAGGAGCGTGTTTCCGAACCTGTTAAAATGCTCCCTGCCTTTTCGGGAGCGTTTCCGGAAGTGCTCGGGAGCGAACGCTCCCTGAGCGCTTCCGGCGTTTAAAAAACGCTTCGGGAGCGTTTTTTAAATGCCGGAAGCGGTTGGGGAGCATTCGGGATGCTCCCGAATGCTCCCCGAAGCAAAAAATGCTTCCCGCCGGGCGGAAATTTTTTTCAATGAAAAATTTGTTTTGTTTATGGGGGGGGGGGTCATTTTGTTTTTATTGTTTGTCGAGTGAGTGAGAGAGAGCAAGAAGAGCTTGAGGAGAGAACTGGAGAGCTGAGCTGCAGAAGTGACAAGGAGAGCAAGGAGCAAGCTGCAAGGCAACAGGAGGATTGCAAGAAAGAGGTAGGCCTTCTAATCCAATTTTGTATTTTCTAGGATGAATTTGTAGGTTGTTTAAAAATGAAAACTTGATTTTTTCTTGAATGTTGCATTTTATTGGGTTTAAAACTTAAAAAATGAATTTTTTTTTTCCTATGTTGCATTTCCTATTCCCATTTGGCATTTTTCCATTTGTTTTGCAGGCTAGAAACTTGAAACTTGAAACTTGTTTCCATCATGGCTATATGGCTAGGGATTTTCCTCATGTTGGTTCCTTTATTTGTGATAATGGTGTTGGAGAGTGGTAGAAGAAAGAGGCAAATCAGAGAAGAGGAGGATGAAGAGGAGGGTTATGGTGGATTTGAAGAAAATCCTGAAGAGGAGGAGGATTATGCTAAGGAGGAAGTGGGGAGTGGAGAACCAAAGGACACAGATTCCCCAACTAAACGAGACCAAACTCAGACACCTTTGTGGAAATATGTTCAGAAAATGGAAGGAGGGAAGGTGGTGGAACCACTAAATTTATTTGCCCCCATTGCAATAAACAATACCATGGTTCATACACCCGTGCGAGAAGGCACCTTTGTGGGAAAATGCCAGGGGATGGAGATAAAAATATTGGAATCAAAATTTGTACTAGTGTGCCAGCAACACAGAGAGAGAAATATAGGAAGGAAGAGGAGACTGCTCTACAGAGATCATCTAAAAGATCTAGGGGTTTCATTGATTCTTATTCAGGCCCAACACGTCATGGACAAACAGGTTCAACTTCCACCCATGCTAGTGGTTTTGGAGGCAGTGGCACACCTGGATTAAGGCGTAGAACCATATCCGATTTCCTGGACGAAGGGTGTAGGAATGATGTGGATTCAAAAGTTTACAGGTTTCTATATGCATGTGGGGTGCCATTCAATGTTCTTCGCTCACCTTATTGGCATGAAATGGTTTCTGCCATTAATGATGCCCCCAAAGGATACAAAAGCCCTGGGTATGACAAGGCCAGAACCGTGGGTCTTGATCATGAAAAAGCTAAAATAAACCATTCTTTGGCTAGAATGACAAGTTGGTGGAATGAGCACGGGGTGTCCATTGTCTCTGATGGATGGACCAATGTAAAAGGAAAGCCATTGATAAGTGTTTTGGCTGTGTTGGTTAGTGGTGCAATCTTCCTGGCAGCATATGATTATTCAGACAAATTCAAAACCGGCATTAACATTGCAGAACCATTACTTGATATAATTGAAAAGACTGGGCCATACAATGTCATACAGGACATCACTGATAATGCTGCTAACTGTAAGGCAGCAGGAGCAATTATTGAGGATAAATACCCCAACATTTTTTGGTCTGGGTGTTTGGTTCACACAATGAACCTTTTGATGCATAATATCATCAAAAACAAACAACCTCAATTCAAATGGCTTGGTGATTTGTACAAGAGAGGTAAAAAAATGATAAAATTTATTATAAATCATAGCAATACCCATGGGCTTTTCCGTACTCACTCCAAATTGGAGTTGTTGAAGATAGCAAAGACTAGATTTGCTAGCTATTACCTCACCTTCAGGCGCCTTTTGAAGGTAAGAGAGTCATTGGCTGCAATGGTATCAAGCCCACACTGGCAGCTATTAAAGGACAGGGCAGCAACAATAGTTGACAGTCAAGGTTTCGAACATGTGGAGGAGACCGCCCTTGACCCTCTATTTTGGGCAAGTGTGAGGGAAATTTTGAATTTTACCAAGCCCATTTATCACATAATTTGGTTTGCAGATACTGATAAACCAGTGATTGGGGAGGTTTATGAGCAGATGGACAGCATGTTGGGGAAAATAAAAGATATTGTTAAGGATAATGATCCCAGCTTGTATGCTATGATTCATGACTGTGTGTGTGCACGGTGGAATAAACTCAATGTTCCACTACATGCCTTAGCATATATCCTTACACCAAAATATTACTCTCCATCTTGGTTGGGCCAACCTGCACCTGGAGGTGGGGTTAGGATGAAACCTCATACAGATCTAGAGGTACAAGAGGGGTACATGAAGGCATTAGACAAGTTGGTACCAGACAGGGAGGAGTGTGCTAGATTGCGCCTTGAATTAGGCAAATAATTCAGTTGCACTGCTAACTTTGGTTCTTTCCATGCAATGGAAGACAGGGACAGATTTGATGCTTTCACATGGTGGGAAGCATATGGCGGCATGGGACTTTTGCCAAAGCTGGTTAAAAAAGTTCTCTCACAGGTTGTGAACACTTCTTCTACAAAGAGGTGTTGGAGCACCTACAACTTCATACACAATGTGAGAAGAAACAGGCTGAATGAAAACCGAGCTGAAAGCTTGGTTTATGTGCATTACAACTTGAGGTTGTTGAGCCATTACTGTGATCGGGCAAATGAGGATCAATCATACAGAGTCTGGGACAACAACCCAGAGGATGATAATTTGGAGGACGACACGTTACATCTGGAAGAATTGGAAGCATAACTTTTTAGGGATGATGATGAAGCATCAGCAGCACCGCCACACACAGGGCCAGTCCCACCATCTACTGGTAGCAGTGCGGGTGCCAGTGCCAGTGCTAGTGCCAGTTCTCGATATCACACTATTGTTCCTTTGCAGATCCAACCTCCACCTTCTAGTCATGGTCGTGGTACTCCTGAGAGTACTAGAAGACCAACATTTCCTCGTGGCTCACAAAAATTAGACATTTCTCGTGGGCGTGGCAAGGGGCCAGCCAGTAGATAAAATAGATTTGTTGTTTACTAGTCTTTTCTATTTGTTGTTGACAATTGAACAATTGAAACTTGACTCTTTCATATATTTAATGACAATTTAAGTTTGAAGTTTGAATTTGAAAGGTGAAACTTTGAAGTTGGCATTTATAAGTTTACAAGTCATTATGAATTATGAATATGATGTTTCATGAAAGTTATATGGTGATCAATGAATCAATGATGATAAATGTTATATAATATCAATGATGATAAATGTTATATATTGAATTTTGAAATCAATGAATCAATGATGATAAATGATATATATCAACGATGATAAATGTTATATATTGAAATTTGAAATCAATGAATCAATGAATCAATGATGATAAATGTTATATATCAATGATGATAAATGTATATTGAATTTTGAAATCAATGAATCAATGATGATAAATGTTAGATATTGAAGTTTGAAATCAATGATGATAAATGTTATATATCAATGATGATAAATGTTATATATTGAATTTTGAAAGCTTGAAACCTTCAGATTGATGATTCACGAGACTCAAGAGTCAATATGTTGTATGCTTCCAACTTATGGGCGTGGTTGATGAAGATTATAACTTCTAGATGATTGATGTTAGATGATTCAATCTATGTTTTTATGTTTTTTATGTCTAAGTCATCATTCTACATGTTTTTGTTGACATATATGCATCAATATATATATATATATATATATATATATATATATATATATATATATATATAAACGCTCTTGGAAACGCTCCGGACCAGAAGCTTCTAAAAATGGCGCTCCTGCTCCCGCTTTGCGTTTTCGCTCCTACTCCCAAGTAACCTTGCTATGGACATCTGATCCTCATATAACAACCTCCACATATAGAGGTAACTGTTAACGACTTTCATTTAGATTAGCTCTCATCAAAACTTGAAGGCATAATAGCTTATGCAATAAAAAGACCATCATCATACAAAATAGAGAAGCAGTAGAAATGAAATACATCATCACCATACATTAGAATAGAAATAATATTTTGGAAAGGGGGCTTCATTTCATTTGTTTGCATTACAGTGCAATACATCATGACAACTTTCGATCGATGACTAGGGTGCAATGGTTTTACATTATATTTCTTAATACCAATACATCCAACCACTATTCCTCTATTACCCATTAATAGGCTAAAGCCTTTACACTTATGCCCATGTTTCTGAAGGTGGGAAGATACATCCAAAACTGTGAAGTCATTGGCCTACTTTTGGTTCCTTCTTTATTAGCTAATATTTCTATCCACTCCTTTTTGCATTGGTTCTTCTAGTGTTAGGGATGTGTTTTGGAAGCTAACATGCAATAAACCATTCGTTCTAGGGACATCCTCCTTATAAGCCTTGTTTTAGACTGATTCAACAATACAATTTTGGCCTAGTATCAGTGTTTTAAAAAACCGGAATCGGTCAGCTACCAGGCCGAGGTAATGACTCGGTAATGACTCGGTCGACTCGGTTTCAATGACTCGGTTTTTGTAATTAATACATTAAATATTAATTTTTTTTTACAAAAACATAAATTTAAAGATTTTTATTCATGTTTCCAAACACAAAGCATTACAATATAGACAAAAAACAACATATGATCAAAGTAGGCTCATGAATATATCCATTATATCAAAATTGCACCCAGTGCACTGTCCAAGGACCAATACATGATGATGATATAGAGATCAAAACAAAAAACATAACTAAGGAGGCTCTAAATGGCCTCTACAACAAAACATGAATAGTCACTAGTAACCACTGCCAGTCATCTGACTGTGACAAGCCAATGTCCTCTTCCTCAAACTCTGAACCAGAGGGGGAAAACGCTCACTCCGCCTCCTCCTCTGAATCAACATCCTCAACTGAAACTATACCCTTGCCCTTACCACCTTGAGAATCAGATAGACGAGTTATGCGTCTCCGTCGTGGTTGACTAGAGGAAGTGCCTGCACCTGCAACTGGATGGCAATAACCCAATCCTGAAATCCTGAAAAACTGATAAGTCTGCTGGATTTTGAATGAGATCTAAAATTCTACTTTCTCCATATGAAATCCATTGAGGTCGGAACCACTCTCAAACATCCCGAGTCATTTCATGGTAATGTTAAAAATTTAAGTAATCCTTTTACTTTAAGAATTTAACATTACCATGAATGTCACTTTTACTTTAAGAATTTAACATTACCATGTGAGGTATTGAGAGGGGTTGGGTTAGTTAAATAGCATGGGGAGGGGTTAGAAAACCTCAAAAAACCTAACAACAGAATTAAATTCGGTTTCAAGTCCATAAAAATCGATTTTTTGGGCCCACCGGCCGGCTGAATTGGCTCGGCCGAGTTAACTCGGACCAGGCCTGATTGGCTGGTTTGTTACTGAGCCGGCCGAGCCGGTACAAAAACTGGCTGGCTCGGGAACAAACCGGCCAACTGGCCATTTCTTGTGCCTAGTCGGATCGGCAAGCCTAATGGCTCGGTCGACTAGGCCTGGTCCGATTCGAATCGGCCGTTTTTTAAAACTAAGCCTAGTATGTACACATTATTTACTTGGTTTGTATTTGTTTGGTCTATGTTGGTAGTGCTCAAAGGGAATTTATCACCTTTCATAATAATCGTAGTAATCATTCAAGCTATGTGATTAAAAGGTAATGATTGAAGGCATAGTTGTTCTTGGACATCGGGCCTATGTTGAATCATCGTGACAATCCTCGAATAAGTTTCATCACCTTAGAGCATTTTAAATTGTGAGAAGATATAACTTACAAGTTACATTAAAAACATATAATAAAAAGACATATTAGCTTATTCTATCGTACTAAGGTTTGCTTTTAAGAATTAACAAATTACTGTCTATTGTATTGAAAACTACCATTGAGGCCATATTATTAATTAGTGGAATTAAAGAGATAAAAGGGATAAGTTTCATGTTGAATTAAACATGTTTCCTTAGTTACAATTCACAAAGTATAAAGGGTTTATTCAAAGCTTTTTGATTCCTAAATCAGGTCAATATAATTCTAGCACCAACACAAAGAAAAACAAGATTGCACGGTTATTGAGAACGTGAAACTTCCTTATAAAGAGCTATAAGCGAGTCAAATCAATCCACTTTATAAATGTGGGATAGACTAAAAAAAACATAGTAATGTGAAATAAAGCATAAACACATAAAATAACCTAAATTCTAAGTGACTTTATTAATGCCCATCTCTAATATCTAATTGGCTATTATAATTTG
Source organism: Pinus albicaulis (assembly GCA_034641835.2). Taxonomy (NCBI): domain Eukaryota; kingdom Viridiplantae; phylum Streptophyta; class Pinopsida; order Pinales; family Pinaceae; genus Pinus; species Pinus albicaulis. Next base: position 188,827,673 of record CM076575.1, read on the forward strand.
ATATTTATTGTCATACCCACCCTTAATGATCAATCTACTAACAAAACCAAGCTTATGTTGAAATTTTACATATTTTTCAAGACCCAAAGGCTTGGTGAAAATGTTTGCAGTTTTGTTCTTTGTGGGATAATACTGCAGCTCAATAAATTCATCCTCTACAAGGTGTCTAATGAAGTAGCAATGTATTTCAACATGCTTGGTACACTCATGGAAGACTGGATTCATGTGTGAAAGAATCCTCTTAAGCCAAACTACCTCACACATTCCATTCACTACTTGTGATATTCTGCTTTTTTCAATGAAGGGGCTATTGCATACTACTTCTTGATGGTCCATGCGATTGCATTTCTTCCAAGGATGAAAACATATTTAGATGTTGATTTTCTATCATCCACCTAACCTGCCGAATCTGAATCTATAAATACACAACCTCTATAGTATTTACTTTTGCTGGACAAAATGTCAAAATCAAATGTCCTTTTCTCACATATCCCAAAATTGTGTTAGTTCATAAATCTAGAAATGAGCTCATAGTGTAACTCAAATTAGGCCTAGTGGCCATAAGCTATATCAATCTACACACTAGTTGCTTATGTATTAACTAATTAGTTGTCCTAGAGTCACTCTTGATCGAAAGCTTTAGTTCCTCCATAGGTGTAGACAAGATTTTACAATCTATCATTTTGAACTAGTCACACAAACCACAAACATATTTTGTTTGTGAGACAATAATATGGGAGGCCTAGAATGATTTTGTTGCCAAAACTTTTGACATATAGATAGGAAATTGAAGGATTTCATTGAAGCCCTTATTCATCCAAGTACCTTTCAATTTCAATGTACCATGCTCGAGGTGCTTGCTTTAGGCTATTTAGAACCTTCATAAGTTTATAAACAAGATACTCCTTCCTTTGTACTTGAAACTCGTGTGGTTGATCGAAGGCACTCTTCATGTCCTTTTGATGGACCATCTAGCCAAATTGTGCTGCCATTGCTAAAATTAATTGAATGATATTCATCTTGGTTGTAGGAGCAACAATCTCCTCATATTCAATGCTCTCTTGTTGGGAAATCCCTTTTGCATTCAATCATGCCTTGTATTTGTGAGGTGTACCATTTGCCTTCTGTACTTGACCTGATACACTCATTTGTAGCAATAGATTTCTTGCTTGGTGGAAGAGTTGTGAGATCCCAAGTCTGATATTTCATCAAACTCTCATGTTTAGTTACCATGGCATTCTCCTATTTAGGTCTCCTTTTTTCTTCCTCAAAACCTATGGCTCATATGTTTCTTAAACAGTGGCCATTAGAGCAAAGTTGATTGTATTATGTTTGTTGCTCTTATTTCTTAATGATGACCCCTCGATCATTTCATTTGTTTGAACATCTCCAATGGTGTTGTGCCACTACTCTGGTCTTTTGTTGGGATTTTTCCTATGAAAGTTATCGCCATGATTCGGGCTACTTGTATTAGATTTTAAAATCTCCTCATGTTTAGAATCCTGCCCCATTTCACATGGAGCTTTCTGAAGCTTGATGCTTGAATCATTAGTTGTAATAGGTTGTTGTTCTAGGATTTTGATCTTTAAAGAAGTTTGGAAAGGTCTAGCTACCTCATCAACTAGGACATCTTTGCTAAAGCTCCATTGATTGTTGTTAACATCAACCAATTTGTAGGCTCTATGGCTATCGTTGTACCCCATTATTATTAGTTTCTTGCTCTTTGGGTCGAACTTCGTTCCCTTCGCATCTAGAATCTGGGCATAACTAATACAATCAAAGATCTTTTGCTTCATCTCGAGTCTTTTGCTTGATTGCTAGTGTCAGAGATCTATTTAGTAGGTATATTGTTGTGAAAACTACTTTAGTCCAAAGCTTGTTTGGAGCGCACTTGTTTTGCGTCATACACCTAGTCATCTCTGTGGTTGTTAGTTTTGTTTCTCAACTCTATGATGTCTAGGGCCTTGTTACTGCAAATATAATACCTTAGTGCAAAGCCTTTTTAAACAAATCTAGATTGAGAACGACAATGGGAGAGTCAGCACTGTCACCTCCACAACTACTCCCTTGCGTTCTGTGGTTGGATACAGTTACCTCAAAATCTAGTAGGTCTTGTGAGATGCCTCACAAGGCAAAAGCTAGAACAAGACACAATAATGAGTTGATGCCACTGTCACCTCAACAATCCACTTCCTGCTCTTTAGTGGAATTTCACCACACGGGAGGCTTCCCAGTTTAGGTCACCTAAAGGATATTCTTGGTTTAGGGTTCAAACTTCAAAGGTAACAATTGAATAGGCTTACCCAAGATAATCAGGCTAAGAACAAGTCTCGATTCTACTAGACAAGGAATTGCGTACCTTAGAAGCAGCTTATAGGGAACTTGTAGTGGGGGGTTTTTTGATATATAATCCAAAAGTAGGACAACTAGGTATATAAGGAGAGGAGAGAGAAAAGGCTTTTTGTAAGGGTACAATCAGTGATAAGATCCACAAATCTTCAATTGACCCTAAGTTGAAGCCTTAGTGCAAAATTAGGGTTTCTCTGGCCTTAGAATTGCTTAAGGTTGATGACGTTGGCCTTAGGGAGGATTTCCAACCATGAAAACTGCTAGATTTTGATGTTTTAGGGCTAAGCAAGGTAAAACGTCTTCCAACCAAGTCAACACTCATGCTCTAGTTGAATTCAATTTTAAACCCTAACTTTAGCAGCTTGCCTTGAAGGGCCGAAATTTTAGCCCTGAAAATTTTAGGTGCCAAAATTTTAAGAAGAGAAGAAAAAGAAGAGATTTTTGAAGTTTTTGATTTTTAACCATCTATGTGGAAGTCAATGCCTACTTCTTGGGTGTTGGAGTCTTAACGGAAAAAATACTACAGATATATTAAACCCTAGAAGGGAGTAAGGGGGGAAACCCTAGTTTTGCACTTTTAAAACCCTTGCTTCACTTTATGAGGGGATAAAATCAAGAGAAGAGTTCTCTAGGACGTTCTTAAGGGATGTCCAAGATTATTCAATTAAGCCATACAATATTTCACCAAAATTCCATATAAAGATATGCAATTGAACGCGAACATTGAAACCCTGGAAAATATATGACATGCAATAACCATTAAAAGATATTCAACAAACCTACTCACAATATATCCATGAACAATCCTTCATTATCCCAAAGTGACATCTACACAACAAGGACTAGTCTCCAATTGCAAAATTATCCACGAAGATCACATCTCCATTAGAGTAATAGGCTACAAGACATAGGTCGAAATCTCTAAGGAGGTCAAAATAGTCGACAAGTGATGATGAAATAAAATGAATGAGGTGACCTCTATTTATATCAGGTCTACCTCATCGAATTTTAGCCTATGAAGCCGCCCCTAAGCAAGTTTAATGATCAATAAACATAAAATAATCCTTGGGTTATAAACCAATCCACTGGCTCAACGTGAAATCATGCCAAAAAGACCCACTTGTGTGAGCTGTAAGCCTCTAAATGATGATGTCATGCCCTTTTAGCGCTACAAATGTCATGTGATGGTGAGTATAAGGATGAAGCTATCACAATGTGTCATGATCATCCATCCTTTGAGGAATATCCCTCAAATCCAACCCCAAAGTAGTTCTAGAGGTCCTAGATCCAACTTGGGTGTCACCACGCCATCTCCATGGGTCTCCAATGTTCAATGCAATGCCTTCTCTCTCCAACGCTAGAGCTCCATCAGGTGCAACAAGCCTTCCCTAGTCATCTAATGGAAGGCCATCCTCATTCGGGCTTTGAATCATGGCTTGCCTATTAGGTAGTGTTAAGGCCAACCTAGGGGCATGTTGGGTCCAGTGGTGCAATTATCGAGAATCCTCTGTGCTGGGTCAAAGAAGATCAACGTCTTGGGTTCTGGGTCAAAGAAGATCAATGATGCTTTGATGTAAGTGGGCAATGCTACATCTGCTAAGTCATCAACCTCTTTGAAAGGCGTCGGTACCTGTGGCTGTGGAGTGGGTGCCCTTAAGGCTTGGGATGCTGTGGACCACTTGACAAAATCAACTTAAAGTCTAGTGAAAGCAACCATTCATTAGAAACTAAGATCATATAAGCATCTAAATGGATCAAACTTGCATGTTAAGGGCAATATTAATACTTCAAACTTGGATCAATTTCCGATATCTAACTAGTCCAAGTCCCATAAAGGTGTTCCCTACCTTGATAGAGGTGGCTAATGATCAATCCTATTAGGTGCTTCCAACCCCTAAGGGGAAGTGGCATTTCCAAGGTTAACCCCTCAATCAATAGGTGTTAGTGTACATGAGTGGCATTGGAGGGGAAAAGGCTTCATGGCCAAGTGCCATGGTCAAGGGGAACAATTGATGGGGATCCACATCCCGAGTGTGTAGAGGTAATGTAGTGAGCAATTGTGGAGGCATGAGTTACCTTGCTCAACTTGCTTTTTCCACCCCTCCAGTTCGCCTTTTACTTTTTCATAATAATGCTTTTTATTTTGGGTGTATAAGTCAGGGGTTTAGAGCTTGCTTTGTATGGTGTTGCATTTATTTAACTCCTTGAGATAGTTTATCGCTCATTAGGGCTAGGATGCAAGGGTTCCTTTTGATGAAATGGAGCATGAAATGCTTAGGAATTGAGTGATGTCTAATGAGGAGGGTAGAGCTCATGCCAGGCGTTTGCCCACGTGTAACTTATGTCTCAACCATCCTTTGCATTCTGATTTTCTTCTGTTTCTTTCATTGCAACCATATTATGCTTTTCCATTCTTTCAACTACATCAACCTTTGGGCAATGTTTCCCGACCCTACCCAAAGATGTGGATAAGAGAGTGCCATATCCTAATGAACCAATGATAGGTTAGACTAGATGAATGGAGATAGTATATAAGGGGTTTGTAATGTGACATGGAAAGTGACAAGTATGGTGTAAGGAAAATGAACACGCTTTATCAAGTTGAGTTTTCCAAGCAATGCCTCTCCTATGACCCTAAGGCCTTAAGGGAGGTTCCATTGGACTAGGGCTAAGGATTAGCCCCCTGGTAATGTGAGATAATAGATTTACAGTCAAGATTGGTCAATTTTCTAGGTCACCCCTTTATCCATACCAAATGTCCAAAACAAACAAGTATAAGCACCCGATTGCAAAATGATCAAAGTACCTTTTGAATAATAGTCCACCTTCATCCAAGAGGAAATGCCAAATGATGAGAGGTACATGGCTGATGTAGATGTCGGAGGGATATGACATTTCATGATTGAGAAGTGAGTATCAGGGGTTGCTAGCTGGCTGGCTGAAAAATGTAGGAGAGGAATTTTCTCCTATGGGGTTACCCATTTTTGTGGGTAACAGATACAATCCCCACAAGGAAGGCTTCTCTAGAAGATCTTAGGGATTAATTAACTCAAATGGTCTTACGCTAAATATTCCCTAAGGGTTCTACTACAAGATTCACCCAAGGACAAATATTCAATGGTTAGGGTTTTGGGTGATTTAAGGTATAAATTCATGAGAGTGAGTTCTATGGCTAAATCTAGAGGGCTTTGTCAGACTAAAAGATGCTCAGATAGGTACCTAAACAAATGCAAACAAGAAAATATACTTTTCTATTATAAACTAGGGTTTTAATCAACAAATCAACATGCAAATATTTTATAATAGCAATAAGAAAACATGTAGAATTTTTTTGCTAATCTGTAGCCCTCCCAGTTTCAATGTTTTTGCATATTGTTTAATGCCCACAACCCCAAACAAGTAAGTCTGATATATAAAACTTTTTGCAAATTATAAGAAAAACATCCAGGACTACTCTACTCCATTTTGTTTTCAGTTGATAAAGAAGAAATAACACAAGCTCACACAAAATTTTAACACACTTGTACACAGTGATTTTTGGTCAATAGTGATCCTGGAAAAACCCCACAAGAGGAAAACCAGTTTAAGGAGGATTTTATTATTAATTTCTTCTCAGGAAAGTATTTATAGCATTAAAGACAATAAAATTGTACTTATCTCCATTGGAAAGAGTGTTACAATCAATCCTCTTTCTCTCTTTTGCTAATGAGCCTCCACTGTACTATGCTGACAGAATTTTGGGTCACTGTACAGCTGGAATTTCCCTGAAATTTTAGCCACTGAACTGTCCACTGTTTCCTGAAAATTCGTGCTAATAAACTGACTCAGACTGCCTTGAATTCTGGTTAGTCACCGAGTTATTTAATGCACAGACCTCCTAGATATTTGTACCGACAAGAACTGAGATTTGCGCTGGTTGCTACAGGTACCTTGAACTGTGAGCATAAGTCAGAATAGTTGCCTGGAAATGCGTACAACCTATTTGTATCTACATTGAAATTTGTGCAGAACAGCTCTGGCTGTCTCCTAGAATTTCGTGCTGCCTTCCTTGAGCTTGAACTCAACCACTTTGGAACTCTAGCCTGCTGTAGCAATGGTGTTCTCAGCTGCAGAAACCCTTCTCCCTTGGTTATTCTCCTCCTTCAGCTTTTCTCTCCTCCTCTCCAAATGCACATGAAGAATGAATGAGAGATCTTTCCTTTTCTCCCTTTTTGTATTACATTAGATAGGAGAACCCTAAGCCTATTGAGTAAGGGTTGAGATTAGATCTCAGCCCATGAGATCAATGGTTGAGATCATTCCCTTAGTTGACCCCCTTTTTAATGTGGACCCCCTCATTAATGACTCCTAGTCACTTTATAACTTTAGTTTTGTACCTTGCACTTTTTCTCCACATAAAGTCAACTTTAAAATATACAGTGACTTTAATATTAGAAAGTACTTTAGTACTTTTTGTCATAAAGTCACTTTAAGAAATACAGTGACATTAATATAAAGTACCTAGTACAAGTACCACATAAAGTGACTTTTTCCTCATGACTTTAATATAATCCAGAAAGTCACATCCCAAAAAGGTAATTAAGGTGTCTTCCTAGGCAAAAAGGTTCCTTGGTAAATATTTTTAACAAAGCAATCCTAAAATCTATGATAAACAAGTGTAAAATTATGGTAGACAAATGAGTAAATATGTCAGGCCAAGGAATGACTCCCAAATTTTGGATCCTATTGCATTAATGAGAAGAGAATTATATAACATCAAAGAGCAATCATCGGGATTCTTCTTCCAAGTTCGGTTCCTATTCTAACTGTTCATATTTCCCTTTATTTACATATTATTCAGCCAATCCTTGAGGATTAGGTGTCTAACATATTCACCCTCTTAACTTGAAGGGGTGTTTGGGATTCCAAGTATCATTTTGAATATTTCAAACTTTTCTCTTCCAAGTGCTTTGGTGAAGATGTCTGCAATTTGCTCATTTGTGGAACAATGTCGTAGATGAATAGTCTTGGCTTCTACATGGTAATGAATCAAATTATACTTTGTGTTGATATGTTTGGTTCGATCAATTACATATACCACAAGATAGACAACAATTTCGCCAATTTTTTTGACACACAGAGTTGCATCGTCAAGATTAAAGTGTTTGAAGTTTTAATTTCAGAAGATGCTCAGTCAACTTTTCATACTAGGCTTGCGGTGCTTGTTTTAGGCCATATAAGGACTTGATGAGTTTGCATACTTTATGTTTTTGTCCCTTCACAACAAAACCTTCTGGATGCGACATGAAGACATTTTCTTTCAAGCCTCCATTCAAGAAAGCAATTTTCACATCCATCTGATGAACTTTCCATCCATTTTGAGCTGCCCAGGCAAAGAGAGTCCGGATAGTATAGCCCATTTTACTGTGGGGAGCAAAGGTCTCTTCATAATCGACACCTTGTTTCTGTGCAAATCCTTTTGCCACGAGCCTTGCTTTGTGCTTGTCAAGTGACTCATAGGCCCATTTGCAACCAATTGGTTTGGTTCTGGATGGAGGGTTGACCAATTTACTTGTTCCATTCTTTATGAGAACATGATACTCCCTCTGCATTACTTCTTTCCATACATAATGAGAAGAGGGTTCTTTAAAAAGTTGGTTCAAAATTGGTAGATAAATTCTTTATGAGAACATCATACTCCCTTTGCATTACTTCTTTCCATGCATAATGAGTAGAGGTTTCTTTAAAAAAGTTGGATCAAAATTGATAGATAAATTTATTTCACAACCACATTAAACATCCATATCATAAAATGAATCATAATCATCTACGTCACGTCTGTTTTATCTAGTGAAACTTCTAGTTCGTTTTTTCCAACCTCATCACGATGAACACTTTCAAGTGTTTTGGTGAGCCATTTAGGGGATTTATTTGAGATGGTCCAAGTTGCTCTATTGATTGAGATGGGGTTGCATCATGTAGAAATTTTTAACCCACTCCGGTTTTCAGTTTCACCTTATCACTCCCATATAGTTAAATGCCCATTCCCATAATCATACATTCAAAATTTTGGAAATGAAAAATATTTCTGAAAACACAAATTCAGGAATTTCAGTGTTGGAAATTGCAGAAATAAAACACAGTAAAATATTTCAGCCACACACACAAAAAATGACATGCTGATTTTTGGTCAATATGAACCTGGAAAAACCCCCTACAACTCTAGGGGAAAACTAGTTCGAGAGATCTTCCTTATTTCTGAATAATGCTTTTACAGAGAAATGAAATACATAGTAAAAATTCCAGCGACCATAAAGTTTTACTTATCTCGAATTTCTTGCTTGTTCTCCACCTCCAAATTCGTGCCAAAACAAACAGAAAATCTACAGTGAAAAGTACATCATTAAATGTTGTACGGAAAACATTGAAACTTGTGCCAAAACAACTATACAACCTCCTCGAAAACTGTGCCAAAGGACAACTGTACGGATTTTGGGAATGCATGCCAAAACCAATAGTACGACTGCCTCAAAAATTGTGCCAAACTGCTGTTGTATGGACCTCAATTTTTGTGTTGAAATATTGTTGTATGGACCTCGAAATATGTGCCAAACTGTTGCTGTACGAACCTCGAAAATTGTGCCTGAAATGTAGCAATAAATACAGTCCTCCCTTCCTTGATTTTCACACCATTTGCCTTGAAAACTGTGCCTTTGCTTTGCCATATGGATTTGCTGAAATAAATGTTGCCTCGATAAGTGTGCCAAGGTGCTGCTTCTCTTTCTTTCTCTCTGCTCAGAAAATCTCCTTGCTCTCTCTTGCTCCTCTCAATCTGCTCATGAAAAGAATGAATGACTTTTTCTCTTCTTTTCCTTCTTTAACCTAACCCTAAGTGACTTTTGGGAATCCCTAAATCCAATGGCAGAGATAGCTTTAGATCAAGGGCTGAGAATAAATGTGCATTTAATTCTCACTTTCTATTTTTAATTCACCCCACTTAAATAAAGACCCACTTAGCCTTTTATTTCCATAGTCACTTTTTCACTTTCTAATTTCACATTGACTTTAAAGTCACTTTAAAATTAGACTTTGTAACTTTATCACTTATAAAGTCACTTTAAAATAAGATTTGACTTTACCACTTATAAAGTCACTTTAGGAGAAAAAGATAAATACATTTGGACACTTTTTCCTAGGCCAAAGATCAAAGCCTTAGGGAACCACTTGTCCTCTGGTACTCAAATTTTAACACTCCCTCTTATCGAGGAAAGTGTTTCTCACCACCCCCATCTTGTCTCTGAAGTAGACATGCTTGCCCCGTGGTAAGGCTTTGGTGAATATGTCCGCTACCTGCTCATCTGTGGGAATATACTCAAGCTTCACAACTCCCTTCTGAACATAGTCTCTGATGAAATGATATTTGATCCCGATATGTTTTGACCTGTCATGAAATACTGGATTCTCCGTGAGTTTAATGCAACTCTGATTATTAGAGTAAATCACTGAAGGTCTCAATGCTTGACCAAATAAGCCAACCAACATCTTGCGAAGCCATATGGCCTCACAACTAGCCAAACTGGCTGCCATGTACTTTGCTTGCGCTGAACTCAATACAACTGGCTGTTGCTTCCGGCTAAACCACGACACAACTGCCGAACCTAACCCAAAACAACACCTTAAGGTGCTCTTCCTATCAGAAACACAACTTGCCCAATCAGAATCAGTGTACCCTGCCAATCTCACTCCATCTCCCTGTCTATAATATAGATAATAATTTACTGTCCCCTGCAAGTAACGAAGTATGTGTTTTGCAGCAACCCAGTGCATTCTCCTGGTATGAACTGGCTCATCGTGTTGACTGCAAAATATATATCTGGTTGAGTGTTGACCAAATACATCAAGGAACCAATCAACTGTCTATACAAGGTAGGATCCACCAACTCAGAATTGGAATCGTGAAGCTTCTTCCAGTTAGTGATCATGGGTGTCGACATGGGTTTGCAATCCTCCACCTGAAATCTGCTAAGAATGTCCACAAGACGCTTCCCCTGTCCCAGGAAGAAATGCCCCTCTTCCTGCCACACCTCCAATCCCAAAAAGTAATGCATCAAGCCAATGTCCTTCATCTCGAACTCTAAAGCAATATCTCTCTTGCAGCCCTCAATGAGTCTCTCTGCACATGTAATGACCAAGTCATCCACATACAACACCAGAATGAGAGGCTCCTCACCTACCACAATAAAGTATAGGTTCGGATCGACATCACTCTTTGTGAAACCCAACTCCTGCAAGTACGTATCAATCCTCGAGTACCAAGCTCTAGGAGCTTGCTTCAGGCCATAAAGTGCCTTCTTCAGTCTGCATACATGGGACTCCTTCACATGCACCTTAAAGCCCTGCGACTGCTCAATATAAAGCTCCTGTTGCATGGCCTCTCTCCAGACTTACTGGTTAGTTGCCTCCTCATAGCTAGAAGGCTCGGAGTCAACGATGCTAGCAACCAATGCCATATAACTACAAAACTGCTTAGGTGGTTTGCTCTCTCTAACCTGTCTCTTCGGCCCAACAACAGATGTGGCCTCTCTCAAGGTGTCCTGAAGCCACTTTGGCTTCCTCTTCCCTAAGCACACTTGTCCCACCGGAGTGAAAGAATCCTCATCCTCATCAGAAGCCTGAACTCCTGAAGGCCCGCTGTTAATTTTGGGCAACTAGGTCCAAACTCCATGTTGTGATGCTCAGATGATGATGCCAATATTTTTATTGGACTCCTCTTTCGGAGAGGTGCAAGATCGATCTAAAGATCATCTTGATCGGATGAGCAAAACATGTATTTTGAATTTATTCCACATGTGCAAGGTCGCCCTGATTTATCCCACATGCATAAGAGATGTGTCACACACCCCCACAGATGGCTATATATTGGAGAGACTTGGAGTTCATTACACACACACACATTTTTGGAGACATTCTCTTCTCTCATGGATGGTGCTGCGATTAGGGCTTCTCATGGTGATGCTGTTAGGGCTTTTTGGTGCAGCGTCTTGATAGAGCGATCTTGATGAGACATCTTGGGGCTGTGTGACACATTGAGTTAGCTAACCTTATGGAGACTTTGCTGGTTGAAGCATCCTGCTGACCGCCGTAACGCCACCATTCTTTATCTCTGTTTTTGGCTTGTCTTCCGTCGATCTATTGGTATGTTCTATCTACATTTTACTTTCATGTGATTGAGCCCTATAAGTTTAAAGTAAATTTGCATCTAGCATAGAACATCTTCAGAAATGTACATGGTATCGGAGCTAGGAGAAGACAAAGCCCATCTTGTTGAGAATCTAGGGCATCGAGATTAGTGCTGTTATGCTAGGCCGCAGGCCTTAGCACACAGCTGGAGTTGCGTAGAAGGGAGTCAGGAGGACTAGCCTCTCTTGAAAGAACAACGTGGAAGAGCCAATAAGGACGCAGCAAGGAGGCTAGGGCAGCGAGGTATGGAGGGACTGTTTTAAGGTTTTATACAAGGTCCGAAGTCTGTTGTGGTGGAGGCCGTATATGCTGGCTGCTAGGCCGAGGCCTTGAGGGTTGGAAACAAATCTGAATTGGGCAAGTACATCTCTGAATTTGTTTGGGTTTAGCCGCTGTTGGAAGAGGCCTTGTATGGAGCATATTGGGACAACGTGGAGAAGGCTTATCTGCATAGAAGAGAGGGCTAGTTGCTGTAGGTACAACGTGCCTCTTCTAGGTCTGTTTTAGGCCTCATTTAAGGTTTGTCCCAAGCTCGGACTTGCTGGATAAGAGGCCGCAGGAAGAGGAGCTATTTGCGGACTGTTTTGAGGGCTGCACGTGGAGAAGGAAGGTGGATTGGGCATGTTGTAAGGGAGCCACAGTGGACTGTGGTAGGCCACAGGCCTAGCCACTCCAAACAGGCCAGCGTGGAGTCTTTATAGGCTGCCACATGCCCAGAACAACAGCCCATACATAGGGCACCTTGTATTGCCTAGGCCGCAGCTAGAAGGAGGTTGTTCATGTCTGGTTAGTGGTTGGTGCAGCCTGCAAAGTTCCCTAACCAGGACAATATTACTACAGTATTGTAACAACAATGCTTTGAGTCTTTCCTTAAAGAGGGTGAAAGTGACATGAAAAATAATTTTGAAGGAGAAGTTGAAATTGCAGCTTCTGAAGATGGACAAGTGATGCTCAAAAGGATATTCATGGGGAACCAGGTACAACAAATTAAAAGAAAAGGATCAAGTGAAGCTCTGGTGGTTTCTAATGTTGAGGACAAAGAAGCCATAGGTGAGACTACCATTGAAGTTCAGGTTGTTTCTGAAACAGAATGTGACGTTAGAAATGTAGAAAGGAAAGCAGATGAAATCTTGAAAATGGAATATTATTCAGAACTTGATAATAGAATTGTAGAAAGGCCAAATGAATTTCTGTCATATTATGTTGGTGGGAACAGAGGATCTATAGAAATTACAACTAACTTTCAACTGTAGAGTCTGAGGAGAGAGCCATAGAAAATACATCTACTAGAATTCTGATACATTGTGATGTGTGTAATAATCAAGCCACAGAAAATAAAATAAATGAAGATCAGCTTGAGTTTGATTCAGATCTTGGCGATAGAGAATCTGGAAACCTCTCTTCTCAGCCAAGAGAAAATAAAGAAAGAATTCTGGGCACTCGTTGGTGAGATATTCTCTGTGGCATGCCGAGTTGTATCTCTATGTATTGCAGGAGGGCTGAGCCCCTATTTGTAAGCTAGACAGTGGTCATATGACCTAAGGAAGAGCTGTAACAACAGGCCGAGGTTTACAAGGCTGTTGAGCTCTTGTAGAGGTATGAATCTGTCTTTCAAGTTGATTCATAGTTGTACCGAAATTATTCTTAAAAACTCTCAGGCTTAGCAATTGGGCGACTATTGCCTGAGGAGGAGCACAAGTCATTTGTTTCTTGCAGAAATGTCAACATGTTTGAGCTGGCTTCCGAAAATGATCTACAAACTTGTTTTTCTAAGAATTGAACTTGCTATCAAGAGGATTGATCTCTGCAAAGTTAAGCTGAAGGCTTGTATCAATTGACTGAACCATATTTGCACCCTTTACCATTGAATTGAAGTATTGCTTATGACAGTGATGTCTATGACCATAACGAAAAGGGGACAAAAAAGAATTCAAGTAAATTTATGCAATCTCTTGTATATCCAAATGAAAGTTTCCATCGTGAATAGCGAAGGGAGGAGGATCTTGTGGAGGTAAAGCCACAGTCTTCTAAGTAGCTGTTGGAATGTTTAGGGCCTTAGCAAAATCTGCGGGTTATGGCAGAATATATATGACCATAAGGTCTGATATCTTCAGTACTGTATGACAGTATGACAATGATGAAGATGATAGTGATGTGTATGATAATATTTCGGCAACATTGTAATCAGTATGACAGATGTATGGCAGTATATGGCTATGATTCTTGTATGGCCTTTACAGTGGGTGAGTAAGAATCAGGCCTATGATTACAAAGCCCTTTCCGGCAAAGGAAGTTGGTGTCTGGGATGCCTGAATTCTAAAATAATCATGAAGGCATATGCCAGGGTTGTGTCGAAGGAGAGCATAAAAGGGGACTTTTCTTCATTCCTCAAGTGTCATAAAGACATCTGATACACTCTGATTTATCTGATATACTGCCTGAGAAATCCTTGGGAGGATGTTCTTATTTCATGACTTTTCTCACAAGAGGAGCTGGCATTAAGAGGGAGACCACAACCATGCATGCTCTTGAGCAAATGGCATTGCCGGAAGTAAGAAGAGAAGACCCTCATGGCTCCAGGATACTCTCAAGGATGCCGAGAGTCATATGGCCCCAAAGGGGGACATTTCGTGTAAAGCATGAAGTCGAATAAATACCAAGGGTATCTAGTAGCCATGAGTACAATCGTACAATCCAATCCTGGATCATTTGAAGAAGCCGTAAAGCATCAAGTTTGGAAGGATGCTATGCTCGAAGAGTATGAGTCCATTATGAAAAATGATGTCTGGGATGTGATCCTGAGACTAGAAGACAAAGTTGTTGTCACCTCGAAATGGTTCTATAAGATCAAGCATGGATATGATGGTATTGTTGAAAAGTTCAAGGCAAGATTCGTTGCCCAAGGCTTCTCTTAAAAGGAAGGCATAGATTATGATGATACATTTGCACCTGTGATCTATTATTGCCCTTGCTGCTATGCAAGAATGGAATCTCCATCAGATGGATGTGAAGACCGCTTTTTTTGCATGGTTCAACAAAGGAAGAGGTGTATGTGAAGCAACCTCTAGGGTTCGAAGTCCAGGATAGAGACTCTCATGTATGCAAGGCGAAGAAAGCCCTCTATGGGTTGAAGCAAGCCCCCAGGGTTTGGTCTGAGAGGATAGATAGCTACTTGATGAAGCTGGGCTTCACTCGAAGTAATGCTGATCTGAACCTTTACCTCAAGGTTGATAGAGAAAAGCCTCTCATTCTGGTTCTCTATGTGGACGATCTCTTCCTGACAGGTGTTGACCCTCTCATTCTGGTTCTCTATGTGGACGATCTCTTCCTGACAGGTGTTGACCCTCTCATTCATCAGTGTAAGAGGGAGCTCGCTTCTGAGTTCGAGATGAAGGACCTAGGACTGATGCATTACTTCCTAGGCCTGGAGGTTTGGTAGAGACCTGGCGAGTTTTTCCTCTCTCAAGGAAAATACATTATAAAGCTGCTGGAAAGATTTGGAATGGTGGACTATAAGTCCGTGTTGACACCAATAGAGCTTAACTTTAAGAAGTTGAGTGGAAACGCTGCTGGGCCTGTGCTAGCAAATCCTACCGAGTATTGACAACCCGTAGGGGCCCTGATATTCTTAGGGAACATCTGTCTGGACGTATGTCATGCAGTGAACACTTTGAGTCAACACATGGTTGATCCTCATAGCATTCTTTGGGTGCCAAGAAACTCTTGAGATATCTCTGGGGCATGATAGACCATGGGCTGAGATACACTGTCGGGAGTTTGAGACTCCGTGGATATACTGATGCCGATTGGGCTAGCAATGTGGTGGATCGCAAGAGCACATCTGGATGCTGCTTCACACTTGGGTGAGTAGGAAGCATAAAACGGTAGCCTTGAGCACTGCTGAGGCCGAATACATTGCAGGGTGTATGGTTTGTTGTGAAGTCACTTGGTTGCAAAAGCTCTTTAGTGAGTTGTTCGAGCATGTGCTAGATGCCACCGTTATCCTTTGTGATGACCAAAGGGGGATTCATTTGTCAGAGAATCCCGTGTTCCACGATCGATCCAAGCATATTGATATCTGGTACCATTTTATCCGGGATATGGTACAACGAGGCGCCGTAAGGCTCAATCATATAGGAACTGATGAGCAGGTCGCGAATATTCTAACAAAGCCCTTGGGGAAGGTCATGTTCCTAACCTTCTGCGATAATCTTGGAATCGTGGAACGACCCTATTTGGAGGGTCCTGTTGGACGATGAGCTCTAGGAGCTCCAGGGGGGCTTGGGGTTAGTGTCTTGGAGCTATAAGCAACCATAGGGATTGGCTTGCCGAACCTTGTTAGTGTGCTTCCGCCCCACCATGATGATATTGAGTTGGTTTACCTCTCTTTGATCTGTGCCCCGTATGCATCCTACCCATGGAGTACCAGACTCATGGGAAGTACCTCTCATTTGGCCAATGAGGTGGGAAATGTGGATAGAGACCAATAGCAAGATCGATGGACGCATTGGAGATTGTCGTACTCTCTATGTCTAGGATGGCACGTGTCCAACCACTTGATCTGGGATCAAGTCAAGTGAGGTTTCGGACCTCCAACTGACTGTGGGTCAGTTAAATTAACTTCGAGTTAGTATATGACTCTTTTGAGTCCAAGTGAGGTTTCAGACCTCCAACTCACTTCGTGTTAGTTAAACTAACTTCGGGTTAGTATGAGACTCCTTTGAGTCCTATAGAGGTTTCAAATCTCTGAGCTTATTTTGTCAGGTGAGAGTGATGTCTTTGTGACTCATATTTTGTTTTGAAATAAAGAGCCAGCAAAGCAAGTTACGACGGGATGATGCACGATGTTTGGATGGCATTGGTGGATGGAGTTCTCCCTAGTTGAGAGGGAGTGTTAATTTTGGGCAACTACGTCCAAACTCCATGTTGTGATGCTCAGATGACAATGCCAATATTTTTATTGGATTCTTCTTTCAGAGAGGTGCAAGATTGATCTAAAGATCATCTTGATAAGATGAGCAGAACATGTATTTTGAATTTATTCCACATGTGCAAGGTCGACCTGATTTATCCCACATGCATAAGAGATGTGTCACACCCCCACAGATGGCTATATATTGGAGAGACTTGGAGTTCATTACATACACACATTTTTGGAGACATTCTCTTCTCTCTCGGATGGTGCTGGGATTAGGGCTTCTCATCGTGATGTGGTTAGGGCTTCTTGGTGCAGCATCTTGATAGAGCGCTCTTGATGAGACGTCTTGGGGTTGTGTGACACATTGGGTTGGCTGACCTTATGGAGACTTTGCTGGTTGAAGCATCCTGTTGATTGCTGTAACGGCACCATTCTTTATCTCTCTTTTTGGCTTGTCTAACATCGATCTATTGGTGTGTTATATCTGCATCTTACTTTCATGTGATTGAGCCCTAGAAGTTTAAAGTAAATTTTGCATCTAGCATAGAACATATTCAGAAATTTACACCTGCCAACCAACCTCATGCCTGAACCTGTGCCTGTAGAAGTTGAAGTACCGTGTGAACTGTCCATCAATGGGCTGCTCTGTGGACTGCTCTGCATGCTTCTCGAAGCACCACCCATTTGACTCTGTGAGCCATTGCTCGCTGATGTACCTGACACAGTAATCGATGTACCTCCTGATCCCTGTCCACTGGATCACTGTGACTGACTCAGTTGCTCCTGAGGGTCTGGTGAATCCAGATACTCACTCCGACCTCCTAAAATCCTTATCCTCCTCGAACTTCACATCCCGCCTGACAACAACCTTCCTCCTCGCAGGAATATAAATCTGAAAGGCTTTTGAGGTCTCACTATAACCCACAAAGATGCCCTTCTCTACAGTGGGCTCTAGCTTGGTCCTCTTCTCCTTGGGAATATAGGAGTATGTAATGCACCCAAAGATACGGAAGTGACCAACATCAGGCTTTTTCCCAGAAAAAGCCTCCTCCAGAGTCACATGCCCCAAGGCACGATGTGGACTCCTGTTCTGCAAGTACATAACAGTGTTGTAGGCCTATGCCCACAAAAACAACGGTAATCCCTGATCATGTAGCATGGCTGTTAAATTTGGACAACTAGGTCCAAACTCCATACTAAGATGCTCAGATTAAGAGGCTAATATTTTTGTTGGATTCCTCTTTGTGAAAGGTGTAAAATCCATATAAAATATGTCTTAATCCGATGAGCAAAACTTATATTTTGAATTTATTATTTTCAATAAATTATATGTGCAAGGTCGGCCAGTTTTGTAATGTAGGCTCGCATGCCCAACAGATGTGTCACACACCCTCCTGATGGATATATATACAGGAAAAGTTGGAGAGATTTTCATCATCATCACAACTCTCATATTCCTCTCTCATCTTAGAGTACGAGCTACCAAGAAGGACGAGTTTCAGCCACACGTGTGAAGGACGAAGAGGACAAACTGTACGGCCAAGCTGAAGTACGGATTTGCTGCTACTAGGGTTTCGCAGAAACTTTGACCAGCGTTGACTTTGGTCAACGCTTGGTCCAAACAAGCTGAAAACTTGTGGAAGGTTCGATTTATGAAGGCCGTACTACCTGGCACAAAAATCGAGGTCAAAGGGTTGACCGTTTTGCTGCTGCGTTGACTTTTAGCTTGCTGCCCCCGCGTTGACTTTTCAGGACAACGTTGACTTTTGCAGAGTTGACTTGGGTTGACTCATCTACAGATTGGAGGGTTGTTGTGACACATGCTGGGCTGGCTGACCAAAGGAGACTTTGCTGGTTGAAGCATCCTGTTGACCGCCGAAACGAACACACATTTTTCCTGTTTCTGATTTGTCTTCTGTAAGATCTACTTATATGTTCTATCTGCATTTTGCTTACCTACTTGTATGATTGCTGAAAGAAAAGTGAAATTGCTACTAGCATAGAACATCTACAAAACTTTACATGGTATCGGAGCTGAGGTGAAGACAAACTCAATCTATAGCAATCATCATCGAAGGAAATGGGTTCCACTAGTCTTGAATTCAAGGAGAATGACAAGTTGACTGGAAGTGATGACTTCCATCCCTGGAAGATGATATTAGATCTCAAATTAGAAGATCATGATCTCTTGGATCATGTGAAAGGAAGGATTCAAGAACCTCCATCCAATGCCTCTGCTGCTGTTAGAAACAAGTATAAGAAGGGAGAAATCAAAGCAAAGCTGCTGATCAGGGAATCCATAAATAAGAGTCCGGTTGCCTACATATCTGAACTAGGCACATCCAAGGAGATGTATGACAAATTGATACTTATGTTTCAAGTAAACAATGTGAACCAAGTGCTATTCCTCAAGAACAAGTAGAAGAATATGAAGAAGGGCCGAGATGAGTCTGTTCAAACTTTCTTTCTGAAGTTGACCGAAACCAGGAACAATCTGCTAGCTATTGGGGAGATAATAGCCGATCGTGAGATGGTTCTCACCGCACTTGGAGGACTTCCATATGAATGGCAAGTATTCACAACTACTATTCTCAACAATAATACCATTCCTAACTTTGATGAGCTTCTGTCAAGATGTATGCAAGAAGAAACAAGGATGAAGGAATTTGATAATGAAAGAAATGCCGCCTATGGTGCTCATTCCCGAAAGAAGAACTCTGGTGGTTCTAAGGACAAAAGAAGGACAAAGACTCAAGAGAAGAAGGGTAAATGTTTCACCTGCCATAGGCCTGGACACTATGCTAGAGAATGCCCCTTCAAGGAGGATTCTCCCGATAGTGACGATAACAACAACAACCGAAGAAATGGGAATCAAAGAAATGACAAATCCAAAGAAAAGAGGAAGGCTCACTTTGGAGGAAACAATCAACCTTCTAAGAGGTCCAGAAATACCAGGTATGAGGAGTCTAATGTTGTTGATAAAAGAAATGAGTATATTCTGGTATTTGCTCTCTCAACTGCATCTCTGCCCGACACGATGGATGTCTGGCTAATTGATAGTGGTGCCTCAAGACATATCACCGGATTCAAGGAAGCACTTTCTGACATGGTTGAAAGGGATACTAATCTAGAAATTATTCTTGGGGATAATGCCACTTATCCTGTGAAAGGGACCGGGACTGTGACCCTCCACTTGTCTCAAGGACAAGTCCTCCGTTTGCAAGATGTACTCTATGTACCCAAATTGAAGAAAAATCTTGTGTCTGTATCTGCCATGGAAGACAAAGGATTCAACATTACTTTCTCTAATGGAAAGGTGCTCATGTGGAAGAAGAGCTTCAAGGAAGCTATCTCAATTGGTTCTAGGGTTGGTACACTCTATCAGGTTGGAGGGAGTCCGTTGGGAGCTATGACTTGTGATACTATCCGACAAACCGAACTATGGCACCGAAGATTTGGAAAGCCCTTCCCGAAGCAAGGAAGGTGTATGTAAGGGCTGTGCTGAAAAGTTTAAAGCAAGGTTTGTTGCCCGTGGCTTCTCTCAAAAGGAAGGAATTGACTATGACGATATATTTGCACCTGTGGCACGATATACCACCATCCGATCAATCATAGCCCTTGCTGCTACGCAAGGATGGAGTCTTCATCAGATGGATGTCCAGACCGCTTTTCTGCATGGTGCAATAAAGGAAGAGGTGTATGTGGAACAACCTCTGAGATTTGAAGTTCAAGATCGAGACACTTATGTCTGCGGGTTGAAGAAAGCCCTCTATGGGTTAAAGCAAGCACCCAGAGCTTGGTACGAAAGGATGGATAGTTACTTGATGAAGCTGGGCTTCACTCGAAGTAATGCTGATCCGAACCTATACTTCAAGGTTGTGAAAGAGAAGCCTCTCATTCTAGTACTATATGTGGATGACCTCTTCCTGATTGGTGATGACCCTCTCATTCATCAATGTGAGAGGGAGCTTGCTGCTGAATTCGAGATGAAGGACCTAGGACTGATGCACTATTTACTAGGCCTGGAGGTCTGGCGGAGACCTGGAGAGATTTTCCTTTCTCAAGGAAAATATATTGTGAAGCTTCTGAAAAGATTTGGAATGGTGGACTGTAAGTCCGTGTCGACACCGATGGAACTCAACTTTAAGAAGTTGAGGAGCAACGTTCTTTGGGCTTGAGTCCTCTTTGAGTGTAGTTAACTCCTGGACACGTGTTCTCAATGAACACTTGTTGAACATATCTTTGTGCATTGAACCTTTGAGTCAACACATGGTTGATCATAACATTCAACTTCAGGTTGGTGCCAAGAAACTCTTGAGATATCTACAGGAGCACGACGGACCATGGGTGAATACTGCTTTGTCGAGGAGTATGACACTCGTGAGATATCTTGATGCGGGTGGAAGTGCTTGATGTGGTGGATCGCAAGAACACATCTGGATGCTACTTCATGAAGATCTTGCTTGAGCGAGGAATCTAAAGTGGCGGTCTTGAGCACCAGCTGTGACCAAATACATTTTGCTTACCATGTATGGCTGTTTGTAGAGATCACTTGGTTGCAGCTCCTTTGATACATTAGAGCATGTGCTAGATGCCACCGTTATCCTTTGTGATAACCAGAGGGGGATTCATTTGTCATAGAATCCAGGGTTCCACGATTGATCCAAGCATGTTGATGGCTGGTACCACTTTATCTGGGATATGGTACAGCGAGGCGCCGTAAGGCTCGATCATATAGGAACTGATGAGCAGGTCGCGGATATTCTCACAGTGCCCTTGGGGAAGGTCATGTTCCTAACCTTCCGTGAGAATCTTGGAATCGTGGAAAGACCCTATGATGTGGGTCCTGTTGGACGATGAGCTCTGGGAGCTCTGGGGGGCTTTGGGGAGAGCTTCTTGGAGCTATGGGCAACCACAAGGCTAGGCTTGCCAACCTTAGTGGTGTGCTTGGACCCCACTGTTGTGATTTTGAGTTGGTTCACCTCTCATTTTCTGTGCCCCGTATGCATCCTACCCATTGAGTTCAGGGCTCATGGGAAGTACCTCTCATTTGGCCAATGAGGTGTGGAAAAGTTAGAGACTATTAGCAAAGACTGATGGACGCATCAGAGATTGCCGTGCTCTCTATCTAGGATGGCACGGTCCAACCACTTGATCTGGGATCAAGATTTGTGAGGTCTGGGACCTCTGGACTGATTATGTCAGTCGGGGGATGATGTCTTTGTGACTGACCCACTTCTGTTCTGAAATAAAGAAGCCAGCAAAGCAAGTTTCGGCGGGATGACGCACGATGTTGATTGAACTAATAGATGGAGTTCTCCCTAGTTGAGAGGGAGTGTTAAATTTGGACAACTAGGTCCAAACTCCATATTAAGATGCTCAGATTAAGAGGCTAATATTTTTGTTGGATTCCTCTTTGTGAGAGGTGTAAAATCCATATAAAATATGTCTTAATCCGATGAGCAGAACTTATATTTTGAATTTATTATTTTCAATAAATTATATGTGCAAGGTCGACCAGTTTTGTAATGTAGGCTCGCATGCCCAACAGATGTGTCACACACCCTCATGATGGATATATATACAGGAAAAGTTGGAGAGATTTTCATCATCATCACAGCTCACATATTCCTCTCTCATCTTAGAGTACGAGCTACCAAGAAGGACGAGTTTCAGCCACACGTGTGAAGGACGAAGAGGACAAGCGTACGGGTGTTGAAATGCAGTTCTTTCTTGCTAGGGTTGTGAGGCTTTGTGTGACGTTGACTTTGGTCAACGCTTGGTCTAATATTTGAAAATTGGTGGAAAGTTCGATTTATGAAGGCCGTACTACCTGGCACAAAAATCGAGGTCAAAGGGTTGACCGTTTTGCTGCTGCGTTGACTTTTAGCTTGCTGCCCCTGCGTTGACTTTTCAGGACAGCGTTGACTTTTGCAGAGTTGACTTGGGTTGACTCATCTACTGGTTGGAGGGTTGTTGTGACACATGCTGGGCTGGCTGACCAAAGGAGACTTTGCTGGTTGAAGCATCCTGTTGACCGCCGAAACGAACACACACATTTTTCCTGTTTCTGATTTGTCTTCTGTAAGATCTACTTATATGTTCTATCTGCATTTTGCTTACCTACTTGTATGATTGCTGAAAGAAAAGTGAAATTGCTACTAGCATAGAACATCTACAAAACTTTACAATGGCTTTGGTAGCCCCAACGATGTATCTGTTCTTCCTCTCCGTAACCTCGTTCTGCTGGGGGTTGTAAGGAATTGTGAACTCCCTCTTGATGCCTGCCTTTGCACAATAATCAACAAACTCACCAAGGGTATACTCCCCTCCATTGTTCGACCTGAGGGACTTGATCTTTCAACCTGTCTGAGTCTCCACAAGAGCTCTGAACTCCTGAAACCGCTTGAAGACCTCACTCTTGGTCTTCAAGAAAAAAATCCAGGTCTTCCTGGAGTGATCATCAATGAATAAAACATAGTACTCATCCAATCAAATCAAGAATCCTTGTCAATTTGTTGTCACTGCTAGGAAAAGGGGATTTGGCAAACTTGCCCATATCACATCCTCTGCATGTATCAAGGTGATCAGAATTGAAATCCAGCACACCTGTGGTGATCTCCCACAATGTCCTCAAGGCCCCTTGATACATGTGCCCCATCCCGTGGTGCCAAATCTCGCACAAATTTGAACTGTTAGCTCTGCCACCGGTACTATTGCGCAATGCCATAAGGGGCTTGAATGAAAACTTGTACACCTTGGCATGGTGCACACCAATCACTCTAGCTGAATCAGCTGGAGCGCCCCTGGGATATATAACCACCTGTCCTCTCCTGAACAACACCTCATACCCTCTGTCCTCCAATGCTGAAATAGATAGAATGTTCTTCTTCATCCCTGACACATATAGAACATCCGACACTTTCAAGGGAGGTTTGGGTTCCCTATCAAATGTCAATGTCCACCCACCAATTGCTCTAACAATGCCGCCGTCTCCGAGTACTACTTCTATATCAGTGCCACTCTCTGAAAGCTTCAAGAAGTACTCACGGACTCCTATCATATGACGGTCTGACAACATACCAAATACTTGAAGATGCTCCGCTAGTGGAGGGAAGTGGACACTCCCTCTCAACCTGTGTGGCAGGTGATCCTGCACTAGTGGACTCAAAATCAATGAACCCAAACTCTTACTCAAAGCTCTTTGAGAAGTCCTCTATCTCTGCGGATGCTGCCATGGTCTTGTCCTTTCCCTTCTTCTTCTTCTTCTTTGGACACACAACTGCATAGTGTTCCAACTTCTGACAATTCCAACATTTAACTTTGGAATAGTCCTTGTCCTTGTTCACCTGCTTACCTTTACCTTTGCCTTTGCCCCCACCACCACTTGTGGAAGCTTGCTTCTTTCCTTTGCCCTTCTTACCCCTTGCTAACAATGCTACATTGTCATCCTCCTCTACCTGTTTGGCTGCCCCAAGACGGTTCTTTTTGATCTCATTCTGAATGCAATCATCCCACAATCTCCGCTGGGAAGGTTTTCCCGTGCAACAATCCCATCCACAAAACTCTCCCAAGTCTTGGGAAGACCATTCAATGTAATTCACACCAACTCAATGGGTGAAATGGTCTCTCCAACAGCTGCCAACTCATCTCTCACAGAAGTGATCTTTGTGAGGTATGCTGTAACACCATTAGTCTTATCCATTTTAATGGCCTTCAACTTCTTCCTTAGGACCATTTTTCTGTTTTCATTGGTGCTCTGGTAAAGATTGGTCAAGGCTGTCCACATCTCATGTGCATATGTCTTTCCTCTCACATGAGGAATGACATGGTCTTTAACACCATCCAGAATTAGTTTTTTTTCCGTTGGCATTCTTCTTGTTTAAATCATCCAATTGAACAGGGTCAACGGGCACTGCTACTGGGTGCTGTGTGGTGTGAACCATTATGTCCCAAACTTCTGCCTCCTCAAAGATGCTCTGGATTCTCTCCCTCCATACACTATAGTTACTCTGCCCATCCAACCTATCCTCCACCCTCAAGTCCAAAGACATCCTTGCTGTCCTAACAAACTGAAGTTTTCAAATTTGTGGTAAAGGTTCAATTTTCTGTGTGAAAATAGCTTGCTGTCCCAAACTGCACTTTTCACCCACCCAAGCTCTGATACCATGTATAAATTTTGACCCCACTCCGATTTTCAGTTTCACCTTATCACTCCCATATAGTTAAATGCCCATTCCCATAATCATACATTCAAAATTCTGGAAATGAAAAATATTCCTGAAAACACAAATTCAGGAATTTCACAGTGTTGGAAATTGCAGAAATAAAACACAGTAAAATATTTCAGCCACACACAGAAAATGACACACTGATTTTTTGTCAATATGACCCTGGAAAAACCCCCTACAACTCTTGGGGAAAACCAGTTCGAGAGCTCTTCTTTATTTCTGAATAATGCTTTTACAGAGAAATGAAATACACAGTAAAAATTCCAGCAACCATAAATTTTTACTTATCTCGAATTTCGTGCTTGTCCTCCACCTCGAAATTCGTGTCAATACAAAACATAAATTTTATAGTGAAAAGTACAACATTAAATGCTGTACGAACAACATAGAAACTTGTGTTGGAATTGCTGTACGACCTCCTTGAAAATTGTGCCAAAGGACAATTGTAAGGATTCTAGGAATGCATGCCAAAACCAGCAGTACGATTGCCTCGAAAACTGTGCCAAATTGCTACTGTACAGACCTCAATTTCTGTGTTGAAATATTACTGTACGGACCTAGAAATCTGTGCCAAACTGTTGTTGTACGAACCTCGAAAACTGTGCCTAAAATGTAGCGATAAATACCAGTGTTCCATGGGGTCACGTCCCCCAAGGCTGGGCACACGCACCCTTCGCACCCCTCGCACTTGGGACGTTGAGTCTCTTAGGGGTGTGTTTCCCTGCGTACCCTTTTTGGGGAGTCTTGGGGAGACGCAAGGGGGTGCGTTTCCCAAGTGTGGGGGACATTACTCCCCAAAAAGGGTGCTTCTGGGAGGGGGATGCGACTCCCAAAAAGGGTGTGTCTGGGCATCCCTTTTTTGAAGGGGGACACGTCCTCTCTTAGATTTGTCTAATGACACCTAATGTAAAAAAAAATGAATATCATATAGTATAAAGTCAAAAAAAATTTAAAAAATAAATAAAACAAAAAAAAACAAAATGGTAAGTTTAAAAAAAATTACGATTCATTATTCAATGATTCATTTCATTTCTAGCTCTTTGACCTCTGGCTAACCTCTGCGACTTCAACCTCAGATTGATTCTTGACTCTTGACTCTTAACTATTTTTGAGTTTGAAACTTTGAGTTATATAAATTTACTATTTATTATTTAGTGTTCAAAGTTCAAACTTTAGTATCTACTATCTACTTCTAGACTTCTAGTATGTTTTGCTTTCAATTTTGATTCTAGAATGATGAATGATGAAATTCATTTTTAAATCAATGTACATTGTAGATTGTAGAATGATGAATGATATGGAATCATGGATCAATGTATTTGAAGATTTCATTATTGAATTTATTTAGTTAATGATCATTGATTATGGATGAATATTACAATAATCAGTATGTCATATGAATGATGAGGATGGATCAATGTATGTCGTTTTTCAATTCAATTATGAATTTAAATTTTATCATGCGTAGATCAAATTTTAATTTTCAATGTATTGGTATTCATATTAGTATATATTATATACTATATTATTATTAGTCTATTTAATATTTATGCTTTCATTATTTAACAATGAATATGAACTTGAAGTAAGTATATATATATATATATATATATATACCTCGACGACTCCCCGCACCCCCAAAATTTCCCTAAAATTTCAGGGTACTCCCACACGTCCCCCTTGTGCATCGCCTCGCACCCGTGTCTCCCCACATCAGAGTCTTGGTGGAACATTGATAAATACAATCCTCCCTTCCTCGATTTTCATGCCACTTGCCTTGAAAACCGTGCCTGTGCTTTGTTGTATAGATACGCTGAAATAAATTTTGCCTCGGTAAATGTGCCAAGGTGCTGCTTCTCCTTCTTTCTCTCTGCTCAAAAAATCTCCTTGCTCTTTCTCTCAATCTGCTCATGAAAATAATGAATGACTTTTTCTCTTCTTTTCCTCCTTTAACCTAACCCTAAGTGACTTTTGGGGAATCCCTAACTGAGATAACTTTAGATCAAGGGCCGAGAATAAATGTGCATTTAATTCTCACTTTCTATTTTTTAATTCACCCACTTAAATAAAGACCCACTTAGCCTTTTATTTCCATAGTCACTTTTTCACTTTTTAATTTCACATTGACTTTAATAAAGTCACTTTAAAATTAGACTTCGTAACTTTATCACTTATAAAGTCACTTTTAAATTAGATTTGACTTTACCACTTATAAAGTCACTTTAGGAGAAAAAGATAAATACATTTGGACACTTTTCCCTAGGCCAAAGATCAAAGCCTTAGGGAACCACTTGTCCTCTGGTACCCAAATTTTAACACATCAATATTTAGCCTTCCAATCCTCTCAATCACACTTAAAGGGTTTTCCTGATCTGAAGGAGTAGCCGAAACTTCATGGGGAGGAGACATTGTTTTAGAAGGAGACTCCATAGATTGATCTAAGATAGGGATCCCCCTTTCAAGATGTGGAATCTCATTATCAAATTCATGATAAGTTTTTACATGATTGAATCTATCCAAATGATTAAGCTGCCGCTCAACAGTGTGGCTAGTCTAGGAAGACTCAAGAAAAATCACATCTCTAGACACTACAAACTTCTTATTTACCTTGTTGTGAAGATGCTATGCTTTGGTGGTATTTGAATACCCTAAGAAGATGCATTTCCAACTCTTTGCATCAAGCTTACTTCTTTGTTCCTTGGGAATCATGGCATAGCAGGTGGAACCATAGACCATGAGATGCCTTATCAAAGGAATGTGGCCATACCACATTTCATAAGGAGTTTTATTTCTGAGAGCATGAGATGGACATTTGTTTTTGACATATACAACACAGAGAAATACATCAACTCAAAACATCAACTTCACATTTTTGAAAAACATTGAGTGAACCATATTTAAGATAGTCATGTTCATTCTTTCAACTACACTATTTTATTGAAAGATTGTATGGAACAATAGTTGGATGTTGAATTTGATGTTGGCGAAGATAGTTTTCAAATTCTTTAGAAGTATATTCTTTTCCATTATCAGTACGAAGGGAGCCAATATGTGATTGTGCATCATTTTCAATACATGCATGAAATTTTTTGAAAGTTTCAAAAGCTTTTGATTTGCTTTTCAACATGTGTACCCAACACATCCTGGTGTAATCTTCAATAAAAGTCATTATCTATCTATTTACATATGCAGAAGCAACAAACATAAGGCCACACAAATCATAATGAATCAATGCAAGTTTTCTACATGCTCTAGAAGTAGAATCATGATATGGTTGTTTCTTATGTTTTCATAGGATATAAGCATTGTGGAAATTCCTAGATCTGACAATCTGAGGAATCCTATTGCATTCACTGAGCGTACTTCTCCTATTAAGTAAAGTACATTTACATAATTAATTCAGATATGAATTATTGAAGTAACTACTGAAGCAGCCTACACTAAATAAATATGATTATGAAACAAGGAAACTGAACAAGAAATCAATCACACATGGGACACAATTATTTTTGGACATAAGTCTCCAGAAAAACCCAATGTGGGAAAACTGATGCAACAAATTTGAGGGTTTGTATTAGTAAGCAGTAGCTGTTTTTGAGTACATCACTAAATACCTCCAAGGGTTATTCAATTACAGAGAGAAATACTGGTAGAAAGAAATTGGGAGTTTTCCATCACACAATCACTGGAAAATGCGGCTGATCTGGACACTGGAAAGACTGCCTCTGGAGGTCTCTGCGTAGCCTCTACGCAGTCACTGCGTCACCTCCTCTAAGGACTACATCACCCTAGCAATAGATCGATCTGATTCCCAAAATCACAGATTTGAGCCTCCCGGTCTCACACCCTAGCTTCTGGCTTCTGGATTTGATCTGACAGTTGAATCTCGGAAACCCTCTGAACCTCTGCACAACCTTGACTGGTTCTGCGTCACCCTGACTAGCTCTGCGCAACCTTGACTGGCTCTGCGTCACCCTGACTAGCTCTGCGCTGACTCTGTTGGACATCTTCCTACCTCTCTCTGCTGATGATTCTCCGACTGAGAAAATCTAGACAACTCACATTAGACAACTCGCACTTCCCTTGACAACTGCTTCTGGCAACTGGAATTTGATTTGTTGCCCAGATCTGCATTCTGGATAAATCGCACAACCTTCTCTGGCAATCTCGTACGATCATCCTTGCAAAGCTACAAAAATATGGAACCTCAAAACTGGAGAAGGAAATGATCTCGCCAAATGCCAAATACCTCCTCTCTCCTTTGCGCAACTACTGATTGGCTCTACGCACTCCCTGTTGGAGTAAGTAGATCTACTCCCGGCTATTGCTGCTCTGTAGTGAGAAATTGAATTCCTTGGCTCGAAATTCTCTAAGGAAGAAATTCCCTCAGGGTCATACAACCCACTAGGCAGGCTTACGCACTCCTTCTGGAGCTCGTAGATCTGTTGCCCTGATTTGCTGCTCATATCGTGGAAAAATGCTGAATTCCTCGGCTAGGAACTCACTGAGGAAGAATTCCCCGCTATGTGTTTTTCCTTTCTTTTAGCGCTTCTCCGCTCCGGTGACTACCTGCAAAAAAATTGCGTTCCTCTGGCTCTGCGCAACTCCCTTTGCCTCAACAAAATCTCGAATCGGAAGTCCTACCTCTCTGTCGACTCACTCAGAGAGAGACAACCTCGAAACTTCAACACTCTTGGCTAAATCTGGGCAATCCCTTTGGGGATTCGATCTGCTGCTGCTACATCAATTTGGCCTTTTCTTTAGAGTGAGATATGCTCTTCTTGTTTCACATCAAATGCTCTGATACCATGTGAAAATTCCAAGATCTGACAATCTAAAGAAGCCTACTGCATCAACTGAGTGTACTTCTCCTATTAAGTAAATCACATTTACATAATTAATTCAGATCTGAATTATTGAAGTAACTACTGAAGCAGCCTACACTAAATAAATATGATTCTGAAACAAGGAAACTGAGCAAGAAATCAATCACACATAGGACACAATTATTTTTGGACACGAGTCCCTGGAAAAACCCAATGCGGGAAAATTGGTGCAACAGATCTGAGGGTTTGTATTATCAAGCATTAGTTGTTTCTAAATACATTGCTGAATACTTCCAAGGGTTATTTAGTTACAGAGAGAAATATTGGCAGAAAGAATTGTGAGTTTTACCTCACACAATCACTGGAAAATCCCGCTGATCCGGACACTGGAAATACTGCCTCTGGAGGTCTCTGTGCAGCCTCCCAGTCTCACACCCAGGCTTTCCAGCTTCTGGATTTGATCTGAAAGCTGAATCTCAGAAATCCCGGACACTAGAAAGACTGCCTCTGGAGGTCTCTATGCAGCCTCCCGGTCTCACACCCAGGCTTTTCGGCTTCTGGATTTGGTCTGAAAGCTGAATCTCGAAAACCCTCTGAACCTCTACGCTGGCTTTGCATAGCCCTAATTGGATTTGCGCTGGCTCTGTGTCACCCTGACTGGCTTTGCTGGACGTCTTCTTGCCTCTCTCTGTTGACGATTCTCCGGCTGAGAAGATATTTTTCTCCGGAAGCTACACTGCCCCTCAGTGCATTGAATCACTTAGATCTGATCTTTGTCCGAGCACTGCTCTGTCAGAAGAATATGATCTCAAGATTCACTCTGTGTGTCTTTCCAAATGACCCTCAAGTCTTCCTTCATAGTCTTCTCGTTGAGAAATCAACGATCGAGATTAGATCTCCAATCAACAACTAAGATTATAACATGACTTGATCTTTGTTTTCTAGATCATTCTCACTCATTTTATTAATGCCCTTTAATTATATAATTTCACTAAGTTAGACTTAGGGTCTCCGTTAAAATAATTAATTATTTTAATATAACATTAACTGAGTGAAATTTTCACAAACGGTTTTTGGGTTCTTTGGAATACTAGTGTTTAAGCCTCTCCACCAAATTTGGGGCTTAGAGAACTTTCTGATGCTACAAAAATCAACAAACATCACATTGCTTTAGTTTTATTGGAAGAGTTGGCAATCTAGAAACACCATTATTTTCAACAAATGAAGGCTATCATAATTAAGATGTTCAAATCTTGCATGCCATAGAATACTGGATAACAATGTACCTTCATCATATTGAGAAATGCTTGCTGAGTTCTGCCCATGAGCAGATGTTCCTTGCAGCTTCAACATTTTTTCCTCAACTCCAATCACGACAACTATGTTGACAGATGCTTTCCTTATCTCTGCTTTCCCATCAAACATGTGAATAGAGTGACCTTGTTGACGAATGTGAACAAGGGACGATAGGATTCTCCATAGTTTTGTTAGGTAGAGTGCATGGTGCTGAAGAAAATGAAGAAGTCCTGGTAGTTAGGTAGTTTAAGCTTGATGGTGACAAGGCCAAATGGCTTGAGACTCGACTTGTCTGCAAAGTACACTGCTCCATCTACTTTGTCTCTAAGGTTTTCAAAAAAGTCTTTCCAAATGTCATATAGTAGGTTGCACCTGTATTAAGCAAACATGCATTGCTTCAGGAAGCAAATGAAGTATAAAACAAATCTTCAGTTATTCCAATATTGTAACGGACAACAATGTAATGAGCAGACTTAGGTGCTTTACCTTTTGCTAGATTTGGTGTTTTACCTTTGTTTTCTTTCCAGTCTTGTTTGGTCCTTTCCTAGGGGATTCTGTGTTGAATGGTGTTTTCATTGATGTCAACCCTAGGGGTTTGATTTTGACTAAACACCTGTCATTGATGTCAAACTATTGATGAACGCTCTTATATTTGTTTGGATTACATAAAGTTGGAAGCGCTATTGTTGGATGGTTGAAAACCTTAGTTCTAAGGTTTGGGTTCCCTGGACTAAGACATACCCCACACTCGTTGAAGATTTTTGAAGTAGCAAACCGTGGAATTTGTCATGGAGATCCTCGCCATTGGATTCTCCTCGTCAAGACAATTCCAGTGGTATGTGGCATGCCCTAAGAGGCCTATTGGTTGGTGAGATATTTGTGTTTGAAGTTGAAGATCCCAGTTTGGGGGCAAAAGCCCCACAGGGGGTTGATGTGGCATTCCTCCATTGGCTAGCACATTAATTTGCATTAAGGGTGTTGGGCCTTTCCTAAATTTAAGGATTAACTTATGTCTTGAAGGGCCTTAAAGATTATTTTCAAGAGGTCTTGGTGCCTAAAGAAGCTATAACCTAATCCCAAAAGGGTTGTGGGCTTACTTTAAAATAAAAATTCAAAATTAAATATATCTACCCTCCAAAAAAATTACTCCAACGATTCTATTGTCTTCTCCTCCTAAACTTATTCCAACAACTATCTTAGAAGCCCTTTCTATCCAAATAAAACATCTATAAAATGACATTTGAGTTCCTCCGTTGAGTATGTACACAATGATTATTCTTTGAAATCTTTGAAGCTTTGAAATTCGTCTCTGTACAAAACATCGAAGCATCTAAAGTTTTTGGTTTGGGAAATGTTGTGTTTTAATCTTAGTTTAGGGATGCGTTGGGCTTATTCCATTGCATGTATAAACTAAAGGATGCGTGTTCTGGGATTAGGGATTTTTGCATTGAGTTAGATCTAGGTCTGTCCTTAAGAAGAATCTGCAGCCAAATCTAACATTGTTACCTTGATCGGATTCGATCTATTACAGGCAGAGCGAGTTTCCTTTTAGGGCATCCTTTTCAAAAATGAGAGTTATAATTATAGTGGCAAAGGTTTGCGGATCAAGGCTAGTAGAGACCAACGAAATGTTTTGTATCCCCTTGTCTAAACAATGAAGATATTTATGCCTAAACTTTATGTGGATTTGTGTCTAAACTTGGTGTGGATTAATGCCTAAAGCTTGTGCAGACTAGTAGCTCCAAGCTTTGAATTTACCAAGTCTTGAATCTATTAGGGCTTCACTTCAAAAATCTATTCCGGTTATTATTGGGTTGCATTTGGTAAACTTTGAATCTAAAGAAGAGCATTAATATTATTACTAGCCTCAGAGTTTGAAGC
Source organism: Pinus albicaulis (assembly GCA_034641835.2). Classification (NCBI taxonomy): domain Eukaryota; kingdom Viridiplantae; phylum Streptophyta; class Pinopsida; order Pinales; family Pinaceae; genus Pinus; species Pinus albicaulis. Next base: position 188,860,393 of record CM076575.1, read on the forward strand.
TTGAGCGAAGGAGCAATATCTCTCGGATCTTTTGTGTCTAGAATTTGTTTGGACTTGGTCACTATCTTTTGTTTGGGTTTGTTGGCTCGACCCTCATTAGGGCTAGAAAAGTATGGTCTTGAACTTAAGTCTTAAACTATTTGGTCTCGTAACCCAAACGCTTAAAAGTCCTATTCACTGTAATTCCATCCTCAATTAATCACACAATTCAAGAGCTATTATGCAATTGCAAGGTCTCTTGTCCATCATTGTGGACTTGTGAATTCAAGAAGAGAATACTTGTGGTCAAGTAAAGAATATTTGCTGTTGTGGAGGATCAAGAAGAATGGAAGTGTGGCTTATGACGTATTTCTGAAATGGCACCATAATACTTCAATGAACAATTTCAAGGATTAGATGCACAAAGCGAATGATTGATTTCCAATTTTGTTGTGTATAACAATGATGCTGCTTGTAAGTAACATTTGACTAATGTATGAGCTTGATATTTGATCAACTACACATTATACATAACAATGATCTATGCATATTGTTTATGTCACGGTTGCCATTACATCAAAACTCACAGGTGTTAGTAAATAGATGCATTGCCAAAGTTAACGGATCCACGAGAGGCGGTTAAGCACATGTCGCGAAACACACAGGGAGCGCTTGTTTATCCAATGTCCAACACATGTGTTTTGGAACAATATAGCAGAGCTTTAGTAAGGCAATATTCCTCTCATGTGTCAACGAACACAGTAATGTGATAGTGATCTCCTATACAGTGAATTTGTGACAATATCAGAGTGATCTTACCTTGATAACCTATGTGAGAATTTTAACAAGTATTGTGTGAATAATCTGAAGACGTGACTGTGTTTGAAACTCTATACAATAACTCTTGGTGAGGCATGATAATACTCTTGATGATTTGTGAAAAGTGACTTTGTTGATAGAACCATTATGGCAATGTGACCCTATGGCATGACAATACACTTGATATTCTAACCTTAGCAGAATTGTGGCATGACAATGATCTACATGAGAATGCACTTGGTATTCGACAATGTCTTTTGGTACTTGACAGCGTTCCTTGTACATGGCATTTTCTTGATGATAACAATACATTGTGTGGCTTGATGCTATAACACAGTGATACTTGGCAGAGTTGGGTTTGGTATATCAACAACTGTGACATTGTGAGTGTGGCAATGTTGTGTTGTAGTTAGTTGATGTGGAAGCTAGGGTTTGATGTGCTGATTGTGTAGTGGTTTCATTTGGCTCTGTGATTGAGCAGAGGCAAGATTGTGTTTGAGGTATGATTGTGCGGTGGTAAGATTGAGCAGAGTTGACTAGTGAGGCTGCCATGACTTGAAAACGATATACATACCAAGCAGAGCAACAAAACCTTCATTACAGTTTCTTCATATTGATTTTTGAGCATGGGAGGATCCCATTTGAAAATTGTGAAACGTGGTCCGTCGACTGATTAGGGTGGTTGGGTGTGGTGCAAGGCAGGAGAGTGGAGTCTCCTTTAGGTAGGAGCCTGAGAACACTTCAGGGCGATAGGGTGGTGCTAGGGCAGGTTGGAGCTTCCACAAGGTGTTGGAGCTTTTGTCTAGTTGCATCTGGTACGTAGGGTGTTGGAGCATCCATTAGGTTGGAGCCTGAGATCTAGGGCATTGGAGCGTCCTCCCAGTTGCAGTTGGTAAACATGGTGTTGGAGCATCCTACAGGTTGGAGCCTGTAAATCAGGGGTTTGGAGCCTCTTTTAGTTGGAGCTGAAAACCTGATGTAATTATTTTTGAAAGACAAATATTAAAAAGTGTTCGATGGTTTTTGACCCAGAGGAGGTTTTCCACCTAAAAATCTCTGTCTACTATCTTGATTATTGTGCATTGTTGAATGGTGTTGTTTATTGCTTATGTTGATGAAATGTTAATGATAATTAATGCTACGAGAGATTAAAAAAGTAATTGATAAGAAGTACTAGTTCACCCCCCCCCCTTCAGTATTTCCAACAATTGGTTTCAGAGCAGGTTCCTTTAGTAACAACTTAATAGCTGGAAGTCAGATCTCAAAGTACAGAGATGGGAAAATCAAAGACGCAAGCGACCAAGTGTTCAAAGGATGTTCTAGGTATTGAAATAGTTTAAGATCTTATTACCGTTGATAATAAGGAAACCCTTGAAGAAGAAGATGAAGAGATCAATGAGATTGAATTTCATAATAGAATTATTTGAGTTATAAAGGAGCTTAAGGCTGAAGAAGAAAATGTCAAGCTTCTGGAAGCCAAATTGAAGATAGCAAAAGAACATGCCAGAAGTCGTAATAAGAAGAATGAAGAATGAAAGGAAATCATCAACAGCCTTAAAGTGCAGTTGGAAGAAGCCAAAAAATTTGACGAGTCACTTTGAAGAGAACTTGAAGAAAGTAACAAAGAATGGAAGAACACAGAGAAGGAAAATCACACACTCAAAGAAGAAATTGCTCTATTGAAACTCCAGGTGTAGGAAGCAGAAAAGAAAGAGAAAGACCTGATAAGCGAACAAAAGGAACCTGGTAAAAGGTACGTACTCGAAGTTGATCAAAGCAAAAGGATCTGGATACAATTGTTGCGAAAACGGGCAGGGTCAGGAAGGAAAATGGAAAGTAGAAGGAACAGATACAAGTTTTGAATAGAGAAGCAAAAAAGGTCACTCTTTCTAAAGATACAAATGGAAGAAGCAGAAAAAAGAAGACAGATCTTGAAAAAGCAATTTCAGGAAGACTCTGCTAAAAAACAAGAAGAACTTGACACAACTCTTAATGAAATCTACAAGTTCAAGGAATGGCAAAAGGAACACTTGCAAATTATTGACATGAAAGATCAAGAATTGGCTCAGTTAAAGATGAAGGCAAAAGAGGTAGGTAAAGCTCCATGTGACAAAAGCACAAGCTCCAAGACTTTGCAAGGTCAAATTGATGAAAACACTGATCACGATGAAAGACTGAAGAAGATTAAAAATATTGTGGCTCCAAAGAATAATGCTGAAGCAATTAAGGACAAAGGTCAACAAAGGACTGCATCATTGCCTCCGAAAAAGAATGAATACAAAAGATCATCCAGACAAGATAACTCATCTAGATATGCTAGTTTCTTTAATGGTTATTGTTTTTCATGTACTAATTTTGGAGATATGGCTAGGGATTAAAGATTATGACAAGTACAATTACCAAGGTCATTATCAAAACCCTAGAAGCAGGTTTGTTGGATCATGAAACGAGTTTGACAATGACTTTGACAACATAAAGTATATGTCATTAGCTCAATCATTCAGGCCCAACATTGAATGCTACAAATTCCATAATTATGGGCACATAGCTCGTGATTGTAGGTTCAAGATGGAATCAACCATGAATGAGAAACTTAACATTAGGTACAAGAAAGTCTGGAGAAGAAAATAGGTAGAAGAAGATCAAGCAAATAAGAAAGTCTCAACAATCATGGTTTCAGGTTTCGTAATGGCAAAAGGTCATAATGGATCAACAGGAACATTGGACTATGCCATGGTTCAGGATTATCTAGCTGAAAAGTTGGGCGATACATTATTTTGAAGGAGTTAGGTTGTTGACTTCCAAAGTATTGAAGAGGGGGAGTCTATGTAGTAGTAAATGCATCGTCAGAGATATTTCATTTAACAGGTTGACTAGGGACAGGTGAAATATAGCTAAGCAGTCCGAGTAGTCTTCAACATCATGAGCAACTTCAATAGAGCAACATAATTGCAAAAGATCTTAGCTGTTGCAAGTTTGGAAAAGTTCCATGTCATGGATTTATATTGATAGGCAAAATTAACTATGGCAATCTATATGAAGCATAACATGACAGGGGGAGATAGGTTGTTGCAACAAGTATTGAGGAAAGCATTTGGAAGACTTACAGGTACTTTGCAGGAAGACAGAGGAAGGCTTCTCGCCAGGGAGAGCACAAGCTGATTACAGGTCGATAGGAAGTATGTAGATTGTCAGGTGTAGTCACTCTTTGCCATTGATGTTAAAGGGGGAGAGAAATCAGGAGAAGAAGCTTGAGACATAAAGTTAGGGGGAGTTGTACTCACAGGAGTACGTGTGTTGCCATCAATGACAAAGGGGGATATTGTTGAATGGTGTTGTCATTGATGTTAACCTCGGGGTTTGAATTTGACTAAACCCCTGTCTTTGATGTCAAACTCTTAATGAACGCTCTTATATTTGTTAGGATTACATCAAGTTGGATTCTCCACTGTTGGATGGTTGAAAACCCTAGTTCTAAGGTTTGGGTTCCATGGACTAAGGACATACCCTGCACTTGTTGAGGGTTTTTAAAGTAGCAAACCATAAAATTTGTCATGGAGATCCTTGCCATTGGATTCTCCTTGTCAAGACAATTCTGGTGATATGTGGCACGCCTTGAGAGGCCTCACGGTTTGTGAGATATTTGTATTTGAAGTTGAAGACCCTAGGTTGGGGGCAAAAACCCCACAGGGTATTGATGTGGCAATCCTCCATCGACTAGCACATTAATTTGTATCAATGGTTTTGGCCTTTCATAAATTTAAGGATTAACTTATCTCTTGAAGAGCCTTAAAGATTATTTTCAAGAGGTCTTGGTGCCTAAAGAAACTATAACCTAATCCCAAAAGGGTTACAGGCTTACTTTAAAATAAAAATTCAAAATTAAATATTTTTTCCCTCCAAAAAAATTTCTCCAATGATTCTATTGTCTTGTCCTCCTAAACCTACTCCAACGACTATCTTAGAATCCCCTTCTATCCAAATAAAACATCTATAAAATGACATTTGAGTTCCTCCATTGAGTATGTACATAATGATTATTCTTTGAAATATTTGAAGCTCTGAAATTCGTCTCTGTACAATATAATGAAGTATTTGAAGTTTTTGGTTTGGGAAATTTTGTGTTTTTATCTTGGTTTAGGGATACGTTGGGCTTATTCCATTACATGTATAAACTAAAGGATGTGTGTCTTGGGATTAGGGCTTTTTTGTTGAGGTAGATCTAGGTCTGCTGTCAAGAAGAATCTGCAGCCAAATCTAACATTGTTACCTTGATCAGATTTGATCAATTAGAGGTAGAACGAGTTTCCTTTTAGGGCATCCATTTTAGAAATCTAAGTTATAATTACAGTGACAAAGGTTTGCAGATCAAGACTAGTAAAGACCAGTAAAAGGTTTTGCATTCGCTTGTATAAACAATGAAGAGATTTATGCCTAAAATTTCTGCGGATTTGTGCCTAAACATGGTGTGGATTAATGCCTAAAGCCTGTGCGGACTAGCAGCTCCAAGCTCTAAATTTACCAAGCCTTGAATCTAGTAGGGCTTCACTTCAAAAATATGTTCTGGTTATTATTGGGTTGCATTTGGTAAAACTTGAATCTAAAGAAGAGCATTAATATTATTACTAACCTCAATATTTGAAGCTTGAGTGAAGGAGAAATATCTCTCGGATTTTGTGTCTAGAATTTATTTGACTTGGGCACTATCTTTTGTTTGGGTTTGTTGGCTCAACCCTCATTAGGGATAGAAAAGTATGATCTTGAACTTAAACTATCTAGATTCAGGACATAAACTCTTGCAGTCCTATTCACTGTGATTCCATCCTCAATTAAGCCATCAATTCAAGATCTATTGTGCAACTGCAAGGTCTCTTGTTCAACATTGCAGACTTGTGAATTCAAGAAGAGAATACTTGTGGTGAAGTAAAGAAGATTCATTGTTGTGGAGGATCAAGAAGAATGGAAGGGTGGCTTATTAAGTATTTATTTAATGGCACCACAATACTTGAGTGAACAACTTCAAGGATCGAATGCACAAAACTAATCACTGATTTCCAATTTTGTTGTGTATTACAATGACACTGCTTGTAAGTAACATTTGACTAATGTATGAGCTTGATATTGATTAACTACACAATATACAGAGAAATGATCTATACATATGTTGTTTGTAACAATATAGTAGAGATTTGGTAAGGCAGTATTCCACTCATGTGTCAACGAACACAGTGATGTGATAGTGATCTCCTATACAATGAATTTGTGACAATATCGGTGATCTTACCTTGATAACCTTTGTGAGAATTTTAACAAGTATTGTGTGAATAACCTGAAGACGTGACTGTGACTGAAATTCTGTACAGTAACTCTTGGTGAGGCATGAAAAGTGACTTGGTTGATAGAACCATTATGGCAGTGTGACCCTATGGCATGACAATACACTTGATGATTTGACCTTTACAGAATTGTGGCATGACAGTGATCTCCATGAGTGCACTTGGTATTCAGCAATGTCTTTTGGTACTTGACAGTGTTCCTTGTACATGGCAGTTTCTTGATCATGATAGTACATTGTGTGGCTTGATACTATAGCACAGTGATACTTGGCAGAGTTGGGTTTGGTATATCAGCAACTGTGATAGTGTGAGTTTGACATTATTGTGCAGTAGTCAGTTGATGTGGTAAGTAGGGTTTGATATGCAAATTGTGTAGTGGTTTGATTTGGCTCCATGATTGAGAAGACGCAGGATTGTGTTTGAGGTACGATTGTGCAGTGGTCAGATTGAATATAGTTGAGTAGTGAGGTTTCCAGGGCTTGACAGTGATATACATACCAAGCAGAGCAACAAAACCTTCATTACAGTTTCTTCATATTGATTTTTGAGCATAGGGGGATCTAGTCTGAAAATTATGAAACGTTGTTTTCCGACTGATCAGGGTGGTTGGGTGGTGCAAGGTAGGAGAGTGGAGTCTCCTTTAGGTTGGAGTTTGAGAACACTTCAGGGTGGCAAGTTGGTGCTAGGGCAGGTTGAAGCTTGCATAGGGCGTTGGAGTAGGGTGTTGGAGCGTCGTCCTTGTTGCAGTTGGTAAACAGGGTGTTGGAGCATCCAACTTGTTGGAGCTTGTAAATCAGAGGGTTGGAGCCTCTTTTAGTTGGAGTTGAAAACATGATGTAATTATTTTTGAAAGACAAATATTAAGAAGCATTTGGTGGTTTTTGACCTGGAGGGGGTTTTCCACTTAAAAATCTGTGTCTACTGTCTTGATTATTGTGCATTGTTGAATGGTGTTGTTTACTGTTTATGTTGATTATATGTTAATGACAATTAATATTCCGAGAGATTAAAAATACTAATTGATAAGAAATATTGATTCACCCCCTCTCCTTTGTATGATAATACTCTTGATGATTTGTGAAAAGTGACTTGGTTGATAGAACCATTATGGTAGTGTGACCCTATGGCATGACAATACACTTGATGATTTGACCTTTACAGAATTGTGGCATGACAGTGATCTCCATGAGAGTGCACTTGGTATTCGGCAATGTCTTTTGGTACTTGACAATGTTCCTTGTACATGGTAGTTTCTTGATCATGACAGTGCATTGTGTGGCTTGATGCTATAGCACAGTGATACTTGGCAGAGTTGGGTTTGGTATATCAGCAACTGTGACAGTGTGAGTGTGACATTATTGTACAATAGTCAGTTGATGTGGTAAGTAGGGTTTGATGTGCAAATTGTGTAGTGGTTTGATTTGGCTCCGTGATTGAGAAGACGTAGGCTTTTGTTTGAGGTACGATTGTGCAGTGGTCAGATCGAGTAGAGTTGAGTAGTGAGGTTGCCAGGGCTTGACAGTGATATACATACCAAGCAGAGCAGCAAAACCTTCATTACAGTTTCTTCATATTGATTTTTGAGCATAGGGGGATATAGTCCGAAAATTATGAAACGTTGTTTGACGGCTGATCAGGGTGGTTGGGTGGTGCAAGGCAGGACAGTGGAGTCTCCTTTAGGTTGGAGTCTGAGAACACTTCAGGGGGGCAAGTTGGTGCTAGGGCAGGTTGAAGCTTGCATAGGGCGTTGAGTGTCCGTCTAGTTGCAGTTGGTACACAAGGTGTTGGAGCCCGAGATCTAGGGCATTGGAGCGTCGTCCTTGTTGCAGTTGGTAAACAGGGTGATGGAGCTTCCAACCGGTTGGAGCTTGTAAATCAGAGGGTTGGAGCCTTCTTCAGTTGGAGTTGAAAACATGATGTAATTATTTTTGAAAGACAAATATTAAGAAGTGTTTGGTGGTTTTTGACCTGGAGGGGGTATTCCACTTAAAAATCTGTCTACTGTCTTGATTATTGTGCATTGTTGAATGGTGTTGTTTACTGTTTATGTTGATTATATGTTAATGACAATTAATATTCTGAGAGATTAAAAATACTAATTGATAAGAAATATTGATTCACCCCCTCTCCTTTGTGTTTCCAACATTCTGCATGTGGATGCATCATGTCCATCTTTGTCACAACAAGTGCAGTGGAGATCAGGTCTATCTCCTTGATGGTGTTGACCCCCCTTCCTCTTTGATTCTTCTTTCGATGTCCTCTTTTGCTGCCTCTTCTTTTAGGAGAATCATGTGACTGATTCTTCTTTTTTTGAGCAAGGCACCCTCTGCTTCTTCGTGGGACTGAGATGCCATCTTCCTCTTCCCAAAAGCTTTCCCTTGTTCTGCAAACTTCTCCACATTAGTAAAAAATAATGGCCTTGAGTAGCACACTAGCTTGTAGAGATTCAAGATAATGAGAGTATGTGGGATAGAGGGTCTTGACAAAGGAAATGAGAGGAATGTCCATCTAAATTCCAGTGGCATTTACATCATGCATGATGGCTTTAATCTCTGTGGCTAGGGCCAAGGGATCATTGTCTTTAAACTCAAGGTTGAAGAATTTGATCATCAATTGAACGACTTCCAATTCTGAGTGTGAGTCATATAAATATTTTAGCTTTTTAAATACACTATAAGAACTTGTAATTGAAACTATATGACGACTCACCTCTTCATTTATAGAAGGAACAATCAGGGCATAAGCTTTGTTGTTCTTGTTCTCCCAAATAACTAGTTCATTGTATGATGTGGGCTTGGTAGGTGCATTATCATCCTCTCCTTCATAATTTCCTTTTCATAAGTCATTAAAGTTGAGGGCATGCCTAATCTTTCTGGATCGTTCTTAATAGTTCTCCTTTCCAGTTAATACACCACTGACAATGGAGATGAGGGAATGCATCTTCAAACGAGTTTTGAGCTAGGTTTGAACAAGCTCAAGAATAAGACCGGGATAGCAGAGATGTCAAGAAGGGCTTAACATAGACATAATTGCATGAAAAGATAAGTCTTTGATGCATTTTGCTACCACCGAGCAAAAGTTCAAGCATGTATTACAATAGTGATGCCAAGGAAGTAAACAATTAAAGGCCCAATAAACAAATTTTATGAGCTTACTGTTAGAGCAGTAAGTGTAGTTTTCAGATAAAATATTTATGCCACTTGATCTTTTAGTTTGTTGAATAAAAGTTTGAGTTGGATGCCTTGAATAAGAGTAATGTTGGTGCATTAAGAAATGGAGTCAAACTATAATCTTTAAAAGAAAAAAACATTGCAACATGATTTATTGAAGAATATACAACCAATGGGAGAGGAAGGGTAAGGTTAGGTTTCACATCAAATGCAACACACAAAAGCAAAGTCAAATGTGGTGCACAAGGCACCTTACAAGCCATTCTTGTTACAATAAGGACATTTCATCCGAACAATTTGACCCATGGTCTTGAGCACCCAACTTTCGTGTGTGAAAATCATCATCCAAACAATTTGACCCATGGTCTTGAACACCCAACTTCCGTGTGTGAAAATCTTATGGTTGCCATAAACGTTGAGGTAGGAACAAACCTCAAGTCATCGCAACCATGGTGGGGCATGATAGAGCAAGTGCTCTGGGGGAAGCCTTCCTAATACTTAGCTTATTCACCTGCTTCATGTAGTTGCAAAATCTCCTCAATTTGGTCATCCCGATCTTTCTTGATTTTGAAGAACCCATTATACTCTTAGGTTGTCTAAAATCAATAGGCAAGAATAAATGCAAAAGGCACAATATTTTCAAGGTTTTTATTTTGATGGCCCATGAAGCAGATTCCGACGAGGGTTACTTATTGTAGAACATTTGGAAGAGTTGGTTTTGCACTAGCAATCTTGTGTGAAGGCATCTAAATGATTTGGGAGAGAGCATAGTGTAAAGGTACGACTCAAGTAGAAAATGGAATGAGAATCGAACAAAGGATACTTGTTGAAATATGTAATTAGCTTCGGTCTTTATAATGACATGTAATCGTGATTTTATGTATTTGATGTAAAGAGAAAAATAAAATTATTATTGTCATTCTTGAGGCATGGGTTTCATGCTCAAGGATATTTGATTTATAGGTCAAGAACCCATTGAGTGCTTCAAGGGCTTGTCATTGAGCCAACAAGTCAATTGAATCATTGTCATGTAGGGAAGACCCTTTTGGGCATATTGTATACTGTAAAGAAAATTTTGTTTGAGTCAAAATTAGAGTCAAAGACCATCCAAGACCTTGTCAATGTGCAAGCAACAAGTTTTCCTATCAAACAGTGAAGACTACCTCGTAGAGATGACATGTCGGCCTAATGAGGCTCTCTAGAAGCCTATATAGAAGAGGGAAGTCGATCACATTTGAGACCATTCAAGCAGCTCACAACAAGTTTGATCAAGTGAAGCTAAGGAGACCTAAAAGCAATGAAGAAGAAGATTCTAAAGAAGAAGAATCCGAGTTTTGGGAATTGTTTTTGGGCCATCATTCTCACACATGCCAAGGAGAATTACAGCACATTAGAGTTGATGCAACTTCAAATTTTCTTCACTAAGAGCAGTGTTTTGAGTTAAAAGAAGTCTCCCTTGCAAGCCAAATTCACAAGAAGAAGAAGTCATTTCAAGCGAAGGAGAGAGGTGGGAAAAATCACCATAAAAATCTGACACGTGCCATCTAGGGTTTTTGAAGCAGGGGCCGAGAATTGTAGGTCGAAATTGCAGTCCAAGGTTGCAGGTCTAAGGTCTAGGTCGAAGGAAAATTACAGTTGCTACAAGGCAAGATTGAATTGGTTTGACTTTGCTTGAAGAAGAAAAAATTGACTTGGTTTGCGAGGAGTCTTGGTCAAGGGTCAAGGTCTTGGAATTCATCATTTTAGGTTCTATAAGAAGAGAAGAGTTCTTGTGGGTTTTCCTCTCAAGAGGAGAGGTTTTGGCCTTGGTTGATAGCCTATATCTTGTGTCCTCTTGTCTCATTTATTGTTTGGTAGTTGTTTGATGATAAGAACACTAATTATAATCAAGTGAAAGAAGCTAATCAAGCTAAGTTTAAAATACATCACAAGTAGTTATCAAAGTAAGAGAAATCACCTAATTGTGAAAATTTCTGAATACAAAATTACAAAAACACTACTGCAGTGTCTTGATTTACTTCTCCTAATTGTGATTTAATTATACAAGTTATTGTCAGAAATATTCAGAAAATATCGAAGTAAACACAACTAGTAGCCTACACATATACAAATCATTTTTGAAGCATAACACACTTATGACAAAGGACATACATGATTTTTCGGACAAATGTCCCCGGAAAAACCTAATGTGGGAAAATCGGTGCAACAACTCTTTGAGGGTTTTATTTATTAAGCAGAATATCTGAATACATCTAGGGCACCAGTAGTGGTTTGCCCCATAGAGAAATTCACGACAATAGTACCTTATGACTTGGAGACAGAAAATATGGCTGATTCAAACGCTTCAGGAATTACTGAATACGAGCCCTTTCTAGCCCACTGGAATCCTTAGCGCAACTCTTCCAGGAATTGCGTCAGCCCCTCTAGCCCAACGCAACCTCTACGTCTCTCTGAAGGCCTATGCGTCACCCAGAAGGGTCTGCCCTCATGCTGGCTTCTGTACTGCCTCTCTGATGTATGTATTCTCTTCCTCGGACCATAACATCCCTTGCCGTTCTGCCCCTCACTAGCACTGCAAGTTCACTCGAAAATTCTCAGCAAACCGCACCCCAGAATTTCAACTTAAGCTCATGTGCTGCTACCCTGTGTGTCTTCTCCAACTGACCCCAAGCCTTTCGTTAATACTTTTCTCGTTGAGAAATCAACGACTGTGATCTAATCATTAATCAACGGCTAAGATTAGAGAAAGCTTGATCCACGTCACTTAGAACATTCTCACCACATGTTTAAATTAATTCACTTTAATTTTTCAATTTCCCTAAGTTAGACTTAGGGTCCCCATAAAAAAAATTAATTATTTGAACAACATTTACACCAGGTGGAATTTCTCCAAACGATTTCTGGGTCTTGGAGATCTCATGTGTTCTAGCCCCTCCACACAGTTTCAGAGCTAGAGCACATCTTGTACTACCCAAAATCTCAACACTAATCTAGCCGCCCCTAGATTTCTCAACATGGTATCAGAGCTAAGGTGACAAGACAAGAAAAGGCAGCTTGAAGAAAGGATCTAAGGAGCATCAAGGAGGACTACCCAAGGATTATATTGTCTAAAAGCAACAACAAGAAGAAGACCTCAAAGACTCTACTTTCAAGAAAGAACCTACCTTCATTCAAAGAAAGAAGGACAACACATTTGAAGCATCTTGAAGTCTCCATAATTCTCACTTCTACATCCCAAGAAAGCAAGAAAAAGCATTGCCATCATCATCAACTATCATCAAAATAAAAAAAGGCATGAAGTTGAAGATATCATCATCAAAGAAGCATCTTCACTTGACAAGTAAGTACCTTTATATTTATGTTTGAATCTACTATCAAATTGACTTCATTCTGCAAGGAGAGCAACAAATTAGTTAGGTCATCAAATTTCCATGCATGGAGGAAGAGTACAAATTTGATCCTTACGTAGAATGAAGTTATTGGACATGTTAAGGGTTCAATCGCCAAACCACCACAAGAAGAAGCTCAAGTTCTATTGAAATATGTGAAAGGGGAAATAAGGGCTCAAAGAATCCTTATAGAATCAACCAAGGATTCCCTCATCCCTTATGTGGCAAACTTGGAGAAATCAAAATAAATCTATGATAAGTTGGTATAATTGTTCTTCGTAAGCATTATAGGGGAAGTTATATCTTTGATAACCGAGTTATACAAGATGAAGGTATCAAGGGAAGAAGGGATAGCCTCATACCTTATGAGGGTATCACAAATAAGAGATCAACTACAAGAGTTAGGGGAAATAATGTCTGATAAAGAAATGACCACTGTTGTGATCAATGCACTACCTGATGAATGGGGCAACTTTGTATCAAGTAGCTATGGAAAGAAGGAAGCCACCCAATTCAATGACCTTTGGTTATTATGTAAGATTGAAGAAACTAGGTTGAAGGAAAAAACCAATGTAGGATCAAATGGACAAGTTTAAGCATTTGCTGCAATGGCCAAGAGAAAAGGAAAGTTTGGTCCTTAAAGAAAGAAGAAGATCGATATGTCTAAGATATAATGCTATGAATGTAATGAATATGGGCACTTTAAAAAGAATTGTCCCAAATTCAAGAAGGACAACAAGAAGAGAAAGGAAAGAAATGAAGCCCTTATCATTGAAGAAGTAGAAGAGTCTGAAAAGAAGACGACAAAGGAGGAAGTGAAAGATCTCTACCATGACTGAGATAATCTCCTTCACTTAATTCTTTTCAGTTTTGTAAAAAATAGTTATCATAATAGGAAGCATCACAAGAATGATAAGATGCATTAGAATTGAAATAGAGATGACATCATCATAAAAGCATGGAAGTATAGCTGAAGTAGAGAGTCTACATGGTTGTAGCTATCATTATGATAGAAAGTAGCTCATGGCATCTGCATTGGAAGCATATAAAGATAACTGAAGTAGCAATCTATATGATTGGAGAATGTCATCTAGCATAATAGAAGATAAAGAAATCATCATCATTAGGAAGGAGCATTTGCAAGGTGAGGATAATTAAGATCCTCCATTGGAATATTCATTAGAAGGTTCACCTCTACTTGGAAGAAGCAAATGTCTCGCTGATAGTCTACGATCCACCTTGTGTGGGATCCATTGGTAAGGAATGATGACAAAGATGTGCAACATGTTGATTTTGAATTACCTTCATCTTATGGCAAAGGAAGCTGCTAGAAGGAAGACCAGATGACCAAAAGAAGGAATATATATATATATATATATATATATATATATATAAAGCCATGTCATCATATAGTTGCAGATAGCATGGTTGAATGTTCGATCTCATGAGCATGATCGAAGAAGAAGGATCATATTGTTGCATATTTCACGAACTCTTCTTCCTTTCTTCACATGTGGCTTCCCCAAGAACTTCTATACATAGTTTCTTCATCATAGGAGCCATGATTGTCAACCACCTCATATTCTATATGAGGTCATATTGTGTTGATTTCATCTTATCAATATGTAGAAGAGTTGAAGAAGAAGCTAATCAAGTGAAAGAAGAAGCTAATCAAGTTAAGTTTAAAATACATTTGTTGCAGCAAGTTGAAGGAGTGATTTCTGGGCAAATCTAGGCACGAAAATCAAGGCATAGAAGACAATAGAAGGTACAATATGAATAGAATTTAATGCTGTGAGTTGCACGTAGTTCGAGAGCCGTTTTTGAGCAAAAACAAAATTCTTTTCTTTTGAAAAAAATCCACAGTTTGTACAGTCTGTACGAAATCCGTATAGCACAGTCCATGTCCGTATAGTATAATTTCAGCTTCAAGTGGGCACAAAAATCGAGGCAAAGTGGGCACGGTTTTCAAGGAGTTTTGGGCTGAAGAGATAAGTTGTATTTCGCTGTTTTGTTTTGTCTGCAAATGTATTTTTCCTGAACTTGAAAGATAAATAAATTTGAAGAGCTCTCTAACAGGTTTTCCCCGGAGAAGATTCAAAGGGGTTCTGCCTGGGTTTAAGTTGACCAAAAATTTGTGTGTATTTTTTATGTGTTGTTGGTCTGTTGATGTCCATATTTATTTTCAGTATGTGTTGACAGTCCCATGTGTTTTAATCTAAAAATTTCATTTCCAGAATTCTATATGTTGAATGTAAGTTTATGGGAAAGGGCATTTAACTGAATGGGAGTGATAAGGTGAAATTAAAATCGGGTTGGGATTGCTGGTAATTTTTTATTCATCAAATTCCAACATTATGAAGCGCTGTGATTAGGTGCAGTGATTAGGCAGGGTATCTAGTGTGATTTAACATATCTTTCTTTATTCAGGGTGGCAGGGTGGTCCAAGGTGGACATTGAAGTCACCTTCAGGTTGGAGGCCGAGAACACTTCAGGGTGGCAAGGTAGTGCTAGGGCAACAAATTGATGCTAGTAGGGTGTTGGAGCATCCTTCCAGTTGGAGCTAGTAAAATCAAGGTGTTGGTGCATCCTTTCAGTTGGAGCTGATAAAACCAAGGGGATGGAGCCTCCTTCCAGTCGTTGCTGGAGAATCTTGGAAGTTGGAGCTTCCTATTGAATCTTTAAGATATATATTAAAAGCATTATGACGTTTTCTCCCATTTGGGTTTCCACATAAAAAGCACGTGTATTGTGTATGATGTTATGCATGGTTGAATGTTGTTATTCACTATTAATATTTACATGATATGATTAAAATGGTAAAAAGTGCCCAATACTGATTCACCCCCCTCTTAGTATAGTTGAATATTCCAATAACTTATACCATCTTTGTGTTAATCAACGTAGAGTTCAGAACTGTCTCCATATCATCTGGAAACACACCCTCAGGTGGACGTTGTGGTACGTACTTAGCTTTGACTATGTTGAGTCTTTTGTGCGGGGAATGTCTACAAGTGAGAGCCAATAGGAGGTAGGGACCAAGATAGAGCCAATGGGTGCAACTGCAACTATGTAGAACATAGGCGGAAGGAGAGAGGCCCAAGATTTGTCTTTCAAAATGCATACCCATGACATCTTGCCTCTTCGATAAATGACATAAAGGATTTTTCTAGTTTGCTCTGAGCTTCGATCAATGTTAGAGTTGAGAACAAAGTCGGAGAGAATGAACTTTGTGTGTCGAGCATTGGTTTCTTGGATGTAGAGAAAGGTATGAAGTTATAGCCATGGATGAGAATGGAGACGAGAAATGTTGCAATGGGTAATGCCACAAAGAACATTTAAACCATGGAAGAATAAACGCAAGAGAATAAACAAAGGGGTGTTTCTGCATGCAAGACTCACACTAAATCACACAATTATCAGTTTGACCAAAGCTCTGATACCACTATTGCTCAAAGGAATAACTCCATAGTTGATTATTTTGTTAACTCAAAGTTGCATATATAACTCCTCAATTGATGATTATTTTATTAACTCAAAGTTGCATATATACAAAAGAGGTGGCTATTTACATCACCTTCTATGAGGGACTCTTGGTCTTCTTGCTGAGACTTCATTTATCTACCTCCATATTATGTACAATAATAATAACGCAACAATCTCGAAGGATTACATTTCTAACATTAGGTAGGGTATCCTCAAAACAAACAACCATCTCCATGTGACTATCATGAAGGACATTGCCCAAGATGTTAGGAGATCTCCAAAGTTTTAGGGAAGGTTGTGAAGCATGCACCCAACTGAGGTCAAGCAACCATTTAATACACCATATCCAATTTGAAAGTCCATCACATACCATCTCCTATTTGCAAATCCATCATGTATCATCCAAGGGCTGAATGTACACCATGTACCCCAAATCTCATGACACACCCCCAAACATGGTGTAAACACTTTTGAAGTAATCCGAAAGCTAACAATCAAGACTGATGAACAAGGGGGTTTGGATTTGATTAAAAGGTGTTGCTAGGATATTAAGAGTATGCTCTAATAACTACATTGATCTTCTTCAATATGCAGAAATTAAAGGAGGGCCCTTCTAAAGACACCCATTATGACACTTACAAAACAACCAAGTATAACGAGCAACCATCCAAAGATATGCAATTAAGTGCTTGGAGGGGAATTCCCTATTTTCCAATCATTCCTTACAAATGAATTCCTCTCCTCTATTTATACCTTTCAAACCAAACCTTGATTAATAAAATGATATTAAAAGAGAGCTAGAAAGCTAAAACCAGGTTGCCTCTCCTAGAGTAGCTTTATGGTTTTGATCTAGTCACAAATTGACCAGTGTCAGGTTTTTCGTTGAGGTTGCTCTTCCAAATATGTGAACAACATGTCTGAAATACTGTGTGATGTGCAAAAAAGGCCCTTTAGAATGCTTTAGGTGTTTTCTTGAAGAGGGTGTCCCTCATTAAGAGGGTAGATTCATGATCAAGCAACAAAAATTTCATTGTTCTCAACCTTGGAGTGGAACCCTCCTCATCAAATGACCTCTTTTTGACCATACAAATGCTTTTATTACCATGTCTCACCTTTCTAAGAATGGTGTTCCTCCTTTGGGCTCTCTCCTTGCCATGTGTCATGCTTTGAACCTCCTACAAGGTAGGGTGTCTTGCCCCTTGGGCTATGTTTGACCCCTACCTCTCCATTAATCTTGCCTTGGACATTTCCCATGATAGTGCATTCATATTCTAACCCTCCTTTCTAGCTAACATTGTCCATCCATTTGATCATGGGCCTTCAGTTCAAGCTATGAATACTGTGCCTTGGGTTCAAGCTATGAATAGGGTGCTCCATTGATGATAAAACAAACGGTGATGTAAGCCATGTAGTCATACTTCCAAATATGTGTCAAATGTGCCAAAATGGAACCTCATGGTGAAACATGCCTCTAGAAGAGCCTCCATCAAACTGACAATACCCCTCTACATCTTTGTTCTCACCTGAGATGATGAATGGTGCTTGGGCAAGATGGAATAAGGTGCATGGCTGTCAAATCTCTGCTACAATCTGTAACTACCATTGAACTTAAAGGATTTTCTTCTTTGCTTGGTGAGAGAAAACCTACAAAAATGTGAAACAAGACATGCATTTTGAGGCAGTAACACTACTGTCTAGCAAAGTTAGAGATTAGATTTCTCTTGACATTTTAAAAAATTTCCAAGTTTTTCAGGCTGTCTATTTTTTGAATATTTTTTTGGGTTTTTCAGGTCCAAGTTTGTTCTTGCGATATTTTCCAATAATTTTTGACACTTCACTCAATAAATCTGATAAGTATATTTCCAGGCCTTTTGTGATATATTCCTTGAAACAATACCTGCAACATGGACAATATGTTGTGCCACCAAAGCATTATGTAATAGTCTCTATTTTTGGGCAAACTTGAGGGATGTTTTGGTTTTCCCAAACTATTCCAAACTCTATGTGACAACATTGAAATGTAACTTGAAATTTTTGGTACCCATTGGATGCTGAAAATGTGATTTTTGTTGTTGTTGATGTAATAGAAATGGATTTCTTATTTATTGGAATTGCAGTCTCAAGGTTGACGATTGGAGTTTGTTATATTTCAGTTGACCGTTTATTATCTAGAGTGTTAATCATTTAATTGATTTTGTTTACTATTGTTCATATGTTGATGCACATTTTGATTTGAGGTATGCTTGGGTATATATTCTTCAAAGCGTGTTGTTTTGTAAATTCTGTTATTGCACCATATATGCGTATTTTCCATTGCTCTGCCTGTGTTGGATTTTTACTATCTTGAACCAAAGTCTATCTGAAGCATAAATAGCTATAACTTAATAGAAACTTATGTTGAGCACCTTTCTTCATTTTAACGCAAGAATTTGTGCTTCATCATTTTTGATTTAGTATTCAATTATATCTGCTGATGCCCAGATACAGAAAGTGACAGTGTGAAACCTGAAACAAAGGCTGGAGCGGAGAATATTGACTTTAAAGAAATAAAGCGAGTTGATCAGATTCTCACAGCTTTGCAACGCAAGGTAAATTAAATCTTATGCTTTTGGTTGATTCTTTGCTTGTCTGGTTATAGAGTTGATTTATGATCCAAAAAGGTAGAATTTGTTGGGTGTCTCTTTATGTGCTTGTTAAAAGCCATATTGGTATAAATAAAATATTATTTAGACACTAGTGGGGAAATATCATATATGGCACCTTCACCCTGTTAGAGTATTCTATAAATCTTATTTGGCGTGTCTCTCTTTACGTGCTTGGTAAAATTTGTATTGATATAAATGAAAACTTTTAGATGCCAGTGGGGAAATATGGGCCCTTCTCCCTTTCCTTAGAGTATTCTATAAATATGATGATTTTGATTGATTCTTTGCTTGCGTTGTTTTAGTGTTGATTAATAACCAAAAGAAATATAATTTAGTGGGTGTCTCTTCATGTTTTTGGTAGATGTCATATTGGTGTAACCGAAATATTATTTGAATACAAGAGGAGCATGGTGGTGCACTATCAGAAAAATATAGGAGTCATGGTCAAAATCTTATCTTAGTCTATGCTGCTGATGTTATTTTGACAACCACAACTCAACGCAACCCACAAGAGCATTTTTTGACATTGGAGACATTTTTGGCATAGGTGGGGATGACTGACAACAGCAAGACTAAAGTGGTGATATTTTCACTAAAATAAAATCAAATCGGAGCCAGATCAGCTTTAAAAATGAGCACCTGGCTGTATGAAAATACCATAACGATGCATGGCTAGGTTTCAAAAAAAAGGTTTGAACTTCTTCTTGGAAGAATACTGAAGGATGAGAATCCGAGGTTGATGGAAGGCAATCTTCTTACTTTAAAATAGGTGCATAACAACAGAAATTTGGGATTTGGAGCATGTTAAGCTCTCTCTTCCAAACACTCATAACACACTGGTGTTGCCATACGAGTGTGAGATATCGGGGGTGAGCATATATGAGAGTAAAAACAACTGGACTCAGATTGAGAGAATGAAGGGACACTTCATAATAGCTTTTCTCAGAATAAAGGTTAGCACTCCATATAAGATGCTTGTAGCAGTAATAGGTTTATACCCAATATAACTTGAGGCAATAAGGAAGCCACTATTGTACAGGAAAAAATGGCAAACAAGACAACAAGAGGATGCCTAATAAGATTCACTAGGAGGTCTCAGAAAGAAGATAAACACGGGATTTGCATTGTGAGAAGTGGTTTGACAATTGGAATATAGTAGAGTTATCAATTGGCTCTAGCTTGGGTGGTTGAGAGGAGAAATTGTCATGGTATTCACCCGGGTTCAAATCCCACATTGGCACTTGTTTCCATTTGTGGGCCATTTGGGGCTGACAAGGTACCAACAGTCTTATTCTCAATCTACCATGACCTTGTGAGCGGCATCATTATTGAAGTCTGAAATTTGGAAGGTAGTGCATTTCCAGGTGGTTTTAATGTCCAAACTCCATATGCAACGTGGAGAAAGGACACCATTATTGAAGTCTAAAATTTGGAAGGCAATGCATTTCCAGCTATCGTACTTGTGTGTGAGTTTATTTTGTTGCGGATTTGGAACACAAATGCTATAGCAATGTTTTGTTGCTAAGTCTGGATTGGAGATACTCAATGAAGAGTAAACTGGAGAAATATGTGTGATTCACAAGCAAACATCAACACAATAAGAAAAACGATAGTAGATTTAAAGATCATATGCCAACAAACCATCACAAAATGAACAATGTCTAATTTTGAAGGATTATATGTCTAATTTTGAAGGATTAATATTTCAAAAAGTGGCAACATAAAACCAAAACTGTAGACGGATTTGTACTGTGAAATGCATAAATGACATCTCAAATTAGAGAAAGTATAGCAGCAGATGTCAAACTTGCGTTAGAGAGGAAGGAAAACATCTTATGTAAAAGGAAAAAAATTCCCTCAGACTTCCATACAAAATTCAAGAAGTCCTTGTAGTGAGTATAGATGACACCTTGTGTTTGTGAAACCCTCAATGGAAGCTACGTCATTTCCAGAAGAATTGTTGATTGTAGAAGGTTTATTTCAGGAGTGTAAGAAGGGCAACAGTTGATGCGATAGTAATCAGATTAAATACCATCTTTAGATATAAAGCTTAATTTCTAAAGGTTGTTAAATGAAAGACATCAAAATGTTTACAATAATATTTTTGACACACATTTAAGTCTCAGTACGGGACCCAAAGAAACCTTAAAATGTTGGGAAGTTTGTATTGGTCTATGCTCAAACATGCCCTCTAAATGGATGTCTAGACTCCACAAGACCTTTCTTTTGAAATCGAAGTTGACGTCTCCTTAACATTACTGAAAATTTTCAATTCTGCCCAAATGGACCACAATATTGTCTAGACTCTAGAGATCTCGAAACGTTTTGCTCAACGTTGATTTGTTGCTATTTCTTGCATTCTTCTATCTCTTGAATTCTTCCTACCAGATTGTCCAAGGCTTCTGTAAATTTCTCCTTGGAAACTGGATGCATGGTCCCTCGTCTTGCAGGAGATTGCTGTTTAAATCCTTTGTTACTAGAATTTTGTAGGGCCTTTCCTTATTATCAGAAAGGATTGGCAACTTGAGGATGCCTCCCTTGTGAGCTAATTGGCTCCAGGGCAGCTTAAGATGGCACCCCCTTGTGGGGCCTACCATGACATATTTGTTGTAGGAGCTGTACGATCTTTCTTTGCAATTGATTACCAGAAACAACCTGGATGACCAGATGAAGATGGAATGGATTTTAAGGAGGGCATTCTCCCAGCTAATGATTGACATGATTGACAATGAGCATTTCAAAGGCAGGCATACAATTGTCTTGATCTTGCTCTGGTCCACCACCTCACTAAACATATGACATTAAATCTAGGGTGAGGGTACAGCTAAAAGCAAATGGTGATACCTTTGGAGCCATGCCAATGTTTTCCATGTGTCTAAGGTCCTTTTCTAGGATATGAGATCTCATGGAGCTTAGAGATCCATCAAAAATGTCCTTAGACATTCATGCGTTCCTTTTTTTCCCTTACAGGGATTGATATTTATTTTATCATCCTTTTTCATGGAGATCGCCAGGCTAGCCAACAAAACAACTGCTTGATTTGTTGACCTTCTAATATTTGTAAACATAAATGATCCCAAATCCTCAAGCTTCCTGGATCCACTTCGGACGAATTTTTATCTCCTAGGATGAGTTTTGATTCCTACCAGTAACATACTTGATAACGAGTTTCAAATCATCGTTAAAAGCCACATGTATGAAGCCTTTTTAATATATTCATTGTTACCACAAATTGGAGCAACCATTTAGCCTAGGAATTGATACAAGATACTGAATATTCTACTGTCTTAGATTTTGAATACCCTCTAGCTCCTAGCCTTGTGTATCATTTTGAGGCTCCAACTTTTATCATCCTTTAGTTGGAGGGTCCCATTGTTGCTGGATCTTATCTGTTGATGTTTGTAGCATCGAACAAGAACTTCCAGACAGGTCTAGTGTTAGACGTCGTCAAAAAAGGACCTTTCTTACCTTTGTAGTTCACTTTGTTAATGCCAATTTTCTGAAGTGAAGAGTGTCTTTAATTATCGACTTAGAAAAGTAAAATAAAATGTAATTTAATTACATTAGTGATTTTGATGAATCTCAACCATGGATCTTAAGTGAGATGAGATTTAATCTTAGTATTCCTTGGATGAAACATCCAACAAGTGCTCCTGCTCGAAATTTGAGTAAAACCGTAGGGAGATAAGTTGAAAATACGAGCCCCTCTCAAATTTGATGATGTAATCTAATCTTATTTTATTATTTCGATTATTATTTTATAATATTCCTTAGGGGGCCCATTTTAGACCTCAAAATTTCTCTAATGAGGAGGCCATACGCCCCAACAAAAGAGAGGGATGGCTTGTTGAAAATAGGAGCGAGGTCTTCTTTGACTTGTGCCTTATTAGTCAAAGAGACCACAAGCAGTCCTCCTTTAGCATGCACAATTTCCTATAAGTTAGGACAAGTTCCTAAAAGTAAGGACGAGTTCATAAAGGAGTTTAACTCATGTGAATGGTTGGAGGCTCAGTTGTTTGTCTCCTAGTGCGAGTTAGAAGTCTCAATGGTTATTTGTGGCTAGGTGAGTTACATGAGTTAGTTAGATTCAGTTAACTAGTCAATCACAAGATCGAGTTCCAAAAATAAACTTGCCAGATTTAGATGAGTCAAATTACTTATAAGGAGATTGAAAGGCACAATTGTAATCATTGTATTTGTGAGCACAAGGTTGAGACAAGACAATAGAGAGCACGAGTTTTTGTGATGGACTCTGCTACACAAAAAATGATAAATACATGAAAAAACATGATGGTCCATCGAAAGTATGCAACATGGGTATTCTTTGGATGAAACATCCAAGAAGTTCTCATGCTTGAAATTTGAGTAAATCCGTAGGGAGTTAAGTTGAAAGACGAGTTGAAAAATTAGTTTTTTCTTTTTTCCCCTCTCAAATTTGATGATGTAATGTAATGTACGACCCAACAAAAGAGAGGGATGGCTTCTTGAAAATAGTAGCGTGTAAGATCTTCTTTGACTTGTGCCTTAGTCAAAGAGACCACAAGCAGTCCTCCTTTAGCATGCACAATTTCCTATAAGTTACGACAAGTTCCTAAAAGTTAGGACGAGTTCATAAAGCAGTTTAACTCATGCGAATGGTTGGAAGCTCAGTTGTTTGTCTCCTAGTGCGAATTAGAAGTCTCAATGGTTATTTGTGGCTAGGCGAGTTACACGAGTTAGTTAGACTCAGTTAACTAGTCAATCACAAGATCGAGTTCCAAAAATAAACTTGCCAGATTTAGATGGGTCAAATTGCTTAAAAGGAGGTTGAAAGGCACAATTGTAATCATTGTTTTTGTGAGCACAAGGTTGAGACAAGACAATAGAGAGCACGGGTTTTGTGTTTGAGCTAGCAGAGCTAGGAAGAGCGTGAAGGAGAGGCCTATACACGGTGTTTTGACAGAGTAAATTCTTGCTGGTATGTGCTAGGAAATAGGAGGAAATTTCCAGGGCCAGCACAAGGATTTAGGAGCTAGGGAAAGGGTTCTTGCAAGTATGGTTTCGAGCCAAGTACTAGCATGGAGAATGAGCTTGTTCTCTAGAGAAAGAATTTGCTTTGTAATAATTCTAATTGCTCAGACTTTGTCAATAAATTTTCTACAGCTAGCAGAGGGTTTTCCCAGTTGGGTTCCCTAGAAAATTGTGTTTTTTGCTATCGTGTCACTGTGTTTTATTTCTGTTCTATTCTGCTGCAAAATTGGTAGAGAAATTCTGTATCTTGGTGCAACGATTAGTTTCAGATTTGTTCACTACAGCAGTGGCAGAATTTTCAAAGAAATTCTACATGGTTGTCCAAATTTCGGCGATGGATCTGAGCAGCAGCTGCCAGTTTTGGCAGGGCCATACAGCAGCAGAGGGAGCTTGTGGGCTGTGCAGCAGTACGTAGGCTGTACACATGTACATGGGAAGTACAGACTGCATGCTGGTCGTACAGGCCGTATAGCAGGGAGAGTGGCTGCAGCCATATATGGCCATGCCAGTCTGTGCAGGTGGCAGCTGCAGCAGAAGGATTTTTCAGAGACTTTGGCTGGGCCGTACAGGCAGTATGGTGCACCAGATCAGTCAGGTTTTTGCTGTAGTATTCATATTTGATCAGTGGACTATTTTTCCTAGTTCAGGAGCCCTTGTGAGCTTGTGGTAATTTAATAAAACCCTGATATTTGAAGGGTAGAAATTTCTATGTGCATTTTGGAAATTGGTTTCTTGCAGCTTCCATTTTTTTTAAAAATTATTATTTAATATTTATTCTTCTGTAATTTCGAGCCAGTGCATTTAATTCTATGAACTGAAAAAATCAATCTAAATTATTTTTTCTACGAGGAAATCGTAAGGAATTAATTTACCTAGGTTGTTGGAATATAGATTTTTAACATTATCCTTTCAGGTCAAGGTTGGTCCATTAACATATAGAGAGGAAAAACAAGCTCATTGTCGTTCCTAGTACATCATTCTCTGCTTGGTTGAAAACATGAACATAATGAAGCATTGATATATGTTCATTTTCAAACCATCGTGGGTATATTTTGCACTTAGAAAGAATAACGTAAATACTAGGAAACTTGAAAGCTTCTATCAAAACAACAAACATAGGGACACTAATCTACAAACACATACTACTGAAACTTAGAAGAGCAAATACAGATCTGAAATCTTAATCCTATCTATCTTGTATTTTATACTGAAATATGGAATACACTACAATAGCTCAAAACAAAAACTTGCCAAACGGCACAGTAGAGCGCCTTGCATTTCCTTTGTTGTAAAGGAATAACAGGGAAATTACAATGAATCTGGACACATGCAGAAGCCATAACTGGTTTGGCTTTGTAAAACCCTAGTCTTAATCTGATCAGCTATTGCATTGTAGTTGCATGCAGAAGAGTGCCACATAAGTTCGTGCTCAGAAATTTTGTATTGTAGACCAAGGAGTCATGTTTATCTTTATAATGAAATTTCTCTCCTTGTTGAAACTCAAAGGGTTTCCCACTTTTGATGAAAATGAGCTGATCCAATTCAACCTGTCCTTTTTTTGCGATTCCATTTTATGTTCCATATTGCAGTGTTACAGGTTATATGGAATATTTTCTCTTCCATTGAAAAGAAATGACTGCACATAAATTTTTGCTTTTCCTATTTTGCATGTTCATGTTCTGCTGCTTCATTAATTTCAATTCTTGTATGTTGCAAGGCTCATATAGAAGAAATCATATCTCATAGGCATTAATATTAAATTTGGAAGAAATCATACTTCTTAGATAATAATTTTGCGAGTACATAATTGTGATCCCAAATATCCAGTCTGTTTAGACTGACAAATATCTTGATTCTTCATTACTAAAATTTGATTATACCTTTAATTTTAAGCTTACTCGACTATCTTTTGAACCTCCTTGCACAGTTACCACCAGCTCCTCCACTGCCTCCGTTTCCTGAAGGCTTTGCAGCACCTTCGTCAGACACGGCTGAAACACAGGATGGGCAAGCACAAAATGGACATAGTGATCCAATAATTGACCAAGGAGCAGCAAAAAGATTAAAACTAGAGAAATAAAAGGATCATCTCTTGTTCATGCTTTGTAAGGTTGCTATCGAAACAGTGTAATTGAAAATGTAGATGTTGTGCTTTTTATGGTCTAACTTGTATTTTTGTTCTAGATCTTAAGTTTTGTCTTTATATTTTGGTAGTTTTTCTGATGCGTGCTTCAATATGCTGCATATGGGCGTGCAGAATATTTTATTTAAATTATTTCCTTAAATAAATGAGAGAATAGTTAAAACTTGCAGTTTTTTTTTGGATGCTGAACAGTGACATAGTTGTACCTGCTACCTGTCCAAGTATTTCTGGTGGCACGAAACTTCCTGAAATAGGAAGATGAGATTTCCCCTCATAGGATAACCAGTTTTTTCCTCATGAATCTGGTATAGAGATCTTTAAGAAGTAATTGACATTAGGTTTGGGAAGATAACTATGGCAAAAATGTTAAAACAAGATACACAAAGCCTTAGGTGGCAAGTTATGTCCTATGAAGTGTACGTTCACTACATGACCATTAGTTTTTCCCAAAGTTGGACTAGGTAATGGATGTCCTCGCAAAAAATTCTTAAGATTGTGTTATTACTTGCATGTATGGAAGGGGCATAATTTCAATCACAAAAGGACATGCCTTTGGGCCTGGTTGTTTTCTAGATATGGAGGCAAGCATGTTCTTCCTATGTTTCCTATCCTTCCGCACATATTCTTTTTAGCTTTTTGGAAGAGTAGCTCTTCATGCTTTTCTTAGAAATATATGTTTGATACCTATAAAAATATCCAATTTAAATACTAAATAGGATATAATTGTGAAATCTATGAAACACAAAATATTTAATAATATGATAAATGATTGATGATAAAATATTCAATGTAAATAGAGATATAACTGAAAATTCCGTAAAGGATAAAATATTTAATAACATGATGAATGATGGATTATTTTACAAGAGTTTTTGTTATGATATAAATATTCATTGGTTGATCATGAAACTGAAGTTAGGAACCTTGGTGATTATTCATTTTATATATATTACTTGTCCTCTCCCTTAAATAATATATTGTCTCCAACATAGTTAAGAGAATGTTATAAAATTATTAGCCAAATGTCTAGTGACCTTGGTGACAACCAATTGAGCTAATCCGTAGTTAATCCCTAGTGGTAAGTAGGCATTGATAACGATTCTTTAGGTGAGAAATTTATTCTTTCTTCGTCAAGGCTTTTTAAAATTTTGTAATTTTTTTGACAACTCACATTCATTGTTGGGATTCTTGATCATTTTGTTGATATTTTTGGTATTTCACTCTTTAACTTGATTCCTTTATTGGAAATCATGTTTTTTTTTTCCTAGTAATTATTTGTGTACGAGAGAGAGAGAGAGTTATAATTTTGGGCATTGGGTGTTGCTCATAAAAGAAGTCTACCACTCTAAGCTTGAAAATAAAGTGAGGGTGTTTGACAACAAAGCTCGAAGTCATTACAAGAATATACTCATTAACTCAACATGTCACATGTGGGAATTGAACCTAGGTGGGGAAAACAACAATTCTCCCAACCACTTGAGCTACATCACACACACACACACACACACACACACACACACTGTAATTCACACATTGAATAAGTCTTCTAGACAATGAATGAAGTTGACTAGAGCAATTGTAAAACTTGTGGGAGGGTTGTATTATATGTGGGTGAAGAAGTTCGACTTAGTAGCATTTAGTTTTGCTCAATTCTTAGGTAGACACATTGTTGGAAGAATTTGTCATTGATGTGAAAGGGTGAATCGACCAACATTGGTTTGGTGATTTGTGTGCACAATTAAGCGAATTTGGATGCAAGGACCCTCTAGATTGGTAGCCCTTGGCTTGCCATTTTGTTTGATAAGTGGCACATCTTGTGGGTTCTCTTGGTTGGAGAGATATTGAATTTTGATGTTTGATGCGCCAAGGATGGGCTTAGTACCAACATCTTGCCCCACATAATTATAACCTTAATGTTTATTGTTGCCATAGAAGAAGGTCAAAATTGTGAGTTGAATTTTCCTAGTTCCATATGTTCAAGTCCACCTTGAACTAAGATATTATGGAAGACAAATTATATTTTTTAATGTCTAATCCACCTTGTCATTACTAAATATTGACACAATTTTCAACGCTTCTTTGTCATTTTTGCGACGACATTTCATAGCTATAACGACAAAAGGAGATTTCACGAAATGTTGTTTCAGGTGCAGTGATACTTTCAACCCCTTCTTGTTTGTCAAAATTTCAACAAGAGGAGTTGTTGAAGCGTCGGTACATGTTTGTCAAAAACACTTGTTGGAATTTCTCATTGTTGTGATGTTGTTTCCGTAACAAGTGGCATCATGAGATTGACAAGAGCAACTTTTTTTTTAAAGATATTATGATGAAGCCGCCATGGTTGCAACGTTGCTGCTATCGGAAGTGGAGTCACAAGACCGACTGACTCAACAATTTTTAAAAAGATATCACTACGTTTCGGAAGTGGCATCACAAGATCATCGAGCTTGCTAATTTTTAAAAGATATTGCGACGAATTTGCCATGGTTGTGATGTTCCTGCTGTTAGAAGTGTTGTTGCAAGACTGAAAAGGTCCTTTTTTTTGGTTTGTAATTTTTTTATTTTTTTGTTTAAATATTGCACAAACTTGCATGGTTATGACGTTGCTGCCGTCGGAAGTGGCATCGTAAGACCGACACACTCGCCATTTTTTTTTTAATATATATTTTTTTAAATATTGCGACTAACCTACCATAATTGTGCGATATTTAGAAGCAAATGACTTCAGAAGAGTGTGACGTCGTTGGAAATTGAAAATAAATAAATAAATTGGCACTCTTGAAACTTTGGATCATGTATGCAAACCTCATTCAATCTATAGAAGTTGACACCCCATCTTTTTTTTTTCATCGGCACTCGATTTTTTTCATTTCATTAAATAAAATAAATTTGCAATCATATTCTGTTCTTTTCCTTTCAATCCAACTTGGTCTAGTCTTTTTTCCACATCCACATCCACATCCACATCAACACATTACCTAGATCTACAATGATCCACTGATGTTTTTCCACCAAAATATATTCCATTTTGACCTTCCATAGCCCAAAACTTTGTCCATTGAATTTCACGATCTTTAGCTTTGAATATCTCACCATTTCCTTTCACCACAAGAATTGACACTACAAATCTCCCACACTAACAAGGTTTTCGATAGCCCAAGCCAAAACCCTTACCCACAAAGACATCCCCTTGAAGCCAAATTGCTTTCATTACAAATGTAGGTTTTGACCCTATACAAATAATTGTTGCATAAAGAGTCTTAATAAAAACAAAAAAGATGCACACACATACACACACACACAGATTCAACATAGATATTTAACCCTATAAACATAAAACAAGAAAACCAGAAATATTTTTCAATATGTTATGTATTTGCAATGTTACAATTCATTATAAACCAACAATCCATTAACCCTAGAATATAATACAGTCATAGTTCCTTAACCATAATTACATTACCATTCACCACAAAATCGTGTGCCATGAAATTGTTGAAAGGAAAAAGCCATATTGAGAAAAACGCTCAATAAAAACCTCTAAATGAAAACCCTATCGATAAGAAGATATCGATGTTTTTTGATTGACAAGACCCTTCTAGGCCTCGCACGAAGGGTTATCACCCCCTAGCAAGTGGGGCTCCACCCCATGTGACCCCCCCTACTCCTAGTGCAACGAAATCATACAAAGTAGATAACACTTACCCAATACAAATGTCATTCTCCTACTCAATCTGGAGAGTAAGTGAACGTAAGCTGCAATTGCTAATTCACCCTTTATGTATGTGCTTCTTGATTTCCATATTAATCTAGAAGGATCTTGCAACATAGCCTAGTATATTGATGACAAAAATCATTTTGCAATATAGGTTCCATGAGTTCATAATGTAGAAGAAAGGTTTTCATTGTCATCCCATTTTGTTAATATATGTTCAAATCTATAATGAGAAGTACAAATTGTTTATATTGAAATTGATAAAATTGATTCTATTAGAATTGACAAGAAGTTGTTGATTGGAAATAATGAGGTGCATTAGTTAAATCAACCAACTTATTTGGCCATAGTTTATAAAAAGGTTGAGATCCCTACTTCTCAAAGCGTTGTGGATCTCAATGAAGATGATTACAATTTTTCTTTAACTAGTAACAAGGAGTATACAAGGGGATGTTAAAATCTAGAATGTTGTGGGATGATATTGTATTTCCTCCACCACATGCTGGATGAGGTGGATTTTAACAAATAGTGTTTGTTGAACTAGGAGGCGAAAGGAGTTTCCTTGAACTCATACTGGGGCTTGGAGCATGTTTGTTTTTTCTGTTGAAACTTGGCAAGGTCTCCAATAAGATACAAGGAATATTGTGGGTTCCCTAGCATAAGTCCAATCTTGAAGACTTGATTTTAACTAGATGATTTTGGTCAAGGAAACCATTGTGGCTTCAATTTCCTCTTATTTTTGTTGATTTGTTTGCTAATCGATTTGGAAAGGTGTTGATCCTAGATGGAAAAACATAAGTCATTCCAACTCACCTAAGAGTTTATGTGAGGCCAATTTGAAGAAGTTGTCATCATTTATTTTTGTGAGGACTCGTGATGGAGTTCAATGACTGAAAGTTCATTGTTTGAATTTGTAGAATGGATACCTTGTTTTCCAAGCACAAGATCATCTCATTTGAGATTGTCGCCATCAAAAGCCCGCTCCGCTTCCCTATCCTTAGGTAAGGTGGGTACGTCATTAGCCCCAACATGTAAAGCAAGTTCATCATTTGGTTTAGTTGACGTTTCTAAGGAGGGCATCTCTAAGCAACCTCGAGGAGGGTCAATCCCTCTTTCAAGGCTTGGATTTTGCAATAGGGATTGGGGAGTAGTGGTTCAAGAGACTTACTTCTAAAGACATTGGAGGCATGATTCAAAATCAACTTCCAACGACTTTGAAGTTCTTCTAGTTCCTCTAGCTAAATCTCCAATTTGGGCCATCCAGACATCCACAACCATTAATAATGCTTCTATTCAAAATATGGTAGTAGACGAGGGGTTGCATTAAAACTAACATACATAAGTGGGCTTTATCTCCTACAATGTTGGACATGTTTGATAGTACTGTGAGCCCATCCCATGAGGGAAGTCTTTTAAGTAAGATATGACCTACTTGCATGAAAGGGAGGTACCTTGGTGACATCTAATATATAAAGATCTTTTGCCAATCTCTTGTTCTTTGTTCTTTGAATGAATCTGTCTCTTTTATAATGAATGTAAAGGGACAAAGATAATAGGTAAGAAGCACGTGGTTCAAGGAGTCCAATAAATTTAGCCGCAAATAGTTTAGAAGCACGTGGTTCAAGGAGTCCAATAAATTTAGCCGCAAATAGTTTTTTTTTAGAGGATTAAATCATCCAATTTTGATCATCGTAATCACATGAGCTATGATTGGATTGGCCCATTTTGTGCAATAAATTGTGAATAAGGAGTGTTATCCATTTCACAATATATGCATAATTTTGTTACAAATTTAAGATGCGACTCAATTAGTGTGGATTACTATGCTTTTTTTTTAGGAGAGATTGTTTGGTTTTTATTTAATGTATGCCCCAAACCTTAGCTCTACATGTACTTGTCTCTACACATGGATGGAAGCCTCTCTTGTAGATGTTGAGTGGATATTTGGTGGATGTTTTAACATGGTTGAATGGGATGGATAATGTAGGAGCATGAGAATAATAATGTTTTTTACTACATAATTCTTGATTCATGCGCATATTGAAGGAGTAGGTTGTCCATAGCCTCCTAAATGTCAGATAATGAGCTAAATAAATATGGTTTACTTTGTTTTAGAATATGGTTACAGGTGTTAGCACAAGAAAATGAATAGTTTGGATTTTCCTATATTTCAGAAGATCTTAGCATGATCCATTTAGATACTAGTCTTCCTCATATAAGGGAGATGTAAGCATTGTAATAATTAAGAATACATGTGATATTATATTAATCCAATTCTCCATGTTTTGTATCTATCTATTTTCGTTGTGGTTTAGTCTTCATTCAGTGATTTCATAGTGGGTATATTGTTCAATGAGTAGTTTCCTATCATGAAGTAAATAGACTGTTTGTTTGCATTATTTTCTTGGAGCGTGAAAGGTAGCAAAAAATGATAAAGAAGATGAGCTCATCCTACTCTTGTTTTTGTTGTGGTTCACTCTTTTTGTCTTTACTTTACAAGGCATCATACCAATTCACATTGCGAGAAGAAATACTTTGTGGTGTGTAAAAATATCTTCAAAGAAGATTTGCCTTTTACATCAAAGGTGCCACAAGACTACTAGCTCTAGAAGATTCATGTGAATGATAATATGATTATGAAATAGTGATCTTCCACATGATCTAGGTTGACCTACACAGTAATATTCATGCTTTAATAATAATTGAAGTTAGTTACCTTGAAAGTATAGTCACTCATTGTGGTGATTTTAAAGTAAGTGGATGTTGTAGTGAAAACTATAAATTAGATTTTAAATGTGGATGTTGAAGTACCAATTTATAGGTAGATTGTGGAATGCCATATACAATTGAGGCTTGTGTTGCAACCCAAAAACTTGAAGCATAGGAATGTTTGAGTGAGAGCTAGAGTTTTTTGAACATTGGTTGTTATATATTCACAATCCAATTCTTCAATTGGTAATTTAATTGTGATACATTTTTTTTGCGTGTTTGTTTTGGGGAGTGTAGTGTTTTATTTTGGTGTGAAGCTAAAGTTTACAGAACCAGATATTTATTTCCATGTTATTTTGTTGCTAACTTGTGTTGATGTTTTCCCAACGTGCGTGTGTGGAAACTACTTGGAGCTGGAAATTGCCAAAGCATATACCCATTTCCAATCATCTTGCCATTGCTACAAATAAGAGGAAATCACAATCATGTAGTAGAATCAACTCATTATAGAATCCTACCACCAGATCATGGTGAAAAGGATCCACCAGATTATTGTGGAATCATGCCATTGTAAAAGGATCGCATGGGAGGTCAAAGTTCAAACACATTTTTTGATTTTATTTTTTCATGCCTTGAATACTTTCTATTGAGGGACATAGTTTCTCATTTTCCAAGAATAAGAGTATGAAAATACATATATGTAATATATATTTTCAAACGAGATGCATCATGACCACTAAAATTATGCTAGGGAGGTTGTGAGCCTATAACAAGTGAAAGAAAAGCCATATCATTCCAATTGTGAGTAATTTGGCATTTTGAAATTGCACTCCACTCTTGTGTTTTAGTGTATTCCTCCTTGAACAAATTATAACCAAGATAGTGGTCAATTTAAGATATTCGTGAAGTTAGAGATCGTACCATATCGCGGTCGAAGGTCACAATTTGAAGATTCATTGTCCAATGTTGTAGCTTGATCAAAATTGTGAAGAAGGGACACATTGCCAATTAGATTTAAATATCAAATATAAGAGTGATATTTATATGGTGATTTTTTTTGTTTTGTTTTGTTATAAGGTTGATGTAGGGATTCCTTTGTGTCATTTTGGTATAGAATCCATTTTGGGAATGACTTAGTGAAAGGAGATGCCATCATTATGAGTTGGGCATAGAGAAGAGATAGCTAAGCTAAAGGAGATTTGACTATTTTGAGGGAGCTGCTAAAAGAGAACTTGAATCATGATTGGAAGCTAAAAGAAGAGTTAAATGCCCTATTGTGAAATTATTTGATAGGAAAATAATACATAGGGTGAATATTTGAATCAAAATGGAGGAAAACCTCACTAGAATTGCATATGGACATAAATCCATGAAAGAGGAAGGAGTTCACATTTGTAAACCAAATTAGGGAATAATTCGTGCAAAAGATGATGAAGAAGATGAGAGACTTATGGGGTATTAAGAGGATTTAGATCAACACAAGGAAGAGGTTCTAGTGGCATCAACAATTGCAAACGAGTCTCATGATTTT
This sequence comes from Pinus albicaulis, assembly GCA_034641835.2. NCBI lineage: Eukaryota > Viridiplantae > Streptophyta > Pinopsida > Pinales > Pinaceae > Pinus > Pinus albicaulis. The sequence goes on from CM076575.1 coordinate 188,894,325, forward strand.
GAAATTAAGGATTTGTGTGTGTGTAGGTTATGAAGATGGACAAGCACCAGAAGTTGTCATAAAAGAGGAAGAATCGCCTCATGAAGGCATAGAAGAGGAAAAAACCAAGAAGACCTTATTAGATAGAATAAAAGAGACAACATATCTCAAGGAAGAACTAAAATTGCTAGAAGAATGGTTGGTAAATCCTGAGGTTGATGAAAAATACACATAGATTGTAGACATAATTCAAGTCAGTTATAAGGAGAATCCAAAAATTCTGAACAATAATGGTATAGTTGAAGAAGTTGAAATTGCAGAGGTTTTGATAATGGGAAAGTAAAAGGATGAAGATAAAAATCAACAACAAGGATCAATTGGATGAAGGTGCTTGTGAAAGCAAGAAAAACAAGCATTAAGAAAGTAAAGTATGGGATCCTAGAAAAATGTAGACTATAGCAAAGTAACAAAAGATCAAAGAAGTGGACATCAACAACACAAAGTTTGGATCTAGGTAAAATGAAACATATATAAAACCATCGCAGGAAACCATGGAATTTCTTGTATACCCTGGGAGTTGAATGCAGAAGCATGAGAGTAATTGTGTTTTGTGTTAAACGATTCTAGATTCATGCATATATGGAGGGATCTAGTTGTCAATAACCTCCAAAATTTCAAGTAATGAGCTAAATAAATATGACATACTTTGTTTTAGAAATGGTTAGGGGTGTCAGCATAAGAATAGTAGTTTGGATTTTCCTAGATTTGGGAAGATCTCAACAAAATCCATTTTGATTTGAGTCTTCTTTATATAAAGGAGTTGTAAGCATTGTAATAATTAAGAATAATTGGAATTAATAATACATGTGATATTATATGAATATAATTCTCCATGTTTTGTATCAATAAATTTGCTCCATTGTGGCTCTATCTTTATCAATGGGGATAGGGGAGGAGTGGTTTGTTCTACGACTAGTGGTATGAAGAAGGAAGCCTCTCTTCAACTATTTGACCCCAATTAGGGAAACAAGGGCGTGGATTACAAAATATGGTTTACTTGGTTCAACTTTAAATAGGTCTTTTCCAAAGCTTAGGCTAGGCTAGATTAAATCTATGGTTTGAGGGATGATATCTCCTTTTTTGGTGTTGATGTATTTCTTGTAACTATAGACTCGAAACACCAACCCATTATGACTTATATTTCAATAGGGCACGTGTTGGAAAACCTTCATCTTTGGTTAAGCCTAATGTTTCCCATCTAGAGTCTATATGTTTTTGGGATTTGGGGCATAGTTCTTGGAATCTTGTCCCTTTCCCTTAGGGGGACAAAGGATGGATTTTATGGTGGAAGATTGTTATTCACTGTACTATGAATTTTATGAGAGGATTGGACTGCATGAGTGTGTGAAAGAATAAGAGAAAGCTTCAATATTCCTAACGACATTAGAGGAGGTTTGTATTCTCTTGGAGGAGAACTTGCATAGTGTCATCCTCCAATACAATGCAACTCAAATTGAGATGGTGATCCATAAGGAGAAGTATCTTTCTAGAGGGTCTCAATTCAAAGCCTAGTTTTAGTGGATCTAAGAGGGCAAGGAGAGATCGAAGTTATTCTTTGACTTCTTGAAGAAGAAAGTGGTTGTTGATAAAGTTTTTGGTCTTCACAAGGACAATGGGGCTCTTGAGAACCCAATCAAGATCTAAAGTATGTCTATTAATTGTTTTCAAAATAACTTCTCTCCTTTATACCTATTAGATTCACTTGTGGTTGTTAGGGGTGCTTGTTATAGAGTAGTTCCTTGCAAAGTCTCAATTGGAAAGAGATTTTATAAAAGATGTTTTTTTGCTACTCTCTCTTCAATGCAAAATGGGAAGTTCCCAAGTAATGATGGTTTGCCTTGTGAATATGACAATGAGATGTAGGACACAATGGTGGAAGATGGAGTCAAAGGAAAAATCAGCCAAAGGAAAGATGATGTCAAGCCAAGGAAGAGGAGTCAAACTAAGGGTTTCTTAAGGTTGGGGTTAGGGTTTGGAAGAAAAATGACTCTAAGAGAGAAAGAGAAAGTCTTAAGAAAATCCCACTAGGCCTATTAAGTCTATTCCAAGTTACCAGCAACAAAGAATGCAACTTTGGAAGTAAACCCTAGGTAGGATGGACTAAAACATCTAAGGGAAATTAACACTTATTCTTAGCGTTTTAGGGTTTGGTAGTGTTTTTGGTTTTTTTGGAGGTTAGGGTTAGGATTTTTAAACCTAACCAAGGTTTTGGAAAGACTGGAAGATTAAAATAGGTTGAGAAAGAAGAAAATGTAGTAAAACAGGTAAAATTCAAAGGTTGGAAGTTTGCGTTGTGCAAATAGCTTAACTACTACTATCCTTGACTATGCATACAATGTCAATCTCATAGAAAAAATGGAAAGCTTCAGAGAATGGGTATTTGAAAAATATCTTGGAAACAAGTCCGAGTTGGTCATTTCTATGGAAAAAGAGTCATGGTTAACATGTATAAAACTTTAAGTTAAGCTTGTGTAATAAATAATGTTTGGTTTCTGTGAAGCCAAACTAGTTTAGTTTTGTCGATTTTCTTTAGGCATGTATTGGGTTGACGTCCCTAAAGGAAGGCATGCAGGTTCATGCCTTTGCAAGCAAGTCTAAAATTACGTCACGAGTTAAAGTAGTGACTAGAGACTTTGGAGTAGCAAAGTTGACTTCTAGTTACTCTTTGCTCATTAATGCAATGAAACATGGAAAAATACTCATTTTGGTAGTGATAAGATGATCAAAAGACAATCCTATACTGATATCTTCTAGTTGGGATGCAAAGGAGAACCATTCTTTCCCTTAACTCCAGGTTCTTTGCTATGGTTTCATCTTTGTTTTCCTCAATTCTAGGTTTATCTTAAATTCAAATTGTATTATCAGCTCTCAAGTTGAAGAGAGGTTAAAAGCCGCTGATAATTGTGGTACCATTGAGTAGAAAGTTGGAATCAAATATATATAATGATTTATATATTTTATTTTATGGTTAAAATACATATATGAATATATATTTTCTTTATATATCTTTGAAAAGTGATAGGGTGTTTCAATCAAAATGTGCTACACGAGCAAGCCATGACAAGGAATACTAGTTATTGATTTTTTAGTGACTCATTGTATAGAAAGCCTCCACGAGCTTGTTGAATTTCTTGTTAAAATACACTTTACATATGACTTAGTTGATTGTGAACAACCATCATCTTATGGAAAAAAGACAACAAGTGGCTATGTTGGTCTTAAGAATGGAGATGCAACTTGTTACACGAATTTTGGTTTTCAACAACTCTTCATGCAACTTGAAGCTCAGAACACTGTTGTGTCTGGATGCCAAGGAAAAATATAGCACTGAATTTTTAGGTTTGTCTAGGTCCAAAAATACTTGTTAGCATAATACCTGAGAAGCTCTACATAACCCTTTCAACAAGATTCTACTATGCATATTTTCACTAGATTGAGCATTGTCCTGAATACATACACAATGTAGAGTCATATGTTTCCATTATAAATTTGCTAATAGCTAAGCAACTTTGGGGCACAACAAAGAATTTGAGGATTACTATGACAAATTCCTACGAGGAAGAGGATGATATTGGGAAGGTCACATAGACAAAATCAAATCCATAAGAAGTGTTTTATACTTTACTGAAGGGTTTGGAAAAGATGAACATGGCCATAACTACTCTGAAACTGTTTTATGAGATGTTGGTGAATGGAATTTAAACCATGTGTTTTGACCTACAATACGATGATGAACATGTTTGGTAAATAGGGTAAATTGGAAGAGGCTTAGAGGCATGCCATCTAAGGACATGAATATGGCAGACTTGTTTGGGCTATTGGTGGAGGGATGACTTTCATTGGAGGAATTATCTGTCGTGCTTATACTGGTCAATTTGTATATGACCTAGATTTGTCTTGTTGACAAAAAATTCTATAAGGAAAGGATTGTTAGGTTTTCCCCTTGTGGGTTTTGCCTTGGCCTACTTTTTGGTGTCTCTTGTCTCTGATTTCTTGTGCACTATGATCTCTATCTCAATGGACAAATTATTAATGTATAATTGCTTGATGACTTAACCAAACAAAATGAGTACTACGAGAAAAACATACACATATCTATCGTGACAAGTAATTATCATGATAAACAATTCTCTTACACTGGAATTTCAACAATACGATCCAATGCTTGAAGATTTAAAGAATTTGATAAACTTGTGCAAGAAAAACAATATTAACAAAATCTAAAACATAAGAATAAGAATAGCACAATCACATATTATACACAATATTTGGATACATTTTATGAAATACAAAGGGTAGGGTGCACAGCTAATAGGGAATGTCCACTCAAGAGGAGAAATTCGTCCACTTACGTTCCAACCATGTTACATTTGTAGACTAAAGCTTTTTGGAATAAGAATACTTGCAATGCACATAATATGTGTTAAAGGTAGATAAATAATAAAATAAATTAAGAAACATTTTTATGACTAAATAAAAATTAGACAAGACTGTAGCATATGAATACCTGAATGAGATCCTCTTGGTTTCAAGAGTAATTTATTGTAGTAGTCTAATCTTGGAGCAAACATTCCTCAAATGGATGAGGCAGTAGTGAAGTCAAATTTGACTTAGTTGTTCATTTGTACGAGTGAGGGAGGTTTTCTCCAAGACTATCCAAATCTTAAATTATTCTCTATTGAACAGGGCCAACCACGTGAAGGTGGAAGCTCTTATGACCCCTCCCCTCTCACATCACTCTCCATTCCCCAGTACCCAATTTATCTACTATAAAAAATTTGCAACACATTAAGATTTATGCATACACACTAGCAAAACCGAAAATTGATATAAAGAATCATATTTGTTGACATCTATCCTCTGACAACTTCTAAGCATGTATATTTCATATTTTTCTAACATAAATACAAAGAAGTATGTGAGAAATCAATAAAAAATATTTATACATCAATGTATTTTTATACATAAAAAATCTCACAAAACAATGTCTTATACACTACATTATAACATTGTACATCATCATTTTTTTTTTGCCTCTTCTTATTACGATCCACAAAATTCTCAAGTATTTCACCCATTTTTGCATTTTCATCTTTCGAACGAGGTTGTTCTAGTGATGATTGTAATTGGCTCCTCTGACGCATTTCACCCCTAGTTGCGATGTTCTCACAGAGTCGTGGATGTTGTGAGGGAGCATCGCCTATAAAAAATATTAAATTTATATGGTTAGTTATTGAATGTCATTGAAGTATTTTTTAAATAATAAAAAGTACCTTTGCAATGTAATTATTTACCTTGTGCACTAGTGGACACTAATGTAATGATTGCTTCGTGGTGCTCTTTTGGTTGAGGATCCTTTTGTACGACATGTTTTGCCTATCAAACCACAAAATTTATAAGTAGACAATTGTAAATGAATTAAGTAAAAAAAATAAAAGTACATACTTTATAAGTACGAAATTAATAAGTACATGATTAATATACAATCCTATTATTGTTGTGGGCCTCATCTATCGATGTAATGTCTTGGGGTTGCACCCCTTTGTTATGGGGTTCGTTGGGAGAACCAAATTGTTCTGGTTGGTGCACACTATCAGAGAACTGATGCTCAGTAGCAATGGGATCATCTATAGTTGTACTACTCCCTTGCCAATTAAAGCAGAGCAGCACATTAGATTTATATCAAACATGATTGTATTTTATAGACACTGAAAGGTTAATGTGGATTGATTTTCATTTACCTCGTCCTTCAAACTGGATCTTGTGGTTTGCCCCATGTTTTTTTGGCGTTCGACTATGCCTTTAAATCTGAACTTGATACTAATCTCGAGGTCGTCTTTTGTGGCTTCAATTTCGAATGCATCACCCTGCATTGCATACGAGTCATTGTTTTTTGTTATTTGCTAGTGCAATTACTAGAATGTTGGAAGGCTATATAACAAATAATATTGGTCAAAAGTTTTGGATACTTACAATTCGTGCATGTAGCTTCAAATAACTGCCCTGACCCAATTTGGGCTGGCCATGCTTCTCAAGCCTTGTCTTGGTTGCCTCAAAGTGTCAGGGAGCTTATGAAAAGTATAAAGTATGTTATATACTACAATTTTATTCAAAACTAAAGAAAATTAAAAGTATTGAATTCAAGATGTAATTTATACCTTGGTTGACTAGGTGGTTTTTTGCCTTCTTTTCTCAATTGCTTCCACTTTGCATCTCGATGAGGCCCTTCCATTCCATCTTAGGAATCATGGGAGGGTGCTCATACCTAGGGTTATCTATCAAGTTTTTCCTACTCTGTTTTGGTAAATATTTTAAATGTTTTTTGATTGCGGTGGTGACCTTGGTTTTATTGAAGTTATCTACCCTGAATAGATCTTCCAGGTAGTCCATAACCTCTTTTTTAAGGTTTGAATTTTGGAAATTCCACCTTTCGTGTATGGTGGGCCCAAAAATATTTAATGTTTCGTCGACCATTTTTGTATAAAACAAATTGTTACCTACATGCAAAAATATATGATCATTAGTTTGAAAATAATAATACCGATGACTTATATTTTAGATAGAAAACATAAAATAGTTAAAACATAAAAAAATACTAGGAATTTTTGGTGTTTTTATTGGAAGTCTTTCGTCATTCACCAAAAATGTGCACGAAATTTTCCTCGTGCTCTTAACACGTGATGCTCCAGGAAATGAACCCATATTTTCATTAGTACTAGGGTCACCTCTGTCATCACCTCTTCCAGAGCATGATTGCATGTTTGACTTGGGGGTTGTGTTCTCATGGGTCACAACTAATGGTGTGGACCTAGTGTCAGTACGAGGATCATGACCACTCAAAGGTGGAAAATTGAGTAACTGCCTCATAGACATATGTTGGGTGCTAGTGTTGGCCAGACACTCATGTCGTGTCTTGTTACTTCCACTAGTACCAACACCGAGCTGAGAATCAACTGAATGATGCAAGGGGGAAGTTCCTCCATAATTTTCTTCACATGCTTATTGTCACTTCAAGGTTGGGGGATGACTACAAGTATTCCTTATCAAGAACATCACCGTCATGGGGATTTGACTAAATATTTCAACAAATAGAAGTTATTATTTTGATTATATAAACATATAATCAAAATTTCATATTAAATGTAAAAGCGAAATTGTTATTTGTTTACTTCTCACTGTGCAGGTGCTTTTCCATGTGTATCAACCTGTCACATAATAATATAATTAGAGCGGTGAAATATTTTAAAAAAATGTTAAAGAATAGGTATCAACATAAACATTTAATTTTTGGACATATAAACACATACACACATGATGAATAAATGACTAGTCCTATAGCATGCATGTGAGTAATTATGATGTTGTTCAAACCCAAGTTTTTATGGAAAAGGATCTGCATAAATGGTACCATGAGACAAGAAAAAATAACACAAATTTGAGTTAGTTTGAGCATTTTTGCAGCTAATTTCTCATCTTATCATGCTACTTCTTATTGGCGCAAGATTCTATTTTTAAACATAGCATATACAAATCATTAATGAGAGGTTATGTAACGCTGCCATAATGGTAATGTCTTTATCTATTCAATTCATGTTATAATTGATCAATAACTCTTCTCCTTCAACTATTGATCTTATTGTGCATAGAAATAGATACTTTCCTTCATGTGCCTCAAATATGCAATTGGGTTGCATATTTGTTGTCCCGTGTTGTGTACTGTATATAAACCCTACAATATTCCCTGATGTTTTTGGCCTTGTGTCAATATAGATAGATGCTCCTTTATTTTTATTATTGTCTATTAGCTTTATATAATTTGCATCTAATTTGTATCTCCACATACCTGACATATATTGGACTAGCCACATCTAATATTTGTAATTGTAGCAGGGTCCTACATATTTCATCAATTCAATTGATCCACCATTGGAAACCTTTATGCCATCCATGGAAAATAACCCCAAACCATGTAGCACTGTGATATATCATCTCGTCGAAACAAAAATCTATGTTTACTTGAGGAAGGTCCTTGGGTACCCATATTTTCACTAGACGTTGGCACCTCAAGGACAACTCATTGTCGTCTATGCTCTCAACATCATAAGAACATGAACCCCCTTCAACAATAAAAAATTCTATGCGTCTATGGAAATTTATTTTGTTCTTCTCACATCTAGTTGATCTTTGTATGTTAGACATACTAGATCTTTGACCTTCATCCAATCTACTTGGAGTTTCTTCGCTCGACAAAGACATATATGAGAGGTATTTATTTGGTTGTACCTTCAATCCATCCAGTGTATCTTTGTTTAACATTGAGATGAAGTGAATAAAGTAAGAATAAATGCCACTAAGAGAAAAGAAAGGTTGCCAACCGACGAAAAAATTGGTCTGCAAAATAGTAATCAATGGCCCATTTGTTGGAATTTGTAACTAAGTTCAATATTCATAATAAATATTGATTTTATTATGCTAAAGCATGTTCATCATGCTAGAAAAATTCATTTTTGAATCAAAAGAAAATTGTCTTATCATGTCCCATTTGGACACTAAAAAGAAAAAGGAAAATCAAATTTCTATATTATATTTGTATCTCCATGTTGGCGAAGTCGACCCTCTTAAAATCAAGTCGAATCATCCTCCTTTTGGCACCCTTTTGGCTCCATTGATGACTATATAAACAAGACATTCACTCCTCAAAGATGCACACAAATGACATAAAAGTCATTCAACTCTGTAATCAATGAAGTATATAAAGAAAGAAGAAGACGAAAGTACAAAAGAACAAGGAGAGATCTGTATGACCTCCCTCAAGCTAAAAGAGAATTCCAAGTTTTTGTGTTGTCTGTCTGTGGAATTTGAGATTACTATGGTAACATATTTAAGTGGAATCCAATCTCACTATGGCTATCAGAGCTACACACACCAATAGCCTTATTTTGTGTGACCAAGAATTTCAAATGTTATGCAAGGAGAGGTTCTGCACTTTGCACCACTAGATGGTAATAAATTGTAAGTTTTAATCAAGAAAGTATTCATCCAATGTGAAATATTATTACATATCAAAAGGGTTTCTTTAGAGATGGTGGTCAACTACCATATGCTTGATCATATTTCCCCGCCCTTAAAAGTGATATTAACGAAAGTGAACAGGAAATTAAGGTCATATTATATGATGCAATAGAAGCAGTTTCTCCTCTACAATTGGTGTATCCACCTACAAATATTGTAGATTTTTTTGATGTAAAATTGTGATAACAAAGCCTTTCAACTAGTGGAAGAACCAAAGGATGAATGCATGTTATAAAACTAAATTGAGAATAAAGCTTGTTAAAATATCTTATTAAATTTATTTCTTTCAAAGCATGCACACTACACCTTATTTTAAAATTATTGTATTTATAAAATATCTTCGGGATCGATGGTTGAGGGTATTAAGGAAGTGTGTTGTGAATCAAAACTCAAGAAGAGAATTTGCACTACATACATTAGCATCAAATGTTGTTATTGATAGACAAGGGAAAATAAATAAGACAACTCTACTTATAATGAAGTTTGAAACATTCAATGTCCATCAAAATCCATGGTATAAGTAGGCTTATGGAATGAAAATAAATAATTGATACAAAAATGGTGACTTAAGGGCAATGAATGGTTAACTACCATCTGCATGGTCAAATGTGAAAAGGCTTTTTTTAGAGATGGTCAACTACCATATGTTTGACCTTATGCCCCCCTTAAAAGTGATATTAATGAAAGTGCATAGGAAATAAAGGTCAAATTATATGATGCAATAGATGCAGTTTCTCCTCTACAATTGGTGTATCCACCTACAAATATTGAAGATTTTTTCGATGTAAAATTGTGATAACAAAGCCTTTCAACTAGTGGAAGAACCAAATGATGAATGCATATTCTAAAACTAAATTGAGAATAAAGTTTGTTAAAATATCTTATGAAATTTCTTTCTTTCAAAACATGCAAACAACACCTTATTTTAAAAATTATTGTATTTATAAAATATCTTTGGGATCAATGGTTGAGGATATCAAGGAAGTGTGTGTTGTGAATTAAAATTCAAGAAGAAAATTTGTGCTAAATACGTTGGAATCAAATGTTGTCATTGCTAGAAAAGAGAAAATAAATAAGAGAGCCCTACTTATAATGCAGCTGGAAACATTCAATGTATATCAAAATGCATGTTATAAGTATGCTTATGGAATGAAGATAAATAATCGATACAAAAATGGTGACTTAAGGGCAATGAATGGTAATAGCGCACTAAAAACATAGATCCAATAAAATTGTAATAATGGATAGTCTTAATTGTATTGTGGAAAAAATTTCAAGTAAGACTTGTTAGGATATTCCGACACATAGGAAATAATCTCTTATTGTGTCACCTTTGTAAATCTTTCAATCCCATCCCAAGTTGTTCTTAAGGGGGGATATTAGGATATTCCGACACATAGGAAATAGTTAAGTATAACTTGGTCTAGCATAGAGTTAGGTAAAGTGTGTTTCTTTACTATGTACATTTGTAACTTATAATCCAACGGTCATGATATGTAGTGATCAAACGGTTCACTCTCTCATCGGTATTACCGACGCTTGATCTGTGGCTTAACACCTGATTGGTCCATGATCTCTATTTAAAAAGCATGGAGGGTCATTTGTCCGGTAACCGTTTATGAGAGAAGATTATGTAAATTTTATTTCTTTATATTAACAAATTTCTGGAAGTCACCACATTGGCTCAGGCCGTGGAATATTTCCTTCCTTGAGGGTTTTAAACACGTCAAATACTGGTGAAATGATCTGTGATATGTTTGTGAGCTGTGACTTTTGGTGTTTGATCTAAGGAACTTACCATGTAAATTCCTACAAGATTCAACATTCAATGATTTTGATAATTCAAGATGGAACAAGGGAATCTCTCATATTTTTTCGTTCAAATATGAATTGGACTTCACTTGGAAAAATGGTTAATGAGGACATGCAACTATTGGGTGTTCCTCCAATGTCATAATTTTATATTCGAAATAATAATGATAAATAAATTTATAGAAGTGTTGATCATAAAGAACAACTTGTTTGAAAGATGTGATGAATATTTCTCAATCATCGACATACTTAGGTCCATCACTAATCCATTCAAATAAAAATGGTTGTGTGTAATTGGGTTGACCCATGATAACTATATTACAAGTTAGTCACAGTGTGTACTATACCCATAGATTGAATTTAGATAAGCATGCTCATACCTACTTGAAAATTTTGTATGAGAAAATGGACAAGGCATGGACTTCTATACCAAGGTTAGGTAAGAAGAAAAACATTATTAGTAGTATCATGAATCACTCAACTTCGTTACCTAACATGCTTACACACGGACACAAAATCATTAGAGAAAATTTTAGCATAGAGGTGCCCATGAATTTTTCACGTAATTTCCATGTCATAATATGTAAACCAATCAAAATCCTTTAAATTTAAAAAGAGGTACATGTAAATATTTTGGAGGGAAAATAAGAAAAATTAAATTTTTTAATTGTATTTTTGGCTTATCTCTTTATAGGTTTACTCATATTTCAAGTGTAGACACTCATTGAATGGAGAATTAAATTTCACATCCAACGAGTACCCATTATGCATACTTTTGAGAATACCCAGATTGATAAAAATTGAATATACATTAAAAAAACGTGTTCAACACATTTTTTTAATGTATCTTGATTTTTTTATTATCAATGTGGGTCTTTTCAAAAGTATGCATAATGGGTACTCATTGGATGGAGAATTTAATTCCACACCTAGAAAGTGTCTACACTTGAAATTTGAGTAAATCTATAAGGAGATCAACCAAAAATACAATTAAAAAAAATAGTTTTTTTCCCCCTCCAAAATTTATCACTCTTATTTTATTTTATTTTCTAGGGAAAAAAACGTAATTTTATTAATGAAAACAAAATTACATGTTGCATGTGCTGGTAATTGTTAATCAAGACAAACTAGTAAGCTGCAAATAAAAACTATAATACAAGGGGAGAAGATTAAGGTTTTATCTCTTTTTTTTTCAACCTTTCGCCAAGCACCTTGTGTTGGCGTGGCCGAGATAAGGGCGAGTTGGTTTTCTGCCGTGAGTGCTCCATTGTCCTTATCTTAGTTCGAAGTATCTGAAATGTGTTGGCTTTTATTTCCCCCGCTGTCTGGTGCCCCATGACCCATTGTCGACTGTACCGAGGTGGTAATGTCAAACGGATCATATATTTCCCGTTCTTGTACACCTGGAGTCGTTGCTGTCTGTTTACTCTCGTTTGGGATGGGGTCTTCCTCTTCTTCGTTTGTCTCATGCTCTGGTTCATCTGAAGGAAATTTCCATCCTTTAGCTTCTTTCTTTATCTTCTTCTTTTTTCTGTTATCTCGTTTTGCTTCCGGGAAAGTATTTTGTAAGTGTCCTATATTCCTACATATTCTGCATCTGAATGCTGTGTTTTCATAGTTTAAATGTTACGTCCATATTTTCTGTTTGTGAACCAATTGAATGCTCTTTGGTAGACCTTTGCTAAGGTCCACTTCCACACAGATTTGTGCGGAGGTGTAGATGCGCTCCTCTAAACGTTGGGTATCTGTTTTTATGTATCTCTTGAGGATGTTCCCAATGCCTTCTAGTACACATTCATTCCAAAAATGAAGAGGGAGATTGTACAATAGGACCAAAACCGAAATTCTGGTAACCTCCATTGTGTTTGCGTCAAAATCCAGAAACCATGGTGTGGTGAAGAGTCTGGTGGATCCCCAGAACATGGTCTAGCCCTCAGTACGCTGTCTCTGGCTTCCGAAGATGGAAACTTGACTATGAATAATCCTTTAGAACAATGATGGATTTCATAGTCCATGGTCCAGTTGGTAAATATCGAATGAAAAAGCTCCATTAGTTTGGGCCAAAAGCAATTGAATCTGCATATTATTTCTTTAGATTCAAATGTGGATCGATGCTCGTCTATATCTAGGATATCGATATTTAGTTCAGACACACAGTTCTGTTGCTCCACAATGCATGGCTTGGGGATGTTCTCTGTTGGTTCAGTTGCAGTTTTTGCTCTGTTTTCCCCCTGCATAATGTTCTTGTATGAGGGTCCTTTTGGGTTTTCTAGTTTGGAGGTGCTGGCTCCTCTTGTGGGTCCTTGGGTTCTGTTCTGATCTGATTTTCCACCTCTCAGTCTCAGGTTGAGGTAATGGTAAACCCAAGACCAATGGGAAATTCCTTGATAAAGCAGGGGTCTTGTAAGGATTTTCCACCAGGGATCAAGGATTGCATGTGGTAGGGGTATCTTGAGGCGAACTTGATTTTTTGCTTCAGGTTTGAAACCCTATATGTGTCCTGGACCCAAACTAAAATACTGTTCCCCACTGGGGGCTTTATAAAAATTTGAAAATGGGCAGATCTTACTTGATTCTCATTTTCTGTGGTACTTCTGTGGGTTACTTTGGCCTTCTGTTATGGTAGCATGGTTGGATTTCCATATGTGCCAAGATGTAGGCTTCCTCAGAATGAAGCGTCGTGAGAACATCCACCACAATGCACTAGTGCACGCATTGTACCCTATGGTGAAACAAGACGCCATACCCTGCTGGAATTCTCCGACACTAGTTCTGCACATGTCTTCACTTTAAACCCACTGCGGGTAAGAGTTCGAATGCAGGGGCATCGCGGATACGCCAAGGTCCGTCGAGGGTGATAGGCTTCTGCCCCTTTGCTAGGCCAAAGGCTAATGTGTTCGAAGGGGGAACAGGAGCCGACCTCCATGCGTGTAGAGTAACCCCAGCTCCAAACATTATTCCTATTCGACACAGGTGCGAGGCCAAATGCCTTGTTAACAGTTGGAGTCTCCTTGTTTGAATCCCTGCCACGAGGGTTTGCCACCGTGAAATCCAAGAGGCCGAAACTGTAAACTCTAGTTTTGCTGCCAACCTCCATCGCTCATCCATAACTCTTATTTTATTATTTTAACTACTATTTTTCCTTCGGAGGCTAGTTTAGGATGAAATTTCCTCTAATGTTGGGGCTTTGTCTGCTTTAGCCTTTCCTTTCTAAAGATGGGTTCAAACTTCATTGTCACTTCATTAGTTAAATTGCTCAACTATATTCAAGAACAAATGGTGGATCAATATGGGGGTTTGTTATATAATAGGGGAACATCCAACAACCCATTGCATGAAGCTTTATTACAAACTTAACCTTATGAAAACTATTCATTCCACAACTAAGAATATATGAAAGCACATGAGGTAAAAGTTGAAAATATAAATTACTATAGGTCAAATAGAAAGTTTCCACCAATATTAATGTAGCAAATGGATAATTTTGTGAACAATAATGAAATTCACTATGTGTTTTCATTTACATCCATTTTAATAACAAAAAGGGTGTTTGAACTTCTTGTATTTGGTTCTCTCATCATGTGACACACACATGAAAAAATAGATGGAATTATGAGATGATATAAGTTGGAAAATAAGGTGGAAAAACATTTTTTCATTGCCATAGATGGACACATATAGGACATGTGAGGACCACAATTCCTTTGTTCCATATCTAATTGATGAACTCATTAACTTCCAATATTTATGGATCCAAACTTGTTGGATGATAACTACAAGATAACTGGTATCAGAGGATGTCAATACTTCAAATTTCAACTTATTAATTGCATGCCTATTATGCAATATAAAGCCTTGGTATAGTATGAAAGTGGTTACCTCTTATTAAACTATGGCATTCTTCTCTAGAAGGCCATCCGAACTTACTTACATGGCAACCTTAGTTGTCAAATATATAAGTAAATAGACCTAATATGGAAGAAATAAAGAAGGATTGGAAGCATATATTTATTATAAAATAAAGGGATTGATAACCGAGGGAGAAAATATTGGCCTCCTAAGATAACTTATTAGGAGAATATATTAAAATCCATGGACACACTTTTTTTACCATTGAACACTGAACAAATAATTACTAGCCATTCCTAATGCTATAAATAAGAAGCAATAATCATATGCAACCCACACATGAATTCATGGAAGCTTACTTAAGTGATAATGTCTATACTATTAAGAACCAATACATTGGACCTCTATATAACAAGCCTAGACATGAATTCTCTCTAAGAGAAGATGTTAAAATGATCATAGTGCGATCATCAAGTCCACATTATGAAATATGGTTGTGTAGGATAAAGGATAATGTCTACAGATATTTAGATGTTGCTTCTAAGACATACAAAATACTGGTTCATTTGTGGAAGCCCATAAGAACAATAAGGAAAAACAAAGTTTTGTTTAAAAAATGTTTAAAAAGAACAAATAGTGAGTTGTTGCAACCAAACTAATGGTCTCCATAGATGAATAACATCATATGGGCATGGTCCTCAAAGGTAGGATGAAAGGGAGAGATAATAAAAGTAAATTGGAAGGGAATTGAGGAAAATGAGGTACACCAAGAACAAGTTTAATAAAATTGAGGGAGTGATAATGGTGTGGACCAAAAAATCTTTATTTGAACGAAGAATTAAAAACCTCTACACTTTAAATTTTTTAATGCCTTATATCCTTTAAGAAGTCATAAATTAGTAGTTAGTTTTGATTAATACTTGCTGCTTCATATAAATATTGAATGTTGGTTGCTCTCCTATTTTTGGATATAGGTTTTGTAAATAAAATTTCCAAAATTAAAACAAGTTATAGTGTTTTTAGCTAAGGTGAGGAAGATGGTAAAAGAAGTAACTCGTAGTCATCATTTTGTTTATACAATGAAACCTTATTGTACATTGCCTCAAATATTTGTGAAAAAGCTACAGCTCTGCAATGCAATGACTGTTGTTCTTGTTTTTACTTTATTATGTCTCTTCAATCTTGATATATTTGCCAATGTATGCCATTGCGATGCTATATATACACAAAAAATAAAAAATTGACAATTATACATGAATCTTGGATTTAGATATTTTATACACATTATAAAATAAATTCAAAATATTTAAATCAAAAGATGCATTGTAAGAATTTAGTATTAACACTTTTGGAATCAAAATTTATAATTTCAAAATTGGAACTCACAATTTTGGAATTAAAATTGATTCTTCTAAATTTCAAAATTCACACTTTCAAATTGAAATTCATAATGTTGGTATTAGAGCTACACACATCAATAGCATTATTTTATGTGAGCATGTTGGTCATCTTTGAGAAGTATCGCTCTACAACAACAAAAGATAAATCATTATGATGCTTTTTTTTTTTTATGGGGATCCTAAGAAAAAATCCCCATTAATAAACTTCCAAGCCCTATTATAATTAATAGATGTGTACACAAACAAGTTTATGATAAAAAAACTTGGGAATGTTGCACTAAGCATGGGATTTTACATCAATAGCAGTGATCCGAGCGCTTGATATGAAGTCATGTAACATTAATTCAAATTTTTGTTGCATTGATCGAAGTCTATAACACATATCCAAATCGATGTGGTGGTTTGATCATGGTCTATGTCTCCTATCCTAACTCTGTGGTGACTTGACCAAAATTCTGAAGTAGATATATGAGTTTTGTGGTGAAAGTCTGTTGCATAGATATGAGTATGTGAGATTGAGACAATGGTCCGAGATATGTAAAAATACACCATGATTTATGTGAAAGACCCCGTCAAGGGACAAAGTCGAATTTACACACCAAATCTAGACCCCGTGTTTGGTTCATTGGTTGGAATTTCAATATCCAGGCAGGTTTACAATATGATTTATTCCTTCAAGGAAAGAGCATAATATGCAGATAGGATGATTTTTGAGTGACCCCATGCAGATAATGAGGGTGATTTAGATGTGGGAGGGTAGCTGCAGGTTGAGTTGTGCACTGAGGTGCAAGCTGAGTTATCATAGGGTAGCTCATAGGCCAAGCTACCGATGACCATGGCCAACAACTCATGAGCCGAGTTTCTGGAAACCACAGGCAGTGACTCACGAGATGAGATGTGGACAACCACTGGTGACCATCTGTATTCTCCGCCAGGCAGAATAACCAAGGGACTAAGTTGAATTTACACACAAAATATAAGGGCGGAAAGGATTGTCTAATTCGAGTGAAGCAGAGAAGGTATTAATGGTAAGGTTCAAGAAGGGAGAAGGAGGAATGTGGGGGACAAAAGAATGGTAAAGTTTAGAATGTAATCAAGGTTCAAATTTCAATTAAACAAAAAATTATCAAAATACTCATGGAAGGGTTTTTACTAGATACTATAATTGCAATTCAAATTTCAATTAAAGAATTTTTGTATCAAAATACTCACAAAACCATTAAAATTACCATTTTTCTCTCAGCCTTTCGTTGCCTCCTCTGACATGACACTCAAACATGCACATGTAACCTCTTCATCTCACAACACGGAATTCATAGCAAATTTTTGGAGCAAGGAGTCCCATTGGAGCTCAGGGAATTTTTTTTGGAGAAACGAGTAGTCACAATTCAAGTCTCATCAGAGCTCAAGGCAACAAATTTTTCACTCGGCAAAAAATTTGGAGAAAGGAGTAGTCATGGTTCGAGTCCTTAGAGCTTAGGGAAATGTTCGCCAAATCGTGGCATTAAATCTTAGTTAGAAACAAATGAATTATGCAAAATCGAACAATTGATGTGAATTCTATGAAAGGTGTACTTATCACACAAGTGTGTAGGATATTATATAAATAGTGAAATTTAAATGTTTGTCTCACAATCCATTTACCAGGAGGTTGAGTATGATCACTTTAACTTAAAGTTCACTAATATTTATTATGAAAGTTTTATCATGTATATAAAAAAATCCTTCTTATGATCTTCTTATCCTTCTACAATGAAGTCTAATGAATTCTTATTCACAATCTTATGAGGTACATAATGCATTTTAATAAGTTTAAAAGTAGCCATGAAATTTTCATTTAAACAATAAGCTTACACATAAGATTCAATACATATCATGTTCTGAGACCTTATGTGATTGAAAAATTTGTAGGAAAGAAGATGAATATTATGACAATGTACTATTTGTGGTTGCAATTATGAGAGTGCATTGTGTGTTCCATATTGTGTAGAAGCATATGTAATTAGGTAATGGCAACAACATCATCACCTTTTATTGCATGAATTTAGAAAGTGGTATGCGCGACATCATTCATAGCAATAAAATGGAGAGGCCAAATTCTCCCTTTCAAATGCTTATGCCTCACCTTTTAATAGATCTCATAATAAAAAATACATCAACAATGCTTACAACAAAAATGAAGATAAAATTATATATATATATATATATACAACAGACACAAAGATAAAATTATGCAGTATGATTTTATTTATACAACATAATTTTCTCTTTGTTTTTGTTGTAAACATTGTTGATGTATTATTTAATACACACACACAATGATTTCAGTTGATATTCATAAAACTAGTTTTGCATATTAAATCACTTCACGTGGATACAAATTCACACCTCTAAGATTATGGTGACCTCTGTGCATGACATCTACATAAATTTGAAATATTAGTGCCCAATAGAATGTTCCAAAAATGGAAACATCTACTATACAGCGAAACACTTCCATATTATATGAAAATTTCAATGGATCATGTTTAGACATGCAAGGCAAGTTTTCATAATAAATATGGAGATGTACACCTATATTTATGGAAAAATCAATTGGATTTGTGTTATACACCAAAATATCATCCATTTGAATGAATTTGTTTCTATCAATATTGATAAAATGACCATCTCTCAGTAAGGGAGTCACATCTAAATGTGATCCCTTATAAAACCCTGACCTAGTGACTTCATTGGTCCCATTCAATAAATGCCACAATCTGTTGAACTTAAGAGACTTTTGAAACCCTCTTGAAATAGAGCCAATAAAACTTGCATATAATTAATAGAGATAATGCAAAACAATAAAGTATATAATCAACTAATAACACTTTATTATTTGAGAAATCTGTGCAAATCCTCTTTCTCCTTATTCACAGTGAAGCACAATGCCGAAATCTGGGTGATCTTGCTTGCTTGTCAAATTCCTTTTGTGATTCGTATTTGAGTCTCAAAACCCTCCCACACCATCATTGCATGCATCTACTATAGCCATGTAAATTTCACTCTGTACTAGCACAAATTGAAAAAAAAAACAATATTGGCCCCATTCACAAGTCATAATGGAAAATTATTTCAGTGAGTCGTATTTGAGTCTTGAAACCCTCCCATATCGTCAATGCATGTATCTACCATATCCATGTCAAATTTCAGTGCATACGAGCACAAAACAAAAAAATCAACGTTCACCCTATTCAATATAGGTTAGACCATGACGAGCTCAAGAGACTTCTACGACCCTCTCAAAATTGATTCACTGAAACTTGCAAATAATTAATAAAGAGAATGAAAAACAATAAATTATAGAACCAATTGATAACACTTTTAGATTTGACAAATTTATGCAAATACCTCTTTCTCCTTATTCATGGTGAAGTACAAAGGAAAAATATGGGTGATCTCCCTTAATTGTTGAATTCTTTTTGTGAGTCGTATTTGAGTCTCAAAACCTTCCCACTCTGTGATTGAATGCATCTACAATAGCCATGTCAAATTTCAATGTGTACAAGCACAAATTGAAAAAATTCAAATGTTGGCCCCTTTCACAGGTCACAATGGCGAATTGTTTTTGTTAGTTGTATTTGAGTCTCAAAACCCTCCCATACCATCAATGCATGCATCTACCATATCCATGCCAAAGTTCAGTGCATATGATCACTAACTAAAAAAAATCAACATTGGTCCCATTTAGTACATTTAACACCATGACGAGCTCAAGAGACTTCTGCAACCCTCTTGAAATTGATTCAACGAAACTTGCAGATAATTAATAGAGATAATTAAAAATAATAAAGTATAGAATCAATTGATAACACTTTTGGATTTGACAAATCTCTGCAAATACCTCTCTCTGCTTGTTCACAGTGAAGCACAATGACGACATCTATGTGATCTCGCTTGAATTTCAAATAATTTCTACGAGTCATATTTGAGTCTCAAAACCCTCCCACACTGTCAATGCATGCATCTACTATAGCCCTATCAAATTTCAGTTTGTACAAGAAAAAATTGAAAAAAAATATAATGTTAGTCCTATTCACAGGTCACAATGACGAATTATTTTTGTGAGTCATATTGGAGTGCCAAAACCCTCCCATACTATCAATGCATCCATCTACCATATCCATGTCAAATTTCACTGCATATGAGAACAAACTAAAAAAAGCAATATTGGCCTCATTTAGTACAGGTCACACCGACGAGCTCAAGAGACTTCTGCGTCCCTCTCGAAATCAATTCACTAAAAAGTGAAAATAATTAATAGAGAGATTGAAAAATAATAAAGCATAGAATCAACTGATAACACTTTTAGATTTGAAAAATATCTACAGATACCTCTTTCTCCTTATTCACATTGAAGCACAATGCTGAAATATGGGTGATTTCCCTTGATTGTCGAATTCTTTCAGTGAGTTTTATTTGAGTCTCTAAACCCTCCCACAT
Source organism: Pinus albicaulis (assembly GCA_034641835.2). Taxonomy (NCBI): domain Eukaryota; kingdom Viridiplantae; phylum Streptophyta; class Pinopsida; order Pinales; family Pinaceae; genus Pinus; species Pinus albicaulis. The sequence continues at coordinate 188,914,979 of CM076575.1, forward strand.
ATTCAATTCATGCATCTACTATAACCATGTCAAATTTCAATCTGTATGAGCACAAATTGAAAAAATTCCAACATTGGCCCCATTCCCAAGTGACAACAACCAATTGTTTCTGTGAGTCATATTTGAGCCTTGAAACCCTCCCATACTGTCAATGCATGGAGCTACCATATCTGTGTCAAGATTCATTGCATATAATCACAAAATAAAAGAAAATCAACGTTGACCCCATTTAGTACAAGCCACACCGTAGCAAGCTTAAGATACTTCTCCGAACTTCTCGAAATTAATTCACTGAAACTTGTAGATAATTGATAAAGAGAATGAAAAACAATAAAGTATAGAATCAACTGATAAAACTTTTAGATTTGAGGAATGATTAAGAAAGGATCTATGGCAATGGAACGATGGCGACAACCCTAAATGGAACAAACCCTAATCTATGACAGACACCATGGGCGCATGACGTGCACAGGATGGAGCACTGAATCGGTTCAGGGCAGCAACATCATTACCCTAATTCGGTGGCGCGAGACCTTGGATGATATTTTTGACATTGCCCATAGGGGTTTACAACCATTTTAAGGAAGCTCATTACTCAGGATTTATTGAGGTGTGTTGCCAACGGTCACATGCTCCACAGCTAAAGACTGGCAGCTGCACACCTTTGACGTTTCTCAATGGCCCTGAAAACCCGACATTGGGTAATTATTTTGACCCTCACATACACTCTGGACCCTAGATGATACAAATGACGGTCACAGTCTCTAAGCTAGCACCTCAGAACAGACAAGGGTTTCACGACAAGTCTCAGGAACTCTCGGAAACAGAGGAGAACTTCTCAGAACAGAGATTTGGAAGAGGTTGAGATGCATTACTCTTTCGAAAACCTGGAACCATTGCATATATGGGTAGGGTTAACACCTCAATGGAAAGGTGGGATGACTCAAGAAACTGAACTTGCTGAGAAAGAAAAAGTTGACATGGAGCTAGGTGAGTCATCACAAGCTCACCTTGCCTCAAAGGAACCCTATCTGCCATCAGAAGCGGTTTATTATGAACCCTTCCCGGCGGCATTAGGTTCGCCAGCATACTCAATTCCCTCTTTGTCAGTACTCAGGCTATGGGAGCAACAAGCCCATGTAACTTCAGACATTTTGGGTCCGATAACGGAAGGGTTGGAGGCAAATGCTGAAACTTAGAGGGGTCTTTCGGTTTCGAGAAATTAGGTATAAACCATGCAGTGGATTTCAACACACCTACAAACAATGTAGGGGAGCCCCCATTTGTGGTGACATTAGGATGCTTCAAAGGCATTACACATGAAATTCCATCGGCAGAGGAAATCAAAACGTCCGATTCGGAAGACTCAATATCGGCAGGAGAAGGACATATCCGAGACAGGAATTCCCACAGGATTGGTAAGAAGAAACACAAGTGCACAAAAAGTCATGAACATAAGAGTAACTTGGTCTTCGGTCAAGGTATTGGAATGGATAAGTTGGAGGAAACCTCGCAAACGGTCCTGGTCGGACGTGTTCGAGGGAGGAACTACACCACTGCCACACTCAAGATATGGACCGCCAAAATTTGGGGAAATATTCTAGAGCAACTTCCTGGGGTGCTCACAATGAACATGGGGCAGTTTTCCCTAATTTTTTCCCACCCTGAGATGGTGAATTGGGTGCTTACCAAATACTAGCACATCGAAATGACACCTGTTCTGCTCAAGCGATGGACTCCCATGTTTGATCCTGATAAGGAAAAGATGGGAGCAAGACCTATTTGGGTGTGGCTGCCGAGTCTCCCTCTGCAATTCTAGACAGAGGAAGCTCTTCGATTCATTGGAGAAGACTTAAGAATTTATCTCAACCATGACAGATCCTACTTAGAGATAGGAAATATCTCAGTAGCTCGGATTATTTTCCACTTGGACATGCGGGAAGGTCTGGTGGAGAGTTACAATTTGTAGTTCAGAGACATCTCAAGATGTCAGATACTGGATTATGAAGCAGTACCATTCTGGTGCCGTCATTGTCATGAAGTGGGGAATCTATACAAGGAATGTTTGCTTATCACTGCGACAAATACTGAACCTGGAAAAGTATTGGTGCATGTGGGAACCCAAACTATTGGATTTGGAAAACCAGACTCTTCTCAGGAGAGACCCTCGGCAGAGCCTGCGTCACTGCGTACCCCTAGGAAGATGCCGCCCATTCAAGCGCCACTAGAACCACATCCCTGCGACTCTCATCCTCATGAGGAGGAGGCTACTCCGATCTCGGTTACTCCTCTCACTACTCTTGACTTCAATTCTGAATTTAATCACAATTTATCTCATGTAATATCTCTAGCTTCATTTAAAATTGATTTAATTAGATGCAATCTGGATCCCATTGTCTGTCCTATTGCATCCGCCCCTCCCTCCATCTCCTGACCAGAACCTCATACCCTAGTAGGAGATTCTAATTCCCAATCACTTACTGATCTCTCAGGAAATAGCTTCGACCATCGTCACAACCTTAGATCCTCGTTTAAGGCCTCTGCGCCCCATGCATATGGTCTTGGTACTGACCTCATAGGACCCCAATAAAAAGCTGTAAGGGGAAGAACATCATCTCTATCTAAGGCTATCCTCTGGGATGGTATGGAGGTAGAATATGGGAAACAATATTTAATCGACAGGGTTCTTAGATCAAAGGACACCCCTGACATGGGTGATCCATGATCTGCCTCTCATTCAACTGTAGGGGATTAGCCGGTCCCGACAAAAAAATGGCACTAAGAAGGCTGCTGGCTCTTGTGAGAGTGGATGCCCTTCTTGTTCAAGAGAAATTGGGGGATGGAGATTATATCCAAAAAATACTCACCTCTTTGCTCCTGGACTGGATTTTTCAGACAGTAGATGCTAGAGGGTGATCTAGAGGATGTGCTATGGGATTTAATAATAGAACTATCAAAGTGGGAAGCTGGTGGGGAAGATAAGGGATTCTTGGGGCTGACATCACTATAAATGGGCTTGATATTCCCATCTGCTTGATTAATGTCTGTGGCCCCTGTCACAATAGAGAGGACCCCTCAAACATCATGAAGGGGGATCATATTATTATTGGTGGAGATTTAGAGAAAATTTTAGCTAAATATTAGGAGCCAAATGCAGTACCGAACCCCTTGTCGGAATAATTCGAACAACTAATTGATGATGCTGATATGTTGGATCTTGCCATGCCTAAAAAATTCCCCACATGGCCCAACAGAAGGACTGGTGAGGTTTCCCTGGCACAAAGACTAAATGGATTTATGATCAAGACCAGGTTGGCTGATAGAATTGACAAGGCCAGACAATGGGTGGGGTCGGGAGGATCATCTAATCACTCTCCTATATACTTTGAAATTCACGGGGAAAGTATCAAGCCTCACTCCCCTTTAAAT